>QXEO01000183.1:5401819-6049395 GCA_007115705.1 Dactylis glomerata
CATCTATCGCTGACGTGTGGGCCGTTTTATTTCCTAATTGTATACGCGGTGCTGCCAATGACAAATGGGGCCGCTCTATAGGGCTGCCGTAGCCAATGACCAGTGGGGTCGTGTATTTTTCAGGAAAAGACATATATTGCCGCTTTGTGGGGCTGCCGCAGCCAATGACCAGTGGGGTCATCTATTTATTTAGAGAAAATCATATATTGCCGCTCTGTGGGGCCTCCGCAGCCAATAACCGCTGGGGTCTTCTATTTATTTAGAGAAAATCATATCGAGCCGCTCTGTGGGGCCGCCTCAGCCAATGACCGCTGGGGTCGCCCTTAGTGAAAAGGCATATTTCCCTGCTTTTAGTTAGAGAGAAGCAACAAGTTCGCTAATTAATTTTTCTTAAGCTAGACCCAGCAGGTGACTATTTTTGCAGCTTAATCTAAAGTGAATCTTATGCTAAACATGGCTGGAACCTAGTGTTGTGTATCTCATTAGTCATCGGAGAACCGCTGGTAGCTCGTTCCCCACCCTCGGATGGAGCAGCCATCGCCGGCACCTCGTCGCGCCGCCGGCTCTGTCCCCCGGCGGCGTCGGACGGACTGCGGCGCTGCACGTCAACCACGGCTCCAGCACTTGTTTTGTCCGCACGCATTGTACCCACCGCAGGAAAGTCCGCCGCAAGCAGATCCGCCGCCCACGACGACCGGGATTTGTTTCGCGCACCAATTGGTAGTATAGCTTGGTAAGACCTCCGCTTCTGCCTCCCCCGCCCCCTAATCGATTCGGTTCCCGTAATTTATTGGAGTTTGCAGGTGCAAAATAGTCCTCAATGTTTGGTCATAGCGGGTACACCGGCGAGGGTGGGGATTCGATCATATCGTGGCCACGTTCTACTTCTCCTACCTCGTCGGAAGTGCAGGTATCTAGCTTCTGCTCTCTGTACTACCGTTGAATTTGAAGTGCCGCCATGGCCTGTTGGAGTGATTTCAGTTGTTCTTTTTTCCATTATTGTTACAGTTTGCCAGGCAAGCCGATGATCCATGGTACATTGCATACCAAGATGAATCAACCCAGTGGTGTAGCCAGAGAATGGATTTGGAGGAGAAGGTGGCCAATTTAGGTAATGAATTGGCCCGTAAAAACCTGATGATATTCGAGCTGAAGCATACTGTGGAGGAAGAAAAGAAGAATTCAGAGCTTATTCGCAAGGAGAAGTTGATACTTGAGACAGATCTTGCCATATTTGATCAAGTGGTAGAAAATCTAGAACATGAACTTCAAGTGATGGGAGAGGCGAAAAGTAGATTCATCTGGGCAGTTTTATTAGGTGTCATCCCTGTCCTAGCAGTTATGTGGTTGTGGTAGATGATTTAGATAGTATAGAATTGTTATTCAGTAGATGGCTCTAACCACTGTATTTTGGTGTGGCTCTAACCACTATATTTTGGCGTACAATTTCCTAGTTGTGCTAAGTAATGCGCGCGATAATTTTAGCATGCATGAACATCTTATAAAAGTGAAAGGATCCCAAAAGTGAAAGCATGTACCAGCCTCTCGGATCAAATACATATCAATCTTCCCAATCAAGTTGGGATAGAATTCAAATCATACATACGGATGTACAGGGACACATCGAGAAAGTGGAGAAGCTTTTTTTGAGACGGAGGTAGTAGTTCCAACAATTTTATCCCAATTTGAAATTGAAAAATACAAATTTATCATAATTTATCCCAATTTGCGGTGTCAAACACGGCCGCACACCGATGGGCTAGAAGGGCCGGGACGACGGGCGGCTGAGGGGTGGTCATCTGCGCCATCTGCAAACTCGGACATGGAGGAGGGCTGTATCTGCGGCTTCGCAACCACTCTTGGCACCACCGCCGTCTTGGTGTACTTCATCAGCAACGGATCCGAGGAGGGCTGGATCTGTGCCGTCGCAGCGATGTTGTAGGCGATGGCTTCAATCATCTTGGCATCGATGACCACTGTCGACACGGCCGCCGTCTTGGTGTCCTTCATCAGCAACAGATCTGAGGAGGTCAACGGAAGTGAGACATCGGCAGGCTCCAACATTGAAGGCTGGATCTGCGCCGTTGCAGCGATGTTGTAGGCGATGGCTTCAATCGTCTTGGCATCAATGACCACTGTCGACATGGCCGCCGTCTTGGTGTCTTTCATTAGCAACAGATCCGAGGAGGGCAACAGAAGTGAGACATCGGCAGGCTTCGACATTGAAGGTTGGATCTGCGCCGTTGCAGCGATGTTGTAGGTGATGGCTTCAATGATCTTGGCATCGTTGACCACTGTTGGCACGGCCGCCGTCTTGGTGTTCTTCATCATCAACAGATCTGAGAAGAGAAACGAAAGTGAGACAGAGAGAGATATTTCAACTATTTCTGAGGGTTAGATCCTCACCGGCACTCTTAGATTCACGCTGCCGTACGGTTAGATCCGTGCCGCCGCATGCACGGTTAGATCCGCGCGGCCGCACGCACGCTGCAGTTCCACGCGGCCGCATGCACGGTTAGATCCGCGCCGCCACACGCACGGTTAGATCTGCACCGCCGCACGCACGCTGCAGTTCCGTGCCGCTGCGACCGCCAGAGTAAGAGAGGAAATAGGAGAGAGGAAGATGCGACTGGAATATGCGACTGCCAGGATTGGTAGGTATGTGCTCTGCTCTTCTCTCCGTATGCGTCCATCAAGGTAGAGAGAGATATACAAGCCGTCCGATCATAAATGATCCAACGGTGCAAGCGTACGTTGAGCTATCAACCAACCAAGATCCGTGTGACATACATCTCGACCAATCAGAGATCAGCCAGTGAGTACAAGTGAGGAAAACTGAGTAGAACTAAGAGGGGGAAAAGTGAGGAAATGTTTATCGAAAGGGCAAAACTGAGTAGGACTGAGCAAAACAAGTGGACCCGAAGGGGGAAAACTGAGTAAAACTAAGTAAAACAGGGGCACCCAAATAATAAAGGGAGTAAGAGAAATTGAAGGTTTTCGCATAAAAATTGTTAGATTGTGTTATTTGAACAATATAGTACATTTTGGCCGACGTGATATTGTTTGCAATTCAAAGATATACAAGTGTGACAAATTTGGACTCATTTGGACAAAGTTTGTAAGCATAGTGGGTATTTGGGAGGTGTGTTGAGTAGAAAGCCCTGCATCTTCATAGCTAGTAGCTCATGGACTAGGAAGTGGTTTTGGGAAAAACTTCATATCTCTATATTTCCTTTTCCATTATTATTTCTCTAGGTTGTAGGTAACATAACAAGACTCCATGGGAAGGTTCCACCATGTTTTGAATTATTTTGAATTAAACTAAACCCAAAACTATATTTTTTGAGTTTAGTCACTCAGAAAATGATAAATGTGGCTTAAGCGATGAACTTATTCGAGGTGCATGACCATAGAAAACTTGCAAATAACACATACATTATTGTGATTATTCAACATACAAACTTGGGAACGTCACACTAGTTCGAATTCAATACAAAGGGATCCCCAATACAAATTGTTCATACAAATTCAAATTAATTGTTCAAAATAAAATCTTTCTCTTGCTCCTGATGTGACTCGCTGGGTCCACCACCTTACTCTGGGTAACCCTACCAAGGATATTACCGGTGTCTACCTTCCTTTTGCCATCTTTCTTGTTCTTCTTCTTCTCTTCGGGTTGTGCCAAGACCGAGACAACCATATCATACGAAGCTTGTGCTCTTTCTTCTAATGCATTTTCTTCCCTTGCTTCTACAATCTGCTCTTGATCCATCGGTTTACCTAGCTCTTGATCAATTGCTTCAGTCAGCTGTCTATGCATTGCTTCAATGGCCTCTCGATCCATCTGTTCCCTCTGCTCTCGATCCATCGGTTCAAGCAGCTCTCGATTCATCTGTTCAATCTGCTCTCGATCCATCGGTTCAAGCATCTTTGATCTATCGGTTCAAGTAGCTCTCAATCCATCTGTTCAAGTAGCTCTCGATCCATCGGTTCAAGCAGCTCTCGATCCATCGGTTCAAGCAGCTCTCGATCCATCGGTTCAAGCAGCTCTCGATTCATTGCTTCAATCTCCTCATGTTGAATTGCTGCTTCATTCTCCTCTGCATTTGCTACTCCCGCCTGATCTTCCATTCCAAAAGCTGGGTCAACTGGATTTTTACAAAGCCTAGCAATGTGTCTAGGGGTTCCACAATGTTTGCACTTACGCCATCGAATCGGTGCACCACCCTCTGCAATAGCTCTGATCCTATTCTTCCTCGGCCTACCTGCCGGTCTAGTCAAAACTAGAGAGTACAGTTTGAAGCCTGGATCGACTTTCATCCATTGGTCTTTTCCCAACAAGGTAGACATTCATAGCATATGCAGCCCTAAATTTGGCAACAGAGAAATACTCTGACACATACTGATCAACTTCACCTTCTGCACCCGCTATAACACTCATGAAAAACAATGCGTGTATGCAGGGTATCCCACGGATCTGCCATCGCCTACAATGGCATGTCCTATCAACCAAACTCACTGGATACCTCCACTGCCTGTTTTTACTATCAGTGTAGGTTACCTTGCTGCGTGTGGTGGTGGATAGTTGATGTGGGAGCAGACTGTCCTTGTGCGTGGTGGATAACCAGCCCGTTGGGAACCCCAAGAGGAAGGTATGATGAATATAGCGGCGAGTTTTCCCTCAGTTAAGATACCAAGGTTTATCGATCAGGAGAGGAGAGACAATGACGACTGAAGGTTATGCGGAACCTGCACACACACAAACAAATACTTTGTTCCCAACTTGCGATGAGGTTGTCAATCTCACCGGTTTGCTTGAAACAAAGGTTAGGAGCGTATCGAGTGGAAAACAATATAGTATGCGAGTAAAGTAAACAGTACGAGTAAAGTAAACAGGTGATAGCAATATGATGGAAATAGGACCGGGGTCCACAGTTCACTAGTGGTGTCTCTCCATAGATAAAATAACACATGCTGGGTAAACAAATTACAGCTGGGCAATTGATAGAATAAAGATAACGTGATATGTCAAGAAGATCACTATGAGATTTACTCTGGGCATTACAACAAAATACATAGACCGCCATCCAACTGCATCTATGACTAATAATCCACCCCCGGGGATATCAATCCGAACACCCCAAAAGTATTAAGTTGCGAACAACAGATAATTGCATTAAGCAAAGTGTGTAATGTAAACAAAGCATATGCCCTTGAGCATATGAATGTTGTTCTCTCCCTAGTAGCAACAGCACATCTACCACCTTAGAGGTTTATGTCACTCCCCCAGGTGAAATAGAGGCATGAACCCACTATCGAGCATAAATACCCCCTCTTGGAGTCACTAGCAACTACTCAGCCAAGATAGCTACTAACAACGGAGAGCATGCAAGATCATAAACAACATAGAGATAACAAAAGATAATATTCAGTATAGCAACTTAATCATAAACACCAATATTCATCGGATCCCAACAAACCAAACATGTAGAATTACATAACGGTGATCTCAATCATGTAGGGCAGCTCATGAGATCTAAACATGAAGCACATGGTGGAGGAGACAACCATCTAGCTACTGCTATGGACCCATAGTCCAAGGTAGACTACTCACTCATCGCTCCGGAGGCAAGCATGGCGATGAAGAAGACCTCCGGTGGCGATTCCCCTCTCTGGCAGGGCGCCGGGAAGAGCTTCTGGACCCTCCCGATCTTCGGGTCGACGGCGGCGGCGGATCGCGATGTGTTCTGGAAATCTGATCGGGTACTTAGGTTTTTTCCGTCGGGGGGTCTTTATAGGCGAAGGGGCGTCGTCAGAGGTGGGGCCAGGTGGCCTCACACGGTGGTGGCGCGGGCCAGGGGCTGGCCGCGCCACCCCTGTGTGTGGGCCCCTGGTGGCCCCCCTCCTACTCCTCTTCGGATCTCTGGAAGCTTCCGGGTAAAATAAGACTTCAAGATGTGGTTTCGTCCAATTCCGAGAATATTTCCTGTGTATCACTCTGAAACACAAAATCAGCATAAAACACGGAACTGGCACTGTGGCACTTCGTTAATAGGTTAGTTCCGGAAAATGCATAAAAGTGTCACTAAGTGTAACGAAACAATAGGCAAATGGTGTAAAAACAAGCATGGAGCATCAAAACTTATAGATACGTTTGAGACGTATCAAGCATCCCCAAGCTTAACTCCTGCTCGTCCTCGAGGAGGTAAGTGATAACAAAAGAATAATTTTTGAGGTGACTGATGTCTACGCACTTCTATTCTTGTAGACACTTGTTGGGCCTCCAAGTGCAGAGGTTTGTAGAACAACAGCAAGTTTCCCTTAAGTGGATCACCCAAGGTTTATCGAACTCAGGGAGGTTAGAGGTCAAAGCTATCCCTCTCAAGCAACCCTGCAATTACGATGCAGAAAGTCTCTTGTGTCCCCAACACACCCAATACACTTGTCAGATGTATAGGTGCACTAGTTCGGCGAAGAGATAGTGAAATACAAGTGGTATAAATGATTATAAGTAGCAAACGTGATATGAAATAAATATCGCTGCGAGTAAACAAGTAACAAAATAGCAAGTAAACGGTGTGCAATGCTTGGAAACAAGGCCTAGGGATCATACTTTCACTAGTGGACACACTCCCAACAATATAACATGACTGAACAAATAACTTCTCTTTGCTAAGGCACTCTGAATTACTCTCCTATTGAATAACACTAATCATCGTGTAGTGGCTACAGAAGCACCCCTTAAAGTTCATCAAGTACTTGACAAACACCACTCATAGAGATATCCAAATCAGATCACAATTCAAGATAGAAATCATTGCAACTTAAACAAAGTACTAACACGGTGCACACACTGTCAACATTACACCATGAAAGGAGGAATAGATCACTCAAACTATCATAGCAATAATTATTCTCATCATCCACAAGAGATCACAATCATAGCCTAAACCAAGTACCACCATGATGCACGCACTGTCACCGTTACACCATAGCAGGAGGAATAGATTACTTTAATAACATTGCTAGAGTACACAAAATATCTGAATAATAACATGTACTTGTTCAACATGAAACAAAGCTCACGATCACATAAAGATCACATCATGGGAGAGAGGGGTGAACCACATAGCTACCGGTAGAGCCCTCAGCCCCGGGGATGAACTACTCCCTCCTCATCATAGGAGACAGCAAGGTTGATGGAGATGGCGGTGAGGTCGATGGAGACGGCGGAGACAGCGATGGAGACCGATGGAGATGGCTCCGGGGGCACTTCCCCGTCCCGGCAGGGTGCCGGAACAGAGACTTCTGTCCCCTGAAATTCGTCGGTGGCGGCGGCGGAACTACGGAACTCTTTCTGGAAAATTGCCAACTCCCCTAGGGTTTTCCGTCCCGAGGCTTTATATAGGCGAAGGGGCGATGTCAGGGGTGGAGCCAGGCTCCCTCACGCGGGCCCCGCGCGGCCAGGGCCCTGGCCGCGCCACCCCTGTGTGTGGGGCCCTGGTGGCCCCCCTCCTACTCCTCTTCGGATCTCTGGAAGCTTCCGGGTAAAATAAGACTTCAGGAACTTGTTTCGTCCAATTCTGAGAATATTTCCTGTGTATCACTTCTGAAACACAAAAACAGCAGAAAACAGGGAACTGGCACTGTGGCACTTGTTAATAGGTTAGTTCCGGAAAATGCATAAAAGTGCCACTAAGTGTAACAAAACAATATGCAAATGGCGTAAAAACAAGCATGGAGCATCAAAAATTATAGATACGTTTGAGACGTATCAAGCATCCCCAAGCTTAACTCCTGCTCGTCCTCGAGTAGGTAAGTGATAACAAAAGAATAATTTTTGAGGTGACATGCACCTACACAATCTTGATCATATATGTAAGCATTGTGAGCTGGGATCATAAGAACTTAAAACATGGGCATGAAAGACATAATCTTGATAATAAAGAACTTAGCAACCATGTTGTAAACATGCAAATGAACACAATTAAAAGATCATGAAAATGAAACAATGAAAGTCAAGCGTGTGTTCAAATCATAAGGAAAAACATACAAATGGTTTTCAGCTTGTCCTTCAAAGAGAGCAAAACATAAATGCATAGGACACCTTCAAGTTTAAGAGGGCGACTAGATACAAATAATTTAAGAACAAGTGAAACCAATCATCATGAATCAATCAATGAACTTTGGGACAATGCATATCACACTAAGAATGACAACTATGCTCTCTTAATGGTGCATAAAGAAAGAAGGTGGTGACTCAACATAAAAGTAAAAGAAAGGCCCTTCGCAGAGGGAAGCAGTGATTGCACATGTGCTAGAGCTTTTCATTTGTAAAACAGAGAGATAAAAATTGGTTTTGAGAGGTGGTTGTCTTTGTCAACGACTGGCAATGGGGTTCTTACTATCTTCCATACAAAAATGAAGCAAGTTTTTGAGAGAGAGATTGGCACTTTTGTGCTCTTTTATAAAGCTTGGCACTCCTCCCCACCTTTTTTCCTTTCACAAACCATGGCTAACCGATTCCATCGGGTGCCCACCAACATTCACATTCCATGGAGGAGTGCCTTTTTTTCTTTTCTTTTTTTTTTATTTTTTTTCTTTTTTTGGAATAAGCAATATGGAAGATAGCAAATCCGACCACTACGTCCCCATGAGCTGAAAACAATGTCACAAAATGAGAAGTGTTTTGAAGGTTTTTGAAAGGTAGCACATGAAAATTTACTTGGAATGGCTTACAAATACCATGCATAGGAATTTATAGTGGACACAATGGCAAACTTGGTTTTTGGGAGTTGGATGCACGAGTAGAGCTCATACTCAGTACAAAATGAGGGCTAGCAAAAGACTGGGAGCGACCAACTAAGAGAGCAATAATGGCCATAATCATGCAAAGCGACAAAGCAACATTAAAAGAAGCATAAGATGGCATCAAAAGTCAAAAACTAAATGATCATAGAGGCTATTGGCGAATTTGTAAGAGTCTAACATGTGTGAGAATGCGCCAAGTCAACCCAAATAAAGCATCAAAGGAGAAAACCAAAATAATGCTTCCAAATAATTAAAACAACGCATGATTTTTTCAAAGGCTCATTAAGCAATCTCAGTTATTTGAGACAAGTCATGCTACAGCAAAACCACTAAGCATACTATCAAAAAGATATCAAGCACGACATGCAAAAGCCTAGGCCGCAGTCTACACAAGCTCCTTTTTGTACCACTTTTTTGCATAAAGCTTTTTCTCTTTTCCAACACCATTCAAACTTTTTTAATCCAACTCTTTTGAGGAAAACCAATAAAGACCAGAGGCAAAAATACACCTTGATAAATAGATATAAGAAGATCTGAATGCAAATCAAGGTAAAAAACGAAAACCAAAAGCAGTAGCAGAAAAAGAAGAACACTCGGTTTTTGATAAGAGTGAATACTAGAGCGTTCTTGGCAAATGAAAAGCGAGTTCATCTCCTCCAAAAGAAACATGATGTGATCTAACCATTTATTGCAGCAAACAAACAATACTAACCAACTAAGAAAACTAAAACAACTGACGCTCCAAGAAAAACACATAGTGCATGAATCAATAAAAATATAGTGTTTTGAAAGGTGACCTGATTTTTGCCGATGAAGAAGGGGTGCCTCGGGGGCATCCCCAAGCTTTGACACTTGTACTTCTTGGATATTTCTTGGGGTGATGCATGGGCATCCCCAAGCTTGAGCTTTTGTCCATTCTTCAACTCATCTCATCATTCTCCAATCCCTACACTTGAAAACTTTCTCCATACAAAACTAAACACAATTCTATTAGCAACATTAGTGTAAGCACAACATATAATCAACCTCTTTTTGCTTCAGGTTTCAACCCAAAACCACCACATATATAGCATATACTACTGTAGCAACCTCCAAAAAGTTCCGTGATCAAAAGAACTCAAAAAGAAAGCGATAAAGCGGCAAACACAAATATTGGCAGAAATCTGTCAAAACAGAACAGCTGACAAAGGTCGAATTCTTAGAGGGTTTTATGTTGCTCAAATCAAAAAGTGTTCAACTAAGAAAAGTTTGGATATAACCAGGGGCATATGCACAAGAAGTCTCAGGTCCAAAAGATATACAGAGAATTTATACGAATTTTTACGGTGCAGCACCGAAAACTGTTTCAGAACAGCAACATCCCCAAATCTTACCTCACTCAAATTAGAGGCTTCTCTTGGCTCAAAAACGAAATAAAAAGGATAAGGAGTGGTTATTACAGTAGTAATAACTTCCAAGACTCAAATAAAAGAAAAAGTACTGAAAATAAACAATGGGTTATCTCCCAAGAGTGCTTTTCTTTAACGCCTTTGAGCTAGGCGCAGTAATTTGCAAAGATGCTCATGTGGGCGCCATATAAGAGCTTGAGGCAAAGGCGCCATATAGGAACTTAAAGCAATTGAGAGCATCAAAAAGCAAATGTGAAAGACATTTATATCTGAACCACTTCCTATGCATAGGAATCTTGTAAGAAAATAAATCAACGAGGCACATAGTAGCAAGCATGGATAGATAAAACAAGTGCCACTTCAAGATTTGCAACATAAAGAGGGGAAACTTAATATTGTTGAGATCCATCAAACCATGTTTTCCTCTCTCATAATAACTTTCAGTAGCATCATGAATAGAACTAACAATATAACTATCACATAAAGCATCCCTATCATGAGCCACATGCATAAAAGAATTAATACTCACCATAGGAACAATAGTAGTAGGAGCAGATTCAATAGAATAATTATTCTCATCACCATAATCATCAAAAATAGGAGGCATATTGTAATCATAACTAATTTTATCCTCAATAGTAGGTGGACTGAAAATAACATAATCATCATTGTAATCATCATAAATTGGAGGTAAAGTATCATCAAAGTAAATTTTCTCCTCCAAAGCTAGGGGACTAAAAAGATCATTTTCATCAAAACTTGCTTCCCCAAGCTTAGACTTTTCCATAGCATTAGCAATAATGGTGTTCAAAGAGTTCATACTAATAACATTGCCATTAGCATGCAAATAAAGTTCCATAGGTTTTTTAATTTTCTCTTCAAACACTTCATGTCCTAACTCAAGATAAATACTATAAAGCTCTCTAATTTTGTTGTTGTTTTCCATTAAGCCTAACTAGTGAAAATAAAAACAAGAAACAAAAAGATGTAATTGTAGAATCTAAAGGAAATAACTCCGAGCACTCACACAGGAGGATGCGAGTACCTTTTACCTTACCTCCCCGGCAACGGCGCCAGAAAAGAGCTTGATGTCTACGCACTTCTATTCTTGTAGACACTTGTTGGGCCTCCAAGTGCAGAGGTTTGTAGAACAGCAGCAAGTTTCCCTTAAGTGGATCACCCAAGGTTTATCGAACTCAGGGAGGTTAGAGGTCAAAGCTATCCCTCTCAAGCAACCCTGCAATTACGATGCAGAAAGTCTCTTGTGTCCCCAACACACCCAATACACTTGTCAGATGTATAGGTGCACTAGTTCGGCGAAGAGATAGTGAAATACAAGTGGTATAAATGATTATAAGTAGCAAACGTGATGTGAAATAAATATCGCTGCGAGTAAACAAGTAAAAAAATAGCAAGTAAACGGTGTGCAATGCTTGGAAACAAGGCCTAGGGATCATACTTTCACTAGTGGACACACTCCCAACAATATAACATGACTGAACAAATAACTTCTCTTTGCTAAGGCACTCTGAATTACTCTCCTATTGAATAACACTAATCATCGTGTAGTGGCTACAGAAGCACCCCTTAAAGTTCATCAAGTACTTGACAAACACCACTCATAGAGATATCCAAATCAGATCACAATTCAAGATAGAAATCACTGCAACTTAAACCAAGTACTAACACGGTGCACACACTGTCAACATTACACCATGAAAGGAGGAATAGATCACTCAAACTATCATAGCAATAATTATTCTCATAATCCGCAAGAGATCACAATCATAGCCTAAACCAAGTACCACCATGATACACGCACTGTCACCGTTACACCATAGCAGGAGGAATAGATTACTTTAATAATATTGCTAGAGTACACAAAATATCTGAATAATAACATGTACTTGTTCAACATGATACAAAGCTCACGATCACATAAAGATCACATCATGGGAGAGAGAGGTGAACCACATAGCTACCGGTAGAGCCCTTAGCCCCGGGGATGAACTACTCCCTCCTCATCATAGGAGACAGCAAAGTTGATGGAGATGGCGGTGAGGTCGATGGAGACGGCGGAGACGGCGATGGAGACCGATGGAGATGGCTCCGGGGGCACTTCCCCGTCCCGGCAGGGTACCGGAATAGAGACTTCTGTCCCCTGAAATTCGTCGGTGGCGGCGGCGGAACTACGGAACTCTTTCTGGAAAATTGCCGACTCCCCTAGGGTTTTCCGTCCCGAGGCTTTATATAGGCGAAGGGGCGATGTCAGGGGTGGAGCCAGGCTCCCTCACGCGGGCCCCGCGCGGCCAGGGCCCTGGCCGCGCCACCCCTGTGTGTGGGGCCCTGGTGGCCCCCCTCCTACTCCTCTTTGGATCTCTGGAAGCTTCCGGGTAAAATAAGACTTCAGGAACTTGTTTCGTCCAATTCCGAGAATATTTCCTGTGTATCACTTCTGAAACACAAAAACAGCAGAAAACAGGGAACTGGCACTGTGGCACTTGTTAATAGGTTAGTTCCGGAAAATGCATAAAAGTGCCACTAAGTGTAACGAAACAATATGCAAATGGTGTAAAAACAAGCATGGAGCATCAAAAATTATAGATACGTTTGAGACGTATCAGTGACATGCACCTACACAATCTTGATCATATATGTAAGCATTGGTGAGCTGGGATCATTAGAACTTAAAACATGGGCATGAAGATATAATCATGACAATAAGAAACTTAGCAACCATGTTGTAAACATGCAAATGAACACAAACAAAAGATCATGAAAATGAAACAATGAAAGTCAAACGTGTGTTCAAATCATAAGGAAAAAAATACAAATGGTTTTCAGCTTGTCCTTCAAAGAGAGCAAAACATAAATGCATAGGACACCTTCAAGTTTAAGAGGGCGACTAGATACAAATAATTTAAGAACAAGTGAAACCAACAATATGAATCAATCAATGAACTTTGGGACAATGCATATCACACTAAGAATGACAACTATGCTCTCTTAATGGTGCATAAAGAAAGAAGGTGGTGACTCAACATAAAAGTAAAAGAAAGGCCCTTCGCAGAGGGAAGCAGTGATTGCAAGTTTTATAACCTTCAAAAATTATGGTACTTACCGGCTTTGAGCTCTCATTGCCCCCATCATAAGCATCTTGAATGGTTAAAGTTAATGCGAGAACAATTATGATGCATATGCTTGACAAATCATAAGTTGAAAACCTCGTGTCCCGTGAATACGAGTACCCAAACCTCATGCTACTTTACTTAGAGTCCCAAGCAAGGCTCTTGTCATTGTAAATATATGCATATCATTGAGAACCGCCAATGGGGTACCTCCGTGCCCGATGACATGGAACAAGCCCACACCAAAATGACAGGACAAGCAGACAATGAACACCTCGACATCTCTTTTATTTGCCTTTTGTTTAGCTTTTTATTATGAGATGCGCCGTCGAATGTTCACCATGGGTATGCTGCAAATTTCCACCATGAATTATGCATGGCTTAGATTGGCGGCCCGGCGTTTCCCTAACACATATACAAACTCCATGATCCCCACAAGATTCCCAATTCATTTCACACCGCGGGCATCCATAGACAAAAGATCACGATATCAACTCAAATAAGAAGTGCAATGTTGAAAGCTTGCCCATGACAGCATGGATGGGCTAGAATCCAACTTACAACTTGCAAGCATAACAACTCAACATAAGAGACTACTTGGAATAGCAATAACACTGGTAAGAGTTTAATTTGAAAAAGCCTAAGTCGCAGTCTACACAAGCTCAGTTATTTGAGACAAGTCATGCTACAGCAAAACCACTAAGCATACTATCAAAAAGACATCAAGCATGACATGAAAAAGCCTAAGCCGCAGTCTACACAAGCTCCTTCTTGTACCACTATTTTGTACAAAGCTTTTTCTCTTTTCCAACACCATTTGAAATTTTTTAAAAACACCTCTTTTGATGAAAACCAATAAAGATCAGAGGCAAAAATACACCTTGATGAAAAGATATGACAAGGTCTGAACGCAAATCAAGGCGAAAACGAAAACCAAAAGCAGTAGCAGAAAAAGAAGAACACTCGATTTTAAATAAGAGTGAAAACTAGAGCGTTCTTTGCAAATGAAAACAAGGCAACTTCTCCAAAAGAAATTTGTTGGGGTCCAAACATTTATTGCAGCAAACAAACAAACTAAACCAACTAAGAAAACTAAAACAACTGACGCTCCAAGAAAAACACATAGTGCATGGAGCGATAAAAATATAGTGTTTTGAAAGGTGACCTGATTTTTGCCGATGAAGAAGGGGTGCCTCAGGGGCATCCCCAAGCTTTGACGCTTGTACTTCTTGGATATTTCTTGGGGTGATGCATGGGCATCCCCAAGCTTGAGCTTTTGTCCATTCTTCAACTCATCTCATCATTCTCCAATCCCTACACTTGAAAACTTCCTTCATACAAAACTAAACACAATTCTATTAGCAACATTAGTATAGGCATAACATATAATCAATCCTCTATTTGCTTCAGGTTTCAACTCAAAACCACCACATATATAGCAAATACTACTGTAGAAACCTCCCCAAAAGTTCCATGATCAAAAGAACTCAAAAGAAAGCGATAAAGTGGCAAACACAAATATTGGCAGAAATCTGTCAAAACTGAACAGCTGACAAAGGTCGAATTTTTGAGGGATTTTCTGTTGCTCAAATCAAAAAGTGTTCAACTAAGAAAAGTTTGGATATAACCTGGGGCATATGCACAAGAAATCGCAAGTCCAAAAGATAAACAGAGAATTTTCACGAATTTTTACGGTACAGCACCGAAAACAGTTTCAGGACAGCAACATCCCCAAATCTTTACCTCACTCAAATTAGAGGCTTCTCTTGGCACAAAAACGAAATAAACAAGATAAAGAGCGGTCATTACAGTAGTAATGACTTCCAAGACTCAAATAAAAGAAAAAGTACTGAAAAGAAAACATTGGGTTATCTCCCAAGAGTGCTTTTCTTTAACGCCTTTGAGCTAGGCGCAGAAAATTGCGAATCAAGTAATATCAAGTGATGAAGCATCCAGCTCATAACTTGCTCTAAGAATAGAGTCAAAAAGTAATTTCTTTCTTTTTCTAGGGAAGTGTTCCATACCTTTCTTTAGTGGAAATTGATACTTGATAGTGCCTTCCCTCATATCAATGATAGCACCTACAGTTCGAAGAAAGGGTCTTCCCAAAATAATAGGACATGAAGCATGGCATTCAACGTCCATAACAAGAAAATCAACGGGAACAAGGTTATTGTTAACCACAATAAGAACATCATTAATTCTTCCCAAAGGTTTCTTCTTAGCAACATCAGCAATAGGAACATCAAAATAACACTTTTCAAGCGGTGGTAAATCAAGCATGTCATAAATCTTTCTAGGCATGATAGAAATACTAGCACCTAGATCACATAAAGCATGGCAATCATAACCATTAACATGCATATCAATGATGGGTTCCCAACCATCTTCTAACTTCTTGGGAACAGAGGCTTTTTGCTTCAACTTTTCATCCCTAATCTTTATGAGAGCATTGGTAATATGCTTAGTAAAAGCAATATTTAAAGAACTAGCATTAGGAGTCAAAGCAAGCTTTTGCAAGAACAAAATTACTTCAGATATATTGCAGCCATCAACATCAAAATCATTAAAAGAAATAGAGCTATCATCTCCCACACTCCGAAAAATTTCAGCACTCTTTTGAGAAAAAGTTTTGGCAGTTTTAGGCTTTTTAACACAAGGAGTGGGAGTTTTCTCTACACCAATCAAAGTAAGAGGATTGCTACCAGTAGGAGCAACATCATTAGAGGTAGTAATGGTACATACCTTCATCTCTCTAGCCATCTCATCTTCTCTTTCCCACCTGGCATGCAATTCCACTAACAATCTAATATTTTCATCAATTCCAACTTGGATAGCATTAGCGGTAGCAAAAAAATGTTCTCTTTCACATCATTAGAAAACACTTTTAGTTTCAGAAGTTCAACATCATGAGCAAGGCTATCAACTTTAGAGGCAAGAATATCAATTTTGCCTAACTTTTCCTCAACAGACTTGTTAAAAGCAGTTTGCTTACCGATGAAGTCCTTGAGCATTACCTCAAGCTCGGAGGGCGCGGCCCTAGTGTTGTTGTAGGAATTACCATAAGAGTTACCATAACCATTACCATTGGTAGAAGGATACGGCCTATAATTGTTACTAGCAAAATTGTTTCTATAAGCATTATTGTTAAAATTATTGTTTCTAATGAAATTCACATCAACATGCTCTTCTTGAGCAACCAGAGAGGCCAAAGGAACATTATTAGGATCAACATGAGTTCTATCATTAGCAAGCATAGCCATAATGGTATCAATCTTATCATTCAAGGAAGAGGTTTCAACAGAATTTACCTTCTTACCTTGTGGAGCTCTCTCGGTGTGCCATTCGGAATAATTTACCATCATGTTGTCGAGTAGCTTTGATGCGGCGCCCAAGGTAAGGGACATAAAAGTGCCTCCAGCAGCTGAATCAAGTAGGTTCCTTGAAGAAAAATTCAGTCCTGCATAAAAAGTTTGGATAATCATCCAAGTAGTCAGTCCATGAGTGGGGCAATTCTTTATCATAGATTTCATTCTTTCCCAAGCTTGAGCAACATGTTCATTATCAAACTGAGTAAACTTCATAATATTGCTACGCAAAGCTATAATCTTAGCAGGAGGATAGTATCTACCAATAAAAGCATCCTTACACTTAGCCCATGAATCAATACTATTCTTAGTCAAAGACAGCAACCAATCTTTAGCTTTTCCTCTCAAAGAAAAAGGAAACAACTTGAGCTTAATAATATCACTGTCAACATCCTTATATTTCTGCATCTCACATAGCTCAACAAAATTGTTGAGATGAGCTGCAGCATCTTCAGTACTAGCACCAGAAAATTGCTCTTTCATAACAAGGTTCAATAAAGCAGGCTTAATCTCATAAAAGTTTGCAGCAGTAGCAGGTGGTGCAACAGGAGTGCAGATAAAATTACCATTGTTTGTGCTAGTAAAGTCACACAACTTGGTGTTTTCAGGATTGGCCATTTCAGCAAAACGAAAGTAAACAAGTAAAAGCAACTACCAAGGATTCTAATTTTTTTTGGGTTTTTGATAAAAAGCAATGCAGGTAAAATAAATAAAGTAAAGCAAAACAATAAAACAAAGTAAAGGATGTGTGTGCGAAAAACTCCCCTTGCAGAAGTCTTCTCTTCCTCCCCGGCAACGGCGCCAGAAAACTAGCTGCTGCGTGTGGTGGTGGATAGTTGATGTGGGAGCAGACTGTCCTTGTGCGTGGTGGATAACCAGCCCGTTGGGAACCCCAAGAGGAAGGTATGATGAATATAGCGGCGAGTTTTCCCTCAGTTAAGATACCAAGGTTTATCGATCAGGAGAGGAGAGACAATGACGACTGAAGGTTATGCGGAACCTGCACACACACAAACAAATACTTTGTTCCCAACTTGCGATGAGGTTGTCAATCTCACCGGTTTGCTTGAAACAAAGGTTATGAGCGTATCGAGTGGAAAACAATATAGTATGCGAGTAAAGTAAACAGTACGAGTAAAGTAAACAGGTGATAGCAATATGATGGAAATAGGACCGGGGTCCACAGTTCACTAGTGGTGTCTCTCCATAGATAAAATAACACATGCTGGGTAAACAAATTACAGCTGGGCAATTGATAGAATAAAGATAACGTGATATGTCAAGAAGATCACTATGAGATTTACTCTAGGCATTACAACAAAATACATAGACCGCCATCCAACTGCATCTATGACTAATAATCCACCCCCGGGGATATCAATCCGAACACCCCAAAAGTATTAAGTTGCGAACAACAGATAATTGCATTAAGCAAAGTGTGTAATGTAAACAAAGCATATGCCCTTGAGCATATGAATGTTGTTTTCTCCCTAGTAGCAACAGCACATCTACCACCTTAGAGGTTTCTGTCACTCCCCCAGGTGAAATAGAGGCATGAACCCACTATCGAGCATAAATACCCCCTCTTGGAGTCACTAGCAACTACTCGGCCAAGATAGCTACTAACAACGGAGAGCATGCAAGATCATAAACAACATAGAGATAACAAAAGATAATATTCAGTACAGCAACTTAATCATAAACACCAATATTCATCGGATCCCAACAAACCAAACATGTAGAATTACATAACGGTGATCTCAATCATGTAGGGCAGCTCATGAGATCTAAACATGAAGCACATGGTGGAGGAGACAACCATCTAGCTACTGCTATGGACCCATAGTCCAAGGTAGACTACTCACTCATCGCTCCGGAGGCAAGCATGGCGATGAAGAAGACCTCCGGTGGCGATTCCCCTCTCCGGCAGGGTGCCGGGAAGAGCTTCTGGACCCTCCCGATCTTCGGGTCGATGGCGGCGGCGGATCGCGATGTGTTCTGGAAATCTGATCGGGTACTTAGGTTTTTTCCGTCGGGGGGTCTTTATAGGCGAAGGGGCGTCGTCAGAGGTGGGGCCAGGTGGCCTCACACGGTGGTGGCGCGGGCCAGGGGCTGGCCGCGCCACCCCTGTGTGTGGGCCCCTGGTGGCCCCCCTCCTACTCCTCTTCGGATCTCTGGAAGCTTCCGGGTAAAATAAGACTTCAAGATGTGGTTTCGTCCAATTCCGAGAATATTTCCTGTGTATCACTCTGAAACACAAAAACAGCAGAAAACAGGGAACTGGCACTGTGGCACTTCGTTAATAGATTAGTTCTGGAAAATGCATAAAAGTGCCACTAAGTGTAACGAAACAATAGGCAAATGGTGTAAAAACAAGCATGGAGCATC
The DNA here is from genome assembly GCA_007115705.1 of Dactylis glomerata. Taxonomy (NCBI): domain Eukaryota; kingdom Viridiplantae; phylum Streptophyta; class Magnoliopsida; order Poales; family Poaceae; genus Dactylis; species Dactylis glomerata. The sequence goes on from QXEO01000183.1 coordinate 5,420,903, forward strand.
AAAAATTATAGATACGTTTGAGACGTATCATACCTCAGCCTCCATTCCTTTTCTGATGCATTTCATCTTCAATTGTTTTGCCCTGGCATGCAAAGACTTAATCAAAGATGGGAGCATGAGATGGCCAACATATTTTGTGGCTGCAATTCTTTGACGCATATCGATCTTTATCATGATCATCTGCCTAATCTTATCAAATATTTGCCACAGCATAAGCCCTTTCAATGACTTGACCTTTGCATTGAAACTCTCCGCAAGGTTACTTGTTACATAGTCTACCTTGCAAATTTCATTGAATTGGCTTCTTGACCACACCCTACCATGATGTTCATCCAAGTACTCCTTCACCCCAAGCTTTTGTTTATACAATACTTCCAAATGAAACAGATGCTTCCTAATGCTGCATGTGTATGCAGCTGGCCATAGGTTGTCAGTATAAACTTTACCCTTGAATTTCTCTGTAAAATTCTGTACCAAGTGTCGCATACATTCCCTATGCTCCACTCCAGGGAATACTGCTTCTACTGCACTCTCCAAACCTTTGCAAGCATCTGTGTGGATAGTAAGTCCTGGTGGATGACCTATAAGGTCGCGCAAATTCTGCAGAAACCAAGTCCAACTTTCCTCTGACTCAACCTCCAAAACTCCATAAGCAACAGGGAACATCCAATTGTGTCCATCAACTGCAGTAGTAGCAACTAGCTGTCCTTTAAACCTGCCATGAAGAGCTATTGCATCCACGGCCAAATAAGGCCTGCAAACATCCAGAAAGCCTTTCCAGCAAGCTTTGAAACAAACAAAAGCCCTTCTAAAACATTCCTTCTGCATTATCCTCCCGCTTTTCAATTTGTAGGGAACTGTATGCTTGTCTATCGCTACAACACTGCCTGGACTAGCCATCTCCACTTCAGCTTTGAAAGTGTAAAGCAACTGAAAACTGTCATTCCATGGACCATTGATCCTGTCAAGAGCCATTTCCTTTGCATAGAACATCCTCATGTAAGGTATTTTTATATTAAACTTATCAGATATCAATTTTACGAGTGCTGTTGGACCAAGTGATGGAGTTTCTCTTAGCCAATCTATGATTGCATCTGCCAACTCCCTAGTCTTCGCTAGCTTTGATTTCTCCTCTGGCGCTCCGACTTGAGGTGGACAAGTATGGTCGATCGAATTCTTCTTTATCTGAAACATAATTATAAGGGATATCAGTAACAGTTAACAAATTTTACACCGTGATCTAAAATACACAACTGGTTGGCGTAGTACCTGAACCACGGTGCTTCTGAGCATTGTGGATGCATGCTGCCTCCACCTACACCTCTTGTATGGGCACTTAACTGTGAACCTACCTGGCTCACTTTTAATAACCTCATAATCATTCTTGGTGAGAATGCAATATGTAGTAATTGCATTATGGCAGTCCATCATCGTTTGAAATACGGTGCCTTCTGCAAGCTGAGGATCCTCCCTGTTCCACTCAATTGTTGGCAAGTCATCACCTTCGTAATCGGCTAAAACGAGGCTATCATTGTTCTCATCCTTCTCTTCATCATCAATATCATCAAATCTGGCACCTTGTGCAATATCTTCCATGTATTGATCCTCCATTGCCTGCTTACTGCATCGATCTACCAATTCAGGAAACATCAACTCTTCCTCATCATCTTGAGGAGACGGATCCTCAATCTCTGCATCGTCCTCCACATCGACCGCAGGAACGATCTGGCTACCACTAGCACTGGGGACAGATGGTGCTGCTATGGACCTACAAGGAGCGGGGTGGTGCACACGATTAGCAGATGTAGCAACACTAGAGAGACATGATGCCTGACCACCTGATGATGCCCCAACACCAGATGATGTCTGGACCCTGTCCACATGGATACGAATTTTACCGACACAGCAAGAATCATTTAAAGCAAAAAGAATTCCCATATCGTCGTCGAAAATTAGTGGAACATATCTTCCCTCCGTGCTGTTGAAATATTGGAAATCAACTGAATCGCCAGCGCCCCAGGGGTACTGAGCGCAGATGTTATCTTTTAAATCCCTCAACGAGATGGTAGTTGCAATCACCGCTGGGATGTAAAATCCGCTCACATTGCATTCAGAAGCACGCAAAAAGCTAGTATCCAGCCTAACCACCAGCCGAAAAGCCAGCGCTGGATCAATCCTATTCGAAAAGCAACGCAGTTAGTTGAGCAACAACGATTCGCGCTCAAAAACTACCTACTGTTAATTCACATAGGTAGACGATGCTTACCCAGATGGAATCCATGCGTTAGATCCCTCCGATTCCCAATCTTCTCCGCTGTTGAGGGGCATAATCGGCACACCAGATGGCTGTACAAACTCTACCACGATAGGGGTAGATCTAGTGGAGGCGGAGCCCTCTCCGCCTCCCGGGGGTGGTGGTGGGGGCGGGGGCGGCTCGGGGGCGGACGACGCCATAAGGTAGGAGGGCAGCACGGCGTGGCGGCGGAGGGGCGGTGTGTGAGCTCTTCCAGTCTCGGGCGGAGGGGAAAGCTTTGGGTGAGTGACAGACCGCCAGTCCGACGTGTCTCATTGGGTCAACAGTCAACACCATTCAAAAGCAACGGTCCATTCACAACTACCGCGGCTCCCTAGCCATCACCGGTAACGGTCAAGGCCTCTGACCAGACGGCAACCCTCCCGTCCGAGCATCTGCGAGGGGTTTCAAACTAGAGGGAGGGGAAAACTGAGGAAAAGTTAAGCGGCTGGGGAAAACTGAGTCCAACTAACGAACCAGGGGCACGAAAATAGAATTCCCTTCAATTTATGTAGATTTAATTGAAATCGCCTAGATGCAATATCAATTTCCCAATCATGATTTCGTTGCACTTAGTTTTTTATGGAGTTAATTTCCCAAATTTTTGGGCCAAGTGTACGCTCACTTTTCTAGAAATTCTTATTAGTTCTTTCACAAGAATTCCTAGGATAGGCTTTTGCTAGGTTTTAATGATTCTCTAATCATTCTTTTACCTAGCCTTTCAACTTTTGAACTTGGTATGCATTGTTTGTCTTCATGCAAAGCATGATTTTGGATAGCGCAAACTACGAGATGCTTCTATCAACCATTATTGAGTTCAAGCTCAATATTTTCTTAGTCATTTAGTCAAATCCTTTTGACTTAATGCTTTTAAAATTTTGCCTTAAACAGGATGTCAACTTCTCCACTTATTAATTCTAATTAATAATTATGATACTGTACGCGCTTATTCATAATATGTCATTCACATAAATGAATTTTGTCATAGCTCCCACTCAGAATATGTACTCTTACATATAGACCAAGATCCCACTCAGAATATGTACTCTTACATATAATTGTGAGATTAGAGCTATTTTTCATCGCTCCCACTCAGTTTAATGTAAATAGGTTCATCCCGATAATTTTGGACTTCTCCAAAAATCCTTTGATTCTTAATCAAATCAATATCACTTAAATGTGAGTATTAATTCAAAAAATGTGTTTAATATTTACATAACTTAAACTGATTTAAGAACTTTGCAATGTTAACAATTAATTTAATTTTGAAGACTTTTAAGCATCGGTACACATTCTAGTCAATCACTTGAATTTGTCTAAACACCTTTTAAGACAGATTGTGCATTTATGTCATTAAAGGTTTATTTTTTCTCCCTAATCTGATATTATTTTGAAGAATTAAGTAATACAATTTACTTAATAAGATCGAGTAACAATTACCTCTTAAATAAAATCTTTAATTCTAACTCTAAGTTATTTTCGCATTTAGGTCCGCCATCTTTTCTTTATTGTTTGTAGGTATGTCTAGTTTCAATAACTTGATAAGAAAATCATGAATTTCACTTTGTGAACCAACGCAATTTTAATTCATGAATCCGATTCGAATAAAGGACTTGATTGTATGATCTTTATCATCAATTCCTCTTTTCTAAAATAGACCCTCGCTTCAGACATTATTCCGCTGTGCTATTCTGATATTATAAAGATTAATTCAATTACTTTAATTGATCCTTTATTTTCTTCCATTTTAACACCTTTACCGAGAAAACATTTTCTCTAGAGTGCACCAAATTTTATACAAGATAGAATTTGCATATTTTGGTTTTTAGAAGATAAGTCCATATACTTATAAGGACCTTTATGAAGAATTTCTTAATTAAAATTATCAAAATAACCCGGAATCTATTATAAATTACACTATAACTCATATAGCATAAAAAATTATTTATATGGCTTCCTACTTTTAAAAATTGAGTTTATTTAATGTGCCACTTTAAATGATATTTTATGCCACTACAGATGATTTATTTCTTTCATAAATAATGTCTGTTCGAATATGATTTTAATGCAAACTTTTCAACAATTTGAATTGATTAGCATAATTATTTGTCAAACTCATTCCTTGAATTTCTTTCAAATCATGAATTTTTAACTTAGTCATTTTTGACCGATTCAAATTTGACTTAGCTCAAATCTTTCTTTATTTCTATTAAACTATTTATACATATCAAATAATTTAATACTTTCTTCGTAATTCGAATAATTACTAAATCTTTAATAAATAATTTCACGAAATAATGATATCTCTAATTTTATGAAATACTACACATCTTTTATTCATAATATCAATACTTGTGTATTTTACACTTTAGCACAAAGTGTTTAAATTATTTTAAGTAAATGAAGTGTGGATCGTATGGGAATTCGATCAAGTATCAAAAACTCATTTAATTCCATCGACATGAAATTACCACAAAATATATGTAATTAATACAATTCAAAACATATATTTAATTTCATCGCTATGAAATTCACACGAGTATTTTCATAGAATAAACATTATTAAGTGCGGACAATACATAATAAAGATTTTAATCATAATACTCCCTCTGTCCACTTTTATAAGACTTTGTAGGAAGTGGGCTAGATACATATCAAAATGTATGTATGTAGATATGTTTTATATGTAGATTTACTTATTTTGGTCTGTATCTAGACTATATTAAAATTTCTACAAGGTCTTATAAAAGTGGACGGAGGGAGTATTATAAATGCTTGCAGTTATATCAACAAGAATAAATAATAATAAATTTATTCATAATCATCCAAAAGACTTTATTCATAGCGAAAACAACCAACTTGTTTATTACACACGAATAAAATTTGTCTCATACATTTGAGACAATCACAAGGTCTTAAAATTGATTACAAAACTTTATTCAAATTCTAAACTCGAAGATAAATATCGAGGTAGATCGGCGCCAGCGAAACATCAAGTATGTCTTTTCCAGGGCACCATAGCCATCTCCTACTTGAACACTTTATGAAACATTTGTAACATTGTATATCACATATACCTTTCGGATCGACGATCTCTCCTTGAAGGCCATCCACTTTCAAGGACCTCAGCCTTGCCACAAGCTCATGGAAAGTGACCATTTCACCTCCCATTACAAATTCTTCGACGTTGCTCCTGTAGCTAGGAGGCAACAAGCGAAGAACTGCACCATTGGCTATAGGATCCGGTATCTCATGATCAAACTCCAGAATCAGGTGCCTATGAATTCCATGCATCTTAGTTAGATGTATGCCTGATTGCTGTTTTGCTGGTGCGTAGTTGACACCAGAAAACTTGTTAGAAAACCCCAAGAGAAGGTTATGATGAGCACAGCTGCAAGTTTCCCTCAGTTGTGAAACCAAGGTTTATCGAACCAGTAGGATAAAGAACCACACTTCCGAAGGTTGATGCCCGCTAGCTTTGTGACACTCCGGACAATGGCGCCAGGAAGCTTGTCGGCATGTAGCTTTTCACCAGCAGCAACGTGGATCCTGCACACAACACAACCAAGTACTTTGTCCCAACTAACAATGAGGTTATCAATCTCACCGTTTGCTGTGAACAAAGGATTAAGCATATCAAGTGGTAAAAGGTAATAGTTTGCAAGAATATAAATAAAACGAGTAAATGTAACACAGTAATATCAATGTAAAGGAATTGGACCGGGGTCCACAGTTCACTAGTGGTGTCTCTCCATAAGATAAATAACAACATGCTGGGTAAATAAATTACAGTTGGGCAATTGATAGAATAAAGCTAGCATACATATGTCATGAGGATCACTATGAGATACACTCTGGGCATTACGACAAAATACATAGACCGTAATCCAACTGCATCTATGACTAATAATCCACCCCTTGGATGTCGTCCGAGCAACCATCGGGTATTAAGTTCCGAACAACAGATAACTGCATTAAATAAAGTGCATAATGTAAACAATTCAAATGTCCTTGGACACAAGAATGTTGTTTTCTCCTTAGTCCCAACCACACATCTACAACCTTAGAGGTTTCTGTCAGTCCCCCAGATTACTAGAGGCATGAACCCACTATCGAGCATAATACCCCCTCTTGGAGTCACTAGCATCTACTCGGCCAAGATATCTACTAGCAACGGAGAGCATGCAAGATCATAAACAACATAGAGATAACATAAAGATAATATTTCAGCACATCAACTTGACATAGTATCAATACTCATCGGATCCCAACAAACACAACATGTAGAATTACACAAAGATGATCTTGATCATGATAGGCAGCTCACAAGATCTAAACATGAAGCACATGGTGGAGAAGACAACCATCTAGCTACTGCTATGGACCCGTAGTCCAAGGTAGACTACTCACACATCACTCTGGAGGTGACCATGGTGATGAAGAAGGCCTCCGGCGGTGATTCCCCTCTCCGACAGGGTGCCAGGAAGAGCTTCTGGGCCCTCCCGATCTCGCGTTGACGACGGCGGCGGCTTGCAATAGGTTTCGTGGAAAATTGATCGGGTCTTTAGGTTTTTCCCATCGAGGGGAATATATGGGCGAAAGGGCGGCGTCAGGAGGTGGACCAGGGCGGCACACCCCCTGGTAGCGCGGGCCAGGGCTTGGCCGCGCCGCCCTAGGGTGTGGCCGGCCCCTGGCCCCGCTCTGTCTCATCTTTGGACTTTGACTCATGTCTGGAAAAATAGGAGGTTCGGCTTTTGTTTCGTCCAATTCCAAGAATATTTCCTATGTAGCTTTTCTAAAATACAAAAACAGCAGAAAACAGGGAACTGGCACTATGGCATCTCGTTAGTAGGTTAGTTCCGGAAAATACATAAAAACGCCACGAAGTGTAACAAAACACAAAGCAAATAGTGTATAAACAAGCATGGAGCATCAAAAATTATAGATACGTTTGAGACATATCAATGCCCACACTGGTGTGTTCCTCCATCTTGAGCGCATAGAATTCATCCAGACGATCATATATCATCAACCGCACTTGAGACTCGAAATGATGCTTTCGATCCTCGATCATTAGATTGGATTCTGTGGAGAAGAACCAATCTCTCATCTCAGGCGCTATAGAACTGAGGATCTCATATTCAGCTATGGTGTAGTAGTCTCGTGTGTCATGGAATGCGTCATCCTCAGCTTCATCCGCATCATCATCTAGTTCTGGCCCGAATGGCTCTATTATTGTGAAAAATGCATTGGACCTCTTAAGAGAACTCCTTAGGCGTTCGTACCAATCAATGAAGTTTGACCCATCGGGTTTAAGTGGTTCTCCCTCAAACAAAGTGGTAAAGTTGATATGGGCATTCATCCACACAAATTTGCAAAGATATAAATACTAAAGTTCATAATATGAGTTCAACTTTTATTAAACAATTTAACTGTGTAGAACTCCCACTTAGAACAACATCCCTACAACTGTTCTAGTGATTACACGGTCCTTCTCCATTATACTGCCCCTGATCGTCACGACCGGAGATGCAATGTCGAAGGTAGACAGTGCGTATGTCAATCGCACAACTTTGCGACCCATGCTCGACCTTTTGGTCACCTGTGTTCGAAGGCTATATCTGCACATACTAGGGCTCACCAATTTAACCTTAGTGTATTGCGCAGCACATACATGACTTGTACCCACGCCTTATGCGAACTTCGATATGCTTGCCTCCGATCGTCACGGTCGGCTTCATAACTAAGAACTTAGTGGTGATTGCACACTTAAGGGAGAACACAATTTAATTGGTATTTGATTAGGGATTTTCTTATTCTATGCTACCATTGTGTATCTAATACTAGCACAAACAAGAAATCACACAAATAACATCAAATGTAAATAATGCGTGATATGATATGGTATGTTCATCGACGTGCTTGAACTCCATCGAGCCTCCGGCATGATCTACATCCGTCCACCGGTGTGGCGCCAAGTCCATGGCGCCTGTCGTGAAGCCTCCGGAAGTCCAACGTCACTTACCGTTTAACCATATCACATCACACGCCCCACTGCAAAACAAAGTTAAACGTTTCCACCATGTTTGCATGTTTTACATGGTTTCTAGGGCTTTCGTGCAAGAATCGTTTCTTACCTACGAACATGAAACCACATCACTGATAATCATATTGTTGCTTTCGTTTCCCCGTTGAGGGCCCTCCTTGTAGATGTCATATCCACTATAGTTGGAAAACAGGCACCCGACTAGCCACTTTAGCACAGTGCTAAGCCGTACGTCAGTCGTGGAACCAGTCTCGCGTAAAACGCGTAATGTCAGTCACAAGCCGCTTCAATCCAACTATGCCATAGATATAAACAAATACACGTTGGAGGTTAACAATAAGACAATCAACACCTGCGTCTCCACGATGCATTCTAACCGTACAAGCATACTACACATCTATCCGGCTCTGATACCACTGTTGGGGTTTGGTGCAAATAACAAAACTTTTATGTGCTACGCAACACCGGATATGCCCAAGGACCTCTCTATTAGTAATGCCGTAATGGTAGGAGTTCGGACACGCACCCTCGTGGACCGAAAAACGAGGATTACACTCCCGCACAAGTGTTGACGATGAAGATGATGTAGCCGACCTCAAGGTCATGAAGATCTTGGAGCAACGACTCCGGCACCGCACGAGCGACACCTCTGCGTACTCGCACACGTACGGCAACCATGATGACTCCCAAAACCCCATTTCCAGCCGAGATACGGAAGTAGACGGCTTTGGATAGGGATCCGGAAACTCCGCAACACGACGGCATGCAGCGGTCATGATTCCCTTCTCCCACGCAACCCTTTGGGAGGCCACACAGGAGTAAGAGAGGGAGAGGACAGCGGCCAGAGGTGTGGCTAGCGCACCAGGGAGGTGGTAGGAGGTGGCTATGGAGGAGGGCTCGTGGATGTGTTGTGCATCTCCTCGTCCAAGTGCCCCCCTTTATATAGTGGGGATGAAGGGTTTCGCAGCATAGTAAATCAAAAATTTTTTCTACGCAACGAACAAGAAAGCCAAGATCTAATCTAGGAGATGTAATCAACGAGAGAGGTAGATGAGATCTTCATACCCTTGAAGATTCGCACAGCGGAAACGTTCAAGAGAACGTGGTTGACGTAGTCGTACTCGCCGTCTCCTCCTCGCGATCCGATCCGATCCTACGCCGCAAGTGGCGGCGCCTCCGAGAGTTGCACACGTGCGGTGCAGCGACGTCTCCTCCTTCCTTGGTCCAGCAAGTATGGTGGAGAGATAGATTGGATCAGCAGCACGACGGCGTGGTGCTTATGGTGGAGAGTTTCTGCGGCAGGGCTTCGCCTACGCGCAGTCGCGAGAGAGAGAGAGAGGGAGAGCAGCAGGGGCGGCTAGGGTTTGGGTCTTGGGGTGAGGGAGGGCTGCGCCCCTGCCCCCCCTTATATGGGGGGCTGGGCGGCCAGCTTGGTCCCTCCTCCAATCCCTAGCCGACTTGGATAAGGAAGAGTGGGGGGCAAGTTTCCCCCCCTTCCTTATTTGAAGATTCCTTTAGGGTTTCCCCTTGGGCTTGGCCGGCTGGGCCTTAGGGGCCTTGTGCACCTGGCCCAAGGCGGCCAGGGCACTTCCCCTTAGGCCCACGCAGGCCTCCGTCAAGTGGGCCCACGTTGGTCCCACTCCGGAACCTTCTAGAACCTTCCGGTACAATACCGATAAACTCCGAAACCTTTCCGGAATCCAAAAACTGCTTTCCTTTATATGAATCTTATTCTCCGGACCATTCCGGAACCTCTCGTGACGTCCTGGATCTCATCCGAGACTCCGAACTAAAACTCATAAACCAATTATCCATTCTATCCTAGCGTCGATGCACGTTAAGTGTGTGACCCTACGGGTTCGAGAATATGCAGACATGATCTTCTATCAATAATCAATAGCGGGATCTGGAAACCCATATTGACTCCCACATATTCATCGATGATCATATCGGATGAACCACGATGTCAGGATTCAATTAATCCCATATTTGTATTCCCTTCGTCACACGATATTTTACTCGCCCGAGATTTGATCGTCGGTATCGCCATACCTAGTTCAATCTCGTTCACAGCAAGTACTTTACTCGTTCTGTAATCCGATATCACTTTGTGATTAACTCCTTAACCACATGCTTGCAAGCGGTGTTGATATCAATTACCGAGTGGGCCCGAAGTATATCTCTCCGACTTGGGAGGGACAAATTCCATCTCGATACATACAACTCAACAAGTACTTTCCGATCACCTGAGAGACACCTTTATTATCACCCTCACATAGGATGACGTTTGATGACTTCAAAGCTTTCTTCCGATACTAGGGAGTTGTATTATCTCATGGTCTAAGGAATACAATACATGACATAGGAAAAGCTTCGCAAAGATGAACACGATGACACGATCTAATTGCTCTGCTTTATTTGGGTCTGTCCATCATATCAATCTCCTAATGATATGATCTCATTATTAATTGACAACACATGTCTATGGTTAGGAAACCTTAACCATCATTAATCAATGAGCTAGTCCATAGAGGCGTACTAGGGACACGGTGTTGTTCATAAACCACACAAGTATTAAAGTTTCCGCTTAATACAATTCTAGCATGGAATATAAACATTATCATGAACAAGAAATATGATAATAACAATATTATTATTGCCTCTAGGGCATATTTCCTTCAGTCTCCCACTTGCACTAGAGTCAATAATCTAGTCATACTTGCGCCTTTAACACCTATGGCATTCCGGTGTTATTCATACGCGTTGCATGTGGTAAACCTTATCTACGGGTCTGACACTTTCAGGTCCGTTTGTATTTGCATATTATTTTGCGTCAGCACGCATTTCTCATCTTCTATGAGATGGCATCGTATAAACTTAGTCTTCTGGTGAGACCTTTGTATCTTAGCCGAGACTATGTTGTCACTATTGTCATACAATAGAACTACATAGTACTAGCACACTTAGAAAAATAGCGATATCCACCGTGCGTCGAAATACTCATTGGCCCGCACACATCGGTATGTATGATTTCCAATAAGTCCGTCGCTCGCTCCATTATTCCGGAGAACGGGTTTTTGATCATCTTGCCCATGGGGCATGGCTTGCACGTGTCAAATGATTCAAAATCAAGAGACTCTAAAAGTCCATCAGAATGGAGTTTCTTCATGCGTTTTACGCCAATATGACCTGGACGACAGTGCCACAAATAAGTTGGATTATCACTATCTACTTTGCATCTTTTATGCCACTTCTAAAGCGATTATATACTTAGCCCTCGTTGCAGTGTCCGCCACAATATTAACATTGGAACTCATCCAAGTCATCATGGAACTTTCTTCCATCTTATTGTGCCACCTTCTAATCTCAAAACAAATAGCTTAAAAATTGAGATAAAATTTTACTTGTATGTGTGATAAAGCCAATGTAACTCATTGCAATGAACCATTTGTCACTTCTGCATACAGAACATATTCTTACTTCTTCGAAAGTGCATAAGAATATCTTTACTATTGTCCAACAATCATCATATGAATGCTATAACCTTTAGAGCATTGGACACATCTGGATCTACATATCATGGTATACAAGATTGATAAAATCATTCTTGTGGTTTCACTCATCAAATGTCAAAACAATTGATTCTTGCTCCAACCTCTTCCATGCAACAAGAACCGTTCTTATTGTTTCTATATTGAACAAATTCAATATTTCATCTATGTACTCTGGCAAAACTATATTAGTGCCTCAATCTATCTGCATAGACATTGATGCTCAATATTCTGGTTTTACCTAAGTCTTTCATCAAAAATCTAATTTTAATGAAAACTTCACAATATCAAGAAAAACACATTATTTCCAATGAACCATATGTCATCTACATAAAGCATTAGAAATATGTCTTAGCGCTCCCACTTACTTTCTTGTAAATACAAGCATCTTCAAATATCTTGATGAAATTAACACTTTAACATTTTCATCATTGAAGATTCCAACTTCGCTATGCTTACTTCTATCATAGAAGTTTGCATACATATCTAGCAACCTTTGAATCAACAAAACCCATTAGGTCGTGTCAGGTACACGTCCTTGGTGTGCATTCCAGTAGAGGAACGTTGTTTCGATTATTCAACTATCATATCTCAATATGTAATTGTTGCTAGAATAATTCATATGACGAAGTCAGGGCCCATCACCGCTTCTTTGTATATTGTTGGTTACTATTATCTAATAATATCTCGTCCTCAAATCTTGCTATTTGATTACGACCAACTTGGTTAAATAGGAACTTCGATGTCGTGACTACAACATATTGTAGACGCATGAGCTATGAATGTAGTTGCCGCTTCCAGAACATTTTCTGGTGCTGCGCTACTCTGATCATCTTGCTCAGATTCAATAACCTCATCAAGTTCTATCTTCCTCCCACTTAAACCTTTCGCGAAAAACTCCTTCATAAGAAATTCACTTCTTTTAGTGACAATCACTATGTGTTTGGGTTCATAGTAGAAGGAATACCCATCGACTTTCTTTGGGATAACCTACAAAGACTTACTAATCCGATTTTGGTTGTAAACATTTTACACATATGCCTTGCATACCAAAAATTCAAGAAAAGACAACTATAACTTGTATGGTGTCATTTCAGCGGATTATGATGGTGCTCTATTTAGTGAAAAGCGGTAGTCTCTTAAGCATAATCCACAAATTATATTGGTAGTTTATTTCAACATTGATCTAACCATGTCAAACAAGGTTTGATTACATCCATCAAAAACTCCATACTCATATGGTGTCTATCATGATGCAAGTTTGTGGAACAATTCCTCTAACTCTTAGATGTTTGCTAAACTTGTAACTCAAATATTCTTCTTTATGATCTAATCATACAACTTGAATATTCTTGTTACAACAATTTTCACTTCATAAATTGAACAATTTCAATTGTTTCATACTTCTATCTCATCAAGCAGATATACCATACATCTATTCGAGTCATTGATGAAATAGAAAATACACCATGTTCGACTTCACACCATGGACTACATACATCAACATGTACGATCTCCATTTAGTTAGTCACTTGTTCTGTCCATGGCCCATGAACGTAGTTTAATCATCTTTAGGAAAAGTCTCACAAGCGTCAATCAATTCAAAATCAAATGACTCGAAAATCTATCAATATAGAATTTCTTTCATGTTTTGTTTCCAATATGACTTAAACGGCGGTGTCACATATAAGTGAAATTTGTTTTGTCTTACGATCTTTAGCATCAGTGTTATAAATGTCTATTTCACCAACAAGATAATAATCTATCCATCGATTATGGAAGACGGTAATAATTTGAACAACCATTGCTCTCATAATACCAGAACAAATAACAATTATTAAGTTCATGAAATATCTTGAAGGCTAGGTTTGATGTCGACGAGAAGCACAATAACACTTTTATTTGTATCTCGACATGCATCATTACCATATTCTTTTACTAGTTACTTAGGCCATCATAGTTCTTGTATTGTTGCTTTGTATGACATTTCATACCAACAATCTAGTATCCAATACTCAAGAATTATGTACTAGCAAAGAATACATCTATAACATGTATATCATTTATATACCTGAGATGGAATTTTCCAGTCTTTTACTTTTCTACCAAATATTTTTGCAGATCCTATTTAGCATTTCCTCTCTATTTAGAAGAATCTATCGACATCAATAGTGGCATCAATCATTTGATACATAATCCAAAGGATGTTAGTCAAATACTAATAGCCTTGGATTTTGCACTTTGAAGTGGATCGCCATCATCATATGATTGGTATTCTTCCAGATTCCATTCTTTAGTATTCTTTTGGTATAGCAAAACAATTTAGCCAATACCTTTTCATTCGTCCTATCATGACATCTTTCATGATGAAACTACTATAGCTTATAAGGATGAATGCAAGTATAATATTAGTTCCCAAACTTTTGGGTGATCGGGATGCCTAGCATCGTCAATCTTCACATATAGTCATACAATATGAGCATATGTTCTTTTACTAAATTATACTTCATCATTTTGCAAACAATCAAAGTCTTAGATATCAAATATCTTTCACTTCTTATTTGTTTCTGAAACAATTCTTTCAGCTTCAATGATCACTTTGATTCTCAAACAATTTTGAAGATCAATTTATCATGAAGGCAAACATATGATCTTTAGATACTAAACTTGAATCGTTGCTCTTAGATTAATACAATTTATTAAATCGTATGGAGCAAGCAAGGTTTGCTAAAGTTTGCAATAGGACTTAATCTTTAGTCTTGACATTAAATGGCACTAGACCGAAAAAGTGACTATCCAGAATTCTATAGTTCTCTTAACTCAATTAAAACTAAGTGTCGGTGGAAAACGGTTGCCAAAGACTACAACGACTTATGCAAATACACTAAGATTTAGTTCAAGATAATTAGTTCAAGTTAATCAAATTACTAGATGAACTCCCACTAAATTCAACATCCCTCAAGTTGTTTAGTGAAGCATGATCCAAATTCACTACACCGAGACCGATCATCACGTGAATAATGTAGCTTTAATGGTGAACATCAACATGTTGATCATATCATCCATATGACTCATGCTTGACCTTTCGGTCCGTGTGTTCCGAGGCCATGTCTGTACATGCTAGGCTCGTCAAGTCAAACCCAAGTATCTCCGCATGTGCAAATACTGGCTTGCACCCGTTGTATGTGAACGTAGAGTTTATAGCACCCGATCATCACGAGATGCTTGAACACGACGAACTTTCGCAACGGCGCATACGAGGGGAGAACACAATTTTATCTTGATTTTTAAGTGAGGAATCATCTTATAATGCTACCGTCGCGATCTAAGCATAATAAGATACATAAAAGGATAAACATCACATGCATATAATTTTATGTGACATGGTATAGCCAATCTCCGCGCCATGATCTCCATCTTGTGCACGCCGGCATGATCTCCATCACTCCACCATGATTGCCTCCACCACGAATAGCAACTACAACTATTGCTAACTATTTAGCGATAAAGTAAAGCTATTACATGGCGTATAAGAAGTTGACACGCAGGTCATACACAATTATAAAGACAACCATATGGCTCCTGCCGGTTGTTAACTCATCGACATGCAAGTCGTGAAAGATTACAAAACATGATCATCGCATACATCACATATATCACATCACATCTTGTGGCCATACCATATCACAAAACACTCCCTGCAAAAACAAGTTAGACGCCTCTACTTTGTTGTTGCATGTTTTACGTGGCTTATGGGAGTAGCAAGCTAAGAACGATTCTTACCTACGAAAAGCCACAACGGTGATATTATGGTTGCTAACATCCGATGTAAGTCCCATGACTACTATAGTTAGAGAAACTGGCATCCACCAGCCGCATGTGTGGAACAAGCCACACGTCAAGTGCGGAGCCGGTCTCGCGAACGCGGTCGCGTAAAGTTGGCCTGGACCGCTTCGATCTCACTATACCGCGCCATAAGAAATACACAACAAGAGGTTTGCAACAGAAAACATCAACGCCCGCAACAAGCATGTTGCGTTTCTACTCGTGAAACACATCTACGCATAGATCTAGCTCTGATACCACTGAAGGGTTTCGCAGCATAGTAAATCAAAATTTTTTTCTACGCAACGAACAAGAAAGCCAAGATCTAATCTAGGAGATGTAATCAACGAGAGAGGTAGATGAGATCTTCATACCCTTGAAGATTCGCACAGCGGAAACGTTCAAGAGAACGTGGTTGACGTAGTCGTACTCGCCGTCTCCTCCTCGCGATCCGATCCGATCCTACGCCGCAAGTGGCGGCGCCTCCGAGAGTTGCACACGTGCGGTGCAGCGACGTCTCCTCCTTCCTTGGTCCAGCAAGTATGGTGGAGAGATAGATTGGATCAGCAGCACGACGGCGTGGTGCTTATGGTGGAGAGTTTCTGCGGCAGGGCTTCGCCTACGCGCAGTCGCGAGAGAGAGAGAGGGAGAGCAGCAGGGGCGGCTAGGGTTTGGGTCTTGGGGTGAGGGAGGGCTGCGCCCCTGCCCCCCCTTATATGGGGGGCTGGGCGGCCAGCTTGGTCCCTCCTCCAATCCCTAGCCGACTTGGATAAGGAAGAGTGGGGGGCAAGTTTCCCCCCCTTCCTTATTTGAAGATTCCTTTAGGGTTTCCCCTTGGGCTTGGCCGGCTGGGCCTTAGGGGCCTTGTGCACCTGGCCCAAGGCGGCCAGGGCACTTCCCCTTAGGCCCACCCAGGCCTCCGTCAAGTGGGCCCACGTTGGTCCCACTCCGGAACCTTCTAGAACCTTCCGGTACAATACCGATAAACTCCGAAACCTTTCCGGAATCCAAAAACTGCTTTCCTTTATATGAATCTTATTCTCCAGACCATTCCGGAACCTCTCGTGACGTCCTGGATCTCATCCGAGACTCCGAACTAAAACTCATAAACCAATTATCCATTCTATCCTAGCGTCGATGCACGTTAAGTGTGTGACCCTACGGGTTCGAGAATATGCAGACATGATCTTCTATCAATAATCAATAGCGGGATCTGGAAACCCATATTGACTCCCACATATTCATCGATGATCATATCGGATGAACCACGATGTCAGGATTCAATTAATCCCATATTTGTATTCCCTTCGTCACACGATATTTTACTCGCCCGAGATTTGATCGTCGGTATCGCCATACCTAGTTCAATCTCGTTCACAGCAAGTACTTTACTCGTTCTGTAATCCGATATCACTTTGTGATTAACTCCTTAACCACATGCTTGCAAGCGGTGTTGATATCAATTACCGAGTGGGCCCGAAGTATATCTCTCCGACTTGGGAGGGACAAATTCCATCTCGATACATACAACTCAACAAGTACTTTCCGATCACCTGAGAGACACCTTTATTATCACCCTCACATAGGATGACGTTTGATGACTTCAAAGCTTTCTTCCGATACTAGGGAGTTGTATTATCTCATGGTCTAAGGAATACAATACATGACATAGGAAAAGCTTCGCAAAGATGAACACGATGACACGATCTAATTGCTCTGCTTTATTTGGGTCTGTCCATCATATCATTCTCCTAATGATATGATCTCATTATTAATTGACAACACATGTCTATGGTTAGGAAACCTTAACCATCATTAATCAATGAGCTAGTCCATAGAGGCGTACTAGGGACACGGTGTTGTTCATAAACCACACAAGTATTAAAGTTTCCGCTTAATACAATTCTAGCATGGAATATAAACATTATCATGAACAAGAAATATGATAATAACAATATTATTATTGCCTCTAGGGCATATTTCCTTCAGGGGAGGGGGTGCACCTTACCCCTCCACCAAGGCAGCCCTAGGGCAGTGGCCAAGGGGAGGAGGCAAGGGCGGCGGCGGCCAGGTTAGGGCCAGGCCGCCTCCAGAAACCCTAACCCTAGCCGGCTAGGGCCTAGGTGCCCCCTTTCTTTTCCTTTTCCCCAATGGGCTTCTTTCCGATAAATTGTCCCATTAGATGAATTAATGATTTATTAATTATATAATCAATATTAATTCATATAATTAATATTAATTCACTCATAATTAATTCCCCGCTACTGCAAAACACTTCCAGGCACCATCGGAACCATTCCGGACTCCACTAAAACTATTCCGGATTTCACCAAAACTATTTTGGACTCCGCCGAAACTATTTCGGATTTAATTGAACTTTTCCCTTCTCATATAACATCACACAGTGTTTCCGGATAATACCAAATTGTCTCTAGTATCGTGATCCCTTAAGTGTGTTACCCGACGGTTCGAGAATGCAACAGACATTACCGAGAACTCTCTCCGGTGAATGATCTTCATTCGGATCTGAAAATCCGTGAAGACCCCTATGCATTCTACGAAGGTCTTTTAGTCTTTGAACTGTAAGAGTCGATGAGCCTTTCCCATTGCTTCGTTGATACTAGCATAACCTAAGATCTGATCATCGGCATTCCTAATACCTTGTTCAATCTTATCACCTGCTAATGCTATTTACTCGTCCGGGATAATTCATTTCCGTGACCTAGTCACATATTGCACAGCTTTGATGTATTCTCACCGAATGGGCCTAGAGTATCATATCCATCATGCGGATGAGCAAATCCCGCTCTTGGTTTATACGCCTCAACCTACCCCTTTGGAGAACCCAAGATACATGATGACGGTTGATGCAATTAGAATTTCCTCCGGAAATAGTGATAAAATATAACCGCACGGTCTAAGGATTATGCTACCACACTTTCATCATATTGCAACGTGAACATCATGACATGATGGTGTTGCAATAGATACTTTGGGTATTGTCCATCATGGCTTTATCAAATGGCACAATCTCATTGTCAATTGGCGTAATGCTCCATGATCGGGAAACCTTGATCATCAGTTGATCAATAAACTAGTAAATAGAGGATTTACTAGGGACTCCTAATCATTTAATACTATACATATATCAATGTTTCTGATTGACATAGTTCTAGCATAGTACTAAACTTATTATGAACTATATGAAATTTGCAAATAAGACCAATATTATTTTCCTCTAGGGCATATTTCCTTCATCTAGAATATGGGATTTTGATCTCCTTAATTTGGGGAGACATGTGGATTACGACCAATGCTTATTTACTAGAGTAATTAGGGCATGGGACGCCCAACTCCTTTAACCACTATCGACAAACACTATCGGGATACTCTACATCCACATGTTAGTATAAATAGGTAGGGTATGGGTATACCAACAGGTAGAAGGCTATACCCGTACCCTATCCATGAATTAACGGGTAAGATATGGGTACTACCCATGGGTATAAAAATGTGCCCATACCCTGCACATGCGGGTATGGTACCCACGGGTACCCGTACCCATGGGTAAAATTGCCATCCTTATTCTCCGGCGATTTGTTTGCACGCTCCGTCGAATGCCCTCGATCTGTAGTGAAGAATACCTCTAAGCGAGCCATCTGCTCAGTCAAGGT
This sequence comes from Dactylis glomerata, assembly GCA_007115705.1. Taxonomy (NCBI): domain Eukaryota; kingdom Viridiplantae; phylum Streptophyta; class Magnoliopsida; order Poales; family Poaceae; genus Dactylis; species Dactylis glomerata. The sequence goes on from QXEO01000183.1 coordinate 5,440,292, forward strand.
GGTGATTTTTCCCTCCACGCTATCCATCTTGAGGCCAATTTCTTTAGTATGTTTGTTGACGTCCTCCATGCCATGCTTCAGTGCGGCAAGTTATTGCACGTCTGCGCCGTCGGTTTTCTTTGATTCCGGGATTGCAAATTAGCCTGGTCTATCATCGCTAGACACACCTCCTATGAGAGACACACGAATCAAGGTCGCCACCGGAATTTTACAACCTGGATTTTTTTTAGAGCACTAGGGCCCCAAAGGGAACCCCAGTTCCATTTCATCAACGAAACCAGAGTGCGATGCCTCAGGCATCAGGTCTGAATATAAACTTACAAAAGGATGTTGGAAAGAAGATTACAGCTAAAAAGGTTCTGAAAAGCCTCAGCCTGGAGAGACAACTGTCATGATTACAAACTCTTTTTATTCCTACTCTCTTTACCAGCACCAGCTAGCGCCTCTGAGAGTATTGCCCACAGATGTCTCGAAGCTTGGCTTTGATCTGGTCTCCCTGGAGCAGAGTAGTTTCATTCCTGTCGCGCCTCATCCATGACAAGTTCCCTTCCGCACAGGCAGATGTTTTGTCAAACCGAGATGGAGTGCTTGGACTTGGGGTGGTTTCCTCAGCAGATGGGAGTGAGAGGCCCAGAGTGCTCATGGACAGCCTTCCCTCATCAGCTAACCATCCGGGAGAGCGCATGGCGATCTGAGCACTTGAGGCACCATCGTTGAGAACCGATCCACTTGTGTAAGCATGAAATCCTTGAATATAAGTCTCCATCTCCTTAGTGTTCGAATAACCAAGGCCCAGACCTGTTTCAGACATATCCATTGTTGATTGTCAAACACTAAAGCATCTCTAAATTTCCAGATACTCCACAAAACTGCAGAATAAATGGTGTTCTGTGCTGCATGTTTACTGTTTGCCAACCAAAATCTAGCTACTGACAAATAATCCGAAACAGAAGGCAAACCAAAGAAGTCAGAGACTTTTTCCCAAACATTCCTGGCAACTACACAATCAAAAAAAAGATGATGAATGGTCTCATGTTCTTTGCAGAAAACACAATCCAGTGGTTTATTCAAATTTCTTTTTTGAAGATTGTCTCTAGTCATGAGCTTGTCTTTTGAAAGCAACCAAAGGAAAGTATGTATTCTTGGGGGAATATGAAGAGACCAAACAGAAGGAATGTACAAAGGTACAACTCCTCTAAAGCTAATGATTTTATACATAGAGATGGAGGAGTATTTTCCATCAGCAGTGTAACTCCAAATCAGAGAGTCAAAATCATCACTATAAACTACTGAATTAATAATTTGTTCTAATTCATACCACCTTTCCATCAGAGCTGGACTAAAATTCCTTCTGAAGGAAAGTTTAAGAGTATAACCATCCCAGACCTGAGAGAGGGTGGTCAGTTGTTCATTGCAGATAGTATACAAATCCCAAAATTGTATAGAAAGTGGTGAGGTTCCAAACCATGTGTCTTCCCACACTCTGATTTGTTTCCCATCACCCACATTCCATCTATAACCAAACTTAACAGCTCTAACTGCCCACATGAATCCTTTCCAGAATCTAGAGGAACCTAGTTCTCTGGAAGCAAAGATGTTGGGTCTGTCAGTTTTATACTTAGCATCAACTATCTCTCTAAAAATTTTACCTTCCCCTTCATTATATCTTTTAAGCCAAGAGGCTAGTAGGCAAATGTTTACATCCCTAAGGTAGGGTATTCCAAGCCCACCTTGCTCCTTTGGCATGCAGACTAAGTGCCAGTTAGCTAGATGGAGTCTTCTCTTTTCCTTGGCATCATTCCAAAGGCAGTTGGCCATTTGGGAATTGATAAGTATGAGTGCCCATTTAGGAAATTTGAGAAAAGACAACAAATAAATTGGTATACTAGCTAGACAAGATTTAATCAAAATGATTCTAGCTGGGTATGAGAGGAGTTTCCCTCTCCAGCCAGCAATCCTTTTGAGTATCTTATCAATGATAAGTTGAATGTCCTCTTTTCTAAGTTTATCATGATGCAAAGGAACACCTAAGTATTTAATGGGGAAATCTCCCACTACACATCCTAAGATAGTTTTAAAAGAGGCAATTTCCTCTGGTTCCATGTTTATGGGAATTAGCTCACTTTTACTATAGTTTATTCTCATTCCAGAGACTTGTTCAAAACAGGTCAGTACCCATTTTAAATTCCTAGCCGTTTCCGGGTTGTTTTCAACAAAGAGGATCGTGTCATCAGCGTATTGAAGGCTGATGATCCCTCCAGGTCTCACCTCTAGGCAGAGACCTCTAATTAAACTATGATCAGCTGCTTTAATCAGCAAACGAGTAAACACATCAACTACAAAATTAAAGAGGATGGGGGGAAAGGGGGTCTCCTTGACGAAGCCCTTTTCCAGTGGTAAAGAAATTCCCTTCAACATTATTGATTTTAACTGCCATAGACCCACCTCTAGTAATTTGCCTAATCATATTCCTAATTTTAGGACTAAAGCCTCTTTTTTCAAGAAGCTCATCTAAGAAATCTAAGTTGACCTTATCAAAGGCTTTTTCATAATAAAGCTTAAGGATATCACCTTTTTCCTCACCACTATGCACAGAATGAATGACTTCATGTCCAGTGACCACACTTTCAAATATGTATCTACCTTTTATGAAAGCTGTCTGGTTTGAGGCAATTAAATCTCCTAGCATTAGACTAAACCTATTAGTTAAGACTTTGGTAAAGATTTTAAAGATACATTTCAGTAAACTAATTGGCCTAAATTTCTTCATAGTAGTGGCCTCAGCCTCCTTAGGAACTAGGGTAATTACAGCAAAATTCAATCTATATATGTCCAGCTTTCCCTCAGAGAAATCTGCAAACAAATCCATTATATATTTTTTAACTAAGTCCTAGAACTTTTGATAAAAAATAAAGGAAATCCCATATGGTCCTGGTGCTCCATCTGAGTAATAGTCAAATACTGCCTTTTTGACCTCTTCCTCAGTAAAAGGTGCAACCATAATCTCATTTTGAGCATTTGATAACTTTTCCTCCTCAGAGAAGAAGCCATCACTAAGGGAGAAACCAGTTCTAGCCTCAGCATTGAACATGTCCTTATAAAAGTTAGTAGCTATATCTAACATTTCAGGAAGCTCGGAGGTGGCACCCTCAGGTCCCTCTAAAGAATAAATGAAGGTTTTCCTCCTCCTCTGGTTAGCCACATCATGAAAGTATGTTGTGTTTCTATCTCCTTCTTTAATTTCTCTATCTCTAGATCTCTGTTTTGCCTTGACTTCCTCTTTAAGCCAAAGCTTCTGCATCTTAGACCTGATCACTTTCATCCTTTCTACTTCAATGTCAGAGAGTTGATCATGCTCAGACTTAATGTCTAGACAATCATACTCTTCCATCATTTCCTTTTTCAATTGCCTTAAATCAGATTCTATGTTCTTACTCCAACCTTTAGTGGTTTTACTAAAATGCCTGACTTTTTCCTGCCATCTATCAATAGCAGTTTTGCTCTTAGTGGGAGCATTCCAGCTTTTACTGACTACTTCACTAAAATCTTCTCTAAGAAGCCACCACTTCTCAAATTTGTAGCTAGGGGGGCTAATTTTCTGATTTATTCCAGAGTCCCATAGCAATGGAGTGTGATCACTCCCCAGCCTTGTGCAGGCCTGGGTAGATGCTAGGGGAAAATGGGAGTCAAAATCAGTTGTACAAAAGAATCTGTCAGTGGCAGCCATGATCAGGTTCTCTTGGTTATTGGCCCAAGTGAATCTTCTATTAGAAAGTTTAATTTCCAAAAGTCCCCAGAGTTTAATCCAGTTGTTGAATTTATCACACCATTTCTGGTTAACAACTCCATTGCTCTTGTCCGTTTGAAAACGAACTAGGTTAAAGTCCCCTCCAATTAAGGTGGGGACATTATTATCTATAAATGAAGAGTGTAATTCAGAGATGAACTCTTCTTTACCCTCTTTATATGGAGATCCATAGACAGAAATGAATCTCCAAACTTTACCATCTATTTTCTGTTTCAGAGTACAAGCCACAGAAAGTTTTAATTTCCTAGGAAAGTACCTCAAACAAAGCAGAGTCTACACCTACTAGAATGCCACCTGCAGTACCTTTGGCAGGTAGGAAATTCCAAGAATTTTTTTTATTCAGACTAATGGAATCTAAGAAAGAAGGACTGAAAGTCTCTTTCTTAGTTTCCTAGAAGGCAACAATTGTTGCATGAGTTTTAGCAAGTAAATCTAGAATGCTATTTTTCCTTCCAGGAGCAGTAATTCCCCTAATATTCCAGTCTAGGCAATTCATGGGGTCTTTTTCTTCCTAGGGTGCTTGCCCCGTTTGTTCCTACAAATCTTAGTCTAGATCAAATCCTCCTCAAACTCAGCTGCATTACCCTCAGGTTGTGCAGGGGTTTTGGGGGAATTGGAATCTATGGAGTTATCACACTTATATGGGAGGGTGGTTCCCTCATGCATCTCACTCAAAATAGAAACAGAAGGTAAATCTACTCTAATTTTTCATAAAGTAAATTGATGTTCCTCCAGATTGGAAGAATTAATAGTTAAGCAAGGATCTGACTCATCATCAGAAATTTCTATGTCTATTCCTACTTTGGTAGCCATATTAACTAGATTGCTTTTGTGGATAGTATCAAAGGGATTTTGAGAGGCAATACCTTTGAATTTGGGGATGACTAGCACTTCCAAGTTCTTCCTTTTCTTGTTCTCCTGAGCCATTTCCATCACTGTTTTGCCTTCAAGTCCCTGATATCTTGAGCTCTGCCGGGTACCATGGATGGGGCCCCAGGTTTTTGCTTTTTTGGTGACCTGAGCCGCATCCTGAGGTGTCCCCAGATTGATTCTCTTCTCTCTAGATTCTTCTCTCTGTTCTTCTTGCTTCCACTCTGATTCCTGAGCAACCACATCCTGATCATACACTAAGTGTCCACTGTCATCAACCAGTTCCATCTCCCTCAGTAGATCATAACATCTTTCCTCATCTGGATTTTCTGCTCCAAGCCAAGAGAGAAGATCCCTCCTGGCTGCTTCCAAGTGAGAAGGGATTTCAGAAGAAAGCCAGCTGGCAGACATTTGGGCATCAGTAGGGGTTGCAATGCTATGTTCTCTAGCTTTCCCAGATCCACGGCCTCCAGTGGTAGTATCTGCACTTTTGTTGCCTGCTCCAGCAAAAGGGTCTGGAGGCAGGTTAGCATGTATGTCAGTGTCCATGTTGTCATTTGCTTTTGCTATGCTCTTGGGGTCCTTGTCACTAGGATCAGTTGGGTCATCAGGCTCTGAGCTTACCACTGGAGCTGGTGCCTCAAGCTTTATCAGAATTCTATGAAATTTGGTGCCAAATCTGAACAGACCATATTCAGGGAGAGCTACAGGTTCCTTGCACTGAATTTTGATTCTGACCACCTCATAAAAAGACTGAAACATTCCAGTCCAATCTACATCTACCATGATCCCAAAAGCAGAAGAGATTCTTGCTAAAGTATCCCATTCACACCATTTGGGTTTCAGTTTCCTGAGTTGGATCCAAACATCTTGAGTTTCACCTTCATTTTCCAGTTCTCCATCCCAGACTTCAACATTGACAGTTACCCTTTCTTTGACTAGCCCAAAGCATGGATAACCAGCAACATCTTCAACCTGCATGTGAGGTGGAAACCTGACTAGAGAAGTCCATTCATCCAGCTGCCTTATCTGCCAAGGCCAGGATGTCTTGTATATTACAGAGAAACTCCTTTGCTAGCTCCTCTTTACTAATTTCACCTGCTTCAATGTAGACTATACCAACATTCTTCATACCAGGACTTTGTCCATTCACATCTGGGCAGTCAATGTGATAGAACTCCAGCCTTGGGTCTGCACTACCTATCAAAGAGGCCATTGGAACCTAGAAATTATTCTCCAGCAACCATGACAAGTACCTGATTTGTGACCGAATTTTACCTCTGATGTCGTCGACTTACGTCGCTAGGGACATCACCGCCTTCGTTGACCAAGACCCGGTCGCCGCAAAAAAGGGAGAGGTGGGTGGGATTTTTGGCCATAACCAACCACCGTTGTCACCCTAATTTGATTTCTCGCCGGAGTGGATTCAATAGAGCAGCCTGGATGGAGAAGAAATTAATCGTCCGAGAAACGATGTGCTCTGATACTAATTGTCACATGCTTTTATGGATGCATTTTTTACCGTCTCCCTGCTGCAAGCCTGCAACTTCGTGTCACCTCTTTTATCCACTCTGCCATTCGTCGCCTGCAGCCCTCCACACCGCCGTTCACACGCTGCGTTCTCGATGAAGATACAAAATTGTAGATAAAAGAAGATGACATTTATTGAGTGGACTAGTGGTGTAGTAATGCTTTAATCTGGACCAGCGGTATAAGCTGCACAAACTAGTTAGTATCTCTTAGGCCTTTTACAATACATAGTTTCTTAGCACGTTTTTATAGAAGTAATTAAAACTTAATAGATAAATACTCCAATGCATTGTCTCTTAAGAGTTGTGTCTTAATTTAATGATTTTGGTCTCATGCATATATATGATTGGGCTAGAAATATTTTTTTCTATGAACTCATGTAAGTATTGTATCTTAGCTAAGCTACTAACACCAATCTCTTTCTTTATTTAATATAGTGCAACGTGATCAAAATATCTAGAATACCACGCTAAGAAATTTTTATTGTGAAAGGTCTCACGAGCTCATGAAAAGATGACATTTATTATGGTATCCAATATTTTCAAACTCTTCCCTCTAACCAGTAATAGATATTACGGAAGGAGTAGTACTGTTTGCCAAGAAAATACATTGGCACTACAGCTCTCAATGCTCCTTCCGCCCAATCAACGCGAGCTCAGAAGCTAAAACGCCGTGCGCATTCAAAAGGGAGAGGAGGATGGGATTTTAAGGCCAGAATCAACCACCGTCCTCGCGCTAATTCGGTTCGCCGCCCGAGTGGATTCATTAGAGCAGCCCAGAGATGGAGAAGAAATTAGTCGTCCGAGAACCAATGTGCCAATGTATTTTCTTGACAAATACAAGAGTTTGAAAACTATATTTTGGTATCAATACATTGGCACTACATCTCTCAATCTCCTTCCGCCCAATCAATGCGAGCTCAGAAGCTAAAACGCCGTGCCCATTCAAAACCTGCTATAAAGAGCACACCTACAAGTCGCCAACCTCCCCCTTCCACCTTATAAAAACTCCCAAAAGTCTCCTCGCCGCCGGCCAATCGGCTCGGCCATGGCCTACCTCCCGCCCCACAAGCGCCGCTCCAGCGGCTCCGACTCCGCTCCGCCCACCTCCTCCCTTGGCTCCCTCTCGATCTCCTCTTCCCCTCGTGGCCGCCACCAGCTCCGCCCGTCCAACAACAAGATCATTCACAACGCCGTCTCCCGCTGGTGCCCGCTCCCGCCCTTCTCCCCCGACTCGGAAGATGCAGAGTCTTTCCGTCTCGAGCCCTTCGCGTGCGAACCCTATGAGCGCAAGACCGGTGCCAAGCCCCTCGTCCTTTCCCTCTCCTCCCCCTCCCCGCAAGGCTCCCTCGTCTCAGCAGAGGCCGCGGCCGCCGCCATCGCGGAGAGGTTCCTGCCAGAACTCCTCGCTGCGGCAGAGAGGGTGACGCACGATGTTCCCAACAAGGATGAGGTAGTGAAGCTGAGCCTCGTTGCCAGGACGGGGAAGGTCCTGTTCCAATCGTGAGTCTGTTACCCGGCCGTCTCTGTTTTTTCATTTAATTTCTGTTACCTTGTGATGAGTGTGCAAATAATCAGCGCTAGTAATGCTGGTGTGCGTAGTGATGGAGCACCTGTCTCCTTGGACTCGCTCCGCAACGCCGCAAAAGCAGGGAAAGAAGGATCAAAGAGCCAGGTCCATAAATCGTTTTATACTAATGTGCCCAGGGAGTATTTTGAAGATATAGAGCAATCCGATGTTAAGCTGATGGGTCTGGAGTTCTATTCATCAAAAGAGCACTACCATGTCAAGGTTTGCACGTCTAACAATGTGAGAGTTATCCTGTTCTTTTGTTCAGACTAGTTAATCATTTCTGGGCCTTCAAATGCGTGATATGTTCTGGGCCTTCAAATGCGTGATAGATATCTGACAAGTGATTCTACGATGTCTTGCAAATGCACTGTGCAAGAAGATGGCAAGCTCGCAATCCGTAAGGTGTGCCTTCCACTCTGTCCGTACTTTTATATTTGGTTCTTAGAACTCTGAACTCAGGAGTTTCTGACTTCTAACTTCTACCACTACCTCAGATGTATTTTTATATAGGTTCATTGCTAAATAGATAGTATGGAATATGTGCATTATACGTAGTTTTATTCTTTGATGCCGGACATTTAAGAAGGCGATGTATCTGGTGAAAACCAATATTCGGTGAAAATCTGAAAACTATCCTCGTGGGTCGTCAGATCGTCAATCAATGGCACAAATTAGAGGTGGACTTCCCCACCGGCCACTTAACACACTTTTGCACATAACCCCCACGAAATACCCATGATATGGAAGCCCTTGACCTTTCCTCCGAGATCGTCTCCAATCTCACGTACGGGATGATGCCGCCGGCTGTGATCCGTGGCTCGCCGATCCCTAGACCTCCCGCGGCAGCGCCGGAGACTCTCTGTTCTGCCCCGTCGCCACCGATCGTCGTGCATGACCAGTTTGCCGCTGCAGCCTCTCCAATGCCCATGCCTCACGGTTCAAACCATGTGTCGCCGCCGGCTGTGGTCGACTCGTTTGCTGATGCGTCCTCTCCAGTGCCCCTACCTCATCTTAGAACTATACAGGTGATCACAAGTTGGATCCATTTTAATTGCTTTTCTTGCTTTTCTGCTGCAGTTGCATCTGTCAATTTCGTGTAACTGTCGCTGTATTTCTATAATGTGTATCCCTGAATATTATAAGTTCTCTGATAGCAGTCTAGTTGTTCCTGCTGTCCAGACTAGAAGTTCATGGTTTTACCGAACTATTGTACTCCAGAAAATCAATTCTCCTTTTGTCTTTCTGCTTTTGCTCCATGCATCATCTTATTTCCACCAAACCGAAGCTGCCAAAAACTGCAGCAAACCTGCCCTATAGGCCTGTACTCAGCAAGAAAAGAGGTACAGCCGATTACAGCAGGGCATTTCACACAATTTATGGCAGACCATTTGAGACAATCGATTCACAACGAGTACGGAGATGCATCATCATGATAAATTCAGAGTACATTTGCTTAGACAAAAATCAGTATACTATCAAAATTCAGATACGGAGTACAACAATTACAGAAAAACAAAGACAGTACAGATGGTCAGGCTACAGAATCAAGATGGCGTGCGCAGTGTCCTCCGGGCCGATTCCGCCGAGCCACTGTATCGTGGCAGGAGCCCTCGGCCGCCTTACAGCGGCGCTGCGTCTTCCGAGTCCGCCGTTGAGTGGAGCAGCGCCGAACCACCGTCGCGTACGGGCCGCGCCATGGCTGCCAAGTTGTCGTCGCGTGCGAGCCGCTCCAAGGCCGCCAAGTTGCCGTCGCGTGCGAGCCGCTCCACGGCCACCGATCTTATTTCTCATGGGTACAACCTTTGTATTTCCTGCTGAGTCGCCGTCGACCTCACCGGCACGGCGGCGCTGGTATGGATGTGGGCTGCGACCAGGAGAAGGTAACCCTGAAAACGTTACAGCTGAAGTAGGAAAGAATAAGGGGTTAGGTGCAAAAGAGCATTAAGTGGCTGTTCGGGAGTTCACGTCTCACCTGCTCCGTACATTTACGATCCGACGACCCACGAGGGTAGTTTTCAGATTTTCACTGAATGCTGGTTTTCACCAGATACATCGCCATTTAAGAATCTCTAGATTGTCAAGATAAGTAATTCCTCTATAAGTTAGTATGCATTGAGATGGTGTATGGCGCTAAATGTTAGCTATCAATTACTTCATCATCAGGTTTGAAAGGCTAGTAAGTTGTTTAGTTTGATCCGATGTAGGCGTTTTATTTTACGTTCTCTGAGTTTTTGCTAGATAGGCTATAGGCTCCTTTTACTTTTTCCTGTTTCTGGCCCTTTGGCCTTGGCCTGTATTTTTCGTCATCTTGACATTTTCTCTCTGATACAAAATGACACGCATTTGATGAGTGTTCGATCAAAATGACACGCCTTTGTCCGTGCACTCACTAAGGAGAATTCACTTCCAATACTTAGAAGACAAAGTCGCCGGAAAACTTATACCGTGGGTTGGGAAGCTTGCCACCATGGCCGGCCACTCCGTCCTTGTCAAATCGGTCCTAACAAGCATTGTCATCTACTTCATCACCGTGCTCGAGATTCCAAAGGAAGTTCTTATGAAGAATGATAGTATTCGGCGTGCTTTATTGTGGGCGGCTTGCGAGAAAGTCACTAGAAGGAAATGCAAGGTCAATTGGGAGCTTGTTTGCAAGCCTAAGGAGTATGGAGGACTCGGAATTTTAAACCTCATGAGGTTTGCCTCGGCCTTGAGATTGAGATGGCTTTGGAATGAGTGGGTGGACGATTCTAAGCCTTGGGTGGGGCTTGGGAACCCTTGCACTGCAGATGACCATGAGCTCTTCGCGGCGGCTACGACGGTTACTATTGGAAACGGAGATAAGGCAATTTTTTGGGAATCAACTTGGCTGAATGGAATGCACCCCAAGGACATTGCACCAAAGATTTTTGAGATAGCGAAAAGGAGAAAGTGCACCATTAAAAAAGCTTTGGAGAATGATTTTTGGGTTTCTCACATAAACATCCAAGGAGGCCTTTCGGTGGAGGATATCATGCAATTCTACACGCTTTGGGAAATGATCCAACTTATTCATTGGATATCAGCACTACGGACTCAATTAGATGGAAATTTTGCAATGACAATACGGTTAAAAGATATACGGCTTCTTCCGCATACAAAATGCAATTCTTGGGACATACATGCTCCCCAATGACCTCAATGGTTTGGAAACCATGGGCCACCCCTAAATGCAAGATATTTGCTTGGCTTGTCATTCAAAACCAGGTTTGGACGGTGGATAGACTTCATAGGAGGGGATGGCCTAATTGTGGACGGTGTAATCTTTGTAATCAAGTCCAAGAGTCCTCCACACACCTTATTTTGTATTGCCACTACATGAGGCGCATATGGACAAACTTGAAGACTTGGCTTGGGCTTGTGGACATCCAACCTCAAGAGTGGACCAACCTTCACTCCGGTTAAGCTTGGTGGAGGGAGGTCATTCAAAAAAGAGGGCAACATAGAAAAGCGTTGGCCTCACTTGTGATGGTAGTATCTTGGGAAATTTGGAAGGAAATAAATGCATGTGTCTTTAGAAGTAAATCAATAACTGCCTACTTGCTCCTTGAGAAGATCAAAGAAGAGGATAATCTTTGGAGCCTAGCCGGCGCCAAAGCGCTTTGTAATATCATGCCACGGGAGTGAGTTTGTATTTTTTTTGGTCCTTTGTATTTTCCAAGGTCTTGGCTTGTAAGACCTCTAAAAACTTCTCCTTAATCAATGAAAATGGTAAATCTTTTGCCTTGATTCAAAATAAATAAATAAATATATATATATATAAGCACACTAAGAAAACATATTCTATGATAAAGTAATATGTAATAACGATTTGGTATTATAGATGTTGATATTTGTTATAAACCTGGTCAAACTTAAAAAATATTTGAATTAAGAGAAACTTAATAGTTCTTGTAAACATGAATGGAGGGATTATCATGCTTATTTTGATTCAAATGAATTGTTGGGCAATTCAGATGTTGCCCCGTCCACACAAAAATTATTGTATAAGCATGTAAATACTCATGAAAGAATTTGTTTTCTAAACAAGTTAAATATCTTGTTCGTAGGTCTATAACAGAATGCCAACCTCTAGAATCTGCAGAAACAAGTTAAACTCAGCCTTGTAGCCTTTTTTTTACTGAGAAGCAATTATTTAGTTGCTTACTGGTAGTTTGCTTTAAATGAATTGAAGTGAGATTTTTCTAGACAATGGTGGATATTGTCTGTAAGTAAGTGTGGTAATTATTCTTTTTTGCCTCTTTTTCATATGCCGCAGATATTGTTGGTATAACATATTCCCCTGTAGATAGGTGAGGAAATCTTGAAATTTTCATTTATATCCTGAATAGGGGCATTTGGTTACATTCCGATATGTGATTTAGGTACCGTGGTTGTGCTAAATATTATTATAAGCCACTAGCTAACAACATTTTTTCTTCTCATCTTCTCCACTGTTACTTCTTGTGCAGGTTGAATTGAACCAGATACGACAGTTGGTGGAAGACATATCCTGTCTGTCCAAAGATCTTGACTTAAGGCTGATGTTGATTACCAAAAGGATCCTAACATAAATGTGAGTTCATGTTGGAATTACCTTGATCCTCTCTACCTTATTTTCTTCGAGAAAAAACAAAAAATCTTGAGCCACTCTGTTAAGAGCTTATGTTCTGTAGACTCATTTGATATCACTTGCAGCCTGAGGTGGAAAATGACATACAGAGGTTAGTGTCTTCAGCTATTCTTGATCCTAATAAAAAAGGGCGACTCATATGGCCACATGGGAAGGAGTCGATTGGTGAGAGGTTCAGCATAGTTGGAGTGTCGCATACCAACTACAAAGCTTTCAGGAATAAAACATTAAAGTTGTATCTAAGGCATGCTGACTGGACTTACCACCGGAGCTCGACTGGAGAGGTTTCCAGTGAAGTTACCTTCAAACTAACTGGTATATCAAATAGACTGCAGGTCAGTAAACAGTAAATTGATTCATAAGATAATAGCATGGTGCATCTGTGACGCCCTTGAGCATGTTACTAGATTTTTGGTTACATTTACTTTTATGCATTTTATGCTGGCTAATGTTCAAACAACCTTAAAAAGGCCCTATTCATTTCTGTATATTTCATTAGCCTGTCATGTGCACACCTAATATGAACATTTTGTTTTCATAGCAACATATGGGTACTCTGATCTGTAATTATACCTGGTGTATATCCCGATCGATGGTGGACTGACAGCATGGCGATTGTCTTGTTCATTTCCCAGGAGGGCAATAAAGAGGCAGAGACTGTGAAGGAGATGCTGAAATCTTTTGTGCGGATGATCTGGGACAGTGCTTTGTGCTACAAGATGGTGCGCTGAGCTCGCCGGTCGGGTTCGCGGCGACGCTGCTGGTTCCATTAGTGGAAAACAGGGCATCAGTCCCGGTTGGTTTCGGGCTTTAGTTCTGGTTGTGCAACCAGGACTAACCAACCGGGACTGGAGCCATATCTTTAGTCTCGGTTGCTATACGAACTGGGACTAAAGAGCGACCACGTGGCAGGGGCCAGTCACTCGTGGGCGTACGACCTTTAGTCCCGGTTCGTGTTACGAACCGGGACTAAAGAGCCCACACGTGGCAGTCTCTGCTTCTTTATTTTTCTGAATTTCAATTGTTATTTAAGGGTTTAGGGTTTTATTTGTATTTTGCTCCATTCAATTTTTTGATTCATTTCAGACAAGTTTTCTTATATACATATTCATACAATATTACAATATAATATACAAGCCGATACATATATAATATATTTTGTCCGCCGTGCATATACATACAAGTATATATACAACTTGTTCACACACATAAGATCATGACTTGTGTTTAATTACACACATTGTCTAATCAAAACTGACATGAAATTCACCCTTTGGGTTAATGACATGGTCAATCAGAAATCCGGCTATTTCCTCTTGAATTCCTACTATGTGTTCAGTCGGTGAGAGCCGATTCCGCTTTGCTTCGAACTACGAAGAAGAAGATCAATATGAATATGAATCATCATAACAAAATTGATGCCAATAAATGAATTTGTCAGTATATTGTTTACTTACTGTTTGAAAATCAATTCCTTCAGTGACCTCCGCACGAAGGTTCTCGCAAGCGTAGTATGCACATAAATTAGTCCCCGATGGCTGTCTCGCACACTTTACGAGAATAGATTTTAGTCAGTGACATATCAATATTGATATACTTAATGGTATTTGAAACTAGAATTAAAGGGATGTGTGGACTTAGCTCGTACGACTTACCTCGATCGAACGGTAAATCAGCTCATTTTTCCATTCACCTTTTGCTATGCGTATAAACCGTTTCCAAATACTGCCAAGCAAACAAAATGAATAGATGAGTTATAGATGAACGAAAGAGACCGATATAATGTCGTAATGATTGAAATTACCTATCCATCATATCAATTATGCTTTGGTATTCATTAAGTTGTTTATTCAACGAGTCAAAGATTTCAACCTTTCCATAGTCAGGTTCAATCTTTAGCAAAATCCAGTGATAACTGCGTGCAAGTTTAATTATATAAGTTAATAACTCATCAATTACACTTATAACATCGAGTAAGGAAAAGTAACTGTGTATAAGATAGCAACACTCACCTGAAGTTGTACGGAAATAGTATTCTAGCTCGGTATTCTTGCGTAAGTAGGAACTCTAGCAAGATATCCTCCGTCTCCTTGCGTTTGTTCTGTACCGTCGCTGTGTTAACTCGATTTGGATCAATAAATCCAACTTGGAAGTCATTCCTTTTCTTACATTGCATACTCTTCATTCTGCATAATAAATAGTGTAGTGAGGATAATTACATGCAAAGAACGAGTTGAGCTAGAGACTTATAGAAATACTGAATCACTTACAGAACATAGGCACTGACGAGAGATTTGTCGAGCGCGTCTTGATTGAATAGCTGAAAGAATTCATCAAACTCAATATGCACCAAGTCTTCACCTAAGAAATGGTCCTGTGTGATTTTCATAAGGAGAAATTCTTGCGTGCCCTTTGCGGCTTGCAGGTACCACTTATGCAATTTTTGCATTTGTGTTGGTAGATTTATTTCAATCTCAGGTGGGACCAGACTCTTCCCCTTTTCATATTGCCGTGCTATAGGCGCCTTTGGGATATCTTCATGTATCAATTGAGAAAGAGTCAAACCAGCTTCAGCAGCAAAGTCGGCAGGATTGGGTTGAGCAACACTCCCACCAGCATCACTAGCAAAGACCTTTAGAGGGGAGATCGATTGTTTGGTCGGTGCTCCAAGCTGGGCAACGTCTCTTTTCCCTCTTGCAGTTGCGCTTGTCTTATTAGCTTCTTTTTTTGCATCTACCTGCTTATCCAAACAACGCTTGTAGTCATCTGGCTTACGCAATTCATATTGCAAAGGTTGGGTAAGCATATCAAAGGCCCAGTCCTTCTGTTTCAGAGTATATACCTGCTTTGGGGTAGGGGTCGGGCGTAGCGCTGCGAGCTTTCTTTTCACTTTGGCTCTGTCCTCCGCCTCAATTTCTTCAGCAGTCTTCTCGACAGGAGGAGGCGGCACCGCCTTAACTTTCTTGGCCCGTTTTTTCGGAGAGACATTGCTAGTAGACATAGAAGCGGACTTGCCATAACTCTGGGACTTACGAGTGGGTAGAGGTGGCGGAGGCGGCTGACATTGAGGCGGAGATCGATGTGGACTCGAGGTATGGTAGTCGTCCCTGTCATCATCGGGAGGTGGTGAATTGCGAGGACTCGGAGGAGAGGGTGGCCGCCTTGGCGCCGAGCCTGGAAACACGATGTGTTTCTTATCCCAAAGAATGACACCACCCAATACTTCTCCAAGTGTTGCCTCCTCTTCAGGTCCAGCGACGTCAAGATCGAGGGACTCATACCCCCTTTCAATTGCATCCACCCCGACACGAGCATAGCCAGCTCGAATCTCACGGCCATGCCAGGTTTGTCCAGGTCCAGATGGTAACACATAGCCAACCACCACCTTCATCGATATGTTCTTCATGGGAACATGCATCTCACAGCTTGTCTTCTTGGTGATATCATCCACGGGGTAGTGATCCATTGGTACCTCCGTGGAAGCCACGCTGCTTCTCCGCTGAGATCGGTCGCCTGATGCATGTTCTAGTTGTTGCTGATGCTGAGTTGCCCCTTGCGACTTTAATTCCTCTAGTGCCTTCTGCTGCAGTAAATACAACTCTCTCAGCTCAGCCTGTTGGCTTTCTATGCTCTCTATCTGTGTGGCCTCCTCTTGCGCCTTTCGCTTCTTCGCTCTCTCTCGGCTTCTATAAGTCTGGCTCTCTTCGGCGAACCCAGACCTCCACGGAATGGCAGAACCCAGACCCCGTGTTCGTCCTGTGTGTTCTTTGTTCCCGAGGGCCTTTGTCAGCTCGTTGTTCTCTCTGTCCGGCTTGAACGTCCCCTCTTGAACCTCGGCGATTGTCTTGACAAGTTCTCCCAGGGGTTCAGCAATTTGTTTCTTCTTTTCGACTAATTTCCCTGTTCTCTCATCATAGACAGCCCCATGCGCAAGTGCCTAATTTCTTGACCTTCTGGGCCATTGTTCTGTTTCTGGTTCGATGCCTTTTTCTCGTAGGGCGGCCTCTTGCATATCCCACTTAGGCTCGGCCCTTTTGTAGCCACCTGGACCCAACGTATGGTGATATTTCTTTTTCGCAGCATTTAACTGATTTTTCTTACTCCTTAGCTTACCCAGTTTGGACTCCTTATACTCCACAAATGCGTCCCAGTGATCCCGTAGGTTCTCATTGGGGCCAGTAAATTCTGGAGCTTGTCGATCGGCGTTGACATAGGCGTTCCATAACCTCTTCTTGTGGTTATTGAACTGTGCAGCCATCTTCTTGAGAGCCCACTCCCTGACTTTCTCCTTCTGTTTCTCTGCGTCTTCCAGGGACTCGGTGACCGGCAGATTGAAATGTGGAATGAGGGATTCCCAAAGTTTGTCTTTCAAGACCTTGGTGACATAATTGACTGTTGCACCCTCTTCTGGCTCTGGCTCTGCTGGCTCTCCCTTTGCCGCCTTGGGCTTATACCAATACTGAATGCTTATCGGCACCATGTCCCTGACAAGACATCCACATTGATGTGTGAACGCATTTGCGACACTCTTGGGTTCCAACGGTTCGCCTTCATTTGAGAGACGCCCAATCGTGTAATGCTGATTGGATGCCAGCTGTTTGGCCTGGCCTCGCTTCTTTCTAGAAGATTCAGAGGTCTAAAAGAAGAAACACTCGTTAATATATATACCACATAATGCATCGTCATCTACTGATTCACGAATAGAGGCTTAACATATGTATACCTCGCCGGACCGCGTTAAGGCACGTCCAGTCCTTTGTGAGCCGTCCTCGCAATCATCATTTGTTTCTGATTCATGCGGCTGCTCCTCCTCCATTCTCTCACCCGACTCGTTTAAAAATTCTGAGCCGTCTCCTTCTCCATCGATACCCTCTCCTTCTCCACCGATACCCTCTCCTATAATATTCAACATCTCGTCATCACCTTCTCTCCCGGCGCCGAAATCCATAACTAAAATCCATAACATAGATTAATACATCGAGTAAACAATATACAACAGATAGATATAGATCAACAACATTACTATATTTTTATATTACTGTTTCTATTACTAACAATTTCTATTACTAATTACTATTTCTATTTCTAACTCTATATCTATTATTTTTTGTAACTATATTGCTAACAATTTTTCTAACCCTAAATTTGCATTTTCTAACTATTATTGCATTTTCTAACTATTAGTATTTTCTAACTATTGCATTTTCTAATTCTAACTCTATTTCAAATAAATTCCTATTACTAACAATTTTTCTATTAAGCCCATTTCTAACATTTCTATCTATTCACTTTCTAACTCTATATATCTAACATAAATAAAATCTAACATTTCTATTTCTAATAGCATTTCTATTTCTAATAAAATCTAACCTAAATAAAATCTAACATAAATAAAATCTATATAGCATTTCTGATAAAATCTAACATAAATATTTTCTAACACATTTTTCTAACTACTTTTCTAACACATTTTTCTAACTACTTTTCTAACTTATTTTCTAACTATTTTTCTTTCTATTTTTCTAAATATTTTTCCTAACATTTTTTTCTAACTAAAACAGATATCTAAAATCGGAGAGGGCCGGCGGGTGCTCACCAGAGGGGGCGTCGGAGGGGGCGTCGGAGATAGTGTCGGAGGGATGCAGGCACGGCGTTGTGGCGACGACGGTAGCTTGTAGCGGGGGCGACGGCGTCGGAGGGATGCGACGGCGACGATGGCAGCTTGTAGTGTGGAGCGCTGTGGCGATGGTGGCGGCAGCGTCGAGCGGGGGCGCGGTGGCGATGCAGCAGCAGCGTCCAGCAAGGGCGCGGGGCGGATGGATTCGACCGTCGGCGGGGGCGCGGGGCGGCCGGATTCGTCCGTCGGCGGCGGCGCTCTTGCAAGGGCGACGGAATCGAGCGGCCGCAACGATCAGCGCTCGATCTCCTCCGCGCGGCGTTCGGAAACTGCTAAGTGTGAGTGGGGAAGAAGGAGGGGGCGGCGCGGGGCTTATATACCCCCCCTTTAGTCCTGGTTGGTGGCTTCAACCGGGACTAAAAGGGGGTCTTTAGTCCCGGTTGAAGCCACCAACCGGGACTAAAGGGTCTTTAGTCCCGGTTGGTGGCTTCAACCGGGACTAAAGACATTTGGGCGGTTCGCGCCCGAGCCCCCGACCTTTAGTCCCGGTTGGTGAAACCAACCGGGACTAAAGGTATAATAAATGCGCGCCAAGGCCTTATATTTTTTTCAGATTTCATTTGAATATGAAATTTGAATTTCAATTTGAATAACTTCTGTATATTTTAGAATCTGACAAAACTTTGAATATGAAAAGTGTTTGAAATTTAATAACTAATTCAAAACTATTTTCTATTTTCAAAATCAATTATTCTAACTATTCAAACAATTAACTATTTTGCCATTTTCAATTAAAGCAATATTGATTAAAATTCTTTTTGCATATTTTAGAATTTGATAAAACTATGAATATGAAAAGTGTTTGAAATTGAATAACTAATTCAAAACTATTTTCTATTTTCAAAATCAATTATTCGAACTATTCAAACAATTAACTATTTTGCCATTTTCAATTAAAACTATAAAGATTAATATTCTTTTTGCATATTTTAGAATTTGATAAAACTATGAATATGAAAAGTGTTTGAAATTGAATAACTAATTCAAAACTATTTTCTATTTTCAAAATCAATTATTCTAACTATTCAAACAATTAACTATTTTGCCATTTTCAATTAAAACTATATTGATTAATATTCTTTTTGCATACTTCTGAATCTGACAAAACTTGGAATATAAAAAGTGTTCGAATTTGAATAACTAACCGAAATCTTACATTTACATAAAAGGTTTAATACATTATTACACATCACCAACATCTCCATCTAGTGTTGGGGTTTCCTTCTGCACCGTAACCATGGAGTATCTTCTTTGTTTAAGAGGATGGTTGGGTCAGTGTTCACTCTGAAGGGCGGAATTTCATCAAACTTGTTATAATCTTCTGACATATCTGTCGTGTCCTCCACTCTCACGATGATTCTTTTCCCTGAGAGAACAATGTGTCGCTTTGGCTCATCGTATAATGTATTTGTTTTCTTATCTTATCTTTTTCTCAGTTTTGTAGACATGTCCTTCACATAGAAAACCTGAGCGACATCGTTGGCTAGGACGAATGGTTCGTCCATGTACGCAAGATTGTTGAGATTCACTGTTGTCATGCCGTACTTTTAGTCTACAACTACCCCGCCTCCTGTCAGCTTGACCCATTTGCACCGAAACAAAGGGACCTTAAAAGACGGTCCATAGTCAAGTTCCCATATCTCCTCTATATAACCATAATATGTGTCCATTGTCCCATTGTCGTGTACTGCATCAAAGCGGACACCACTGTTTTGATTGGTGCTCTTTTTATCTTGGGCGACCGTATAAAATGTATTCCTATTTATCTCGTAACCCTGGAAAGTCAATATAGTTGAAGATGGTTTCTTGGCCAACATGGACAGCTCATATCCAACAATGGCGTCATTTATGAGAAGTGTTTTAACCAACCACCAAAAGTCGCCATGTGCAACTTTGTAATCCAGGAGTCAGACTGCCCCGGGTTTTCCGAGCGTATAATATTCATGTGTCGCTCCATATACGGCTCCACCAACGTAGAATTTCGTAAAACTGTGTAGTGTGCTTCACTCAAAGAATGTTCGTCCATACAGTATGCTGATTTCATTCCTAGCGTGCATTTTCCACTCAGTCTCCCCTCATGCCGCGATTGAGGAAGACCAATCGGGTTCAGGTCAGGAACAAAGTCAACACAAAACTCAATGACCTCCTCTGTTAGATAGCCCTTGGAGATGCTTCCTTCTGGCCTAGCACGGTTATACACATATTTCTTTAAGACTCCCATGAACCTCTCAAAGGGGAACATATTGTGCAGAAATATTGGACCGAGAATGGTAATCTCTTCGACTAGGTGAACTAAGAGATGCGTCATAATATTGAAGAAGGATGGTGGGAACACCAACTCGAAGCTGACAAGACATTGGGCCACATCATTCTGTAACTGATGTAGATCTTCTGGATTGATTACCTTCTGCGAAATTGCATTGAGGAATGCACATAGCTTCACAATCGGTACTCGAACATTTTCTGGTAGAATCCCCCTCAGTGCAACCGGAAGCAATTGCGTCATAAGCATGTGGCAGTCATGAGACTTTAGGTTTTGGAATTTTTTCTCTGCCATATTTATTATTCCCTTTATATTTGATGAGAATCCAGATGGGACCTTGATACTGCTCAGGCATTCAAAAAAGATTTTCTTCTTTTCTTTGGTAAGAGCATAGCTCGCAGGACCCTTAGAATCCTCCGGATGCATGCCGTCTCTTCTTTTCATACGGTGCTGGTCCTCACGTGCTTCCGGTGTATCTTTTGTCTTCCCATACAAGCCCAAGAAGCCTAGTAGGTTCACGCAAACATTCTTCGTCACGTGCATCACGTCGATTGCAGAGCAGACCTCTAGGAATTTCCCATACTCAAGCTCCCAAAATATAGATTTCTTCTTCCACATGGGTGCATGTCCGCTAGCGTCATTCAGAACAGACAGACTGCCAGGACCCTTTCCAAAGATTACTTTTAAATCTTTGACCATATCAAATATATCATCACCAGTATGGCGTTTAGGCTTGCCCCGGACTTCTGCCTCGCCGTTGAAATGCTTGCCTTTTTTCTTCAATTGATGTTTGGGCGAAAGAAATCGACGATGCCCGAGATACACTACCTTCTTACTTTTATCCAAATATATACTATCGATCTCACCTAAACAGTGCGTGCATGCATTGTATCCCTCATTTTTCTATCCTGAAAAGGTTACTAAGAGCAGGCCAATCATTGATGGTCACGAACAGCAACGCTCGTAGATCAAATTCCTCTTGTTTGTACTCATCCCACACATGAACACCTTCAGTCTGCCACAGCTGTAAAATTTCATCAACTAATGGCCTTAGATACACATCAATGTCATTGCCGGGTTGCTTTGGGCCTTGGATAAGCACTGGCATCATAATAAACTTTCGCTTCATGCACAACCAAGGAGGAAGGTTATAGATACATAGAGTCATGGGCCAGGTGCTATGACTGCAGCTCTGCTCCCCGAAAGGATTCATGCCATCTGTACTTAGACCAAACCTCAAGTTCCGTGCGTCTTCCGTAAACTCCGGGAAATCTCTGTCGATTTTTCTCCACTGCGACCCATCAGAGGGGTGTCTCAACATCTCGTCGCTCTTACGGTCTTCTTTGTGCCACCTCAACAACTTGGCATGCTCTTTGTTTCTGAACAAACGTTTCAACCGTGGTATTATAGGTGCATACCATATCACCTTGGCAGGAACCCTCTTCCTGGGGCGCTCGCCCTCAACATCACCAGGGTCATCTCGCCTGATCTTATACCGAAATGCACTGCACACCGGGCATGCATTCAAATTCTCATACTCACCGCGGTAGAGAATACAGTCATTAATGCATGCATGTATCTTCTGCACCTCCAATCCTAGAGGGCAGACAATCTTCTTTGCTTCATACGTACTGGCGGACAATTCGTTATCCTTTGGAAGCATCTTCTTCATAATTTTTAGCAACTTTTCAAATCCCTTGTCAGATAAACCACTCTCTGCTTTCCATTGCAGCAATTCCAGCGTGCTTCCTAGCTTTTTCTGGCCGTCTTCGCAATTTAGGTACAAATTCTTTTTGTGATCATCTAACATGTGTTCCAACTTCTCCCTCTCCTTTTCACTTTCACAGTCAATCTGTGCATCAACAATGACCTGACCAAGATCATCAGCGGGCACATCTGATGCCCGTTCTTCACCTTCTTCTTCTTCTTCATTATCTTCCATTGCGGTATCGGTGGTTTCAGGGAACTCAGGATAGTTGTCATCATTCTCTTCTTCATCGTTGTCTTCCATCATAACCCCTCTCTCCCCATGCTTGGTCCAACAATTATAGCCGGACATGAAACCGAACTGGAACAGGTGGATGTGAAGGGTCTTTGTGGAGGGGAATCCTTTTCATTTTGACAAACACCGCATGGACAACACATAAAACCATTCCGCTTGGTTGCCTCAGCCACATTGAGAAAAGAATGCACGCCTTTAATGAAATCTCTAGAGCGTCGATCGGCGTACATCCATGCTTGGCTCATCTGCATTATATAAGTATATATCAAACGCAAATCAAATATACAATTTCTATTTCTATCTCTAATTTTAGTTTGATAAGTTAGAATAAGTTAACAAAACTTTAGTCCCGGCTGGTGGGTACAACCGGGACTAAAGGTGGTTTTTGTGTCATCTAACAAAACTGTCAGTGGGATAAGGACGTGTGGGTAACTGCTGCGTGTGGTGGTGTATAGTTGATGTGGGAGCAGACTGTCCTTGTGCGTGGTGGATAACCAGCCCGTTGGGAACCCCAAGAGGAAGGTATGATGAATATAGCGGCGAGTTTTCCCTCAGTTAAGATACCAAGGTTTATCGATCAGGAGAGGAGAGACAATGACGACTGAAGGTTATGCGGAACCTGCACACACACAAACAAATACTTTGTTCCCAACTTGCGATGAGGTTGTCAATCTCACCGGTTTGCTTGAAACAAAGGTTATGAGCGTATCGAGTGGAAAACAATATAGTATGCGAGTAAAGTAAACAGTACGAGTAAAGTAAACAGGTGATAGCAATATGATGGAAATAGGAACGGGGTCCACAGTTCACTAGTGGTGTCTCTCCATAGATAAAATAACACATGCTGGGTAAACAAATTACAGTTGGGCAATTGATAGAATAAAGATAACGTGATATGTCAAGAAGATCACTATAAGATTTACTCTGGGCATTACAACAAAATACATAGACCGCCATCCAACTTCATCTATGACTAATAATCCACTCCCGGGGATATCAATCCGAACACCCTAGAAGTATTAAGTTGCGAACAACAGATAATTGCATTAAGCAAAATGTGTAATGTAAAGAAAGCATATGCCCTTGAGCATATGAATGTTGTTTTCTCCCTAGTAGCAACATCACATCTACCACCTTAGAGGTTTCTGTCACTCCCCCAGGTGAAATAGAGGCATGAACCCACTATCGAGCATAAATACCCCCTCTTGGAGTCACTAGCAACTACTCGGCCAAGATAGCTACTAACAACGGAGAGCATGCAAGATCATAAACAACATAGAGATAACAAAAGATATAATTCAGTACAGCAACTTAATCATAAACACCAATATTCATCGGATCCCAACAAACCAAACATGTAGAATTACATAACGGTGATCTCAATCATGTAGGGCAGCTCATGAGATCTAAACATGAAGCACATGGTGGAGGAGACAACCATCTAGCTACTGCTATGGACCCGTAGTCCAAGGTAGACTACTCACTCATCGCTCCGGAGGCAAGCATGGCGATGAAGAAGACCTCCGGTGGCGATTCCCCTCTCCGGCAGGGTGCCGGGAAGAGCTTCTGGACTCTCCCGATCTTCGGGTCGACGGCGGCGGCGGATCGCGATGTGTTCTGGAAATCTGATCGGGTTCTTAGGTTTTTTCCGTCGGGGGGTCTTTATAGGCGAAGGGGCGATGTCAGAGGTGGGGCCAGGTGGCCTCACACGGTGGTGGCGCGGGCCAAGGGCTGGCCGCGCCACCCCTGTGTGTGGGCCCCTGGTGGCCCCCCTCCTACTCCTCTTCGGATCTCTGGAAGCTTCCGGGTAAAATAAGACTTCAGGATGTGGTTTCGTCCAATTCCGAGAATATTTCCTGTGTATCACTTCTAAAACACAAAAACAGCAGAAAACAGGGAACTGGCACTGTGGCACTTCGTTAATAGGTTAGTTCCGGAAAATGCATAAAAGTGCCACTAAGTGTAACGAAACAATAGGCAAATGGTGTAAAAACAAGCATGGAGCATCAAAAATTATAGATACGTTTGAGACGTATCAGTAACCTTTAGTCCCGGCTGGTGGGTGCAACCGAGACTAAAGCTGTCGGCAAGATAAGGATGCGTGGGTAGATGTACTGCTCGATGAGATAAAGCATGTAGCGCACGACGCCCCTGTCGGAGGAACAAGATAAAGTAGAAGCGGCGCCGTGCCTATAAAAGGAGCATCGATACGCCATGGCAAGCAGCTCAACAAGCCAACCTAGAAGGCAGGGAGAGTTTCATCCCCATGGATGGAGGAAAGGGTTGGGAAATCTCCCGTGGCGGAGCTTCTCGAAGATGTCATTGGTGCTCACGCCCTACGGCATCTTCGGAAGCTCCGTCTTGGAAAAATTTCCCTGCAAGCCCATGAAAGACTCCATCTCCTCTAACAATGTTGGGTAAAGGGTTGGAAATCTCCCGTGGTGGAGCTTCTCGAAGATGTCGTTGGTGCTCACGCCCTACGACATCTTTGGAAGCTCCGCCTCGGAAAAATTTCTCTGCAAGCCCGTGAAAGACTCCATCTCCTCTAACAGTGTTGGGTAAAGGGTTGGGAAATCTCCCGTGGCGGAGCTTCTCGAAGATGTCGTTGGTGCTCACGTCCTACGGCATCTTCGGAAGCTCCGCCTCAGAAAAATTTCCCTGCAAGCCCGTGAAAGACTCCATCTCCTCTAACAGTGTTGGATAAAGGTTGGGAAATCTCCCGTGGCGAAGCTTCTCGAAGATGTCGTTGGTGCTCACGCCCTACGGCATCTTTGAAATCTCCGCCCTACGGCATCTATCTCTATTTCTATCGTTATTTCTATTTTTCTATTTCTATCTCTATTTCTATTTCTATGTTAGCTATGTCTACTTCTATTTTTATTTTTATTTTTAATTCTATCTCTATCTCTATCTCTATCTCTCTATCTTTATTTTAATTTTCTATTTTATATTTCTATCTATATCTCTATCTCTACCTCTATTTCTACCTCTATCTTCATCTACTTCTACACATAATCAAATGAACATCTAAATAATTGCTCCCATAAAAAATTCACAAATCTCTCTACTTCTAGAGCATTAAATGAGCTAAATTACCAATGAAAGACAAAAGCACAAAGTTCCTCACCTTTTAGTCCACTTAGATTAAAGTGGGGACACCAATTTGTGACAAAAAATAGTGGTCAAAGAGGATGAACTCGATCTAGCTTTGTTGCATGAAGAACACTTGAGAGTGGAGAGGGGGAGTGGCTGGCTCGGGGAGGAAGAATGAGATGTTTTATATAGGAAACTCATTAGTCCCGGTTGGTAATACCAACCGGGACTAAAGGCTGGGTCTTTAGTCCCGGTTGGTGTTACCAGCCGGGACTAATGAGCCTGGCAACAGCCGGATTCGACCCCAGAGCCTTTAGTCCCGGTTCGTATTACGAACCGGGACTAAAGGTTCAAAACAAACTGGGACTAATGGGTTCTGGGGTCCTGCGGCCGAAAAAGCAGTGGGGCCCAGGATATCAGTCCCGGTTCATAGTGCAACCGGGACTAATGCCCTTGAATATTAGACCCGTTTTCCACTAGTGTTCGTATGTATCGGGGGAGAGGAGAAAGACAGGGAAGGTGAGGGTGTGAGCATAAACGTCTCAAGTTTCACCCCTGCCCCAGGTGCTTTTGTTTGAACTTTTAATTTTGCGTCTGAATTCTTGTAATGCTTATGCTTCTGCTTGTGTGGTAAAATTTCATCATGAAAGCCTATGTTTTGTTATGAAATGTGAGAAAAAATAATTGTGTTATGTAAGGGCATGTACAATGGCACTATGGCAGCCTCTTAGATAGGTGCTTAAGTACCCAAAAAATAGAATTATCGTTAATTCTAAGCATAAGCGTCTGTATCATGCAACGATCGGCGCTTATCTAGGAGCTAGCGATAACAGCAACAGCCAACCTCGCTTCAGCTTTTGCGGGGAAAAAGCGCTAGCGCTCGGCGCAAATTTTGGAGTCGATGCTATCCAATATTCCTGGATTGACCAGGAAGTAGCCATAACTGCAGGGATTTTATTCCCTAGCGCCTGGCTAAGCGCCGGTGTTGTACATGCCCTAACATGTCTATTAAAAAGTTAGAGAGGATCATGTTCAATATATAACTTGCTATTGATAGATAAGTAAAAACGCTCTATAGCAATTTGATTATAGGTTCAATATTTTTTTTGTCTTGCACCGGGCCCCTCAGGGTCAGCCCTGGTGCCACGGGAAATTGATTTCCCTGTCTCCGATCGATCGCTCGAGCGATCGATTTTGTCCGCGCCTAGCGCTCGCGTCTAGCGAAACTGTCTGACTCCTAGGTTTCCACGGCGCTCTGGCGACTCAAACCCTAGAGTTAGGACTAGTGTGGGATCTCGATCGCGATCGATTTTCTCGGTTTTCTCTGCAATCCTCTTGGCTTCCTCGTCCTCTTTCGATCCTGCTTCCCGCTCCTCCCTTTTTTGTCCGGTTCGGGGTGACAAAGGGACTCTCTCTGCAGAGTTGCCCACCCTTGGCTGGACGAAGGGAGATCGGCTGGTGTGGATCATGACGGGTGGAGTGGGAGGGAAGGCGATGGGTGCGTCGGTGGTGGCAGACCCGGATCAGGTCGGGAAGGGCTCCTCAAGGACACGATCTGAAAAGGGGAAGGAGGCCGTGACAGCGGCGACGGTTACAAGTGGTCTTGGCGGTTCATCCGCTAGGGATCGTGTTGAGCAGATGATGGCGAATCTTCGCCTTACTAACGCTGAATCAAAGGCGGTGGTGATCGACGATGTGGAAGATCTGGCGCTGGTCGATCCCGAGCGGTCGTTCGTGGGGAAAGTTCTGGCTCCGAAGGTCTTTCATATTCAGACGATCTCGGCGGCGATGCGGCCCGCATGGGGCAATCCGAAAGGGCTGCTTCTCAATCCGGCAGGTGAAAATCTGTTCATTGCCGAATTTTGTTCTAAGGGTGATCGGGACCGTGTTATGGAGGGTTCTCCATGGATGATTGGCAAACATGCCGTGCTTATGAAAAAGTATGATGCTGAAGTTCAGCCGCAGGATGTGGTTTTTGACCGTATGGCCATTTGGGCCAGGATCCTATCTCTCCCAAATAGGTTGATGAACTCTACGAGAGGGAAGGTGATTGCTGAACCAATTGGAGTGGTGAAGCGGATTGAAGCTGACTCCCTAGGCAGGTGTTGGGGGGGTTTTATGCGACTGAGGGTGGAGGTCAAGGTTGATGAACCTCTTTTGCGCGCAGTTACAGTCTATTCCAGTTTGCTTCAGACAACCGAGAGTTTTGTTGTTCAGTATGAACGTTTGCCTATCTACTGCTTTTCCTGCGGTTTGTTGGGACATTCTACACTTGCCTGCGCAACCCCGGCTGATCGGGACGAGCAAGGTGAGCTCCCTTATTCTGCAAGAAGGCTGTCGGTTGATGACAATGTCAGGAAATTTGGGAACAATTCTGCACAGTCTGCTCACTCTGGAACGGCACAACAGGGTACCCATGGTGGTGCAAACTTCTATAATTCGAATTCAGCTGCTGCTGGGTCAGGGGAGGCTGTAGATTCATCTACTTCAAGAGGTGGTCGTGGTGCTGCACGTGGCCGTGGCCGGGCTGGCCGTGGACGTGGGCGGGGTACTGCCGAGGAGACAGGTAGGGAGGGTATACCAGTGAAGACAAAACCCTCTACTGCAGGGAACAAGAGAAAGACTACCAAGGTCCAGAATGAGGCTTTGCTTCTTGAGGCGCCTCCTGCTGCTGTTGGTCCGTTGGCAATGGTACCTGTGGCCGTTGGTGTCTCGGCAACTCAGGAAGTTGTGCACAATTCAGACTCCAATAAGAAACAAAGAACTACCCCAACTCGATCGGCGGATCCAGCGGAGGCTGTGATGCAGCCCCGCCCGACGCAATGAGTCTGTTATGCTGGAACTGTCGCGGTTTGGGCTCTGACGCGACAGTAGGGGAACTTCGCTGGTTAGTGAAGACTTTCAGACCCAGTATCCTGTTCTTGTCCGAGACTAAGATGTGGGATACAAAGGCTAGAAACTTTATGTGGTCGTTGGGCTACACGGGTGCCTATGCCGTTAGTTGCGAGGGCCGTAGTGGCGGTCTTGCGCTCTTTTGGAAGCAGCCTTATTCAGTTTCTCTTCGAGGTGCCAATGCACATGTTATCGACGTGACGGTTTCCTCGGAGGACGCTGCTCCCTGGCGTGCTACTTTTGTGTATGGTGAGCCAAAGAGGGAGCTTCGCCACTGTTTCTGGGATTTGCTGCGGCGGTTGCGTCGTGAGTGGGAAGGCCCTTGGCTTTGCTGTGGAGACTTTAACGAGGTGTTACTACAAGATGAACACTATGGGTCTGTTGACCGTTCTGATGCTCAAATGGAGCTGTTTCGTGATTGCCTGGATGCTTGCAACCTGGTAGATCTCGGGTTTTCTGGACCAAAGTTTACTTGGTCAAATCGTCAAGATGCCCAATGTAATGTCCGTGTCCGACTGGACAGAGCTGTGGCGAATGGGAGTTTCTCTTCCTTATTTGGGGATTGTGGAGTGGAAAATATTATCACAACATCTCCTGACCACTATGCAATTCTTATTTCCATGTGTGCTAGCGAGCCTCACTTTTCCAGCTTGCCGATGCCGCAGGGTTTTAAGTACGAGGCAATGTGGCAGCGCGCTGATGATTATTTGCATGTGGTTGAAGATGCCTGGAATTCGAATGGTCATGAGCCAAATGCGTTGCATGCAGCCTGGGCCAACATGGGTCGTATGGCTGGTTCTCTTAGGGACTGGAGCAGAACTTCTTTTGGTTCTGTCCGTCGTGAGATTGGGCGCCTGGAACGTGTGCTTCGGAGACTCCGAAGTGTCATTGTCACTGATGAGGTGATTGCCGAAGAGAAACAAGTAAGCCGTCAACTTTGCGAGTTGTTTGAACGTGAAGAGATAATGGCTAGGCAAAGATCCCGGGTGGAATGGCTTCGGGAAGGTGATCAAAATACTGCGTTCTTTCACTCAAAAGCATCTGCCAGGAAGAGAACAAATCGTATCTCTGCTTTGGTGAAGGAAGATGGCTCGGTGTGTAATGATCAAGCAGGCATTAAAAATATGGTGCATCACTTCTATGAGGATCTTTTCAGCTCTGGGCCGGTAGATTCTATGGAGGTGGTTCTTGATGCCATACCAGCTAAGGTCGATGATCAGATGAACGCTGATTTATGCAAGCCTTACTCTAATGATGAGATCAAAGCGGCTTTGTTTCAAATGGGTCCTACCAAGGCTCCTGGCCCGGACGGCTTCCCTACTATGTTCTATCAGCTGCATTGGGATCTGGTGCAGAATGATGTATGTGATGCTGTACGGAGTTTTTTGGGAGGTGCTGACATACCGGAAGGTTTCTGTGACTCGGTTATAGTACTCATTCCCAAGGTAACAAATGCAAAACACTTGTCTAAATTTAGACCTATTAGTCTGTGTAACGTCTTGTACAAGATTGCCTCCAAGGTTGTCGCCAACAGGTTGAAGATCTTGCTACCAGATATTATATCAGAATTCCAGAGTGCTTTTGTCCCTGGTCGTCTCATCACCGACAGTGCTCTCATTGCCTATGAGTGCCTTCATACAGTGCGGCGACAAAAATGCAAAACACCTTTCTTTGCCCTGAAAGTGGATATGATGAAGGCTTATGATCGTATTGAGTGGGCATATCTTCATGGATGTCTTACGAAGCTGGGTTTTGATGTTGGCTGGGTGAACGCGGTTATGAGATGCGTCACATCAGCAAGATATGCGGTCAAGGTTAATGGTGACCTTACACCCCCTGTGATTCCGTCGAGAGGTATTCGGCAAGGAGATCCCATTAGTCCTTATTTGTTTCTCTTGTGCACAGAAGGATTATCTTGTTTACTGCAGAAGAAAGAGGGTCTTGGTGAGCTACAAGGTTTACGCAATGGACGGCAAGGCCCCTCTATATCACACTTACTCTTCGCAGATGACAGTATCTTCTTTGCACGTAGTGATTCTCGGAGTGTTGATACGCTAAAAGAGGTCATTGGCACTTATTGTGGGGCTTCGGGGCAGAAAGTTAACCTGCAGAAGTCTTCTGTTTTCTTTGGTAAAAAGTGCCATGAGAGTATCAAGATCATGGTAAAGGATAAATTGGAGGTTTCTAATGAAGTCCTTCGTGATTGTTACCTAGGCATGCCTACAGAAATCGCTAGGGCAGCCACCGCCTCTTTTAAGTTCCTTGCCGAGAGGGTGTGGAGGAGTGTTACTAGTGTCTCGGGCCGGCCTTTGTCTAGGGCTGGAAAGGAGGTTTGGCTTAAAGCAGTGGTTCAAGCTATTCTGAATCATGTGATGAGTTGCTTCCAGGTTCCGGTCTCAACTTGTGACAAAATGAGGTCCAGTATTGCGGATCATTGGTGGGGTTTTGAGGATGGTTGCAAGAAGATGCATTGGATGTCTTGGGAGTGGCTATCTTCCCCTAAATCTCTTGGTGGTCTTGGTTTCAGAGATTTTGTTCTCTTTAACCAAGCAATGTTGGGAAAGCAGTGTTGGAGGCTCATTTCTGAACCGACATCACTTTGTGCGCGGGTTCTTAAGGGTCGCTACTACCCCAATTCGGATGTGCTATCTGCTGTAAAACCAAGATCCTCTTCCTTTACCTGGCGATCGATCCTTTTTGGTCGTGAGCTGTTGCTGAGAGGTTTACGTTGGGGAGTAGGAAATGGTGACAGTATCAGGATTATGACGGACTCTTGGATCCCTGGTTTTCCGAAGGGTTCCTTTATACCTCTGTCACCGATCCCCAATTCTGCCAAGGTACGCTATCTTATGAACGATGCTGGTACTAGCTGGGAAGAGGTTACGGTGCGAGCTTTCTTCCATCAAGAGCTTGCTGATACCATTCTCCAGATTCCCATTAGTCGACGAGGTGGTGATGATTTTGTGTCTTGGCCACATGATAAGTTCGGCTTGTACACTGTCAGATCGGCATACAATTTGGCGAGAACTTCGTCTTTCTTTGGTCGTCGAGGTAATGCAGGGGTTGGTGCTGTTTCTGACAGAACTTCAGAGGAGAAAGATTGGAAGGCAATCTGGTCCATCAAGGCTCCTGGGAAGATGAAGGTTGTTCTTTGGCGCTTTATCCATGACTGCCTTCCCACTGGACATCAGCTGCAGCGTAGACATATCCCTGCTGAGGGCTGTTGTGTTTTTTGTGGCCAACTAGAGAGAGTGGAGCACCTTTTCTTGTTGTGCCCGTTTGCGAGATCGATTTGGGATGCAGTAAAGGAGTTTTTTCCCCTGCGGCTTGAAAGGAAAAAGCTTGTTCATTCCAAACAATGGGTTTTCGATTTTCTGAAGCGTGAGAGCAGCACTAATGCCACCGTCATGGCTGTTACTTGTTGGCATATATGGCAGGCTCGTAATGATGCCAGGAACAATGAAGCTGTCTTACACCCGTCGCGTGTGGCGTCCAAGGTTTTGGCTTATGTTGAGATGATTGTTTCCTACCTCTTCAAAGAGACTAAACTCAGGGATGCCCAAGTCTTGGTGACGCCACGTTGGAACCCACCTCCAACTGGGGTTATCTGTGTTAATGTTGATGCTGCACTCTTCCCAACAGAGCAAAGGATGGGTTGGGGTGCTGTTTTGCGTGATCACAATGGCCGTTTCATTCTTTGTGTCCGTGAAGGTTTGTCGGGGCTCCCTGTTCCGGAGCTGGCCGAAGCCATTGCTGCTCGCTGTGCTCTGATGGTGACTAAAGATCATGGAGTAGCAAGAATACAGCTGGTGTCTGACTGTAAGTCTCTGATCCAGCGCATTAATTCCTCGACGAAAGATCGATCTGTTGTAGGGACGGTGGTTGCTGATATCAAACTCTTGGCTCAGAACTTTGAGTCCTGCTCTTTTATATTTTCTAGTCGTAATACTAATGTGGTAGCACATAAATTGGCTCGCTGCGCCGAGTCCTCTATTTGTAGTATCTCTGTTGGTGTTGTCCCGGAGCTTATCCGGGAAGAACTTTGTAATGATGTTTTCTGATCAATAAAGCGCGATATTCTCAAAAAAAAAAAAATTCCTTTTCCGGCCAGCTCTGCTCGTTTCCTTTTTTATGAATACCTTTATTAACAGCGATTGGTGGTTTCCTTTTTTCCCGGTAGTTTTCTATTAATCGGGTATTAGACAACGATTGGTTATTTCTTTTTCTATCGCTAGCATGATTTCGTGTTTTAGTTTCCTTTTTTTAGGTAACGTGACTATCATGCATATGGCAGTTTCCTATTATCTCGCTTTTAATTCTCAATTCCCTTTTTTCTTTTTCTCTTTCCATTTTTGCTGTAATTTTTGTATCTTAATAATATCTAGGCTAGTTTTTTTCTCCCAATTCTCTTTTATAAGTCCTTTTTCTCATTGTTTCTATTATTTTGTATCAATATTAATATTATTTGTACATGTTTCCCGCAAATTCTGTACATGCACGACTAGTTTGGTTATAATTCCCTTTACGCGAAAGGCGGCGGTTAATCAAATTATTTTTGTTACTCCCTTTTTAGCAATTCCCTTTTTTTTGTTATTTTGCATCAAACTCCGTGTTAATTGGATTAGATTTTTAACTCCCTTTTTTTGGGCCAGTGGTTTTTAACGGGGAAATAACGGGTGGGAAAAACCACTTATAACTACTTATAACCACTTATAACAGCTAGGGAAATTAACTTTTGGGATCGGTATTTTTTCACATTTATCACTGATAAATAATGGACAGAAGGTTGATAACTTGTGAGCTCAAACAACTGTCAAAATATTCTAAATGATATTAACTTTTAGAGTCGATAACTTCTCACATTTACTATTGATAACTAACGGGCATATGGTTGATAATTTTGTGATCTTAAGAAGGCATCAAAATATTACATATGATAGTAAGTTTTGGGGTCGGTAACTTTTCACATTTACCGTGATAGATAACGGGCAGAGGGTTGATAACTTGTGTGTCAAAAAGTCACCAAAATATTATAAATGGTACTAACTTTTGAGGTCGATAAGTTTTCACATTTACCATTGATAAATAACGGGCAGAGGGTCGATAACTTGTGAGCTAAAACAGTCATCAAAATATTCTAAATGATATTAACTTTTAGGGTCGATAACTTCTCACATTTACTGTTGATAACTAACGGGCATATGGTTGATAATTTTGTGATCTCAAGAAGGCATCAAAATATTCCATATGATATTAAGTTTTGGGGTCGGTAATTTTTTACATTTACCGTTGATAGATAACGGGTAGAGGGTTGATAACTTATGTGCCAAAAAGTCACCAAAATATTCTAAATAGTATTAACTTTTAAGATCGATAACTTTTCATATTTACCATTGATAAATAACGGGCAGAGGATCGATAATTTTTCACATTTACTATTGATAAATAACGCATGGAGGGTTGATAACTTGTGAGCTAAAAAAGTCGCCAAAATATTCTAAATGATATTAATTTTAGGGGTTGATAAATTTTTACATTTTCTATTGATAAATACTAGGCAGAGGGTCCAGAACTTATGAGCTAAAAAAGTTGTCAAAATATTCTAAATGATATTACCTTTTGGGATCGATAACTTGTCACATTTACTGTTGATAAATAATAGGCAGATGGTTGATAACTTGTGAACTAAAAAAGATGTCAAAATATTTCACATGAAATTAATTATTTTATGTTCGTAATTTTTAAAATTTACCTTTGATAAGTCAAGTACTTGAGGGTTGATAGCTTTTAAATTTATCATTGATAAATCACGTATTGAGGGTTGATAACTTTTAGTTTGAAAAAAAAGTTTGTCAAAACATATCAACATGGGTGCTAGTTTTGAAGATCTCGTCGAGACTGATTTATTGGTGAAAACGAATCTTAAATCGAAGTTGTCATTTTAGAGATAAAACGTTTTGAATTTTTGAATTATGAGAGATTCGACGGACACACTTTTTTATCGTATAGTGCATGCATGCAAAACTTTTCATAAAAGAAAAATTCTACAAGAAAAAAGTTGTCAAAACGGGGTTGATAACTTGTGAGCGAAAAAAGTCGCCAAAAAATTCGCAATAAAATTAATTTTTAGGGGTTAATAACTACTTGCATTTACCATTGATAAATCACGTATAAATGGGTTGATAATTCATATGCAGAGGCGTTGATAACTTTTAGTCCGAATTTTTTTTTATCAAAACATATCAACATGGGTGCTAGTTTTGAAGATCTCGTCGAGACTAATTTATTGGAAAAAACGGATTTTAAATCAGAGTTGTCGTTTAAGAGATAAAACATTTTGAATTTTTGAGTTAGGAGAAATTTTCGCTGACATCTATTTTTTAAGTTAGGAGAGATCCCACGTGACGCATTACAGTCAACAAAAAATAAATGCACGTTACATGGCGTCTAACAAGCAGAGAACGGGTATCAAGACGCGAGAATTCTATTTTGGAAATAGCATTACGGACTCATATTTCCGTTTCGGGTCGCAGAAACCGATCGTCTAGATCGATCGGAGCGATCGACCGCCAGCTAGGGTCACCCACGGGAAATTGCCAATGACCACGACATGTTAATATTAAAGCACCACTGCCAGTGTTGCTACATCAAATTATCTCGAGTTGCAGGACGTTAATCTCTACTCCGGTTGGCAGTACACGTTATATATGGTAATCATTTACCAACTTGTTAAGTGTATGCATGGTTGGCCACTGCCTCAGTGGATGACATTCTCTCTTCCTCTGTATTTTTTCTCGAGAAAATACAGAGACTTTGTATTTCGTTGCATTGAAAAGAAAGGACGTCTCGAAAAATAAAAACCAAAACACCTCAGTGAACATCCCAGATCACTAGCAACACTACTATTAGCTGTTATAAAAGCGATAGGCAATAACGAAGAACGAAAAAGAAATCATAGCACAGAGACACAAGATTTTAACGTGGAAAACTCTCTTCAACAAAAAGAGGTAAAAACCACGGACGCCAGCCAACAAAACTTCACTATATCGGGAGTGTGTTTACAAACACCATGGGTTATCTTATGATGCGATAAACCCTAGCCGGCGGCTTACAAGGAACATATATTTTTTGAGGGGGGGGGGGGGGGGGGGGGGACAGTGGGAGAGGATCCCACTGTGATTTATTGTAGATGGATAATTACAAGGAACATATATAGGCGGCGGTAACAATCTATACTTGAATTTAGCCCTTTGGCTCCGGGCGACGGGCCTCGCTCCGCTCCGTCCGAAGTTAGCCTTTCTTCAGTGCACCAATACTTGAATTTGGATCAGAATATAACACTAGCCCTGTGGCTCCAGCCCTAAACCACTGCAATGCTTCCTCCTTGATCCTGTTAACTAGATTGGTGACTGATGGTCTTGCATTATTGAAGACGAGCTGAATGTTCGTGCGTTGCCACGACCCATCATTTTGTGGCTTTGATGATTGTTCTGGAGTGATCGAGGCTTCAAAATCGACAATTCGTGCTACACTAACTCGGTTCCTTCAATCGACAACCATTCTTCAAAGGGGAAGGGCTCTGGTAGTGCCAAACCAATATCTTCTCTAGTGGTAGTCGCTCGAGGCAGCGGCACGTGAGGAGGAGCTTGGATGGAGTCACCGTGAGGCCTCCAACTGCTCCACCGAGAGGTCGTGCCCGCCTACCTGAGCACGGATCCATGACAGGGATTCAGGAAGGAGCAATGTGCGCTATTTTTTATACACGAAAATACAAATAAACATATAAGGAGGACAATGAATAATTGTATGCATCTTATATTTCATAAATGTGTGTATACACTCTTTGATTTCTTAATGTATTTCTCTTATATAATATCGTTTCTTTATCTCTACAACTGAACTCACCTAGAAAACTCACCCAGGAAAACTCACCAGGAGAATCTGGGGCATGAATAAATCTGTGGTTACACAAAGATATATGAAAATATGGTGGAATGTACCCCTTATCGTGTGGCTGGTGTTGTATTAAGCCCCAGTTTCTTAATTCATATTTGGTTGATTGATTCCTAGTAAGGATACAGAAAGCATTATGCTTTAACTTTTTTTTTCAAGAGGGCGAAACCCCCACAGTAATAATTAAAAGTTCAACAAGTTACATATTTACAGTAACTGTACATATAGAAAGGAAAAGATTACAGAAGTTTGTCCATCCATTTTTTAAAAGCTTTAGTATGTTTATCCCTCACCCTATGCACATACATGGTGACAGTTATATATAAAATTCCTGTCCCAGGAAGCAAATGAAGGCTCAATATGCTAAAAAAAACTGCCTCATTCCGTTGTTTCCATATGTACCAACAGGCCAGAATCACAACCTCAGTAAAAAAGGGTTTAGCAAACTCCTTTCTAGCAGTGAAGAACATTTGTTCCATATGATCCCCCCTGAATCTCTCCATTTTGGAAATATTGATCTTCTTAGTTGCTGATGAATGTGTGGACAAAAAGGCATATTGAAGTCGAATATCTATACATAAGTACAATAGCGAAGGTTTTGAGCAACCACTAAATGCACATGCTTTGTGTAGGGTCCCTGCTTACTCATTAATCAGGTTGATTCTTTTTTGCCTCCGTACAAATCAATGTTAAATATTCCATGTATACATGCAATTAATAATCTGAAACTAGTTTATTCGTCGCCAATTTTTTAAAGAGATTTAACCAATTTCAGTGCAACTTGAGAAACGTGTACAGATTACTGCAATTCTGGTCTGGTGACACCATTACAAGATCAAAACGTCAGCGATATCATTAGTTCCATCATCAGATCACAAGTCTTACACCAAGCAACTAATTCATATCTTTGGAAGATCTCAGACTACTTATGAATAGACAATCCTATAATTACTCTTCTAATTAACTCACTACAAGATATAGGGCACCAGAGCCTTGATCCTCGCCGGGAACTCCTCGAACTTGGATTCGTACCATCTCCTGGTTGCGAAGCTTCGACCGACAAGGTAGCCTGCGGTGCCCGAGGCCATAGCGAGTGCGTAGACCGTCTGCGAGATCATCGCGAATCCGAAGAAGCCGGTAATCTCGAAGAGGTAGTGAGGGCAGGTGACGAGCTCGAAGAGGCCGCCTTTGGGGATCTTGTACCCCTTATCGTCGTCTCCTCCCTTCCTGAGTTGTGACAGGAGGTAGTGGTGGTAGAAGTTGCCGGCGATGCCCACGGCGAAGAGGAGCACACCGGGGTAGAGTAGATCAATTGAAGGGTCAGGGAGGCCGACAGTGAGGTGTTGTGCGTAGATCATGGTGATAGTGCTAAGCAGGTAGCTGGAGGAGATCGTGAGCGCCGTGTTGAGTGGCATGTTTCCACTGTACCGGTGGATGAACAACACCTACAAGAGAGCAAACACATAAGAGCAGTTTCAATCAGATTTTGATCACCAGTGAAATCACAGAAATTTCCTTGTTGATTTGCTTCTCAGTTCATTAAGAGGACTGTGGTCGGAAATGTTGGATTCAAATACAACTGAAGTTTGACCAAATCAGTTTGGTTTTGTTTTAAGTATGGCTCAAATCCATGTGTCGCATACAAATATTCCTGACATAAATACAGGTACATTGGTAACAACTGAAACGACAGAAATTCCTAAATTTTCAGGTGAAATTTTTTTCATTGAAAATGAGAATTCAGGCTCGTGTACAGGACCATTCTTGGTTGCAAGTTTGCAATAGACCAACAGTACATAGCGATCGAAGGGTCGGTGTGGAATGTAGAAACAGTGCAGTTCATACTGTATTCGAAAAAAAGACATTACCTCGAGGACCCGCTTGAGGAAGTGGACGGCCAGCGCGGCGGCGAGGATCTGCGCGCGCAGCCCTTCGACGGCGCCTGGCACGGCGAAGGACGCCGCCGCGGCGACGAGCGCCGGCGCGTAGGCTACCAGCATCCCGTCGCGGCCCGACAGTAGCGCGCCGCCGGCCCCCGCCCCGGCGCTCCGCTTCTGCTGTCCGGACACGACGTGCCAGAACTTGGAGTAGGCCATGTGCTCGCCGCGGAGCTCCGAGAGGCCCGCGGACGCCATCGACGCGAACGAGATCACCGACATCGCCGTCACGAACGCCGACGCCGGCGG
The DNA here is from genome assembly GCA_007115705.1 of Dactylis glomerata. Lineage (NCBI taxonomy): Eukaryota > Viridiplantae > Streptophyta > Magnoliopsida > Poales > Poaceae > Dactylis > Dactylis glomerata. The sequence continues at coordinate 5,478,786 of QXEO01000183.1, forward strand.
CGGGTACAGCACCGCTGCCGCGGGCAGCAGGGACGACGGCCACATCTGTCCCTCGATCTCGATGGCGCGTGGAATGGTGGAAGAGCTACGGATGGATCCTTGCGTTTCGCTTCTCCCTCGTGCTCGCACTTTGGTTTATCCTAGGATGCCGACGAGACGTGGCGCCATGGGAGCCTGTGGAGTTATCGATGATGCATGCGACACGTCACTGCTGCGTTACCTACCTAAACCAGGAAACTGGCGAAGAATCAAGGGCCACGAATTAATCGTGCAGGCAGCATGCGTGTACAGGCCAGTTTGACAAATTTAACCCAGAGATAAAAGTTTACGGATTTGCTAAGTAACAGGCCACTGAGAAATTGTTATTTCTCAGTTACCCTATAAAATACGCATGAGTTGCACTTTTCTCGTTTGAAGACATCTTTCTAACGTACTCCCATGGGTTTCGAAAAGGGAGAGGAGTCATCCCCTTTTTCGCTCATGTTCCAAAATTGGGAAAGGTTGATAGACTCATTCAAGCAGATATAGTAGGTTCTTTTTTGAATATTAATATTCATATTTGCATTTCAACATTAAGCGCGCATATTGGGCAAGGTAATGATGCCTTCTGTAATCTGATTGAAGCTAGTGATATCAAAGATCAGAATCGATCAAGTTATGCATTCTTTTTTTAAGGAATACATCGGGTAAGCCCCTTATCTCTAGTTCTTTTTAATATCTTCTTACATCAACATATCATGTTGATTCATATTTTGAGTCAAAAGAAGGAATTTATTGTTGTTATATATGCGGATAACTTTGTATTTGCTATTTTGTATTTGCTATTAAGAAGGGGCCAGAGTCATAAAGAGTAAGCCAAAGCTTCCAACAGATGTTGATCAAGTCTTTGGCCGAGCTCAAACTCTTTTGAAAAAGCTTGGAACTCATTCGCGAAGTAAGTCAACCCTGCTATACTATATTAGGAGTACTTGTCTCCATTCACTCAGACGGACTTATGAAGGCACCCACGAAGAAATTCCTCAGAATGCCTTAAAAACAAAATCGAAAATCAATTACAAAAGAAAATGCTCAACCTTGAGGAAGTACTTCTCCCTAAGATACAGACATATCTAGCTCTATATTGTTTTAGTAAAAATGAGAATGACGTCATTGCATACTTAAAATACTTTTGGAGATACAAAGTTATATAACATTTTGGCAGTTAAAAAAGCAAAATATAAGAATCAAAGAAAGAAGGAAAAAATCCGGAATCTTTCCCTAGACCAGACAAAATAGTAGTAGCTTCTCAGCGGTCAAGGCGGAATTCATACATCAACTACCGTAGTCGCTACACCTCATAGTGATGTCTTGCCCATTTTTGAAAGAAAGAGGACCAAGAAGAAGCGGTTTCCTGTCCACGTGAGTTCCCCCATGGATCCTGCCTTGCAGACGATTGTAGCCTTTAGAAAAGTGATTCTCCTGCTCTTGACTCATCAAGCCCTGGATGGATGGCTGTTCTAGCCGATCACGGGACCGCCTCTTTGTCCAATGAAAAGTGAGAGGATTCCCTCTGTGACGACTTCGGTGAACAATGGGCAACTCCTACTACTGAAGCCAGTGGATACTGAGCCTCTTCCTCTCATCTCTGGGCTGCTCTTGGTGACAGCAACAAACGGTTTTTCTACGCCTCCATTCATGCTAGGAGAGCCCATCATACTATCCGCTGTCTTAGAGACGGGGGATACCACACATAATCTTTTTTATATGAAAAACATCACGGAGACATTCTTCTTTCGGTTGGGGACTGACCCTGAGACCAATCCCTCATCTTCACCTTTTTGATTCCATAAAAATACTGACTCCCGAGGCCTGCTCTTGGCTCACTAGAAAGGTATCTTTTTAGGAGATGGAGAGCATTGTGAAAGAAGCTATGATCTAATTTTTAGAAGGCCCCGAGCCAGATAGATTCCCCGCTGCCTTCTTCCAGACCTGTTGGGATGTCATTTAGTTTGATGTGTGGGCCGCCATCCGAAACTTCTTTCGATCAGGAAGACTGATTAAGGAGGATCATCATACTATCATTACTCTAATCCCCAAGACTGAGACTGTTGATAGGATTGGAACATTTAGACCCATTTTTCTTTGTCACTTTTCTTTTTCATCATTTCTATCTAAAATCCTCACTCTGCGCTTGCTGGCTGATATCATCTCCGGAAGCCAATCAAGCCTTCATTAAGGGCTGAAGAATCACTGACAACATTCTTATTGCCAATGAGCTGGTTCAGAACTTTCATCTTTCTTCTGGTGCTGCCAAGACCTGTCTCAAAGTAGATCTTCGGAAAGCCTACGACAGCGTGAACCGGCAATTTCTCTACAATCAAAAAAACCAATCTTCCCTTCCGGCGACTTATAGATTCCATCGAAATCTACAAACGCGTCTTTTTTGAAAAAAAATCCTCGATTGAGTCTGTATTTAGGTCTTTGAGACAGGCTAAAAAAAATCCAAACAGGTTGGAGCTGCTTTTGCTTACTCCTTTCCTTGGTACTGCCCAGCATGAAGGAAAAAGACTAGATCTCGAACCATTGCCAGCAGGCATTGACCAGGAGGTTTAGAATAAGGAATGTCCATTTCATCAAAGCGTTGGAGAGAGTGTACCTCAATAGTAGATGAGTGAGGGATTGGCTTACATAATTCTTCTATAGGAGGTAAATTTTTAACATCTTCGGCTTTAATACCTTTCTCCTTTAGAGATTTCTTGGCTTCCCTCAGCACTTCATCATTTAGTTCAATCATCCCTCTCTTCTTTGGTGTAGGCTCTGGAACTGGCGCAGGTGTTGGTGCTGGTGTTGGCTCAACTAGAGTCCAATCATCATGATTCCGACTTATTTTAGCCATTAATTCTTCAGCTTCAGCCGGAGTTCTTTCCCTGAAAACACAACCAGCACAACTATCTAAATATGACTTAGATTCATCAGTTAGTCCATTATAAAATATATCAAGGAGTTCATTTTTAGGCAATGGTTCTTTAGGCAAAACTCTAATTAAAGAACAAAACCTTGTCCAAGATTCAGGCAATATCTCTCCTTTTTCATGTTCAAAATCAAAGATTTTCTGCACAGCAGCATGTTGAGCACTAGCAGGAAAATATTTCTGAAAGAAAGCATTAACCAAAGCAATAGGACTATTAAGAGATCCAGGAGACAAGCTATTAAACCAAGTTTTAGCTGCATCTTTCAACGAGAAAGGAAAAATCTTAGCAACAAAGTAAGTGCGGAGCTTAATGTCATCAGAAAACAAATTACTCAAAGTAGAAAGCTCATTCATGTGCTCCATAGCACTCTCATCTTTAGTACCACAAAAAGGAGTTTTCTCCACAATAGATATGTAAGATAAATCCAACGAGAAATCATAATCCTTGTCTCTAATATTTATGGGAGAAGCAGTAAACTTAGGATCAGGAGACAAATTATATCTAACAGTACGTCTTGCAAGAAGTTCTTTGACCTCAGCAGCATTACGAGTAGCACGTGCTTCAGCAATAAAATCATCATTAAGCTCAATATAAGCATCATCATCAAAATCATCACTAGGACATTCCCTAGACAAGCAAATGTAGGGAAGTACTATAGTGAGTTACGAGAGAGCTAACATGCATCAAAATAACAATTCTAAGCAATAAAACAAGCATGCACACTCATTTATCCTGCCACCTACAATGCTAAAATACTCAAGAAATACTTCACCAAAAGAAATTCTACTTGGACAAGCGGAGGAGTCACATACCAGAGAACAAATGCTCCAAATCTCAGCAGAAATGATGGGCTAAGCAAGGAGATCAAAAATTCGAGGTGAAGAACAGCAAGAACTCGGGTTTGAGCTGGGAGTGTCATTGTTTTCGGGAGAGAGAAATAGCAGGGGAGGAAGAGATAAGTGAGAGGCCAGGTGGGGCCCTCTCACACCAGGTGGGTGCGGCCAGGGCTAGGCCGCGCCCCCTGTGTGGGAGGTGGCGTGGCAGCCCCTCCTGGTGTCTCCCAGGTGCCTCTCTGCCCCATTTTTGACATAAAAATTTATAAAGATTTTTCTGGAATTTTTCGAGAAACTTTATTTTCGAGGATTTTTCAGAAATTGGCGTATCGATAAAAACTCAAAAAAAACGAAGATGAAATGATTTCAAGCAAATCAAAACCAAGTATGCAGCAGCTCTGAGATACTCTTAATCATGTAACTAAACTAAAGGAATAAAATTGAACAAGTAAATATAAGTGAGGTGGAGTGGATGCGGTGAAAACGAAGTTTCGTTCATATAAAATCACTTTGTTAACAAGGTTGATCAAGTCTTGTTCACAAACTAACTTTATATGAGGCAAAACTTTGCACTTCACTAAATGCTTATGTTACCTCAACTTTGATAGGCATAGTCCCAATCATAACAATTTTATATTCTTCCTTGGGCTTTTGCTCTGAACAAATAATTTGACCAACTCTGATGGTCTCAACATTCTTGACGGAATTTAGAGCATTCTTTCTATCAATCTTCTTGGGAAAATAAACCGTGTACTCTTTATCATTGACATTAAAAGTTACTTTTCCTTGATTGCAATTAATAACAGCACCTGCAGTGTTTAGAAAAGGTCTCCCAAGAATAATAGACATATTATCATCTTCAGGCATTTCCAACACAACAAAGTCAGTTAATATTAAACAACTGTTAGCAACTTGAACAGGAACATTTTCACATATACCAATAGGAATAGTAGTAGACTTATCAGCCATTTGCAAAGATATATCAGTTGATACTAATTTTTCTAGATCAAGTCTCTTATAAAGAGAAAAAGGCATGACACTAACTCCGGCTCCCAAATCACATAAAGCAGTTCTAACATAGTTATTTTTAATGGAGCAAGGAATAGTTGGTATACCTGGATCTCCAAGCTTCTCCGGAACTTTACCATCAAAAGAATAATTAGCAAGTAAAGTGGAAATTTCCTCATTAGGAATTTTCCTTTTGTTAGTGACAATATCTTTCATATACTTTGCATAAGGAGGCATTCTAATAGCATCAGTCAAAGGAATTTGCAAAAATAAAGGTTTCATCCATTCACAAAACCTGTTGTAATGTTCTTCTTCCTTGGACTTGTATTTCTTACTAGGAAAAGGCATTGGTTTCTGTACCCAAGGTTCTCTCTCATTACCATGCTTGTTGGCAATGAAGTCTTCTTTGGTGTACTTTGCATTCTTATCAATCTTTTCTGGTTCCTCTTCAACTTCTTCTTTATCGGAAGCATCTCCTAGTTCAGTTTCAGCATCAGAAATAGAAACACTATTAGGATCTTTACCTGCATCAGATGATTCTGTAGTTGTTTTATGCTTCTTCTTCTTCTTCTTCTTCTTCTTCTTGGAAGGAATATCATCACTTGAAGTACGTTGAGAATCTTGCTCGACCCTCTTAGGATGTCCTTCAGGATATAATGGATCTTGAGTAGCGGCGCCACTTCTTGTGCGTATTTCACATGCTTGCTTCTCTCTTGCGGCATTAACTAGCAAGTCTTTTTGCACCTTGGTAAGCTGATCAATTTGTTTTTGCACCATTTGAAAATGTTTAACAAGTATCTTCACATCATTGGCGGTTCTCTCCACAATATCCTGCAACTTGTTAATAGCTCTAGAATTTTCCAACAGATGATTATGCACCATTCTATTAAAATTTTCTTGCTTAACAATAAAATTATCAAATTCATCTAAGCATTGATCAGGAGGTTTAGAATAAAGAATATCTCTTTCATCAAAGCGCTGGAGAGAGTGTACCTCAATAGTTGATGAGTGAGGGATTGGCTTACATAATTCTTCTATAGGAGGTAAATTCTTCACATCTTCGGCCTTAATACCTTTCTCCTTTAGAGATTTCTTGGCTTCCCTCATCACTTCATCATTTAGTTCAATCATCCCTCTCTTCTTTGGTGTAGGCTCTGGAACTGGCGCAGGTGTTGGTGCTGGTGTTGGCTCAACTAGAGTCCAATCATCATGATTCCGGCTTATTTTAGCCATTAATTCTTCAGCTTCAGCCGGAGTTCTTTCCCTGAAAACATAACCAGCACAACTATCCAAATATGACTTAGATTCATCAGTTAGTCCATTATAAAATATATCAAGGAGTTCATTTTTAGGCAATGGTTCTTTAGGCAAAGCTCTAATTAAAGAGCAAAACCTTGTCCAAGATTCAGGCAATATCTCTCCTTTTTCCTATTCAAAATCAAAGATTTTCTGCACAGCAGCATGTTGAGCACTAGCAGGAAAATATTTCTGAAAGAAAGCATTAACCATAGCAATAGGACTATTAAGAGATCCAGGAGACAAGCTATTAAACCAAGTTTTAGCTGCATCTTTCAACGAGAAAGGAAAAATCTTAGCAACAAAGTAAGTGCGGAGCTTAATGTCATCAGAAAACAAATTACTCAAAGTAGAAAGCTCATTCATGTGCTCCATAGCACTCTCATCTTTAGTACCACAAAAAGGAGTTTTCTCAACAATAGATATGTAAGATAAATCCAATGAGAAATCATAATCCTTGTCTCTAATATTTATGGGAGAAGCAGCAAACTTAGGATCAGGAGACAAATTATATCTAACAGTACGTCTTGCAAGAAGTTCTTTGACCTCAGCACCATTCCGAGTAGCACGTGCTTCAGCAATAAAATCATCATTAAGCTCAATATAAGCATCATCATCAAAATCATCACTAGGACATTCCCTAGACTCAGGTGAACTAACAGGTGTAACAGTGGTGTTTCCCAACTTAGCTCTAGCAATAGTAGCATCTAAAAAGGAACCTAGTGAACCACTCTCATCAAGCACAGTAGAAGCATCATCTAAATTATCAGTGGCATTTTCAAGCTCAGCAGAAGTAGTAGCAATAGTGTGTGCATGTGGTGGTGTAAGCAACTTACTCATAACAGATGGTGAATCAAGAGCAGCAGAAGTGTTCAAAGTTATACCTCTTCTTGGAGTGGATGGCAATATAGAAACTTTTCCATCACAAGGTTTACCCATGATGAAAGGATTGCAGCGAACAATATGAATACCAAGTGAACCTACAAATAAAGCTATGCTCCCCGGCAACGGCGCCAGAAAATAGTCTTGATGACCCACAAGTATAGAGGATCGCAACAGTCTTCGAGGGAAGTACAACCCAAATTTATTGATTCGACACAAGGGGAGCCAAAGAATATATGTAAGCCTTAACAGATGAGTTGTCAATTCAGCTGCACCTGGAAACAGTCTTGCTCGCAGTGGTTTATCAGTAGCAACAGTTTTATAGTGGTGATAGTAGTGAAATAGTAACAGCAGTGGTAAAATAACAGCGGTAATAGTAACAGTAGTAAACAGTAGGAACGAATACTGTAGGCATAGGGATGGATGTATGGGCGTTGCATGGATAAGATAATTCATGAAATCAATGAGACATGGGCATTGCAGATAAATAATGATAAAGTATCCTAGTACAAACAATCATAGGCATGTGTTCCGTATATAGTCGTACATGCTCACAAGGAGAAACTTGCACGACATCTTTTGTCCTACCAGCCTGTTGCAGCAGGGCCTCAAGGGAAACTACTGGTAATTAAGGTACTCCTTTTAATAAAGTATCGGAGCAAAGCATTAGCACTCGGTGAACACATGTGATCCTCACATCATAGCCATCCCCTCCGGTTATCCCAATTTCTGTCACTTTGGGGCCTCGGGTTCCGGACAACAATATGTGTATACAACTTGTAGATAAGACCATAAACAACAAGTATCATCATAGAAATAATAACATGTTCAGATCTGAAATCATGGCACTTGGGCCCAAAGTGACAAGCATTAAGCACAACAAGTTGCAACAATGTCATAGGCACTAAATAAAGATACTAGGCACTATGCCCTAACAATCTCATATCAAATTACATGAACGATCTCATCCAATCCCTACCATCCCCTCACCTACAGCGGGGGAATTACTCACACATGGATGGGGGAGTCATGGATGGTCGATGGAGGGATGTCGGTGATGATGGTGATGAAGATCTCCTCCAAATCCCCGTCCCGGCAGGGTGCCAGAACGGAGTTTCTGGTTCCGAATTGCGGTTTCTGATTGCGGCAGCGCAGCGGAAGTCTATCTGGGAAAAACGCCGTCTCCCCAATATTTTCAGGTAAAGGGGTATATGTAGGCGGAAGGAGGGGTCGAGGCGATGGCCGAGCCACCCTCACACCAGGTGGGCGCGGCCAAGGCTGGGCTGCGCCCCCTGTGTGTGTGGAGGCCTCGTGCCTCCACTCCGTCTCATCTTCTGGCTCCGTGGGTCTTCTGGTGAAATAGGATTTTTGATGATTTTTTCAGAATTTTTTACTGAAAGTTGGATTTCTGCACAAAAACGAGACACCCGAGCAATTCTGCTGAAAATAGCATTAGTCCGTGTTAGTTGTATTCAAAACACACAAATTAGAGGAGAAACAATAGCAAAAGTGTTCGGGAAAGTAGATACGTTTTGGACGTATCATCTCTTCCCAATGTCAACGTTCTACTAGTTGTTCTAGGCGTTTGAGGCATTACTACATCAGAGATGAGAGTTGGTACGTCCCCCTCCCTTCCCTAATCCCGCCTCAATCTGCTGTTAAATAGCACGGCTGACGCTCCTTGGTTCTACTTCTTACTGCTCCACATCTCCAGTTCTTCTCTTCATAGTCTGTTCTTGAGGTTTCATTGGATCTGAGCGGGAGAAGAAGGATGGGGAATAAGCTAGCGATCTTCTCCCCCGTCATCATGCTAAGTGTTGGAGGCTACAGATCAATTCGACATCAAGCCATATGCCCATATCCAGGTACTTCTGTTCCTTTTACTGATTGTTTTCTGCAAATTGTTTTGGACCTTTTCATGACATGCCTCCTAAAAAATGTTTTGCAGATGAACTGATGATCTCTTTGTGGCAAATATATAGAAGATCATTTGTTGAACTATATTGTTTTCTTACTATCATGATGTAGTTATCTGGACCTTTACAAATATTGTGGTGTGAGTTTTGTACTTCAAAAACCATCGATATATACTTGATTTTTTCTCTCAACAAGCCCCTTTTTATTTCTCACCCCAGGGCCCTGAATATGTATGGACCGGCCCTGCCAAGGATGCTTCAGGGGACAAGGTCCCTATTGCCACGGCCGGGTCTGGCGTTGGTAGTCAAAGCTCCGCCAGCCAGCTTCAAAAGGAGTGGGCGGATACTGCCTCCAGCGCCGAGACTAGTGGAACCCTTAAGGCCTAGGGCAACAGCCTGACCCTGGCAGAGCTGAGCAAGCAACTTTCCACCGTCAGGGAGTTGCTGAGGAATGTGAACTTCCAGTTTCTTGAGGCAAACCGGACCGTCGACGTGAGTAATATGTCCTCAGCCTTCGATTTCTTCTGCCGGCTGGGGAGCGGGGCCTGTAGCTCTATGACCAACTTCTCCCTTCACCCTAGCCCCCGAGTATTGAGGTAGTTGTGAGGACAGCTGGGTTGAAAATGAATCTTGCTAAGAAACATTGCCTTTCTATTTTCTGCAGGGTTTGAATGAGCTCCGGGCCAGCATCTTCCACAAACTGCTAGCGAAATACCATGCTGGCAAGTCCCAGTACCAAGCCCTAAAGATGGAGCTAGAGAAACTGTCAGGTAAACTCAGGACCTTCTACCTCAAAATGCTTCTGACGTCCTTCCTGTTCTCAAATCTTTGTTCTCAGGTGCCGCCTCGCTCATCTCCTCGCTTGAGTCCCGGCTGGCCAACTCGATGTCGGCCGACGCAGTTGAACTGCTCAAGCAAAAGCATGCGGAGGAGCTCCAGGGTTTACGGTCCCAAGCCACCAGGGCCCAGGAGTTGGAGGCGGAGCTGACGAAAGCTCGAGAGGCAGAATCGAAGCTGCAGGTGGAGTTTGACCAACGGTTGGCCAAGGAGCGAGAAATCCTCGCCGTGAAATATGAGAGCGAGGTGGATGAGCTTAGTGCATCGCTGGACGCCCAAGTCAAGAGCCACGACGCCAAGATCGATGAGCTGGAATCTCTCCGAAAGCTTGATAGTGAGCAGCAAGACCGCGAAATCAGCCTTTGGCGCGCTCGGGATCGCAAGCTCCACTCTGGCCTCATGGGACTGGAGGACGCTCTTCATGGTATGCTTCCTTCTCCGCTCCCTAGCTTTTGCTCCTTCAGGCCGCTCCTTCACTCTCATTGCTCTTGCAGGGACCTTTCCCGATTCTGATGAAGCCGCGATGGCTGCGCTAGAGAAATACTGGGCGGAGCAAAAGATCATCCGTGATAAAGACTCCAAGGCCGAGCTTACCTCCGGAGAACTAATGGCATTGGTCAAAGGCCGACTCCAGCCAGTAGCTGAGCTGGGGACCAATGTTCTTCGAGCCGTTGTCTCTGTATTCGAAGCTCTATGGCCTGGGCGGGCGGTGCCTAGCGACATCAAGACACTCCTCAAATGGATTCCGCTTGTGTCCAACCGAGTCGACGTCTGGAAGGAATCTGCGGCCCGAGCCGGCGCCGCGCAAGCCTTGTCCTTTGTGATCTCATGGTACTCAGGTGTTAACCTAGACCAGCTAGAGCACCTTCGCAAGGGAGGACTGGTTGGCCTCGACGAGGCCAAGCTTCGCCAGCGCGCCCGCGCCATTGCAGAGTGAACCGTCACCAGCGAGCTCTTTGATGCCGAGGAAAGTGACGAATCTCTGGATGGTGTGGACTTCAAAGAGCCCAGCTCCGCTGAGGTGCCTCAGAAGGCCTCTGAGGATCTGGCTGACAGCTCCATCCCTCCGTCCCCCAGCGGTGATGACTTCGTTCTGGCGGCTAGGACTGGCGATGCTGCCCCGTTGGAGCCGGCTGGCTCGCCGATCGCCCCCTGACTGAGCCAGGGTTTTCTTTGCTCGTTCGTATGTGTAATGAACTAATGCCATGCCCAGTGACATTTTGCTCATGTACACCGATGATGTTTGATCCTAAGCTCTTTATGCATCGGTCTCTAATCGTTTGTGAACTGGATTCAACCTGATCTCTTTCATCTTTTTCCTTTTCTCCCCATCCTTCGGCCCTTCTACCCCCAACCGGCAGCCTGGTGCTGGTTGGTCTCCCTTGGATTGGCAGCCGAATGCCAGTCTAGGGTGGGAGCGCGCCGCGGGATGAGGAGTAGTACTTCGGCACGTAAAAGATCCGGTTTGGTCCAGCCCACGCGCGACTATCGATCGATACACGCAGCTCTTAGGCGAATGATAACGCTTTCGACGCCCTTGCGTCTTATCTCTCGGCAACTTTCCTAGGTGGGTGACCTGCCGGCTCCATTCCTCGCGGCCTATTCTGGGCCTGGGACAGAGGTTAGGCTCGGGGTCTGATCCGCACACAGTACTTGTTCGTCTGACAAGAGGCTCGATTCGTCGTGTTTCGGGCGTTTCCTCTTAACGATTTTCCTAGGTGGGTAACCTGCCGGCTCCGTTCCCCACGGCTTATTTTGAGCCTGGGATGGAGGTTAGGCTCGGCGTCCGATCCGCATGCAGTACTCGTTCGTCTGGCAAGAGACTCGACGGTTTGGGGCAGCCGACTCCCGCTCGGAGCCGGCTTTCAGCCCCATGAATAGCACTAGCAAGGTAAAAGATACTTGAAGCATTCTTTTCTGGGGTCAGCCTTATGCCGCCCAACTTTTTTTATTCATCGACACTTGTTCGGGATACAAGATTTTTGCCTTGGTGAACCAAAGGTCTTAAGCGATCGATATCTTGACCTTTCTCGGGCGAGGCCATGAGGCACACCTTCCTACCTCGTGGAAGGGCCAACCTCCGAGACAAGGGCTTCAGCCTCCTTGTCCACTTCGGGCAGAATTTCCTGGGTGCCGCTTGCTGGCTTGAAGCGAGGAGCCGGCGGGCTCGGAGCCGGATGACCAGGCTGGGTCGCCACCACCCGCTGAAGCAGTTGACGCTTCTACTCAGCAATGACCAAGGCCTCGGCCAGTTTAGAGCTGGCTCTCGCGCATTCTATCGACTTCTTGTAGCACCCAGTGATGGTAATCACCCCACGAGGGCCAGGAAGCTTCATCTTCAGGTAGGCGTAGTGCGGGACCGCCATGAATTTGGCCAAAGCGGGACGGCCGAGCAGCGTGTGATATGGGCTGTTAAGGTCTACCACCTCGAACCAGATTGGCTCGCGATGGTAATTGTCCTTCTCCCCGAACAGCACCTCCAGCTGGATCTTCCCCATTGGCGTGCAGGAGTGTCCCGACACGATCCCATGGAAGGTGAGCTTGGTAGGCTTCAGCTGGATTGCGGGGATCCCGAGCTTCTCCATTGAGGTGCGGTAGAGCAGGTTGATGCTGCTGCCTCCATCTATGAGCACGCGCGAGAACCGACAGGTACGCGTCTCAGAGAACACAATAGGATTCAAGACCAGCGCATAGCCCCGGGTCTAGGCATGAGTGGCGGGTGATCCTCGCGCCCCCAAGTGATGGACGCCTCAGACTAGTGCATGTACTGCAGCCCTTCCGGCATGACTGCATTCACCTCGACGCCGAACCAAGGCTCATCTTTCGGGTCCTCTTTCTGGGTCGTGAACACATGATACTGCTCCACATTGGCCTTCTCGGGATAGTCCCCTGCAGCCTTAGCCGGCTGCCGGTTCTTGTTCCCTTGCAGTTGATGGCTGCTTTGCTCCAGGTCTCTGGTGAAACTGCACTGGTGAGTAGTGTGTGCCGCCGGCTTGCCCGAGACACTGTGAAACTTGCAGGGTTGATCTAGCATCATCTCGATGGTGTACTTGTCCTTGTTGAACTTGTCTCCTTTGCATTTCTAACTTCCACCCGTAGCCCCCGGGCTTCCTTGGACAGCACACCTGCTTGGAGCCGTACTTGTTGTCATGACGCTCATCCTTCCTCTTGCCGTGGCGATCACGGTTGTGATGTCCGCCCTGGCCGGATGCCGGATGAGATTGGCCTCCGGCTGGCGCTGGCTCGATGTACTGCACCCTTGCGGCGGAGTCGGCGGAAGCGTACTTGTCCGCTATCGCCATGAAGTCAGCCATTATCTTCGGCTCGGTCCTGTGGAGCTTATGCTTCAGCAAGGTCCCTTCTCTGCATCCGTCCGTGAAGTAGCCAATGGCCTGCTCCTCGCCCACTCCTTCGCATGAGTTGCGCAGCTCCGACCATCTCGTGAGGTAGTCACGGTCTAGCTCGTCCGGGCCTTGCTTGCAGAGGGCCAGCTGCCGTGGGCGGGGAGGTCGGTTGTAAGTCCCGGTGAAGTTCTTGATGAACGCTTCCTGGAAGTCATGCCATGAGTTGATTTGCAGAGCCGGCAGGCTATTGAGCCACGTCCGAGCAGGCCCTATGAGCATGAGTGGCGTTTAGCGCACCGCTGTCCTCTTATTGCCACCCGCGATGTTGACGGCGGTGACGTAATCCGACAGCCAGTCCTCCGGCTTCACTGCCCCGATATACTTGGGCATGTCGCGCGGGAGCGCGAACTTAGCCGGGAAGGGCTCGTTGCGGATGCGGGGCCCGAAACAGACCGGCCCTGCCGAAGACTCCTCCTCGTCGAACTTGGAGTCCGCCAACTGGTTGAGCCGGTGGCGAGCGTCGTCCTTTGGCGGGTCGACGCGCTCTCCGATCCTCAGGCTTACGTGAGAATGGGCCGGCTGATGACCTTGAGCGCCTTGGCCAGCTCCTGGAGCCGGCGCTACTTGCGCCGCAGACTTGCCGCGTGCTGGCTCCGCTACACCTGGCCGAGGGGGATTGAGCGGCTTGCTGGTGACCGCAGCCGGATCTCGGGGCTGCCGGCTGTGGTGACTGGAGTGCTTCGTGCGATGGTTTCCACCGCTTTTGCAAGGAGCTCGGTTGCTCTGGCTGTGCTCCGCCTGGCCATGATTGGGTGAAGAAGCCTGCTGCGCTTGTGACTTGTTTTGGCCAGCCACGACGATGCGGTTGTCGTGTCGTGTGCCACTCGCTTCTCTGTTCGGCTCCATCGCCTGTTGCTGTAGGTCAGCGGCGTCCAGGAGTTCCTGGAGCCAGGCTTGCTTCTCCCGCAGGTCCTCGCCTTGCAGACCGACCAGTTCGGAGGTGATGTAGCGTGCAACACGAAGGTTCTTTGTGGGCGTGCTATATGTAGGCTTGGCGATGACTGGGGGTAACTTCGCCGAGGGCGCTGCCTGGTTCAGCACCGCGCCCAGATCGCGGCCTCATTGACGAACTTGTCCCGCCCGGCTGGGGCCGTCTCCAGCCGGGGTGTAGCCTTGAGCGGTGTTGTACTCGTGGAGCGTGGAGAGGACGCGCCGACGAGTGTCTTCAACGCCGATCGCCGAGGGTGCGGCGTGTCCGCTCCAGATCCTCAGTGAGCTTGGCTGGATCGGCGGTGAGGTCGAGCGGTGCACGCAGGTCCATGATGGTGGTATCCAAGATGTCCCGCTCTGGAGATTGAAGATCTTGCTTCGGTGGAGGTGGGCGTTCGAGCGGCAGGCGCGCGGTGCGCGGTAGGTCGCCGCCACCGTCCTCCTCCAGGGCCAACACTTCGACCATAGGGAAAAAGTCGCTGCTTTCACTGTGGTCCGATCCTGCATCATAGAGGAGGTCAAGCACATCGGTTACCTCCTCCGGGAAGGGCTTGGTAACGTAGAAGCGATGGCCGCCGACGTCGAGGAAGGAGCCGCTATCGCCGAAGCCGACCTTGAAGCAGGCCAGATTGTCGCTGACGCAGTCGAGGGTGCCGAACCTCCAGACAAGGCCGGAGGTGACCTTCTCGCCGAGAGTCGATGGGGATCCCGGCCGGAACTTGACTCCGGTCACCGTCGCGCGTTGCCCCATGGTGGGCGCCAACTATCGTGGGAATTTAGAGACAGTAGCCATGGGGATGGCTTAACGGAGGGGCTCGACGGTGTGCGACGATGGGTCCGGCTCGAGATTGTGCAACTGAGACACCACGGTTACCCAGGTTCAGGGCCCTCCACACCGGAGGTAACACCCCTACTTCCTGCCTTGTTTCTTATTAGCTCGACAGTGGTTACAACGCTCCTCGAGCTGTTCGATCTAGAGGAGGAAGAAGAAGGATCGGATCTCCCTAGTCTAAGGGTCCAGACCCCTTTATATAGGCAGGGGTCTTGTTACAGGTTAGGTGGCTGGCAGCCCGGCTGCCGGCTCCCCCGTGGCTGCGGTCTTGGCTTGATCCGCTGGCCTCTGACTCCTTGTGTGACGATGGCAACTTTATAAAGTGCTTTTCCCTTTTGAACCGGCATCTCGGAGGCATATGCCCTCCCTTTTGCCTCGGATCCTTTCGTGGGGAAGGCTCTTGCTCGCTGATTGGTTGAGCCCGGGCGTGGCTGGCGTCACGCCCGTTCCTCGCCTCTGTCGATCTTGTCGGGTCCAGGCTACTTTCCGCGAAGCAGCCGTTGGAGAGATCTTGTCTTCTTCGCCCGGCTCTGGCTCTCCTCGGTGGAGTCGCCAGCCGGCTGCTGGCGCAACCGGCCCTTTGGACGGAGCCGGTCTTCCTGACTTAGCGTCGTGGAGATTCCTGGGACGTCAGCCGGCTGACAGCGCTGCCCTTGGCCTACCCTGGAAGTCATCCCCACGACAACAGAGGAGCTCTAGCTATGGCAGCGCTGGGATTTAAGTGCAGCGGCCAGTAGGCCACGCATCGACGGCATACCAAGCCGTGGCCTCTAGAAAATTCTCCACATGCGCGTAGTGATTTTGGACGCGTCGCAGATAGCTCACGAAACGAAATGATCAAAGAAAAATAAAACGTCGCGGATAACTTCACACGTTTATGAAAAAAGGTCCGTGTGTGATTTCGCACACGTCTCCTTTTTGCAAACCCTGTGCTTTATGTTAGATCATCGGTTTTCGTTCTATTTCCATGTGTGATGTTCTCGCGGTGGTGCCTGTCTGAATCACGGACCAACGGTCAAAATATTTTACCGTACACGAACGTTTCTCATCGCACATGGAAGGCCGTCCGACGGGGGGCTTAATAGGCCCGATTGTACCAGTGTTACAAAGAGAAAAACTATAAAATTAACATATACACAAGTTTAATCTTTAATGCAGCAGCCAAAACCCAACTCCCGTGTACATATTTCATAACCCAACACTACTTCAATTACAGTTAAACTACCTGTTTGAAGGACAGCAAAGACACCCCAAAACATCGTGCCACTCCAAGTCCCGGCTGCAGCGACATGTGTTTGGTTGGTTGCACTTGCAGAGTTGCATGACGGAGAGCTTTGAGCTGCCATGAAACCGACGATCACATCTGTGGCAGCCGGCGTTGACGCAGCGCGGCGGTGGATCTCTCCAGGAGCAGGAGCACGCCGAGGAGCGCCGTGGACAAGGCGAACGTCAAACTGAAATTCAGTAAACATCCATTGCGTAAAGCTTTGAAATCGATCTTGAACAAAACTGCAAAAAGATAGAAAGAGCCTTTTGTGAGTACCTGGCCGTAGAACATCTCTTTCTCCTGTGGATCATGGAGAAGAACCACTGTACAAATTTTGTTCTTGGCTGCTGCTCTAAGGCTTCTGCACCGTCGCGACGGCTCCAGGGTGACGGCTTCTGCGCCATGGTGCCGGCTTCCGTCCTCTCGGCCGCCACCGCCTCCCGGCACAGCCTCCGCGCCATCTCCTTCGCTAGCACCACCCGCGCTGGTTCAGCGCGAAGCGACGCGACCTCCCTCAGCGTCGCCGCCTTATCCGCCTCCAGCGCCTCCACCCTCGCGTACAGGTTCACCGGACCTTCGACAACGACGACGCGCTGCTCTGCGGCCACAGCCATCACGGTCTTCGTCGCAGCCACGCACCCCACGTCTGCCGTGTACTCCAACTCCTTCTCCGCAGGAAGCGGCAGCGGCGGCGACTTCTGGACGACCGCGCCCTTCACATCCATGCCGCTCTCGCCGTCAGCCTCCTCCTGCCCGTCCTCGTCGTCGGGGTCGATGGCGTGGGCACGGAGGATGGAGAGGTAGCCGCCGGCGAGTGCCGAGAGCGACGAAAGCTCGTCCTGGAGCTCGTGGACACGCTCGGCGCGTCCATCCGCGACGCGGCGGAACTCGCGCGCCTCCAGGAGCGCGGCTGCCTTCTCCCGCTGCAGCCGCTCGATCATCAGCATGGTCTCGCTCGCCACCGTCTCCGCCGCGCCTCGCTCTGCGTCCAGCTCCGCGCGCAGCGCCGCCTCCTCCTTCTCCGCGGCGTCCTTCTCCGCACGAAGCCCCTCCACCGCCTCTTCCAGCTCCTCCACCCTCCGCCCCAGCTCCCGCTCGTCCTCCTTCCGCTCGCTCAGCGGCGTGCGGCGCCTCACCGAGCGGCGCAAATCCGACGACGTGGAGGTCGAAGAGGTGGTTTCCATGAGATCCGTCCGAGCATGTGTGGTGTGGGCGCGGCTGTGGCGGCAGCCGGCCGTCGTGATGGTGCGATGGAACGAGAGGCGGGACGGAGCTTTGGGGGCAGCTCGGTAGCAGCACTGAGATTTGGCCGTTGGTTTCAATGTGCACGACAAAACGTGTCGCTGTCTCGCACGAATGCTGCGTGTATTTCGACTCGTCTATCTTTGTCTATTTCTGTCGATACGTCAAAAAGAGTAAAATTTATACTCCTAGGTAAATGATCTTGTCGACCAAATTTACTTACTCCCTCCGATCACTAATACATGTCTTTACATAGCTGTATTTAGATAAAATTTTATCTAGATACATCCATGTAAAGACAGATATTAATGGTCGAAGCGAGTAGATCATTGTACTCCACAGATAATATAATTTTATGGTCACTGAATACGAGTAAGGGTTCATCTACGGTCACTGTTGATGGCGCTCCATATCTGCTGATGTGGCAAGTTGTGGGGCTCACTGCCAGTGTTTCATTTTGTAAAAACACCTAAAATTTTCTTTTCCTTCCACACAAAGATCCATGTTCAATTCCCCAAAGCGAAATCCCACCAGAGATCTGCCCTCGGATGCTCAGCTCTGGTCCTCCCGCAGCCTCAATTCTCTCCCGCTTCTGCGTCCCCGCCTTCATCGCCGGTTCCTGGAGCTCCACCGTGCCCTCCGGAAGCCTCCTGCACCTTCTGGATAGACTCCGCAACCCCAAGCTGCTCTCCCCACGCTGCACTGCTCCGAGCATCACCGCCAATAGCCAGGCGAGCTGCTCTTTCATTCCCACCCAGGCCAACCCCATGCCCCTGTTTCTGTTTATGAGACGTCGACTGAGGCACGGGGTGCTCATGGGCAACGCACGCGGCGGACGGCGCCTCAGGGTTGTTGTAGGGTGTGTTTGGTAGCCCGGGGCTACTGAGAATCTCTCCTCCCAACCAAGATTTTGAGGAGATCCGGTGTTTGTTAGGTCGGCTCTTCCCATCTGGACAGTGCTGAGGACATACGAAAAATGCCCCAGAGCCGGGTTGAGGAGGGAAGCTCGAATCGAGCTTCGCTCCTCGTCCGGGATCAACTAATCCCGCAAAACACTGTCGCATCGGCCCGCGCCCCCCTCCCCACCCCCCAAACCCCGACCCCGACGGTCATTTCCCCCTCACGCCCCTTCTCCCTCTCCCTCCCGCAGCACAGCGCCGCCCTCGAGTCCCCAGCCCTCGAGTCCCCAGCGCCGCCCTCGAGTCCCCAGGAGGCCGCCCTCGAGTCCCCAGCACAGCGCCGCCCTCGAGTCCCCAATCCGAGGTGAGATCTGGCGAGAGGAAGCCCTGGCCACCGGTCGCCGTCCCCCCCGTGTGGAGCGCCGCCTTGACGAGCTGGCCGAGCTGGCCGCTGGTCGCCGTCCCCAGCCCTCGTGTCTGCAAGCTCCAAGCAGGGAGGCCGCCGTCCCTGACGTTCACAGCAGGGATGGAGGGAGGCCGCCGTCCCCGACCTGCACGGCGGCGCATGGTCCTCAGGGAAGCCGCCGTCCCCGTGCTGCACGACCGGCGGCACGAGCACGCCGGCGAGGTTGCTGGCCAAGCTCATCGTCGGCGCAGGGACCCGATTGCTTTTGGAATTGTTTATATAGGGACCTGATTGCTTTTTATGTGTGTATGTAGGGACTCGATTGCTTTTTATTTGTGTAAATAGGGACTTGATTGCTTTTATTTGCGTATTCAGGGGACTTTGTGTAAACATTAGACTATCTCAACTCATACAGCCTTACCAAACAGTGGATGAACCCAACATTTCCTAACAGACCCGGGCTACCAAACACATGCCAAAATCTCAGTCCAACATGTTGAGGTGAGATTGTCTCAAGAGAGATATGGATTCCCAGGTGGCCCGGGCTACCAAACACACCCGTAGTGAACCCGGAGCCGAGGCGCCCTGTAACGCGCTCAGCTGGTACAGGAGCACGGAGGCACTATCATGCGTGGCTCCTCGTTCGCCCGGGCACTAGCCGCAGCTTTCCCAGATGGCCTCCCCGTTCGCTGACGACGAGGAACCATGCCGGCAGGTGCGAACTTGACCTCCTCCACAAGGCGACCTCCTCGCATGGATGGAGTGCGTGAAGGTCAGGCGGGACGGCGTTGTACGGTGTGGCAAGCGGGCTAGGGGAGGGAGGAGGAGTGAGCCAGACATCCCGCCTCCTCCACACGTGGCATCCTCCACCGCCGTGCGTTGGGTAGACCTCCCGCTGCTTGGCCTCCCACCTCCCACCTCCTCGACGCAAGGCCTCCCGCCTCTGTGCGCCAGGTCGGCCTCCCGCCGGCGACTTGAGATGCAACACGTGCTCTCGCCCTCGTCCACAGCTAGGCGCAGGTGGCAGCAACGCCCGAGAGCCGGAGCCTAGGCCTAGAATTCGAGTTGAGCCGAGCCGAGCCACCTCGATTTGACTCGCTAAAGCTCGGTCAACTAGCGAGTTAGCTTGGCTCGGCTCGTTTAACAATCGAGTACAGAAATGAAACTCGGCTCGACTCGCAAAACTCACGAGTAGCTCGCGAGTGGCTCGGTAAAACTGTTAACATGTAACATCATAGATTTCTATTCAATTATTTCTAAATATTTTAAAATATTAATGCAATCATCACCACAATAAATGAAATTGCTAACACCATCAACTAATATGTTGTCAATAAAGTACAATAATATTTTTGCTACGGTTATTTTGGATAGACCTGAAGCTTGTAAATTTCCATCATAAAGAGGAAAGATTTAGTGGTACACATACATTTACCGAGTTAAACGAGCTAAGCGAGTACTCGATAACTCGGCTCGTTTAGCTTGAACTCATTTAACGATAAAAAATGAAACTCGGAT
This sequence comes from Dactylis glomerata, assembly GCA_007115705.1. Lineage (NCBI taxonomy): Eukaryota > Viridiplantae > Streptophyta > Magnoliopsida > Poales > Poaceae > Dactylis > Dactylis glomerata. Next base: position 5,499,007 of record QXEO01000183.1, read on the forward strand.
CGCCTCGTTTTACACCGAGTTCGAGCCGAGCCGAGTTGCGAGCTACTTATTTAACTCATGAGTTTCGAGTTTTAGTTCCAGGCCTACTGCAGCCGGAGCCGGAGGTGGCCCCATGAAGTTGGCGGCCGCAGCGAGGTCTGATGGGAGGAGGGGTTGGATGAAACCTTATCTCTTTGTCGTTTTCTGTTTTAGCCCTGTTATTTTTTATCATTCCAAACTAGTCTCGGTGGACCGTTTGGGGTCGATAGATGGGTCCCCTATATTGCCATGTCATCAAATACACGGCTCCGAACAGCACCAGTGACTCTAGATGAACTCTAACTCATATTAAATGACCATACATCTGTATTCTCTATGTACGATAACCAAAGTGATTTTAGTCCAGAAGTTCAAATACTAATCATGGATTTTACTCCGTAAAAAATGACACCATCGCTACCACAATTTTCATGTCATGTCCGGGCGTTCCTACGATTGCCTGCTTGTAAATAAAGAAAAACAACCCACCTGGGTTTTTCGTTGGGCAGTGTAATCGATATTTTTGCAATATTTATATGATGGAGTCTTTTTTTTAATCTATAGAGTCATGACCAAGGTGGTGGTAAATCCATGAATTTGATTCGATTTACTTTTCTTATACTATAAAAATAAATATTTCAATTTAGCATTATTCCATGACTCCTATTTCAAAGCCTATCATTCAACGAAAATGAAAATAAAGATCAGCCCTTATATAGGCTAGCAAGAGTTTATTTCTGTTCTCTAAATATGTATTCCCTCCAATCACTATTACCTATCCTAATACGGATGTATCTGGACATATTTTAGTGTCTAGATACATCCATATTTTAACAAATAATCATGATCGGAGGGAGTACTAAATTCTGAATTCCGTTGGTGGTTTCATTTAAGTGCCACGTTGTCCCGGCACATATACAATCCAAGAGCAGGGACTCGTCGCCATTGGAAGGACACAGGTTGGTGGTGGTGGTGTGGTTCTCGGAGATAGTAGCGGCACTTCAGAGACTGGATGGAGGAGGAATTGTTGGAGGATATGTGACAACTCATCTCTTGTCTCGCTGAAATTAAGAAGAGCAAGCGAGAAAGTTTTTTCTTTGCTTAACTTAAGAAGAAATGAAATTATAAAAGGTGTAGATTGATTGAACCGCCGCACGATGACCCAAGTTCAAGTCCTCATCCCCTATAAGAATAAGATAGGGGCATCTCTCCCTCTATTCTCATTCATTTTTCTGAGAATTTAAAGTGGTATCCTATTTTTTTTAAAGAGTTCCACGTAGCCGGATATCCAAAACACCACACTCCTCCATGTAATCTGCTATAAGGATTTTGAAACTAAAAGGATTTTAATGAACATAAATATTATTTTTAATGAGGTTGTTATGTTTGATGATTGTCAGACTTCAGCTGATTTTGATGTTTCTAATGATGAACAATAGAGAGTTAGCGTGCAGGTGGAGCACGTGGAGAAGAAAGAAAATGAAATTGCTGAAAATGATGGTGTTGTTTATGAGCCCCACTTTGATGATAATGATAGTAGTTTTGTTCCACCTTTACCACCTATTTTGTAGAAACAAAGTCAGTCAATTACAGCTGACCATCCAAGATGGAACATGCTCCTCGTAAGTGTTTAATTGAAGAATGGAGCATTGTTCATTATTCTATGAGTTGTGCTAAACAGGTGGAGAATGAGTCTGAACCATCTACGTATTCTGAAGGTGTTGCATCAGGTGACCACGACAAGTGGATTTCCACAATGCAAGAAGAGATGCAGTCACTTGAGAAAAATAACACATTGGATATTGACCGCTTGTCTAAATACAAGAAGGGTGTCCGCAATAAGTGAATATTTTAAAGAAAAGAATGTATGTCTCCCAAAGTGCTTGCAAGGTTAGTAGCAAATGGTTTTAGCTAGATTCCATGTATTGATTACAATGATGTGTTCTCTCAAGTTGTGAAACATAGTTCTATTCGTGCAATTTTGGTATTGTTGTTATGCATGATCTTACGCTTGAGCAATTAGATGTGAAGACTGTTTTTCTGATGGTGAACTAGAGGAGGAGATCTACATGGGCGGATCAGTGCATGGTGCTACCAGGCTGTAGCACCTGCCTATCAACTGCACTGCAACAACATTCTTTAAATTTAAAAGCTATAAATACAAAAAAAAATTAGGTACTAGCACCACTAAGAAAGTATTAGCACCAGCCTTGGGGTTATTCTGGCTCCCCCTGGATATATACATGGAACAACTAGAAGGGTTCATAGTGCCTATTAAGGGGGATCTTGTTTGCAAATTAAAGTGATCCTTTATGGTCTGAAATACTCTTCAAGACTATGGTATAAAAGGTTTGATTGATTTATGCTTGCACATAATTTCAAGAGATAACAGTATGATAGTTGCGTGTACATTAAATTTGTTGATGGATCACCCATATATTTGTTATTATATGTTGATTGCTACAAAGAGCAAGAAATAAATCACTAATTTGAAGGCACATATGAGTAATGAGTTTTAGATGAAGGATCTTGGCGCTTCTAAGAAAATACTAGGTATGGAAATTACAAGAGACAAATTTTGGTTGCTATTTCTTACTCAACATAGTTACATTAACGAATTTATTCATTGTTTTAATATGTCTGATGCAAAGAAAGTCACTACAACTATTGCACTATACTTTTAAATCGTCTTCTACTCAATGTCTTTTTTCTTATGAAGATATTGAGTACATGTCACAAGTTTCATATTCTAGTGCTCCTAGTTCTTTGATGCATGCCATGGTTTGTTTTCATGCTCACTTATCATATGTTATGAGTTGGGTTAGTCGATACATGGCTAATCCTGGTGGAGAACATTGGAAGGTTGTTTAGTGGATTTTACGGTATATTCATGGCACTTCTAAAGCTTGAGTTTGGTAGAACTGAAAAGGGACGTGCTGGATACATGGATTTAGCTTTTGCTCTTGATTTGGATAAGAGAAGATCCCTTATAGTTATATATGTTTAATTTTGGTGATTGTGTTGTCAGTTGGAGGGCAACTTTGCAATTGGTTGTTGCCCAATCTACTGTTGAAGAAAAATACATGGCTATTGTTGAAGCATGTAAAGAGTCTTCTTGGTTGAAAGATTTATATGTCAAGCTTTGTGATGATGATTCTTCCATTAATTTTTTTTATGATAGTCAAAGTGCCATATACCTTGCTAAAGATAAAATGTTCCATGAGAGGAGCAAGCACATTGATGTCAAATACCATTATGTGAGAGACATGCTCGCTCAATGCAAAATGAAGGTATGCAAGATAAGTACTCATGACAATCCTGCTGATATAACGACAAAGCCAGTTCATGTTGCTATGTTTGAGCTATGCTCGAGCTTACTTTGTATAATGTTTAGCCCAAGTGGTTGTTTGGCACCAAAAGTGTTTTCTTTGTTGTTCACGCAGAAATCTACTATTCATGCTATAAGAAGGAATTTGTCTCAAGGTGAAGTTTGTTATATTTTTATCCAGATTCTTCTACAAAAGGAAATGCCAACTTCTGACAACTATAGTGAGGCCCGTCGCCGGGATCAATATTGACCTAGGTTTCTACCATTATGTACATCTCTTGTAATCCACAACACGGAATAAGTTGCATCTGTGAAATCCCTGGCGTTGTAAACACTCCCTTATATAGTGAACATTTGTTGGCTCGAGCCCGTGGCTTTTACCCCTTCTCATTGGAGGGGTTTTCCATATTAAATCCTTGTGCCCCTGCGTTTTGGTTTGATCTATTCTCGTTTATTGCTTGCCGTATTTGTGTCAATAACATTGGGGACTTCAGTTTTGGTGGTGCTCTTTGAGTACCAAGTCTCGATATTCATGATGAAAACCCTAGGTCCGGACTTCATTGGTTGTACCTTGCAATGAGGAAAGCTTCCTTGTTGAATGATATTTTTGGAGACTTCAGATTTTCTCCTAGGTGGAAACCTACAATCTTTGAATTTTTTCGATAAGGAGCGCTTTATTACTTAATAGTCATTAAGTTTACACCTGGCCTCTGTATACTAGGATGCACACAGCCCAAAAACCAAACAAGTCTAAAACTATAAAGGCAAGATTACATATCATAATGAGCAATTATAAAATCACCTAAGAACAAGCACCAATCTGTAAGCTATGCGGCCAACCATGTTGGGAAAAAGTATCCCTCGTCGTAGCTTCCAATCGTGCACAGACCTCCATATAGAGGTTGCGATCCTGTGGACGCTTCCAATAGCTCTGTAGATAACCTGCAAAATGGAAGAGTTTTTTGTTAAACACTTTATTATTTCTACATAGCCATAGCGACCAAATAAAGGCAATCGCTCTGACCCTAATATGCTTTTTAAACCTATTGTCTATACCATTTAGGAAATTCCCAAATATATTGGTAATACTGCGTGGTGGAAACAAGATTGAAGCTACTTGGATGGCTGACCATATAGTTCTAGCGAAACGACATTGGAAGAACAAGTGTTTAATTGTTTCATCCTGATGACAAAAACACACCTTTTACTTCCATACCAATTCCATTTTGCAAGATTGTCTTTCGTGAAAACAACTCCTTTACGTAGGTACCATCCAAATACCTTTATCTGTAATGGAAGTTTCAACTTCCAAAGCTTTTCATTGCTAACTTTATCGATCGGCACATCAGGTAAAATAAGAGCATTGTACATGGAAGCTACTAAAAATTTACCATTTTCATGAAGGTTCCAACAGAATTCATCGTGACCATCTTGTAGCTGGATATTTGCCAGACGATGAAGTAAGGCATTCCAATCTACTAGTCTTTGCCCAGATAAATCCCTTATAAACATCACCGACGATGGAAAATTCTCCAAAACTTTGGCGATAGTATCCCCTTTGTGAGGTACAATGCTATATAATGCTAGATACTGTTCCCGAAGAGTAGCATTACTAAGCCACTTATCTTTCCAGAAACGTATCTCCAAACCATCCTTAATTGAAAAAGAACCCAGACCAAAGAAATATTTCTTTGTTGCCATGAGTCCCGCCCAGAAATGCGAATCACCTAGTTTCCAAAGAACCTGGGATAACGCTTCCTGACCAATGTATTTTCTTTTAAGAATTGTTTGCCAACTCCCCTCCTCCATAAGTAGCTTTAACAGCCACTTCCCAAGTAAGGCTGTATTTTTGACCTCTAGGTCATGAATACCAAGCCCACCCTGGTCCTTAGGAGAGCACACAACACTCCATTTAGCCAATCAATATTTCTTTTTCTCGCTGTCCCCTTGCCAAAAGAATCTAGACCGATAGTAATCCAGTTTATGTAAGACTCCTTTAGGCAAGAGAAAGAATGAATTCATATGTAGTACCATATTAGATAGTACGGAATTAATGAGTATCAATCTTCCTCCTAGGGACAACAATTTACCTTTCCAACTACTAAGATGCTTTTGTTGTCTCTCCTCGACTAATTTCCATTCAGCGAGTGTGAGTCTCTGATAATGAATAGGAATCCCCAAATACCTCATAGGAAATTGTCCCTGCCCACAGCCAAATAAATTGGCGTATGCAGTGACCTCATCTTTAGCCCTGATAGTTGCTTGAAAGCTGAAAGTATAAGTTTCAGGTTCTGTGCTTTCTCAAGGTCGTGTTCCATAAAAAGAATAGTGTCGTCGGCATATTGAAGGATGGATAATCCCCCATCCACGAGATGAGGAATAACTCCTTCAATGAGACCCTCATTCTTTGCGCTTTCGATTATGATGGCAAGCATATCAGCCACTATATATTAAAGGGAAATAGTGGGATACCCACCATGGTAGCTGTGCATATCCAATCAACCATTGAATCGGCCTATAAGGCATTTCTGATCGTTGATATTTTTAACGGTGTTTCTTCGAACTCCAAACAACATCCCGCACCGATGCCCCGCATCCTTTTTTTCTCTTTCGTACTGCATCTCCCCCACCTACCCCGCTCCAGCCACTAAGGAAAAGGACCTTCCTCCCCGCATCGCCCGCTCCACCCACCCCCGATATCCCCGCGCCGCCGGCTGGCCCTCCTCTTCCTCCGTCGATGTTAGCGCGGTTGCCCTGCTCCTCCTCGACGCAATCCTCCTTCCCTTGCCCCGTGCCCCGGCTCCTTCCGTGCCACAGCTGGCTCAGGAGCTAGAGGAGACCGAGTCGTACTCTTCTTCTCTAGCACGACCGCGTGCCTCTGGCCATGCTCCGCGGGCTCCGCCGCCGGAGCGGCCATCTACCTCCACTACACGCGGAGATCTGGCTTCCCTATTCCCCAGGACCACCACCGGCCTCCCTCTCTCTCTCTCTCTCGATCTGTCGCCATGGTGGTTGGCGGCCGTTGCCGGATTCATGGCGTGTGGGCTGCCGCCGCCGGATCACGGCAAGGAGGTGGGCCAGAGCCTCCGCGTGGTTACCTTTTTTTGCAAGGACGGCAGCTAGCGATCGCATGCATCTTGGATCAAATTCCACCTGTTCTTTGTTTCTTTACTCAATCTCTCTCCCGTGATCTTTTTTCCCTAGAACCAATATTTTTCTCTCTCTTGCATGAGTCATGTCTCTGTCCTGCTTTCGTTTCGGTTGCTGTACCAAAGAAAAAACGAGTTTGTCCATGTGGTGATTAATATTTTTGTTACTCCGTCATTAGCACTTGCAATCTCCATTCTTTTCTTCCCAGTTTGTATTTTTTCTTGTTAAATTCACTGAGCTACTAGGACAAGACCATTGAGATGCATCAAGTTTGGCTTTTTTTTGGTCCAAGAAATCAAACTTTGGTGGGAGCGAGTTCATCTTTGTTTCTATTTCTATTGTTGTTCAATATATTTGGAGACAGAAAATAGGTTGAAATTGTTCTTCCTCACGCATGGACCTTCTTATACTATTTAACCGGACTGTGTAAAACTAAATTTAAAAAGGCCACATCTGCCGCCGGTATCCAGACACAGGTGCTTGGTTGCATTTTCCCAAATATTTTTCTAGATATGGATGAAGTTTTTGTCTATGTCTGATACAAATGGTTGAAGATGCAAACAGCTATTTTTTATTTTTTTTAATGATCCGGATACTTCAAAATTTGAATGGGTTTCACGCCCGGAGATGGTTCTACATTCTGTTCGTAAAACTTGTGCGGAGGTCCTGAATACTGAAATGTTCTCGAGTGAATAGGCGCTGGTTCCATGAGTACACCAAGTAAACCCTGATTGAACCGGTCATGTGGTAGAAAAGAAAGAAAAACAAAACGGACAGGACGGGGTTTGTACGGGTTGGTAGGTGGAGGAAGGAAAAACAAAAGATGTTGGAGTTAACGGCGTCAGGTTCCACGTTAATCAGCACAAATCACGGAACCATATCCAACGGGCTGGAAGGTGTGCATAGCTAGCCACCTGGTTAGTAAATCCGCGTCGATATATTAAATAGCATTGGCGATAAGGGGTCACCCTGCCTCAACCCTTTTAATGTCTGGAAGTATCTACCAATATCATCATTGACTTTGATGGCGACACTACCTCCAGACACAAAGGAATCAATCAACAAATGCCACTCATCAGAAAAACCTTTCATTCGGAGTGTGATACGTTGCAAACGTATCAATAATTTTTGATGCTCCATGCTTGTTTTACACCAATTGCTATATATTTTGTCTACACTTTGTGACACTTCTATGATTTATTTGGACTAACCTACTAATAGTTGCAAAAGTGCACAATGTTCTTGTTTTACACTTTGATGTGTAGGAATTACCAAGAATATAAGTGGAAACCTTGTTGGAGTCAAATTGGGACTTTCCAGAAATCTGTGCCAGAACTCTTTTCGAAGATGGTCACGTTACGGGTCAAAGACGGCGTCAAACGGAAAACTCTTCAATTACAAAGTTGTAGGGAATTTCACGACAAATGTTCTGGACATAAAATTCATCTGATTCCGAGTCCGGACGGCCGAGCTAAGCCTGCTCCATTGCGGCCCAAGATGGGGAGACGGGAATCCGAGAGACTATATAAAGGGAGGAACCCTAGCTCGTGGGGGACCTCCACCCTCGAATTTGCAGCCACCAGAGCCACGTTTTAGCCTCCCCCATAGATCCCATCTCTATGGGGGAGGGCTCCCATGAAGCCATGAAGGAAGGGGGCTAAGGGGCGGCGCTCCCCCATAATGTCGGCGGCGGGGAAGGAGTCCCCCACGCCGCCGCCGCAGCGCCGCCCGCGCCCCTCGCTGCTCATCTCCGCCATCTTCACCGCTATCTCCATCACCAACTCCTCCTATTATGCCGTGGTTCATTCTCCCACACACCTCTGTACCGTCCTATGTAAATATGGTGTTTGATGCTATAATATTTACCCTATGATCTATGTCATGTTTGCATAGTTTATTTGTTCTTAGATTGATTTGTTGAATGTCTTTGGTTCTTTAGAGTTGTATGTTGATATAGTACTGTCCTTTGGTGTCCATTATATTTATGCGCGCATGGATTAAACATCTTAGGGTTAGTCGTATGTGCAAAAGGAAGGTGGTAGTTCTGCCGGAGTGATAGAAACCTGAGGACGCGAACCGAAACGTTGCACGTATGGGAGTAAGAGGACCATTAACTTAAGGCTATGGTTGGGGAAACCTTAATGCATTGTTAGTATTTGCGGATGCTTGCTAACAATCCAATCATATAGTACTTGTATTTCCAAGTAGTGAAGTGCTTGTATATTTAGCCTCTCCCACATAGAAAACTGCATCGAAGACAATGAACCCGATTTATTCACTAGTTGAACTTAGACAAAGCCACCACTATTACCACCACTTTTCCACACTAATGGTACTGTTAGTTTATGGTTACTTAGTATATTTTATTGCTGCAGCACTAACAATTACTTTCTTGTATTTATTATCTTGCAAAGCTATCTCTCATACCCGTATTGTTGCTCTAGTTTTATTTCCTAGATAATGCAAACGTTTAGTGTGCGTAGAGTTGTATCAGTGGTTGATAGAACTTGAGAGAACATTTATCCTACCTTTAGCTCCTCGTTGGGTTCGACACTCTTACTTATCGAAAAGGCTACACACGATCCCCTATACTTGTGGGATATCAAGACCTTTTATGGCGCCGTTGCCGGAGAGCAATAGCGTGTGGGTGAATATTCTTGTGTGCACTTGTTTGCTTTATCTCTAAGTAGTTGTTTACTTTCAGTTTTAAGTTGTTCTCTATCTTTGTATGGATAGGGAATGCAAATTACAAAAAAAAATTGTTGTACTTGTTACCTAAAAACATTTTCAAAAAGGAAAGTGATTGGAAAGATGAGTAATGGTTAAGTGGGGGTCGACCTTGAACACTTGTGTTCATGCCTATGAAACCAAAACAAATCTTCCCATGGAAGCTTTTCAGTTAAAAACTTGTATATATTGTATATATTGTACATATTCCTTTGTACCATAAAAGTAAAGTGATAATTGTAGTTCCTAGTTACTTGGAAGTTGATAGTTTTGCTTTGCTGTCCAAAAACAGATTTTCTGTGCTTCACTATAAAAAATCGTGAAAAATCTCAGAAAAGTGTTTTGATCTGAATTTTTTTTGTGCATGAACCTGAGATAATGATCTGTCTTTCTTTAGTTTGGAGTTTTTCGATTTGAGCTACTTAACTATCTCGTTGAGTGTCATCTTTACAGACTGTTCAGTTTTGATAGATTTCTTAGTTTATTCAATATTGTACTTGGTGTTATTAGTTTCATTAGTTTTTCGACGGACGACAAAAATCATGAATACCTTAGTATATATAGTGGCTAATGTTGAGTTTAGATTATGAAACTTGTCAATGCTTGAACATGAGTGGATTTTACTTAATGAGTATGTGGGGACCCCGGATTACCCATCCGGAATACCCGATATGCATACAATTCACGATCCCATGATCAGTGTGTCGTGAATCCACATATCCAAGTTGATAATAGAATTACATCATCCATTACAGTACCAAAATTAAGTATTACAATTGGTCACATGACCAAGACCGATAATGCCACGCAGGACAAGTTACAACTAAGCAGCGGATACCAAGCAGCGTTGATGACCCACGTCATGCCTACTACCCTACAGGCAACTGACTGGGAGACGTTCCTAGTTCGCACCGACGTCATCGTACTCCTCACCATTGTCCTCATAACCTTCTTCATAATCTGACCAAGTTAATAGCCAGGGACAAAGCCGTGAGTACATTTTGGAATTGTACTCGCAAACCATCTAAGGAGAGAGTGTGATATGCAGTTTGGCTGTAGCAAGGATAGGCTCTAGACTAGTTTGCTTTCTTTTGGAAAACTCATTTTTCTCATGTCGATATAGCATGTCTAGAACCATGTTCTACGACACCTCTATATCCTTATTGAAAACATTTATAAAACAAGTTTAGTAAATTCTCTAGGAAGGGATAAACCCTTTTGTTTTATTTCAAGACCTAGGTCAATCAAACATGACCATCTCCATTCATAAAACCAGGTCAATCACACATGACCATCTCCACTTCCTCGGCAGTACCCTACAAGTACTTCGAACCATACCCGTGCCACGGCAGTACCCTCCGAGTACTCCGTCCGGCACCTTTCTCCATTTTTCCTAAATCCACTTTTAAAACCAAAACTGCATTGGGCAATGTAGTGATCTTTCCAACCGTCCATGACCGAGGACTCGGCTATTCGAATAGGTTTACACTCTGCAGAGGTTGTACACTTTACCCACAATCATCCGGATACTCATCGTGTGGGCATCTTCCCCGCATAACATCATATGCCACGATAAGCACCCGATCAAAGCCTTTCGCTTATCTACCTTAGTACGGGAATCTACCCTATGGAGTATGTACCTCCCCGGCACATCCTGGCAGTCTACCTCCACGTTCGAGCGTAACCCCAGTGCCACGTCAGGAGACCCATAGTGTCTTCCGGCCGGATAAATCCCTCACTGGATCCCGATTTACTATTGCCCATTTACTTGCGGCAATCCGGATTCCGGGGTACCGTGTACCCTTATATAGTTATGAGACTCCCGTACTAAAATAAACAAACTATTAGCTAAGCCCCGTCCCATACCAGGGTAATCGTGGTTGCACGGGTTAATTGTTCTGAACACTACAAAGAAACACCAATGTTTTTCTTATGAAACCAAACTTTTCTCTATCTCCGGGATGTTCATCCCCACCTTATTTTCAAAATCTCATTTTGGAATCCATCAATGGAATAGCTTCCTATTCCAAGGTTTTCGAAGTCATTTTCAAAACATCCCAATTGAGGGTCCCCAACCTAGAGTTTTGCTCCACTACAAAGTTTTCCAAAGGCTATGATGCTAACCATCGCACAACTAATTCTGGGGAATAAGTAGGTGTCAAGATAGGGGTCATCCATGAGGATGATATCATTTGACTTGCGGAGCCAAGTCACCAACAATTGCTATTTAGGGCAATAGCAACATAAAACAATGCATTTTCATAAACAGTAATAAACCATGCATTGAGTAAAACTAGGATCAGAGATGCAACAAGTTAGATGGCTTGCCTTGGTCAGCTTGTCCCTGGTCTTCCTCTTGATTTTCAAATACCTCCCCTTCTTCAGAAAACCCGGCGTCGTTCGAATCTAGCGCCGATAACAAATTAACATAATAAGCACACAAGCACAAATAATTCACACACTTCACTACAGCAAGCAAAACACACATTCACAAGCATAAGCAGGTATCATAACACAATACTAAGCTACTCCAAGTGGTTTCACCCAATTATCAATTTCCAGGATTAAATGGTGAATTTAGCAAATAACAAACCCTAATAAGCCATTTACTACACTCAGGGAGTCCTATGCAACCAAACCATACAAATAGTATATCAACAGAAATATGTGATTTTTGTTTTATAAAACTATAGCAAGTGGCCTCGCATTTATTGGAATTTTAAAACTATAGTTATGAATTTTTAACTACACACGTGCATAGCAAACAATTGAAATGGCACAATAATGTTCTGCACCATACTAGTGCATGAAAATCGCACCACTGGATAGATAGGATTAAACTTAAACTCTCAGACTTGGGTTTGCATTTCTATGAACGAGGCTTGTTTCATGAGACAGAGAACTTATAATAGTCTACAGAAATTTGAATCAAGTTAATTGGATCTATAGAGATTTAATTTCGAATTTTTGAAGTAAAAAAAAGATCTGTCAAACAATTAACAGGGTAACTAGAAAAAAAAATACCACTTGGGCTGAATTTACGGGACAGGACAGAACAGTAACGGACTGGCTAACTAAGCTATGGGAATTGATCGGACACTTGACTAAAAATAGCAGGAGGTATGCTGTAATATTCGTGCTACAACGAGCTAGACATTCACGACTATGCACCTAGCTGTGTACTCGACAGGGACGATGGGTACTAACCTAGGGACAGTCCACGATGTTTGAGACGCGGGGGACGATGTGAGGGCGTGTCGGAGGCTCGGCTTGGTCGTCTAGAGCACTCAGCCGAGCATCCATGACGATGTCTTGGTCGCGGGCGAGGGCGGCTGCGCGTAGAGGACGGAGATGAGCTTTGCGTCCGCACGGTGAAGATTCCGACGGCGGCAACCATCTGTAGAGCTCCTGAGAAAAAAAAAGAGAGAGGATTTAGTTCTAAGGAAGCGTGCAGATACGAGTTGAACGGATATAAATTCGGAGAGGGATGGGAAGAAGAGCTCCAGGCCGATGCTTGATCGGAGGCGAGTGCATCGTCTCTGGCAGGAAACGGCAGCGACGGATCTCGAGCATGGAGTCGTCTCTCCTGTCGGTCTCCTGTCAAGGACGAAGGGTACGAATTAGTTTTGGGGAAATAGAGCAGAGATGAGGAGGCAGAGAGCGAGGGAAGAGAGGAGCGGAGCCGGCGTCTGCGGTGCTCTCAACAGGGTGCCGGCCACGTCGACGCACTGCCGGAGGCGACCAAACCGTACGACGGCAAACTTCCGGCCATTTCCTGGGAGCAATGAGGGAGGCGTTAGATTAGAGAGGGAGGGGCATAGGAAGGTGCGACATAGAGGTAGGGAGGAGAGGTAGAGCAGCCTCGACGGGCTGCAGACCGACGAGCTCGGCTCGTTTCTTCCTTGGCCAGAGAGGAGAACGAAACAGGGCTTCGCCCCTGGTTTCCAGAGAGAGGGGGAGAGTGGGGAGTGAGCAGAGATGGGCCCGGGGGTCTCTAGAAAAGGGTGGTAACGGGGTGGAGACAGCGCGTGGACGCGGCAGAGCGCACCTACTGGCCGGAGCGGGCGACGCATGGGACAGCGGCAAAACGACGATGGAAAGAGGCGGTGCTTCGCCAGTGAGTTAAGGGACTCAAGGAGAGGCTACTGGCGAGAGATGGGGTGCAGAGGTGGTCGGTATGCTTGGAGGGAGGGGGGTCGAGTCCATGCCCGCCACGTGTTCGATATTGGGTTGCCTCTCAGAGCACGGTCGAGGGAGGTCAAAATAAACAGAAAAGAATCGATGGCGTGCATGGGAAGGCTCCTGGATAGACATGGGAGGCTATCGGCGAGGTTACCCTGGCATAGGAGTTGGTTTAGAAAAATGGGCATGCCAGCCACGCTCGAGGGCTTAATGGAAAAGTGAGGGAAAGAGGGCTCCTTGGAGGTGACCGGGGGCAGGGCAGCAGTGTGAGATACAGGTGAAGAGCAGCTCTCTGGCTGAGCAAGATTTGAGAGGGAGAGGGGAAAGATATGGCACACATGCACCAATGCCATGCCATGGCGGCCGGCCTCCCTCTTGAGCCAAACGAAAATAGACAAGACGATTATCCAAAGGACAATGCATGTTGATTTAGCCAGGATGCTGGTCACCTTGTTTCTTTATGGTGAGTTTGAAAAAGATTAGAAATGAATTGAAATAGATAGGGATGGAAATGGAGGCTAAAGCATGTGATGATCACCTTTTGAATTAGAGAAAGATTCAAATAATATTGCCAAGAAAGTACGTAGTATGCGATGGTAGATCAGAGGATGAACTTTGATGTGAATAAAAGGTTGTCCAGGTTTGATTTCTTTTTTTTACTAGAATAGATGTTGACCAGCTTCTATGAACGTGCCCAAGATTTGAGAAATTTGAGTTAATGTGGCTTTTGACAATTTTTGGGAATAGCAAGATGGTAATTTAAGTTTTAAAGGTTATATTTGCATGTCAATGCATAGTAGGTTTTTCTCGCAACCTAAAGATGCACCAAAATGCAACAAATGGCGTATGTACCATTTAACATGCATTTGTTTAAAAGATAAAGGTATAAAGAAAATAAATTAATAAAAAAAAAATTGGGTGGAAATGATATGATACAACATATCAGTCACATTTACTATTTTTATTTGAGAAAAAAAAACTCCAAAATAGTTTAGTAAAACTTTGAAATAGCCTCATAGCCAAAATAGGGAATAAATAGGATTTTGTGGTTCTTAGAAACTTTGGGAGGGAAACTTTAAGGTTGAAAACTTGATTTATTGCCATAGGGCAATGCATACATGTTCAAAGATGGAACTTGGTGTTATTATCCTACTATCAAAGTTCTAAGAGTTGATCACAACACCCACAAAGTTGTGAGGAAATCAATTTACTTGAGATATTGGATAGGAACCAATTCGATAAGAGAAAAGATGAACTTTAGCTCTAACTATGATCTTTGGAAAAGATAGTAGAAGTGATCAGATAGGTAGAGAATATACGTGGGAAAATTCATGATTATACATGGATCTTCTAGATGATTTTGACATGGAGTAGGTCACATAAACAACATGTGTGATCTTACTTTTGTTAATTTGCATGGAAAGGTTTAGTATAGCCAAGTGGAGTTTGAAATAAAATATCCTAATACACGTTGTAAAATCCAAAATTTTCTAGAGACAAGAATAATACCAAAGAGGAATCTTCCCCCATCTCTTCTATTTTTGAAACCAAGAAAAGAATTTGTAAAAATACTTCTAAAAAAATAAATTTGTAAAATGAAATGGGTGCTCATAAAAGAGTGAACCTCATTTCTAATTTTTGATAGACTTTGGTTTTGAAAATAACTACTCCTTTCATAAGAAATATAGTTTTAGGTTTCTAGAGAAGAATATTAAAATAGGATTTTATTTGGAAGATAGACTACAATAATTTATAAGAATATCTCCACTGGCCATTATATAAATCGATTCGCTTTGGATTAGTTGGGCCACATGCCTATTTGTAGATCAAACACACATAAGAAGTCACACGAGTCAATTCATCACATAAAGTCAAACATTAGCAACCAATCTAGCATCACTAGAACAAGGACAGAACAAGTGCTCAATAATGATCATGCCATGGTGAAGTTGAAAAGAGTTTCAAATGAGGGAGTAAAGCTTTTATAAATACTTTCAGAAACTATTGGAGACATAAGCATCTCCTTTATCAAGTTTCCTCAAAGGTGTTTGAAAACCACTTAACAAAGGTTTGTAAAATAGTAGTTTTATAAAATAGTGGGACCACAACACTATGTCCCTGTAGTTCTGTAAATACTCAGTTGTGGGTAAAGATTTTGTTTTAAAATACGTCTTGGCTCCTGTTTTGGAAAATTAAAATAGTTTGAAATAAAGGAGGTGCCAAGATATTTTATTTTGAGAAAAAGCTAATAACCCAAAAGATGGCCTGATCACTAGATCGCAAAGATTGAGTTGGTCCACTAACTCATCCATCAAACAACAATCTTGCAAACAAGATTTTCACAACGATCCAGGCAATCATACAGGAAACACTATTTTATTTATTTAGTTGCAAATTTTTTTGTTGGCCCTCATTTTTGGCTCACTAAACACTACTTAAACAGGGTTATAGAAAGTGGGGTGTTACAGAGTACTAAACCTACTAATGAGTTTTGTGAAGTTTTATGTGGATGTAGCTTATAAGTTCTAATCAATATGGTGATATGAGATGAACAAGAAGACACGGGAGCTCAAGCTTGGGGATGTTTAAGTGCATCCCAAGAATATATTCAAGAAGATACAATCATCTAAGCTTGGGGATGCCTGAGTCATCCCCCTATTCATCAACTAACATGAGGTTGTCTCCTTCATACTCTATATTACCCATCCACATGATATGTATTGTGTTAACTTATATTATATATAGTTGCTTTTATATGTCTTGGTTTTATCTTCTTTAGTTTTATTAGGCTCTTTATTTTGTTTTTATTGCTTCTTTACTTTCACTTATAAATTGAAAACAACAAAAATAGTTCATTTTGTTTTGCTTCTTTGTTTGGTTCTTTATTTTGTGCCTAGCTCAAAGGCGTTAAAGAAAAGCACTCTTAGGAGATAACCCATTGTTTTATTTTCAGTACTTTTTCTTTTATTTGAGTCTTGGAAGTTATTACTACTGTAATAACTGCTCTTTATCCTTTTTATTCCGTTGTTGTGCCAAGAGAAGCCTCTAATTCGAGTGAGGTAAGATTTGAGGATGTTGTCCTGAAACAGATTTTTGTACTGTACTGTAAAAATTCGTGAAAAATATCTGAAAATATTTTGGACCTGCGATTTCTTGTGCTTATTCCTCAGGTCATATCCAAACTTTCATTAGTTGAAAACTTTTTGACTTGAGCAACAGAAAACCCCTTTAAAAATCGACCTTTGTCAGCTGTTCTGTTTTGACAGATTTCTGCCACTATTCGTTGTTGCCTCTCGAACGCTTTCTTTTTGAGTTCTTTCAATCACAGAACTTTTGGGGAAGTTGCTACACTAGTACTCCCTCTGTTTAGAAATATAAGATGTTTTAGCTTTGTGAAGGAGATGTATCTAGACATCTTTTAGTATATAGGTTCACTCGAATCTATACACTACAAGATGTCTAAATACATCTTATTCATAAAGCTAAAACATCTTATATTTCCGAACAGAGGGAATACATGCTTTATATGTGGTGATTTTGAGTTGAAACCTGAAGCAAAAGAGGTTGATTCATTGTTATGCTTACACTAATGTTGCTAATAGAATTGTGTTGAGTTTTGTATGAAGGAAGTTTTCAAGTGTAGGGATTGGAGAATGATGAGATGAGTTGAAGAATGGACAAAAGCTCAAGCTTGGGGATGCCCATACAACCCCTAAGAAATATCCAAGAAGTACAAGCGTCAAGCTTGGGGATTCCCCCGAGGCACCCCTTCTTCATCGGCAAAAATCAGGTCACCTTTCAAGACACTATATTTTTATTGCTTCATGCACTATACGTTTTTCTTGGAGCGTCAGTTGTTTTAGTTTTTAGTTTAGTTTAGTTTAGTACAATAAATGGTTGGACCCAAACAAATTTCTTTTGAAGGAGATGTACTCATTTTCATTTGCCAAGAACACTCTGTTTTTCACTCTTATCGTTCAACGAGTGTTCTTCTTTTTCTGCTACTGCGTTTAGTTTTCAGTTTTTGCCTTGATTTTTGTTCAGATCTTCTTATATCTTTTTATCAAGGTGTATTTTTGCCTCTGGACCATATTGGTTTTCATCAAAAGAGTTGAGTTAAAAAAGTTCGAATGGTGTTGGAAAAGAGAAAAAGATTTATGCAAAAAAGTGGCACAAAAAGGAGCTTGTTTAGACTGCGGCTTAGACTTTTGCATGTCATGCTTGATGTCTTTTTGATAGTATGCTTAGTGATTTTTTCTGTAGCATGACTTGTCTCAAATGACTATGATTGCTTAATGAGCCTTTGAAAAAATCATGCGTTGTTTTTATTATTTGGAAGCATTATTTTGGTTTTCTCCTTGATGCTTTATTTGGGTTGACTTGGCACATGCTCACACATGTTAGATTCATACAAAGTTGCCATAAGCCTCTATGATCATTTAGTTTTTGACTTTTGATGCCATCTTATACTTCTTTTAATGTTGCTTTGTCGCTTTGCATGATTATGGCCGTTATTGCTCTCTTAGTTGGTTGCTCCCAGTCTTTTGCTAGCCCTCGTTTTGTACTGAGTATGAGCGCTACTCGTGCATCCAACTCCTAAAAACCAAGTTATTCCAATGTGTCCACTATAAATTCCTATGCATGGTATTTGCAAGCCATTCCAAGTAAAATTTTCATGTGCTACCTTTAAAAAAAACCTTCAAAATACTTCTCATTTTGTGACACTGTTTTCAGCTCATGGGGACGTAGTGGTCGGTTTTGCTATCTTCCATATTGTTTTATTCCAAAAAGAAAAAAAGAGAAAAAAGGAAAGAAAAAAAGGCACTCCTCCATGGTATGTGAATGTTGGTGGGCACCCGATGGAATCGGTTAGCCATGGTTTGTGAAAGGAAAAAGAGGTGGGGAGGAGTGCCAAGCTTTATAAAAGAGCACCAAAGTGCCAATCTCTCTCTCAAAAACTTGCTTCATTTTTGTATGGAAGATAGTAAGAACCCCATTGCCAGTCGTTGACAAAGACAACCACCTCTCAAAACCAAATTTTTATCTCTCTGTTTTACAAATGAAAAGCTCTAGCACATGTTTAATCACTGCTTCCCTCTGCGAAGGGCCTTTCTTTTACTTTTATGTTGAGTCACCACCTTCTACCTTTATGCACTATCTAAGAGAGCATAGTTGTCATTTTGAGTATAATGTGCATTGTTCAAAAGTTTTCATTGATTGATTCATGATCATGGTTTCACTTGTTCTTAAATTATTTGTATCTATTCGCCCTTTTAAACTTGAAGGTGTCCTATGCATTTATGTTTTGCTATTCCATGAAGGACAAGCTAAAAACCATTTGTTATATTTCTCCATATGATTTGAACACACATTTGACTTTCATTGTTTCATTATTCATGATCTTTCGTTTGTGTTTCTTTTCATGTTATCACATGGTTGCTAAGTTTTTATTGTCAAGATTATGTCTCTTATGCCCATGTTTTAAGTTCTTTGATCCCAGCACTCAATGCTTTACTTAGATGATCAAGATTATGATGGTGTATGTCACCTCAAAAATTATTCTTTTGTTATCACTTACCTATTCGAGGACGAGCAGGAGTTAAGCTTGGGGATGTTGATACGTTGCAAACGTATCAATAATTTTTGATGCTCCATGCTTGTTTTACACCAATTGCTATATATTTTGTCTACACTTTGTGACACTTTTATGATTTATTTGGACTAACCTACTAATAGTTGCAAAAGTGCACAATGTTCTTGTTTTACACTTTGATGTGTAGGAATTACCAAGAATACAAGTGGAAACCTTGTTGGAGTCAAATTGGGACTTTCCAGAAATCTGTGCCAGAACTCTTTTCGAAGATGGTCACGTTACGGGTTAAATATGGCGTCAAATGGAAAACTCTTCAATTACAAAGTTGTAGGGAATTTCACGGCGAACGTTCTGGACATAAAATTTATCTGATTCCGAGTCCGGACGGCCGAGCTAAGCCTGCTCCATTGCAGCCCAAGATGGGAAGACGGGAATCCGAGAGACTATATAAAGGGAGAAACCCTAGCTCGTGGGGGACACCTCCACCCACGAATTTGCAGCCACCAGAGCCACGTTTTAGCCTCCCCCATGGATTCCATCTCCATGGGGGAGGGCTCCCATGAAGCCATGAAGGAAGGGGGCTAAGGGGCGGCGCTCCCCATGATGTCGGCGGCGGGGAAGGAGTCCCCCACGCCGCCGCCGTCCGCGCCCCTCGCTGCTCATCTCTGCCATCTTCACCGCTATCTCCATCACCAACTCCTCCTATTATGCAGTGGTTCATCCTCCCACACACCTCTGTACCGTCCTATATAAACATGGTGTTTGATGCTATAATATTTATCCTATGATCTATGTCATGTTTGCATAGTTTATTTGTTCTTAGATTGATTTGTTGAATGTCTTTGGTTCTTTAGAGTTGTATGTTGATATAGTACTGTCCTTTGGTGTCCATTATATTTATGCGCGCATGGATTAAACATCTTAGGGTTAGTAGTATGTGCAAAAGGAAGGGGTAGTTCTACCGGGGTGACAGAAACCTGAGGATGCGAACCGGAACGTTGCACGTATGAGAGTAAGAGGACCATTAACTTAAGGCTATGGTTGGGGAAACCTTAATGCATTGTTAGTATTTGCGGATGCTTGCTAACAATCCAGCCATATAGTACTTGTATTTCCAAGTAGTGAAGTGCTTGTATATTTAGCCTCTCCCACATAGAAAACTGCATCGAAGACAATGAACCCGATTTATTCACTAGTTGAACTTAGACAAAGCCACCACTATTACCACCACTTTTCCACACTCATGGTACTGTTAGTTTATGGTTACCTAGTATATTTTATTGCTGCAGCACTAACAATTACTTTCTTGTATTTATTATCTTGCAAAGCTATCTCTCATAACCGTATTGTTGCTCTAGTTTTATTTCCTAGATAATGCAAACGTTTAGTGTGCGTAGAGTTGTATCAGTGGTTGATAGAACTTGAGAGAACATTTATCCTACCTTTAGCTTCTCGTTGGGTTTGACACTCTTACTGACGAGGGTTAACTCGGCAAATGTCCTAGATGAAGGACTTAGGATCGGGGGAATAGGGCATCGGATGAACTCAAAGGTAAAGGTTAGTCGAAATAAGTGTATCTCGAAAGTAAACTTGGGTATTCAACCTGGCTTGCTTTCAATCTGCCCTACCCCGTCCCCTCCTGGCCCCTATATATAGATGGCCAGGTCTCGAGGATCGGGTAGGGTCCGATACAGATTACAATATCGATATACGGTAAGAACTCGTATTCGACTATCATTACAATTGGGCCTAGCTTAACGGGCCTCAGGGGTATTCAACTAACGGGATCTATTAACTATACCCTTGTCAGTAGCCCCTGAGATTCTACCAGAATTGTAGATTCGGGTTGAATCTCTAATCTTCAAATCTTCGACTTGATCAATTTCTTCGATTTCTTCATATCTTCAAATCTTCGGCTTGGTCTTTCGACTTACTTTCATGACATTTTTTCGCAAGGGGTTTTGATGAACAAGCCTGACAACTCTGACGGATCAAGAGGTCAGTTAACTGCCGGAACAGATACTTGTCACCTACTTCAAATTCAATCCCCTTGGATTTGAATTCGGGATACCGGTCAAACCCATTCTTTTGCCGCATTTAGGTCTTACAAAGAATGAATCCCAGTGATTCTCAGGGTACCCAGTGCGTCCACCAGGATTTTCTTCGCGTCGTAGACACGGATACATACCAGCAGAGCGCATCCATGTGCGTATACCAGGCCACACAGGACGGATCCCGGGGTCTTACCTTCGTGACAAGTCACGGCATTCGAGTTACGTTGCGATAACATAACTCGAGAATCTTATGTCGCAGTCAAATTTTGACTAAAAATATTCGGGTTTCAACAACCATAAAACTCGCTCCCGATGGGAGTAACACTCCTGCATAATGCTTTACCAAGAAATATCGTCGGGTGCGCGCTCAGCACTCCCGATGGGAGTAGCCCCCGAGGCTATAGTCGAAAAAAGACTTTTTCGAGTATAGGCTCAAAATATAATGTAGTCCATCATACTTCAACTCGAGATACTTTTAATAACATCTTGTCATTGAATACGAGTCCACCACTCCAGTAAAGAGTTGCATTCCATATCTTCGAAGGTAGTAGCCCCCAAGGCTATAATTGAATAATCTTGTCTATAAATTTTGCACTTGTCGGCGCCATCCTTCTTCTTTCTTATATTATCTTCTTTATGACGTCAATGAATACGTCACTCTGTATGAGTGCGAACCGTTTTATGGGCAGCACTGTAATTTTCGCGATTTTTGACCGTTAGTGGGCTGCCGTTTCCGCTCCTTGCGCCACATTTCAGCCCACGATCCTTCTCCCAGAAGGTATATAAGGGGCGTAGTGGGGGATTTTACTGTTTACCAGCTCGTTCCCTCCGCCGCCTCCATTGCCGATCTCTTCTCTTCTCTCCGTTCGTGCATAGCCCCCAAGCGCGGTGTGATAGATGCGCGTGAAGCACCTAGCCACCAAAAACACCATGGCCAAGAACTCCTCTGCCACCAACTGGGTACGCTCTGCCATCACGCCGAAGGAGGTAGAGAAGGCCAGGACGGATGGCCTCATCTCCGCCCAGGATTCCATCAAGTTTCCCAGTACCGAGCGGATCCCGCAGCCCCCAAATGGCTATAGGGTAATGTTTCTTGCTTTCCTCCTCCGCGGCCTTTCTCTTCCTGCCCACGAGTTTCTCTGTGGGCTCCTCTTTGTCTACGGTGTGCAGCTCCACCAGCTCACACCAAACTCCCTTCTTCACATTGCTTGTTTTGTGACTCTCTGCGAGTCATTTTTGGGCATTGAGCCCCACTTTCTTCTCTGGAGGTCAATCTTTCGGCTTCGCCCCAATGTTGCTCTGGCTAGAAAGCCTGAATTGGGCGGAGCCGTTGTCTCTGTTCGCCCTAAGGTGCAGTACCTCGAATTTTCCTTTGCCGCATCTGTCCAGGGGTGGAGAACCAAATGGTTCTATATCAAAGATCGCAAAGCCTCCCCTGAAGACCAATATGGTTTAGCCCCTTTCGAAGCCTCCAAGGAAGTGAAGAAATTGGCATCGTGGGATGCGCTGATACGTCTCCAACGTATCTATAATTTTTGATGCTCCATGCTTGTTTTTACACCATTTGCCTAATGTTTCGTTACACTTAGTGGCACTTTTATGCATTTTCCAGAACTAACCTATTAACGAGTTACCACAGTGCCAGTTCCCTGTTTTCTGCTATTTTTGTGTTACAGAAGTGATACACAGGAAATATTCTCGGAATTGGACGAAACAAGTTCCTGAAGTCTTATTTTACCCGGAAGCTTCTAGAGATCCGAAGGAGAGAAGGAGAGGGGCCACCAGGGGCCCACACGCCAGGGAGGCGCGGCCAGCCCCTGGCCCGCGCCACCAAGGTGTGAGGCCACCTGGGCCCTCCTCTGACATCGCCCCTTCGCCTATAAAGACCCCCCGACGGAAAAAACCTAAGTACCCGATCACTTTTCCAGAACACATCACGATCCGCCGCCGCCGTCGACCCGAAGATCGGGAGGGTCCAGAAGCTCTTCCCGGCACCCTGCCGGAGAGGGGAATCGCCACCGGAGGTCTTCTTCATCGCCATGCTTGCCTCCGGAGCGATGAGTGAGTAGTCTACCTTGGACTATGGGTCCATAGCAGTAGCTAGATGGTTGTCTTCTCCACCATGTGCTTCATGTTTAGATCTCATGAGCTGCCCTACATGATTGAGATCACCGTTATGTAATTGTACATGTTTGGTTTGTTGGGATCCGATGAATATTGGTGTTTATGATTAAGTTGTTGTACTGAATATTATCTTTTGTTATCTCTATGTTGTTTATGATCTTGCATGCTCTCCATTGTTAGTAGCTATCTTGGCCGAGTAGTTGCTAGTGACTCCAAGAGGGGGTATTTATGCTCGATAGTGGGTTCATGCCTCTATTTAACCTGGGGGAGTGACAGAAACCTCTAAGGTTGTAGATGTGCTGTTGCTACTAGGGAGAAAACAACATTCATATGCTCAAGGGCATATGCTTTGTTTACATTACACACTTTGCTTAATGCAGTTATCTGTTGTTCGCAACTTAATACTTGTGGAGTTCTCAGATTGATTCGCCACAAGTGGATTATTAGTCATAGATGCAGTTGGATGGCGGTCTATGTATTTTGTTGTAATGCCCAGAGTAAATCTCATAGTGATCTTCTTGACATATCACGTTTATCTTTATTCTATCAATTGCCCAACTATAATTTGTTTACCCAGCATGTGTTATTTATCTTATGGAGAGACACCACTAGTGAACTGTGGATCCCGGTCCTATTTCCATCATATTGCTATCACATGTTTACTTTACTCGCACTGTTTACATTACTCGCATACTCTATTGTTTTCCACTCGATACGCTCATAACCTTTATTTCAAGCAAACCGGTGAGATTGACAACCTCATCGCAAGTTGGGAACGAAGTACTTGGTTGTGTTGTGTGCAGGTTCCGCGTTGCAGTTAGCAAGCAAAGCTTGGACGAGGCACCATATAAAAATTGTCCGGAGCTGTCGCAAGCTAGCAAGCATCACCTTCAGTCGTTTGTCTCTCCTCTCCAAGAACGATAAACCTTGGTTTCTTAACTGAGGGAAAACTAGCTGCTATATTCATCACACCTTCCTCTTGGGGTTCCCAACGGGCTGGTTATTCACCACGCACAAGGACCGTCTGCTACACGCCAGCAGCTTCTTTTCTGGCGCCGTTGCCAGGGAGGAAGTAGAAGACTTCTGCGAGGGGAGTTTTCGCACGCACATCCTTTACTTTGTTTTATTGTTTTGCTTTACTTTATTTATTTTACCTGCATCGTTTTATATCAAAAACCCAAAAAAAATTAGAATCCTTGGTAGTTGTTTTTACTTGTTTACTTTTGTTTTGCTGAAATGGCCAATCCTGAAAACACCAAGTTGTGTGACTTTACTAGCACAAACAATAGTGATTTTATCTGCACTCCTATTGCACCACCTGCTCCTGCTGCAAACTTTTATGAGATTAAGCCTGCTTTGTTGAACCTTGTTTTGAAAGAGCAATTTTCTGGTGCTAGTACTGAAGATGCTGCAACTCATCTCAACAATTTTGTTGAGCTATGTGAGATGCAGAAATATAAGGATGTTGATAGTGATATTATTAAGCTCAAGTTGTTTCCTTTTTCTTTGAGAGGAAAAGCTATAGATTGGTTGCTGTCTTTGACTAAGAATAGTATTGATTCATGGGCTAAGTGTAAGGATGCTTTTATTGGTAGATACTATCCTCCTGCTAAGATTATATCTTTGCGTAGCAATATTATGAAGTTTACTCAGTTTGATAATGAACATGTTGCTCAAGCTTGGGAAAGAATGAAATCTATGATAAAGAATTGCCCCACTCATGGACTGACTACTTGGATGATTATCCAAACTTTTTATGCAGGACTGAATTTTTCTTCAAGGAACCTACTTGATTCAGCTGCTGGAGGCACTTTTATGTCCCTTACCTTGGGCGCCGCAACAGAGCTACTCGACAACGTGATGGTAAATTATTCCGAATGGCACACCGAGAGAGCTCCACAAGGTAAGAAGGTAAATTCTGTTGAGGAAACCTCTTCCTTGAATGATAAGATTGATACCATTATGGCTATGCTTGCTAATGATAGGACTCATGTTGATCCTAATAATGTTCCTTTAACCTATCTGGTTGCTCAAGAAGAGCATGTTGATGTGAATTTCATTAGAAACAATAATTTTAACAACAATGCTTATAGGAACAATTTTGCTAGTAACAATTATAGGTCGTATCCTTCTACCAATGGTAATGGTTATGGTAACTCTTATGGTAATTCCTACAACAACACTAGGGCCGCGCCCTCCGAGCTTGAGGTAATGCTCAAGGACTTCATCGGTAAGCAAACTGCTTTTAACAAGTCTGTTGAGGAAAAGTTAGGCAAAATTGATATTCTTGCTTCTAAAGTTGATAGCCTTGCTCATGATGTTGAACTTCTGAAATTAAAAGTGTTGCCTAATGATGTGAAAGAGAACAATGTTTTTGCTACCGCTAATGCTATTCAAGTTGGAATTGATGAAAATATTAGATTGTTAGCGGAATTGCATGCCAGGTGGGAAATAGAAGATGAGATGGCTAGAGAAATGAAGGTATGTACCATTACTACCTCTAATAATGTTGCTCCTAATGCTAGCAATCCTCTTACTTTGATTGGGGTAGAGAAAACTCCCACTCCTTGTGTTAAAAAGCCTAAAACTGCCAAAACTTTTTCTCAAAAGAGTGCTGAAATTTTTCGGAGTGTGGGAGATGATAGCTCTACTTATTTTAATGATTTTGATATTGATGGCTGCAATATATCTGAAGTAATTTTGTTCTTGCAAAAGCTTTCTTTGACTCCCAATGCTAGTTCTCTAAATATTGCTTTTACTAAGCATATTACCAATGCTCTCATAAAAATTAGGGATGAAAAGTTGAAGCAAAAAGCCTCTGTTCCCAAGAATTTAGAAGATGGTTGGGAACCCATCATTGATATGCATGTTAATGGTTTTGATTGCCATGCTTTATGTGATCTAGGTGCTAGTATTTCTATCAGGCCTAGAAAGATTTATGACATGCTTGATTTACCACCGCTTGAAAAATGTTATTTTGATATTCCTATTGCTGATGTTGCTAAGAAGAAACCTTTGGGAAGAATTAATGATGTTCTTATTGTGGTTAACAATAACCTTGTTCCCGTTGATTTTCTTGTTATGGACATTGAATGCCATGCTTCATGTCCTATTATTTTGGGAAGACCCTTTCTTCGAACTGTAGGTGCTATCATTGATATGAGGGAAGGCACTATCAAGTATCAATTCCCACTAAAGAAAGGTATGGAACACTTCCCTAGGAAAAGAAATAAATTACTTTTTGACTCTATTCTTAGAGCAAATTATGATCTTAATGCTTCATCACTTGATAATACTTGATTCGCAATTTTCTGCGCCTAGCTCAAAGATGTTAAAGAAAAGCACTCTTGGGAGATAACCCAATGTTTTTATTTTCAGTACTTTTTCTTTTATTTGAGTCTTGGAAGTCATTACTACTGTAATGACCACTCCTTATCTTGTTTATTTCGTTTTTGTGCCAAGAGAAGCCTCTAATTCGAGTGAGGTAAAGATTTGGGGATGTTGCTGTCCTGAAATTATTTTCGGTGTTGCACCGTATAAATTCGTATAAATTCTCTGTATATCTTTTGGACCTGCGATTTCTTGTGCATATGCCCCAGGTTATATCCAAACTTTTGTTAGTTGAACACTTTTTGATTTGAGCAACAGAAAACCCCTCAAAAATTCGACCTTTGTCAGCTGTTCAGTTTTGACAGATTTCTGCCAATATTTGTGTTTGCCACTTTATCGCTTTCTTTTGAGTTCTTTTGATCACGGAACTTTTGGGGAAGTTTCTACAGTAGTATTTGATATATATTCGGTGGTTTTGAGTTGAAACCTGAAGCAAAAAGAGGTTGATTATATGTTATGCTTGCACTAATGTTGCTAATAGAATTGTGTTTAGTTTTGTATGAAGGAAGTTTTCAAGTGTAGGGATTGGAGAATGATGAGATGAGTTGAAGAATGGACAAAAGCTCAAGCTTGGGGATGCCCATGCATCACCCCAAGAAATATCCAAGAAGTACAAGCGTCAAAGCTTGGGGATGCCCCGAGGCACCCCTTCTTCATCGGCAAAAATCAGGTCATCTTTCAAGACGCTATATTTTTATTGCTTCATGCACTATATGTTTTTCTTGGAGCGTCAGTTTTTTTAGTTTTCTTAGTTAGTTTAGTTTATTTGTTTGCTGCAATAAATGGTTGGACCCCAACAAATTTCTTTTGGAGAAGTTGAACTCGTTTTCATTTGCAAAGAACACTTCGTTTTCACTCTTACAATTTCATCGAGTGTTCTTCTTTTTCTGCTACTGCTTTTGGTTTTCGTTTTCGCCTTGATTTGCGTTCAGACCTTGTCGTATCTTTTCATCAAGGTGTATTTTTTCCTCTGATCTTTATTGGTTTTCATCAAAAGAGGTGTTTATAAAAATTTCAAATGGTGTTGGAAAAGAGAAAAAGCTTTGTGCAAAATAGTGGTACAAGAAGGAGCTTGTGTAGACTGCGGCTTAGGCTTTTTCATGTCATGCTTGATGTCTTTTTGATAGTATGCTTAGTGGTTTTTCTGTAGCATGACTTGTCTCAAATAACTGAGATTGCTTAATGAGCCTTTGAAAAAATCATGCGTTGTTTTTATTGTATGGAAGCATTATTTTGGTTTTCTCCTTGATGCTTTATTTGGGTTGACTTGGCGCATGCTCACACATGTTAGACTCTTACAAAGTCACCAATAGCCTTCATGATCAATTAGTTTTTGGACTTTTGATGCCATCTTATGCTTCTTTTAATGTCGCTTTGTCGCTTTGCATGATTATGGCCATTATTGCTCTCTTAGTTGGTCGCTCCCAGTCTTTTGCTAGCCCTCGCCTTGTACTGAGTATGAGCTCTACTCGTGCATCCAACTCCTAAAAGCCAAAGTTTGCCAAAGTGTCCACCATACATACCTACTAGCAATTTGCTATTCCAAGTAAATTTGACTTGCTTTTATTTTCTCTTCAAATTAAACTCTTACCAGTGTTATGCGAAATTCGGTCAGTAAAGCTCTCACGAACCGGAAGGCACACTTTACTTTTTCCTGTTCTAAAATTTTTCACATTGTGGTCTTTTATGTTGAGTTGTTATGCTTGCAAGTTGTAAGTTGGATTCTAGCCCAGCCATGCTGTCATGGGGCAAGCTTTCAACATTGCACTTCTTATTTGAGTTGATATCGTGATCTTTTGTTTATGGATGCCCGCGGTGTGAAATGAATTGGGAATCTTGTGGGGATCATGGAGTTTTTATATGTGTTAGGGAAACGCCGGGCCGCTAATCTAAGCCATGCATAATTCATGGTGGAAATTTGCAGCATACCCATGGTGAACATTCGACGACGCATCTCACAATAAAAAGCTAAACAAAAAGCAAATAAAAGAGATGTCGAGGTGTTCATTGTCTGCTTGTCCTGTCATTTTGGTGTGGGCTTGTTCCATGTCATCGGGCACGGAGGTACCCCATTGGCGGTTCTCAATGATATGCATATACTTACAATGACAAGAGCCTTGCTTGGGACTCTAAGTAAAGTAGCATGAGGTTTGGGTACTCGTATTCACGGGACACGAAGTTTTCAACTTATGATTTGTCAAGCATATACATCATAATTGTTCTCGCATTAACTTTAACCATTCAAGATGCTTATGATGGGGGCAATGAGAGCTCAAAGCCGGTAAGTACCATAATTTTTGAAGGTTATAAAACTTGCAATCACTGCTTCCCTCTGTGAAGGGCCTTTCTTCTACTTTTATGTTGAGTCACCACCTTCTTTCTTTATGCACCATTAAGAGAGCATAGTTGTCATTCTTAGTATAATATGCATTGTCCCAAAGTTCATTGATTGATTCATATTGTTGGTTTCACTTGTTCTTAAATTATTTGTATCTAGTCGCCCTCTTAAACTTGAAGGTGTCCTATGCATTTATGTTTTGCTCTCTTTGAAGGACAAGCTGAAAACCATTTGTATGTTTTCCTTATGATTTGAACACACGTTTGACTTTCATTGTTTCATTTTTATGATCTTTTGTTTGTGTTCATTTGCATGTTTACAACATGGTTGCTAAGTTCTTATTGTCAAGATTATATCTTCATGCCCATGTTTTAAGTTCTTATGATCCCAGCTCACAAATGCTTACATACATGATCAAGATTGTGTAGGTGCATGTCACCTCAAAAATTATTCTTTTGTTATCACTTACCTACTCGAGGACGAGCAGGAGTTAAGCTTGGGGATGCTTGATACGTCTCCAACGTATCTATAATTTTTGATGCTCCATGCTTGTTTTTACACCATTTGCCTAATGTTTCGTTACACTTAGTGGCACTTTTATGCATTTTCCAGAACTAACCTATTAACGAGTTGCCACAGTGCCAGTTCCCTGTTTTCTGCTATTTTTGTGTTTCAGAAGTGATACACAGGAAATATTCTCGGAATTGGACGAAACAAGTTCCTGAAGTCTTATTTTACCCGGAAGCTTCCAGAGATCCGAAGGAGAGAAGGAGAGGGGCCACCAGGGGCCCACACGCCAGGGTGGCGCGGCCAGCCCCTGGCCCGCGCCACCAAAGTGTGAGGCCACCTGGGACCTCCTCTGACATCGCCCCTTCGCCTATAAAGACCCCCCGACGGAAAAAACCTAAGTACCCGATCACTTTTCCAGAACACATCACGATCCGCCGCCGCCGTCGACCCGAAGATCGGGAGGGTCCAGAAGCTCTTCCCGGCACCCTGCCAGAGAGGGGAATCGCCACCGGAGGTCTTCTTCATCGCCATGCTTGCCTCCGGAGCGATGAGTGAGTAGTCTACCTTGGACTATGGGTCCATAGCAGTAGCTAGATGGTTGTCTTCTCCACCATGTGCTTCATGTTTAGATCTCATGAGCTGCCCTACATGATTGAGATCACCGTTATGTAATTCTACATGTTTGGTTTGTTGGGATCCGATGAATATTGGTGTTTATGATTAAGTTGCTGTACTGAATATTATCTTTTGTAATCTCTATGTTGTTTATGATCTTGCATGCTCTCCGTTGTTAGTAGCTATCTTGGCCGAGTAGTTGCTAGTGACTCCAAGAGGGGGTATTTATGCTCGATAGTGGGTTCATGCCTCTATTTAACCTGGGGGAGTGACAGAAACCTCTAAGGTTGTAGATGTGCTGTTGCTACTAGGGAGAAAACAACATTCATATGCTCAAGGGCATATGCTTTGTTTACATTACACACTTTTCTTAATGCAATTATCTGTTGTTCGCAACTTAATACTTGTGGAGTTCTCGGATTGATTCGCCACAAGTGGATTATTAGTCATAGATGCAGTTGGATGGCGGTCTATGTATTTTGTTGTAATGCCCAGAGTAAATCTCATAGTGATCTTCTTGACATATCACGTTTATCTTTATTCTATCAATTGCCCAACTGTAATTTATTTACCCAGCATGTGTTATTTATCTTATGGAGAGACACCACTAGTGAACTGTGGATCCCGGTCCTATTTCCATTATATTGCTATCACCTGTTTACTTTACTCGCACTGTTTACTTTACTCGCATACTCTATTGTTTTCCACTCGATACGCTCATAACCTTTGTTTCAAGCAAACCGGTGAGATTGACAACCTCATCGCAAGTTGGGAACGAAGTACTTGGTTGTGTTGTGTGCAGGTTCCGCGTTGCAGTTAGCAATCAAAGCTTGGACGAGGAGCCATATATAAATTGTCCGGAGCTGTCGCAAGCTAGCAAGCATCACCTTCAGTCATTTGTCTCTCCTCTCCAAGAACGATAAACCTTGGTTTTTTAACTGAGGGAAAACTAGCTGCTATATTCATCACACCTTCCTCTTGGGGTTCCCAACGGGCTGGTTATTCACCACGCACAAGGACCGTCTGCTACACGCCAGCATGCGCTTCCCTCAGATGCGGAGATAGCACAAGTTCTTCCTCTTCTATCTCGTATTCAGGCTTTGAAAGGAGGCGAAGAAGGAGCTTTGTCGGGTATCCAACTCATGGCGTTCTATGTGCAACGTCGAGTTCAACCCCTGCAGCACCGCCTCACCAAGCTCT
Source organism: Dactylis glomerata (assembly GCA_007115705.1). NCBI lineage: Eukaryota > Viridiplantae > Streptophyta > Magnoliopsida > Poales > Poaceae > Dactylis > Dactylis glomerata. Next base: position 5,530,236 of record QXEO01000183.1, read on the forward strand.
GGAATTACTCTGGCTTGGAAGACCCTACTCGCGTCTCTGAAGATTTGATAGAGAAAAAGATGTCGACAAGCGAGTTAGGAGCCTCACCAAGCTCACCAAGGATCATGCGGTTGCTGACTTGACCGCTGACTACTTCGACTCTGTGCACCCTTTGCCCGAGGTATGTATCTTTGTGTTCGCTTGTTGTCGAATTTTGTTTGCTTTGACTTACGTTATTCTTTGCCCTTGTACTCTGCTGCCTTTATTTATATGCAGGGTCACCAATTCCTTGTTTCGCACCCTCCTCTTCCAGAGGCAGGGCCCCTTCCGGCTGATCTGGCCTCATCTGCATCTGAAGCCCCCGAGGCTGACGAGAATCAGGACGGAGATGATGCCGAAGAATCGGAAGAGGAAACTAGCTCGTCGACATTGTCTCCCCCCGTGCTTGCTGAAGATGCTGGTATCGACAAGAAGAGGAAACGAGTCGAAGAATTTTCTTCTTCGAGTTCTGCAGCGGCTGATAAGGCCTCTGTTCCTGCAGAAGATACGGAGTACTTCGACCTCCTGGCGTCGTAAGTGATTTTATTCGAGTTCTTCAATTGCACCGCTCTTGCCTTGTTTCTGTCGTGTTACACATAACTTATTTTCTTCGTGTAGAGATGACGAAGAGCCGCCAAAAGTTGCTACAGCTACTCCTTCAATTCCCCCTGCAGTTGATGATGAGCCCCCTGCCCAAGAAATGGCGCCTAGGGTTACCAGGGCCTCTGTAAAGAAGGTTCCTGCGCCCCGAAACCTCAAGCGCTTGAAGAAGGCCAAAGAACCCGATGTCTCTCTGGAAGCTCATGAATCCTCGGCTTCCCCCCATGATGTGAGCAATTTTTCCTGACTTGTTTCCCTTCCATACACTTGTGCTCTTACACACTCTTTCTCTCAGGCATTATTGAAGAGATTCGTCGCCTTGGGCACCGAATGCGCTGAGTACCTAAAGGTTGCGAAAGCTTCCGAAGGTATGTTCTATATCCAGTCATGATCTTTCCTCCATGCTTATCTTTTGATGTTTATCTGACTTCCTTTCTTCTTCTACTGTAGCTGCTCTAGCAACAGCCAATGCCCGAATTGCGTCATTAGAGGCTGAGCTTAGTGCCTCGCAGAAGGCATATGATATTGCGGCCGCTACCAAAGCAAGCGCTGAGAAGTCGCAGAAATCAGCGCTTGGTAAGGCGAAGAAAGCTGAAAAAGCTTTGGCCGACGCCAACAAGGAGCAAGCTCAGCGAGAAAAAGCCATGACAGAGCGTCTTTGCACAATGTCTGCTGCTGCTGAAGGTAAATGCTTCGCCTTGTCTCTCATTTCGACTCCTATTGCCTTGTTATACTTGCTGATATGTTTCTTTCCTTGTTTCCTTTGTCCTTCTTTGCTGTGCAGGATTTACCGGGGTATCTTCGTCGTCTTTACAACCGGGCGATGATCCTCTGCTGACCGCGGTTAACCTACTCGAGGCAAACTGGATATCTATCCAGGAGACTCTTGAGTTGGTTAGCCGCGTTCTGTCGCAATTGTTCGTCGGGTTGTGGCCGAAGAAGAAGGTAGAAGTCCCGAAGGATAACTTGGAGAATCTTGCCAAGTCCTTCGATACAATTGAAGACCCGACCCTCCAGCTGAAGGGGCTCTCTCTGAAACATGGCGCTGAGGGTGCTATTGCACTTTCTTTTGCGCACGACACGGACTTCGACTGGGAGAAGGTGAGCTCTCCCCATGGCCGCACCCGTGATGAGATGAAGGTTTTCTTCGAGAGGGCGAAGAAGTTGGCGCCTGCACTGGCGGCGATTATTTCTCCTTCTGCAGCCTCCGCGGCATCTACTGCTCCGGCCCCAACGACGGAAAAGCCTGCACCTCCGTCGACTTCTGGCGACGGATTTGTCATGCCCTCTTCTGCCACGGAGCAAAATGCTGAGGTGGCGTAGACTTCGGCTCCTCTGTAGCTTTCAATTTCTCCTTTTGAATGTAAAAACCTTTAGTCGCGTGCAACCCGAGAACTTTAGCCAAAGGGTTTTGCACTTATGTAAATATATTTCCTTCTCATGAGATCTTGTGCTGTCTCTCTGAAATGTTTCTTCTTTCTTTTCTTTTGACTTCCAGTCGATGCATACCAACGATCCCTTGACTGGCGGACCTGCTCCTTCCGCTGCCCGCACGTTTGACTCAACGATTTCGTCGCCTCCTAGTCGATGCAGTCAATGCGCAGAGTACTCTTTAAGGATTTTTTATCTTGAAGCTCGCTTGACTTTAGCCAAATGCCAAGCACAGATGGCTGTGAGCAAAGCTAGTAAAGCTTGTGGTTATCTGAAGCAAATATATTCTCTTGATGAAAAGGTTTCCAGTTTGATGGTGAAGATTGTCCATAATGAAGAATGCGAATCTTTTATTCTTTGCATTGTCGAGTCTGCCTGCGAGATGTTGCGATGTAAGGTTTCTTTCGGCTTCTCTTTTCCCTGTTTCTTCACTGCTATTTTTGTGACGTCCTTTGCCGTTACAGGCACTTGTCTGGATTTCGCTGCTGAAGATCGTTGGGTTATCGAGCGAAATGCAGCTTTGGAGAGAATGTCAGAAGGCTGTGAGACTTTATGGTCTGATCCTCGGCGTCGGAGTGCCATTGTACTGCTTCAGGACCGTGCCCAACATATTGGCGAGTCAGTTGATGGTTGCCGACGAGCTCTGACAACTATGCATTCTGTCATGCTTCCTCGCAATCCTCTGCCTCCAACTTTCCTGCTTCTTCTTGATACTTTTAGGTCCAGCCACCGTATTCATAGATTGATAGAGCTGAACTTGGTGGCAGGTGCCAATTTTGCTCTTGGGTGGATGCGCAAGTGGCACCCAAGGCTTAATTACAGCACTATGTCCCTGAGTTTGGCTCCTGGTGGAGCTAGTCTTCGAGTTCATATGGAAAATACTTTACAGCCTGCTCGGAGGCTTCTAGCTAGGCTGCTTGAAGCAGACGCTGGGTTTTTCCGCGAGTATCACTATTTAGATCCTTTAGGCGTAGATGATTCTGATAACCCGTTGCTGTGACCTTTATGTATATACTGAACGCGAGAGTTCCTGATTTCGCGACTTTATGTCTGAAATTTGTTCTCAAAGCGTTATTGTATGATTCGTGCGTTTGCCGCATTTTCTCTTTGAAAGACTAGTAAACTCGAACATGCGGAACGTTTCGTCTTTATTATACTTGTAATGTAAGATACATGGGGCGACCCAAGAGATCCGGCCCGTGACCTGTGTTCTGGATCTAGAGGGCATTGCCCCTGGTATAACTCGTGGCTTTTATAGCCTTATTCTTCTACTCTACTCTGTTGCTCTTGATGTTTATGCCGTCGTTTCCTTCTCCTCTTCTCCTGCTTCTTTGTCTTCTCCTGATGCTTCTACTCGTGGTTTCTTCATCTCTGGCTCCACAACGCGTCCTTCGAGTAGCTTGACGCCTTCTGTAATCGTACTTTTCGCTTTCTCTGCATGGTTGGCTATCATGCCAAAGTTTTGCGCCATCTTGTGGAACTCCCTGTCGCAAAGATCTGAGATTTCAAAATTTCCTTTTACTGTGATTAGTCCCTTTGGTCCTGGCATTTTGAGTACCAGATATGTGTAGTAAGGTACTGCCATGAATCGCAAAAACGCGGGTCGCCCGAGGATCGCGTGATACTGGGATGGCCAGTCCATGACTTCGAAGTCTAACTTTTCTCTTCTGTAGTTTTGTCGGTTGCCGAAGCAAACGTTGAGTGCTATTCGACCTAATGGATAGTTAGCGCTTCCTGGTACTATCCCATGGAAGGAACAGTCTGTTGGCTTCAAGAACTCTAGTGATATATGCATTGCTCTGAGTGTTTTTGCATATATCAGATTGATTCCACTTCCTGCGTCCATAAATATTCTGTCGACATCGTACGTGCCAATTTGAGCTTTGAGTACCAAGGGCGCGTTTCCTGGCCGAGGTACTGTTATTGGGTGATCTTCTCTATTGAACTCAATTGGTTGTTCTGACCAGTGTAGATATTCCGTTGCAGCTGGAGGTGAAGTGATTGCTAGGTTGATTTGTCGAGTAATGCTTTTCTCTTCTTTGTTCAACTTGGGCACGGGCTGTATCATTGATATGATGTGTCCCTTGGATGGAACGTATCCTTCGTCGTCATTGTGCTCCTGGTTTGGGTGGTCTTGATTTTGAAGAGCTCCATTGTTCCCTTGCTGATTTGTGGGAGGTTTGTTGCTTCCCTCGTATCCTTGCCGCCTTGCTTCGGTTTGCTTGTTTAATGCTGCCTCCTGCAGCTTCAAGAATGTTGTGCAGTCTTTCATTGCATGCCTAGATACTCGCTTCCCGTCGACGAACACTGAGTGTATGTGACTAGGTCCGTTGAGCATATCTTCTGGCGAAGGGTTGTACTCTCTGGATTCTCTTGCGGGGAACTTTTTATAGTCCTCTTTTCCGTAGCTTTGATATCCTAAACTTCTGCGATCGCTTCCTTGGTAGATGTTGTCTTTGTACCCTGCGGCGACTTGGCTATGGGAGCCGTAGTTGTCGTAATTGCGGGACCATCTCCTTTGATTTCCGTACCTGTTTCTCCTATCATCTTCTGGGGATCGTGTACGCTTGTTGTTGCACGCGTCCTCTCCGTCCGCAAATCTGTTTGCTACGTCCATGAGGTCTGACACTGTTTTCGGCTTGATTCTGCCCATCTCTTCGACTAGGTCTCTTCGCCTTAATCCAATGATGAACGCATCTATTGCTCTTTCGTCTGAAACTTCGACTGCTGAATTTTTGATAAGACTCCATCTTTGGATGTATGCCCGCAGTGTTTCGTCGCGTTGTTGCACACACGCTTTGACTTCTTCTATTGATGCTGGCCGCTTGTATGTCGACCTGAAGTTGCTTGTAAATTGCTTTGTGAGGTCTCCCCAGCTTCCAATAGTTTTCTTCTCTAATTTGCTCAACCATGACCTTGCTGCGCCGGTGAGGTGTAGTTGCAGACTTTGCATTGTTGTTTCTTTGGTTCCTCCCAATATTTGTACTGCTTGTAAATAATCTGAGAGCCATGATTGTGGTTCCTGCGATCCGTCGTACTTTTGCTGATCATGAGGTAACTTGAATCCCTTAGGAACTAGAGCGGTGCGAACCTTGCGGGTAAAGCACGACGCCCCCATTTCTTTTTCGTTGTCTTCATAGTCGCATTTTTCATTTGGGGATCGCGATCTTCGGGTTCCTCCGTGTTGTTTTGGTGATGGCGATCGAGATCGTTGATTGCTGCGCCAAGGATTGTTGTGATGGCGAGGTGGTCTTGGCCTGTGCGTTTCCTTATGGTGGTGTGCTTCCTCTCCTTTTGCTGATAGCTTGTGGCCCACCATGTTTAGTCCGTTTAATGCTGCTCTGTGCATATGTTCTCTAGGATCTCCCGGATTTGGTCGAGTTGTGAGCAGATAAGCTTGAGCTGCCACTAATGCTGCTTCAGGAGTTTTTGGTATGATGTTTCCTTGTTCGTCGACCGATAAAAAGGACGAGTCGAGGTTTTTGGAAATGCTTTGCCTGTCGGAGTACTCGAGGTTATCGTACCTTGAACCATGTCGACGATTTTTCCTTGCGTTACTATATGATGCGTCGCTTCGCGCTTTACGAGCGGTGTTGCTAGCTGCAATGGCTGAGTCTTTTCTTCTCTGTATCTCTATTTTGTCCTGTGCTAATTGCTTCGCTTGCTGCCTTAGGGCATAATGATACCCCAACAGCATGTCTTTGCTGGAATATGATGGTATCGGCGTGCCGTGTTCTACGGCTTCTCTTATTATCCTCCATTCGTCGACTGATAGTCGAATTTTTTGCCTGGTTGTGAGGGATTCTGCTGTTTGCCCTTCTGCTAGGTGATTTGCTCCTCTGTCGATATTTGCTGGGTTTAGCACTGGATTGTTGTTTTCGTCGAATTCTTCTGAGTTATCTCCCACAATGGCGAGCACCTGGCATTGTTTTCCGATGTTACCATTGAAGCTTGAGAAGATCGAGTTACCGTCTTCAGAAAGCTCTAGCCCTGTCTTCCATGTGTCTGTTGATTTGTCCGAGATATCGTCGAGGCAGATCATGAGTTCGTCAAGTTGGACCCCTGCATCGAAATTTTCCCTTGCTTCTTTGTCTTCTACGATCTTTCCTTTTTGCACTTCCTCTAAGCTGACCGGCGAGTTTACCTCGCTGGAAGAGCTATCAGAATATTCCATCATTGCTACTGTTTCGGGCTCACTTGCCGACGGATCTTGTTTCGTCGGATCCGAAAGGCGAGAGGAACCCGATGGCCCGATGAGGATGCTCAAACTTCCAATTGTTAACTTCATCTCTTGACTTCCGTCGAGTTCTGAACTGCTATTGGCTAAAAGCGAAAAAGCCGTCGAATTCATGACTCCAACGCCCAGGTCCCCACGGTCGGCGCCAATTGACGAGGGTTAACTCGGCAAATGTCCTAGATGAAGGACTTAAGATCGGGGGAATAGGGCGTCGGATAAACTCGAAGGTAAAGGTTAGTCGAAATAAGTGTATCTCGAAAGTAAACTTAGGTATTCAACCTGGCTTGCTTTCAATCTGCCCTACCCCGTCCCCTCCTGGCCCCTATATATAGATGGCTAGGTCTCGAGGATCGGGTAGGGTCCGATACAGATTACAATATCGACATACGGTAAGAACTCGTATTCGACTATCATTACAATTGGGCCTAGCTTAACGGGCCTCAGGGGTATTCAACTAACGGGATCTATTAACTATACCCTTGTCACTTACTTATCGAAAAGGCTACACACGATCCCCTATACTTGTGGGATATCAGAGTGTTTGATGGAGAAAAGACCACTTAACTTTGTCATAAGCCTTTTCAAAATCTAACTTTAAAATTACCCCATTCAACTTTTTAGAATGTAGTTCATGAACTGTTTCATGCAAGGTTACAACTCAATGTAGGATATTCCTTCCTTGCATAAATGCAGTTTGTGAAGGCCGAACTACATGATCAGCAACCGTGTTTAGTCTTAAGGTGGACACTTTTGTGAATATTTTGAAGCTAATGTTAAGAAGGCAGATTGGTCGGTATTGTTGTATCATTTCCGCCTCATTAACTTTAGGTAACAAAACAATCTCACCAAAATTAAGACAAAACAATTCTAGTTGTCCAGCATGAAGACAGCGAAACAACTCTAGAAGGTTGTCTTTGATAGTTTCCCAAAAGTTTTGATAAAACTCTGCTGGGAAACCATCCGGACCTGGTGCTTTGTTGTGTTCCATTTGGAAAATAGCATTTCTTACTTCCTCTTCCGAGTACTCAGCCGTAAAAAAATTATTTTCCTCAACGGAAACTTGGGGAATATCATCTATTTGGGACTCACCCATAGAGAAGTTACCTTCTTCAGGCGCCCCAAACAGACACCCATAGATTGTCCAGCCCCTCAATCGTACCTATAATCTTTGAATGGGCGACAATGAAGGTTGCGTATTGTTCCCTTGATGGAGGCTTCATTTTTGGCGAACCTCTTCTGTAGTCCATGTGGTGTATTTGATGGTGGTTTAGGTCTAGCTATTGCGAGTGATTGATCAGTGTGACATGATCCTTTTTCTCTTATTTTTTCCTTTTTTGGTTATGTGCGCCTTTGATGGCTCATCACTATAATTGATATCTACTTGATATTACTAATATACTTCTTTCTAAAAAATATCAGTACACAGGAGAATACATGTGTTGCACAGTATGGTAGCAAGCTTTGCACAAAGATGAGTTGTGCAAAGCTTGCTGCCACATTGAGTGTGAGCGAGAGTTGGATGATCGTGACCCCTAACTTTGATCAGTAGCCTCTTGGCTGACTGCCCATCGAATGCTTTTATTTGAATAAAGCTCTATAATTCCCCGTAAAAAACCAATTTTGACTAAGAGATAATATCTAGTGATACCATACCTCACATGATACCATGTTACCATTTCTCAAAATTTAAATTTTTAATTGTCAGAAACATTACTGAAAAATTTGTGGATGTTTATAAGATGTGTGTTTATAATCCGTAAAACTTTCAGAAACAAAGTCAAAATACCCACATATAAACAAAAAAGACAAGTTGGTATTCAAATGGTGACATTTTGTGTTTTTAACTTTTTGTGACACTATTCAAGTTGATTCTTTTTTAGTTCTCTTTGAATTTGGTTATGCAACTTTTAGGGATTATTGACATCCAGAAAATTTGTTTCGCATTTTTTGAGAATTATAATTTAATTTGGAGAAATGGTACCATCATGTGAGGTATAATATCAGTAGATATTCGGAGACATAAGTACGTGCTCACCTCCTGCAACTGCAAGGCCAGCCTGCGCCTCCTTAATATCGGCTAGATCAACTTCTTCTAGCACTAAGCACCGCATCGAGACCACCGTCCCCACGGTAGGGAAGGACTCCTGTCAATTTCCATACTACATGAGAATTATTCCCATCCTCCCATAGGCCACAGATACTATCGAGTTAGCTTGGATGTTCCCGTCGATCATCCTGCCGAGTGCCGATGGAAAACCAAATTGTTAAGTTTAAAGATTAAAATTCTATCAACCTCAACATATAACTCTTCCTTCGACAAAAAAGAAAGAAAGAATTAGCAAAGCATGGACACGATGGATCAAAACAAAAGAACGGAGTAACTTTTGAACAGAAGAACAACTGGCCGCTTATATTGAAAGAAAGAGTTTGCATTTTTCATAAGTTAAAAGCCATCCGGAAAAGAAATCTGACCAGCAACCAACCTAGAAGCCATTATTGATCTTTGTGGGACAAGTGCATTAAGACAAGACTAATCAGACAGCACCAAATCACTCCGGTCGGCTACTCCGCGTCCATGTGATCGACCACGAACTTCTTGACGAGCCGTACGAGCTCGTCGGCGCGCTCCGACCATGGGTCCACCACGAAGAACACGTGCTGCTCGCCGGCGAACTCCACGAGCTCCACTTCCTTCCCCCACTCCTCCTTCATCCGCTTCGCGTAGTGCGCGTTCCGGTCCCGGAGGATGTCGTGCTCCGCGGAGACGACGAGAACAGGGCCCATCGCCACGGCCTCCAGCCCTGGGGCCTCCGGGCCGGTAAGGTTTATGGCCGGGTGGTCCCTCGTCGCGCCGTCGGGAAGGATGAGCCGGATGTACGTGTCGCTCATCTTGGGGGTTAGGAAAGCGTCGGGTGGGCACTCCAGCTCGGCGCGCGTGCGGGTCTCGCCGGCCATGGCTGGCATGAGGAGCACGCTCCCGCGGAGGCGTACGGACGGGCCGAGGCCCGTCTTGCCAAACATGGCCGCGACGTGGTGGGCGATGTTTCCGCCGGCCGAGTCACCGGCGACGAATACGCGGGAGAAATCGGCAGCGCCGGCGAGCCAGGGGTCCGAGGCTGCGGTCGAGCGGAGCCAGGACATGGCCGTGACGCCGTCCTCCTGCGCCGCGGGAAGGCGGTGCTCCGGGGCAAGGCGGTAGTCGAAGGAGACCACCACGGCCGGGAGCTCCGAGGCGAGGCGGAGGCACCAAACGTGGAAGCACGGCCAGCGGCCGGAGCCGAAGCAGAAGCCGCCGCCGTGGAAGTAGGCCACGACGGGGAGGCGCGCGTCGTTGGCCGCGCCCAGGTGCCGCGGCCTGTAGAGGCGCGCGTTGAGGTCGTGCTCCTGGTACGTGACGTCCCTCCACTCCAGGCCAAGGTCGCCGTCGGGGATGTCCCTCAGGAACACCGCCGGCAGCTCGGCGCTGCGCCGCACCGTGCCGTCGCTCATCAGCTGGAGCGCGCCCCGGCAGTCCTCCACCACGTACGGGGGCTCCGCCGGCGACATTTGGGACTGTGCGACGATCACCCCTCCGCCTCAGCTTATTGCAAGCCTAGCTAAACCAAAGTGATGTAGTATCTGTACCGTGTAGCGAATTGCTCTTGCTCCGGGCCTGAGAGGTTAATGGGATACAAATAGCCACTTGCCGGCAACGTACTTATGGCACAACGTGGTGAGCAGTGAGTGCGTGTGAGTAGGACTCCTACCTCCCGTTTTCGATCCGGAAAATCTATTGAAGTAGGCCCTTTATGGGATTTCGTGTACATGGCTGCCAGTGCTTCTTTCATTTTTAGAATTTTGAAAATTTTAAATTTTTAAATTTTTATATCATCAAAAATTATGGAGTTAAAATATATAGGTAGCTATTTGCAAAAGAAGTGTATGCAAAAAAGTCCCATTAAAAAATACATTGTATTTTAAAGAATATATAAAAAGACAAATTTATAATAGTAAATAGTAGCAAAGTAGTAGTAAAGTAATATATTTTTGGTCAGAAATTTGTCTTTTTATATTTCCTAAAATATAAAGTATTTTGCGTATGCTCTTCCTGTATATATTTTTTTATATATTTAAATCCATAATTTTTCAGAACATAGAAGTGTTAGGTTTAAAAAAATTCAAAAATCTAAAAGCAGAGGGATCACTAGTGCCCATGTGCCAATAACACTTTTCGCGTTTGGACAAAGATCTAGTATCACGTGACAAAAGGAATGGGATACGACGTTTACGAATCAACGAAGAGTTTCATGGAATGCATAGGGATCAGGACGGTTTTCTAGAACCTATTGTTGGTTATTGATCGGAGAGGGGTCTCGATCATGTCTGGAGTGTTCCTCGACCCGTAGGGTGTCACACTTAAGGGTATATGATGCTTAGGGGTAGATTTAGAATTACTGGAAGTCATAGGGAGGTATCCAGAAAAGTTTCGGGTAATGTCGGAAAGGTTCTGGACTTTATCAAAGTTGTATCGGTGAAGAAATTATGCCAAGGACTTAATTGATTAATGTGTTTAGTATTTAATTAAACTAATTAAAATTAAATTAATTAAGCAATAAATAAAAGGAAAAGGGAAAATCCCTAATGGGCCAAGCCCATTAGGGTGGCCGACCAAGGGCCAAGGCGCCCTAGGGAAGCCCGAGGGGCCGGCGCCTGACCTAGGTCGGCACCCTAGGGTTCCACTAGGGGCCGGCGGCCAGGGTTTCTGATATGTCCATTTTGCATCACTATTTTGTATCATATTTTACTGTTATTCATTGATATATTTCACATTTAGAGATGATACTTATGTTATTTCCTCTGTTTTTACATGCTTGATGATTATTGGAGGATTTATTGCCGGAGTCAGGATTCTGCTGGAAAAAGGACCATCAAGACACCATATTTTGAAGATCAGGAAAATTCCAAAAAAATACCAGAAAATTATATTTTATCAGAAGACTGAAGAAGCCAGAAGGAGGAAGCGAGAGGGACCACAGGGCAGCCTCACTACCAGGGGCCGCGGCCCAGCCCCTGGCCGCGCCCACCTGTGGTGGGAGCCCCCTGGCCCACTTCTGCCATCGCCCCTTCGCGTATTTCATCGTCCCCGAAAACCTAAGTCAGGGGGGCTCAGAGATAGACACCGCCGCCTTTGCGGGGAAGAAAACACCAGAGAGAGAAAAGCTCTCTGGCAGGCAGAAATCTGCCGGGGAAATTCCTTCCCGGAGAGGGGAGATCGTCGCCATCGTCATCACCATCACACTGGACTTCATCGGGATCATCATCATCATCTCCATCACCAGCACCTTCATCTCCACCATCACCTCGCCATCCCGCTGTAACATCTTGAGTTGAATCTTGTTAAATTCTTATGGGAAACTTTCCCGGTGTTGATTACTCTTATGGTTGATGCTATTGAGTGGAACCGTAGAATTAAGGTTTATGTTCAGATTGTTATTTACCATTATTTCACCTCTGATCATGATCCATATGACGTCTTGTGAGTAGTTCGTTTAGTTCTTGAGGACATAGGAGAAGTTAAGTCGTTAGTAGTGGAATTGTGTTGAGTAATATTTAATGGTTTGATATTTATTTGTTGTGGTGCTATTTCACTAGTGGTGTCATGTGAACGTCGACTACATGATACTTCACCATTTATGGGCCTAGTGAGATGCATTGTGTATTTGGCTACCAATTGTGGGGTTGCTGGAGTGACAGAAACCTAAACCTCCGTTGGGAAACCATTGCACCAGGGAGCGTAGGATCTTAGAGTTTAAGGCTATGGTTAGATTTATCTTAATTACTTTCTTGTATTTGCGGATGCTTGCAAGGGGTATAATCACAAGTGTGTATTTATCCTAGTAAGGGTAGTGCACTAGCACAGGTTCACCCCCATAACACTTATCAAACCAGTAAAGATTATTTAGCGGTATGAAGCGAAAGCACTTGACAGAAACTCCTGTGTGTCCTCGAGAACATTTGGTCATCATAAGTTACACAATCGGCTTGTCCTTTGCTCTAGAAAGGATTGGGCCACTTGCAGCAATTATTGTTATTGTCTTGTATTTACTCGTACTTTATTTACTTGCATTACCAAATACCCCTGAAAACCCGTTTGCTAGTATTTACAGTGAATCCTTGATCAAAACCACTTGTCAACACCTTCTGCTCCTCGTTGGGTTCGACACTCTTATTTATCGAAAGTACTACGATACACCCCCTATACTTGTGGGTCATCAAGACTATTTTCTGGCGCCGTTGCCAGGGAGTGAAGCGCTATTGAAGAGTGGAATTGGTAAAGGTAACCGTCGATGTGAGTATTGTTTTTATTTTTGTCTTTTACTTTTATTTTATTTTGCTATGGAGAATTCTCCATTTGGTTTCCTATTTGGGAACACTTCTACCACTGCTGCACATGTTGATGAGCCGCCACCACCACCACCTGCTCAATTAGATCCTTTTAAAATACCTATGAAAATTGTTGAGCGTGTTATGGATAACTGCTATTTAGGAGATGGAACTGTCCATCCGGGTGATCACTTACTTTTTATACATGAATTATGCGAGTTGTTCAAGTGTGCAGGTATTTCACCGAGCCAGGTCAAGAGGAAGCTATTCTCTTTATCATTAAAAGGCAGAGCTGAGGAGTGGTATCGGTTGCTTAAAGATGGTCCATCTATTGCATGGGAGGAAATTGTGCCTCTCTTTTATTCCAAGTTTTATCCTCCAAGTGAAATTCATAAAGATCGTAATCGGATATATAACTTTTGGCCTCATGATGGAGAGAGTATTGCCCAAGCGTGGGGGAGATTGAAGTTATTAATGCTCAAATGTCCCATTCATGAGCTCCCCAATAATATTGTTATTGATAATTTTTATGCGCGGCTTGCTCTTCCTGATAAGGATTATTTGGATGCTTCTTATTTTGGATCATTTACTCATATGAAGGAAGATGCTAAGTGGAATCTCCTTGACCGTATCCAAGAAAATGCTGAAGGATGGGAAAACGACAAAGGTAGGAAGTCAGGTATAAATTATGATTATGAATGCATTAAAACTTTTATGGGAACCGATGACTTTCATAGTGTTAGCATTTCTTATCGTCTTGATTCACAAATACTTGCTAATTGTCTTAAGGCTTTTGCCTCTTACCTTGATGTTCCAAAGAAAGATTGGAACAAATATCATGTGCCTTATAAAGATTCTATTAGTCATATTCCTGCTGCAGCTACTGAAGTTTGTACTGTTGATAGCATTGTGCCTAAACCTTATTTTGAGAAGATACCTTTCCCTGCTAAGGTAAAAGAGTATTCTACTTTGGTAAGTGTGTCTAATAAAAGTACTAAGAAAGCTGTAGAGCCTGATGAGCAAATTACTATTAAGTCTCCTGTAGCTATATTGAAGGACCTTGTTACTAAAGATGTAGGGGATGAATATATTCTCTTTTGTGAAGATGCTTCTAACATTATCTCACATCCTAAAAGACATAGGAAAACAAGTGTTCCTGTTATTTCTGTCAGGATTGGCGATCATTGCTATTATGGTTTATGTGACATTGGTGCTAGTGCAAGTGCCATTCCTTTAGAGCTTTACAAAGAAATTATGCATGAGATTGGCGCTTGTGAACTTGAAGATATTGATGTTGTTGTTCAGCTTGCTAACAGAGAGACTGTTTGGCCTCTAGGTATTGTTCGAGATGTGGAAGTTCTTTGCGGTAAGACCAAATATCCCACTGATTTCCTAGTACTTGGTAAGGAGGCTAGTAAAACTTGTCCTATTATTTTTGGTAGACCCTTTTTGAATACTTGTGGTGCTGTGATAGACTGTAAGAAGGAGAAAATTTTCACTTAGTTTAATGGAGAGTCTTATGAGTTTAATTTTTCTAAGTTTGCTAAGACTTCTTATGAAAATGACATGCCTGATGAAATTTTTTGAGTTGAACAACTTGCTTCTATTGCTCTTGCTCCTAATAATGCTTTGCAGCAATTCATGGAGGACCATGAAAGTGATGTTTACAAGAAGGAAAGAGAAGAGATTGACGATATTTTCCTTCATCAACAACCCTTGATCAAGTACAATTTACCTGTGGAGGATCTTGGTACCACTTTGCCACCTAAAGAAGATCCTGTTTTTGAATTGAAACCTTTACCTGATGATCTTAAATATGCCTATATAGATGATAAGAAAATATATCCTGTTATTATTAGTTCTAAGCTTTCAGGAAAGGAAGAATAAAGGTTATTGGAGATATTGAGGAAACATCGAGGAGCTATGAGATATACTCTTGATGATTTAAAAGGGATTTGCCCCACTTTATGTAGGCATGCTATTAATATGGAGGACGATGCGAAGCCAGTTGTCGAACATCAACGCCGCTTAATTCCCAAGATGAAGGAAGTGGTAAGAAATGAGGTATCGAAGCTCCTTGATGCTGGTATTATTTATCCTATTGCTGATAGTAAATGGGTTAGTCTTGTTCATTGTGTTCCTAAGAAAGGAGGTATGACTGTCGTGCCTAATGAGAATAACGAGCTTATTCCTCAAAGGGTAGTAGTTGGTTATAGGATGTGCATTGACTATAGAAAAGTTAACAAGGTTACTAAGAAAGATCATTATCCTTTACCGTTTATAGATCAAATGTTAGAGAGGTTGTCTAAGAAGACACATTTTTGTTTTCTTGATGGTTATTCCGGTTTTTCTCAGATTGCTGTTAAAAAAGAAGATCAAGAGAAAACCACTTTTACTTGTCCTTATAGAACTTATGCTTATAGACGTATGCCATTTGGTTTATGCAATGCTCCTGCTACTTTTCAAAGATGCATGTCTGCTATTTTTCATGGTTTTTGTGAAGAAATTGTGGAGGTTTTCATGGACGACTTCTCCATCTATGGAACTTCTTGTGATAATTGCTTGCACAATCTTGATAAAGTTTTGCAGAGGTGTGAAGAAACTAATATTGTTCTTAATTGGGAGAAATGCCACTTTATGGTGAATGAAGGAATTGTCCTTGGACATAAAATTTCTGAAAGAGGTATTGAAGTTGATAGAGCAAAAGTTGAGGCAATTGAGAAGATGCCCCGTCCCAGAGATGTTAAAGGTATTCGTAGTATTCTTGGTCATGCTGGTTTCTATAGGAGGTTTATTAAAGATTTCTCTAAGATTTCAAAGCCTCTTACTAATCTTCTTCAAAAATATGTACCATTTGTCTTTGATGATTATTGTAAGGAAGCTTTTGAAACTCTTAAGAAGGCTTTAACTACTGCTCCTATTGTCCAACCACCTGATTGGAAATTTACCCTTTGAAATTATGTGTGATGCTAGTGATTTTGCTGTTGGTGCTGTTCTTGGACAGCACGTAGATAATAAGTTGAATGTTATTCATTATGCTAGTAAGACTCTTGATGCTGCTCAGAAGAATTATGCTACCACTGAGAAAGAGTTTCTTGCTGTTGTTTTTTGCATGTGATAAGTTTAGACCTTACATTGTTGATTCTAAAGTTACTATTCATACTGATCACGCTGCTATTAGATATCTTATGACTAAGAAGGATGCTAAGCCTAGGCTTATTAGATGTGTGTTGCTTTTATAAGAGTTTGATTTGCATATCGTGGATAGGAAAGGTGTTGAAAATCCTGTGGCTGACAACTTATCTAGATTGGAAAACATTTCTTTTGATCCTATTCCTGTTAATGATAGTTTTCCAAATGAACAGTTGGCTTCAATAAATGTAACTTCACAAGACCTTCCTTGGTATGCTGATTATGCTAACTTTATTGTTTCCAAGTATTTGCCTCCAACTTTTACAGCTCAGCAAAGAAGAAAATTCTTTTATGATTTGAGGCATTACTTTTAGGATGACCCACATTTATATAAAGAAGGAGTGGATGGTATTATGCGAAGATGCGTACCGGAATATGAGCAACAAGAAATATTGAGAAAATGCCATGGAAGCGCTTATGGAGGACATCATGCTGGAGATAGAACCGCACAAAAGGTTCTACAATAAGGTTTTTATTGGCCAACCCTCTTTAAATATGCTAGAAGGTATGTTTTATCTTGCGATGAATGTCAAAGAGTTGATAATATTTCTAGACGTAATGAAATGCCTATGAGTTACACTCTTGTTATTAAACCGTTTGATTGTTGGGGATTTGACTTTATGGGTCCTTTTCCTCCTTCAAAAGGCTATACTCACATACTTGTTGCTGTTGATTATGTTGCCAAGTGGGTAGAAGCCATACCTACAAAGAGTGCCGATGGTGAGACCTCGTTAAAAATGCTTATGGATGTTATTTTTCCTAGGTTTGGTGTGCCTAGATATCTTATGACTGGCGGAGGTTCTCATTTTATTCACGGTGGTTTTAGAAAAACTCTTGCTAGATATGATGTTAATCATAGAATTGCTTCTGCTTATCATCCCCAAACTAGTGGGCAGGTAGAGCTTTCAAATAGAGAGATCAAGTCTATCTTGCAAAAGACTGTCAATAGATCTAGGAAAAACTGGGCTAGCAAGTTCAATGATGCTTTATGGGCTTATAGAACTGCTTATAAGAACCCCATGGGCATGTCTCCTTACAAAATGGTTTACGGAAAAGCGTGTCACTTGCCTTTAGAATTAGAACACAAAGCTTTCTGGGCAGTGAAAGAGCTTAATAGGGATTTCAAACTTGCCGGTAAGAAAAGGTTGTTAGATTTGAGTTCTCTAGATGAGTGGAGAAACGAAGCCTATGAGAATGCCAAACTTTTCAAAGAGAAAGTCAAGCAATGGCATGATAAGAGAATTCTTCAAAGAGAGTTTCATATTGGTGAGAAAGTTCTATTGTATAGGTCTCGTCTCAGATTTTTTGCAGGAAAATTACTCTCTAAATGGGAAGGACCATATGTTATTGTTGAAGTGTACCGCTCAGGTGTGATAAAGATTGCTTCATTGAAAGATGATACTACACAAGTGGTGAATGGGCAAAGACTCAAACATTATATTGCTGGAGATTCTTATAATGAAGATGTTGATGTAATTGAAACAGTTTCTCTGGAAGAATTCATCCAGGACAATTTGCAGGAACCTGCAGAGTTCGTTTTTGAATAGGTAACAGTTCTAGTCAGAAAAGATTAGCGAAAAACTTTTCCATTAATATTTTTGATGTTTTTATTAAATATGAAGAATCGCGAGACAAAAACGGGCAGGAGACAGAGTCCGATGGCTCCTCACCACCAGGGGCGTGGGTCCACCCCAGGCCGCGCCACCCTGTGGTGAGTCCACCCCGGATCTCGTTTCCGTCCCGGATTCCTCCTGTGATTTCGCCTCGATGTATAATTTTCGCCTATATAACCCCCCAGAGTCCCCGAGGTCTGTATATTGTTTTCTCGTTGTGTTTTGTTTCGAGCTGTTTCTGTCAGGAGTTGATCTTAAGTTTTGAGAGCGCCATGGCTTCTTCAAGTGACGACAAGGAGAAGACACCTCCAGAAGATGACCACCAAGACTTTTAGCTGAAGGAAGAAGTTGGAAGTGAGGCCGAGGAAGAAGGGATGGAAGAAGATCAAAGTTCACGCCCGAGCACCATGATCGCAAGCATTGGGGTGGTGACAAGTCATGACAAGTTCAAGAAGAGCACATGTATAAGAACCGGAGGGGGTGTGCCGCGCCACATCTTAGCTCCTCGGGCATCTTCGTCAGATCGTTCTAATAGTGCAGGGAAAGGAAGTTCCAAAAGTGAAGAAGGATGGGGAAATAATTCCAAGAGCTGGGATTCTCTAGCTGACAGGTTCATGAGCCGTATTAAGCATAATTCAGAGATGATTCGTAACCTCAGTCACAAGATCGATGATTTGAAAGATTTGATTGAAAAGCTTATTAAAGACTACCCACCATCGCCGAATGAGTAATTCGTCATCGGTATTGGCATCCCCTTGGCTTGTTCCAAGCTTGGGGGAGTGCCGCGGTATCACATCATTACCTTTTACTCATTTACTTTTCAAGTAGAGTCATATCATGAATAGAGAAGTTATCTTATAGAATAGTTTGCAGTGTGGAAGTATCCTCCTTAGTTGGTTATCTATGTATCCCTTGGTGTGAGTTGCGGTAATGAAATATTAATGAGAAGTTTTATCGTTTACTTTCTGCACACTTTATTTTAGTTTGCAATGTCACTTATATGATTAGTCTTGTTGATTAGTATTGGTATCACTTTGGGATCATGAGTAAATTTAGTTGGTTTTGACAAACTTAGCTTGGTCAGTAGCAACATTACCTTGAGGTTTGAGTAGAAAAGAAGAAAGAAGTGCTTGCAGTTACATCACTTCAGTTTTCCTTCATGATTGGCTTATAAGCATTATTATTCTCAAAGTTAAAATTGTTGTACCTTCAAGGAAGTTTGCATGATTGTTCTTATTATATGTATGTTTGTTTGTTTCATGCAACTCTTATGCTTGCTACCCAGCCTTGCTAGCCAAAGACCTGTACTGAGAGGAAATACTTCTCGTGCATCCAACTCCTAAAAACCAAGTTACTTCCAAAGAGTCCACTAAAAATTCCTATGCATGGTATTTCAAGCCATTCCAAGTAAATTTTCATGTGCTACCTTTCAAAAACCTTCAAACACTTCTCATTTTGTGCCACTGTTTTTAGCTCATGAGGACGTAGTGGATGGGTTTGTTATCTTCCATACTAAATTAAGTACCCCTCGACTAGGCAGCTTCATCTGCTCGTCATTAATTTTGCAAGGGAGCTGGTCAGACCATTGTAATCTCAAAAAGAAAAGAAAAAGGCACTCCTCCATGGTATGTGAAAGTTGGTTGACACCCGATGGAATCGGTTAGCCATGGTTTGAGAAAGGAAAGGTGGGGAGGAGTGCCAAGCTATAAAAGAGCACTAATGTGCCAATTAATTAAACATCTTAGAACCGCTCTCACTTGTTTAGTATGGAAGATATCAAGAACTCCGTTGCTAGTCGTTGACAAAAGCAACCACCTCTCAAAATAATTTTTACCTCTGTTTTACAAATGAAAAGCTCTAGCACATGTTTAATCCCTGCTTCCCTCTGCGAAGGGCCTGTCTTTTACTTTTATGTTGAGTCAACCTATTCCCTTTTATCTCATGCAAGCATTTGAGTTGTTATGTTTCACTCATCCATATGTTGATCTGTTTAATCATGTTTATTAACTTCTTTTGTTAGTACAATGGTTTTGTCTGAAGGAATATATCTTTGAAAGCTTTCTATGAATGCAAAAAGTTTGTTTTGTTGAGCATATGGTTTTTGCTATATTAGCTCTGTTTTAAAAAGGCTCCATTCAAAAGCTAGTATAGTTTGTTCATTGTTCTCTGACCAAGAACTAAGGTTTGCCACCACCAATTATAGTTTACCTTGTGCATCTTTATTTGTGATTCCCTTTTACTTATTGCAAGTTTATATCTTATAAAGGAAAGTTGCTGTCAATTATAAATTGTGCCTTGGTGAATGTGATGCTTCTTGTCCGTATTTTGATTATCGACACTTCACTCCATAAACCTGTGGTCATGTTTACTGAGTTTAGTTTTCGCTTGGGGACAAGCGAGGTCTAAGCTTGGGGGGGTTGATACGTCCATTTTGCATCACTATTTTGTATCATAATTTACTGTTATTCATTGATATATTTCACATTTAGAGATGATACTTATGTTATTTCCTCTGTTTTTACATGTTTGATGATCATTGGAGGATTTGCTGCCGGAGTCAGGATTCTGCTAGAAAAAGGACCATCAAGACACCATATTTTGAAGATCAGGAAAATTCCAGAAAAATACCAGAAAATTATATTTTATTAGAAGACTGAAGAAGCCAGAAGGAGGAAGCGAGAGGGGCCACAGGGCAGCCTCACCACCAGGGGGCGCGGCCCAGCCCCTGGCCGCGCCCACCTGTGGTGAGAGCCCCTGGCCCACTTCTACCATCGCCCCTTCGCGTATTTCATCGTCCCCAAAAACCTAAGTCAGGGGGGCTCAGAGATAGACACCGCCGCCTTTGCGGGGCAGAAAACACCAGAGAGAGAAAAGCTCTCCGGCAGGCAGAAATCTGCCGGGGAAATTCCTTCCCAGAGAGGGGAGATCATCGCCATCGTCATCACCATCGCACTAGACTTCATCGGGATCATCATCATCATCTCCATCACCAGCACCTTCATCTCCACCATCACCTCGCCATCCCGCTGTAACATCTTGAGTTGAATCTTGTTAAATTCTTAGGGGAAACTTTCCCGGTGTTGATTACTCTTGTGGTTGATGCTATTGAGTGGAACCATTGAATTAAGGTTTATGTTCAGATTGTTATTTATCATTATTTCACCTCTGATCATGATCCATATGATGTCTTGTGAGTAGTTCGTTTAGTTCTTGAGGACATGGGAGAAGTCAAGTCGTTAGTAGTGGAATTATGTTGAGTAATATTTAATGGTTTGATATTTATTTGTTGTGGTGCTATTTCACTAGTGGTGTCATGTGAACGTCGACTACATGATACTTCACCATTTATGGGCCTAGTTGTGTATTTGGCTACCAATTGTGGGGTTGCTGGAGTGACAGAAACCTAAACCTCCGTTGGGAAACCATTGCACCAGGGAGCGTAGGATCTTAGAGTTTAAGGCTATGGTTAGATTTATCTTAATTACTTTCTTGTATTTGCGGATGCTCACAAGGGGTATAATCACAAGTGTGTATTTATCCTAGTAAGGGTAGTGCGCTAGCACAGGTTCACCCCCATAACACTTATCAAACCAGTAAAGATTATTTAGCGGTATGAAGCGAAAGCACTTGACAGAAACTCCCGTGTGTCCTCGAGAACGTTTGGTCATCATAAGTTACACAACCAGCTTGGCCTTTGCTCTAGAAAGGATTGGGCCACTTGTAGCAATTATTGTTATTGTCTTTTATTTACTCGTACTTTATTTACTTGCATTACCAAATACCCCTGAAAACCCGTTTGCTAGTATTTACAGTGAATCCTTGATCAAAACCACTTGTCAACAACTTCTGCTCCTCATTGGGTTCGACACTCTTATTTATCGAAAGTACTATGATACACCCCCTATACTTGTGGGTCATCAGTTTCCCCTCCCTTGGGGAGGGGGCATGTGGAGGAGGTGCTACCTTCTGAATCCCACTATATAAACCCCCCATAGCCCCGTTGGCTCATTCATTCCTCTCCCTTCCTCCTGACTTGGATCCTACGTTTGGAGCTGTCACAGTGGGTTGACGGAAACTTCTCATGCCGGATGCCGTCATGCTGCCGGATTTGCAGTCTAAATCCACCTTCTGCCACTGCTCTGTTGGACCAGAGCCCGGACGACGTCTATACACCGTACATGTGTAATCTCTCGGAGGCGCCGCTCATGCGGTGCTGGTCTTCTTCGACTGGTACGACTACACGACCTTGAGGTCGGCTTTAGTTGTCTTCATCGACAACGTTCATGCGAGAACGTTCCCACGCACTCGGTCTTCAAGTGTATGAATACTGTCGCTGTTATCGTTACTGTTCAACTACTTAGATAGATCATGGGCTATGGGTGTAGGATTTTTTTGTTTTCTGCTTCGAATCCCAACAGTTTCATGTACACAGCTTTCTATAAATCATGCTCCATGAAAAGAATCGTGTCATCGGCATACTGTAGGATAGACACACCCCCTCGACCAAATGGGGAATAAGTCCTCCCACCTGGCCATCCTCTTTTTCCGTAGCAATAAGGATAGCACGCATGTCCGCCACAATATGAAACGAAAGTGGAGATAAGGGGTCGCCCTGACACAAACCCTTTCTAATTTGGAAATAATGACCAATGTCATTCTTTACTTTTATCCCAAAACTTCCTCCTTGAACAAAACTTGCAACCAACTCACAAAATTTATGTTCAAACCCGTTCATATGCAACGCTTGTTCCAAGAAAGGCCACTTAACTTTATCATAAGCCGTTTCGAAATCAATCTTGAACAAGACACCATCTAATTTCTTGCTATGAAGTTCATGAATAGTTTCATGCAAGTTAACCATACCCTCGAGAATATGTCACCCTGGCATAAACACAACAGTTTGTGTAGGCTTAATAATTGAATGAGCAATCCTTGTTAACCTATTTGTTCCTACTTTTGTAAAAAAATATTGAAGCTAACATTTAAAAGAGAAATAGGCATGTACTGTTTAATTTGAACTGCAGTCTCTTTTTTGGGAAGCAAAGTTATGACACCAAAATTTATTTTGTATAGTGGAAAATCCCCTGATTGCAGCTCTACAAATATTACCATCAAATCACTTTTATGACCTCCCAAAAAGTTTGATAAAACTTAGCAGGAAACCCGTCTGGTCCTGGAGCTTTATTATGTTCCATTTCCATCAAATCAGGGGTTTTTTCCGGGCCAATATTTCCAAAATATCGCTGGAATCTAGAAATCTTGTCCCCCTCTGAGAAATGCTGATGTCGTTCAAAAAATATTAGAATTTAATTTAATGTTTAAAATAAGATCTGAAAGCATATGCCCTGCTACAAATAGCAAATAGATTGGCATGGCATAGTGTCAAGCCTTGTGGAATGCATGCAGATGTCGTGGGAGCGACTCCTGCGCCCGACACTATCATTTTTTGGAATGTTTACTCTCTCGGATGGAATAAAAAATAAAAAAATCATACCAAGTGCGGGCGCAAAGTTTTGAACCCACACCACTGTCACGGCGCTAGCAGGCGAGTTTGATATAAAATAGATATAAATTTTAGTTGTTCTATAGTAAAAAAAATTGAATTCAAAATTCATTTGAATTAACTTGGAGGGTAAAAGAGCAAGATTTTAAAGATTTCACGGTAACCGTTAATTCGGTCCCCTCTAGTAAAAAAAAGTTAACCAAGAACTTTCACTGGGATAGCGCTCGGACACCTGGCCATGGAGAAACCATGGCGGCAATGTTGAAATATTGGGCCCAAAGTTAGTGGCCCATATTAGATTTCAGAAATTCCTAGAAATCTCAAAGCCCATGTGTGTGAGCCCATATGACATGCAGCCCAAGTTTTTGGCTGCACAAAGGCAAGTGGTGGGAGCTAAGTTTAGTCCCACATGGAAAGTTGGGAGAGATGTAGACCAACATATAAGGTGGGGTGTTGCACCACTTGGTAAGTGAGTGAGAAGAGAAGTTCCACACGCGCGCTCCTCCTCCTCCTCCTCGCTCGCTCGTCTCGTCTCGACACGTAGCCGAGCTTATCTTTTTGCTGCATAGGAAAACTGAATGTTTGACCGAGTCCTTGACAGACGCATCACAGCTAGCCGGTTCGGGTCGCTCCCGGATCGTGGGCTGCTGTAACCGACTCGGGAGTGCGACGTGGGCGTGGCCCACATTGCCTAGGGTTTCTCCGCTGCACCGCCTATATAAACTCTTTCCCGACTAACGCCGCACACAACCTGAAACCGATCTAGGGTTTTTGCCACCTCTTGCTTCTTGCGCCGCCTTTGTAGTCTACCTCATCCCGAGTGCCGGCGTGCACCGGCGAACGGGAGAGCAGGTCTCCGGAACCACTCGCCTTTGCGATCCTGTACGGGAGAGGGCGAATTAGGTTTTTGGGAAGTGCTCTGCGCGACTGCTCAAACTCTTCATCATGGGTCGTCTTCCTTCCAAGTCGGGCGGTGCAGCCTACCGCCGTCTTCATCGCCGTCTGCTTCGACCGGTCTTCTCCAACGTTGTCATCAACAACATTACTGCAACGACTACATCTGCAAACGAGCGGTACGTGCGGTCTACTGTTGTTTGTCTATTCGTCATGTTCTGCGAGTACATGTTTCGCTGCTATTTGTTTCTGTTCATCTTGCTGTTCAGTACATCTAGTATGTTCGAGTTACATGTGGTAGTAGCTTGTTTTGTCATGTTTAATATTCTGGAATTAATCATGGAAATTGTGCCTAATTATCTAACAATCCAAAAACCTAATTGTAGGCAATTTCTTGAATTATCAATGGCTGGTTTTACCGATGCACTGAGGCCGGATAAATTTACCGGTGTGCACTTTAAGAGGTGGCAGTACAAGGCTGAGCTTTGGCTGACCACGATGAAAGTGTTCCAGATTAGTAAAGGCAAACCTGAAGGAACTATGTCTGAGGATGATCAAAAAAAGTTCGAGGAAGCGAATACTGTCTTTGTGGGATGCATTCTGAGCATTCTTGCTGACCGTCTGTGTGATGTGTTTATGCACATAAAAGACAGAAAGGAGCTCTCGGATGCACTGGACGCCAAGTTTGGTGCTGCAGATGCTGGCAATGAACTGTACATCATGGAGACCTTTCATGATTTTAAGATGACTAAGGACCTTCCTGTGGTTCAACAAGCTCATGAGATACAGTGCATTTCCAAAGAGCTCGAACTCCTTAAGTGTGCCTTACCCGACAAGTTTGTGGCAGGCTGCATTATTGCCAAGTTGCCCCCTTCATGGAGGAACTTCGCCATAGCTCTCAAACGCAAGAGACAGGAGATATCAGTTGAAAATCTGATAGCGTCCCTTGATGTTGAGGAGAAGGCTCGGGCTAAGGAAACTACTGAGAAAGGAGAGGGTCATGCTACTGCTAACTTTGTGCAGCAGAAAGGCAAATCCTCAGGCAAGAACAAAGGGAACTTCAAGCCCTCTTTCAACAAGCCTTTAAAGACTACAACCTTCAAGAAGAAGAAGCCGAACAGGGACAGGAGTGATCTGACTTGTTTCACTTGTGGAGAGCCCGGCCACTTTTCCAAGGACTGCCCAGAACGCGCAGACCGCAGAGGGAAAAAGGCCAAGAATGTCAACATCGTGACTGCTAGCAATACTGATGGGTATGGTAATCTATTTATTGTTCTTTCGGTATTTCAATCTCCCTCTTGGTGGATTGATACGGGTGCTAACGTTCATGTGTGTGCTAACATCTCTATGTTCACTTCTTACCAGGCCGCACGAGATTCCTCTGTCCTAATGGGCAATGGGTCACATGCCTCTGTTTGTGGTGTTGGCACGGTAGAGCTGAGGAACGTGCAGCATGTCCCTTCTATGAACAAGAATCTTGTTAGCGGTTCCCTTCTTTGCAGAGATGGGTTTAAGGTTGTTTTAGAGTCGAATAAGGTAGTCGTTTCCAAGCATGGACAATTTATTGGAAAAGGCTATGACTGCGGAGGCTTGTTCCGCTTTTCACTTTTAGATTTCTGTAATAAATCCGTGAACCATATTTGTGGCGGTGTTAGTGATGATACCAGTGTTTGGCATTCTCGTTTATGTCACATTAATTTTGGTTTGATGAATCAGTTATCCAGTATGAGTTTAATTCTGAAATTCATTATTGCAAAAGGTTCTAAGTGCCATAGTTGTATGCAATCGAAGCAACCTCGTAAGCCTCATATGGCGGCCGAGGAGAGAAACTTGGCACCTCTAGAACTCATACATTCTGATCTATGCGAGATGAATGGTGTGTTGACAAAAGGTGAAAAGAGATATTTCATGACATTGATTGATGATGCGACTAGATTTTGCTATGTTTACTTGTTGCGAACTAAAGATGAAGCTTTAGACTACTTTAAAATTTATAAGGCCGAAGTTGAAAATCAACTAGAGAGAAAGATCAAGCGTCTTAGGTCGGATCGTGGTGGAGAGTATTTTCCTAAAATCTTTGACGAATACTGTGAGGAAAACGGTATTATTCATGAGAGGATGCCTCCCTACTCGCCCCAATCTAATGGGGTGGCCGAGAGGAAAAACCGCACGCTGTCTGACTTGGTGAATTTCATGCTCAACACTGCTGGTTTATCAAAGGTATGGTGGGGGGAGGCTTTGTTGACTGCATGTCATGTCCTGAATAGAGTTCCTAACAAGAATAAAGATAAAACCCCTTATGAGGAGTGGGTTGGGAGAAAGCCATCACTTTCGTATTTGCGCAATTGGGGATGCTTGGCGAAGGTCAACATTCCCATCCCAAAGAAACAAAAACTTGGACCAAAGACAGTGGATTGCATCTTTCTAGGCTATGCTCAGCGGAGCATTGGTTATAGATTTTTAGTAGTTAAATCCGAGGTACCTGATATGCATGTTGACACTGTAATGGAATCTCGTGATGCAACATTTTTTGAGAATATGTTTCCTATGAAAGATATGCATAGCACTGCTAGATTTTCTTCTGAGATAATTCCTGAATCTAGTACATCTGATGATTATTTTGAGCAACCACATGAGAACATTTTTGAGAACGTTCATGAGAAGGATGACAATGAAGCTCCTACAAGGAGCAAGAGACGGAGGACTGCAAAGTGCTTTGGCGATGATTTTATTGTGTACCTTGTTGATGATACTCACACGTCCATTGCTAAGGCATATGCATCACCAGATGCAGATGACTGGAAAGAAGCTGTCCATAATGAGATGGACTCAATTCTTTCTAATGGAACATGAGAATTATCAGAGCGCCCCCATGGCTGTAAGCCTGTGGGCTGCAAGTGGGTGTTCAAGAAGAAGCTAAGGCCTGATGGTACTATTGAGAAGTACAAGGCGAGACTTGTAGCGAAAGGCTACACACAGAGAGAATGCAAAGATTACTTTGATACCTATTCAATTGTCGCAAGACTAACCACCATTCGAGTACTACTTTCTATGGCTGCCTCTTATGGTCTTATCGTTCATCAAATGGACGTAAAGACAGCTTTCCTCAATGAAGAGTTGGAAGAGGAAATTTATATGGATCAGCCTGATGGATTTGTGGTAAAAGTGAAGAGAAAAAGGTGTGCAAGTTGTTAAAATCTTTATATGGCCTGAAACAAGCACCTAAGCAATGCCATGAGAAGTTTGACAGAACTTTAACTTCTGTTGGCTTTGTTGTTAATGAGGCTGACAAGTGCGTTTACTATCGCCATGGTGGGGGCGAAGGTGTTATATTGTGTCTGTACGTTGATGATATTCTCATCTTTGGTACAAACATGAAAGTAATACTTGAGGTCAAGTCTTTCTTGTCAAAGTGCTTTGATATGAAAGATCTGGGAGAAGCTGATGTGATCCTAAACATCAAGCTGAATAAGAACAAGAGTGAGATTACTTTATCGCAATCCCACTATGTTGAGAAGATCTTGAGCCGGTTTGGCTTTATTGATAGCAAGTCTTCTCCAACACCTTATGATCCCAGTGTGATATTACGTAAGAACAAGAACAAACCAACAGATCAACTGCGATATTCTCAGATCATTGGTTCACTCATGTACTTAGCGAGCGCGATAAGATCTGACATCTCTTTTGCTGTGAGCAAGTTGAGTAGGTTCATGTCAAACCCGGGTATTGATCATTGGCATGCACTTGAAAGGGTCATGCGCTATCTATGTGGTACAATGAGTTACAAAATTCACTATTCAGGGCACCCCGCTGTGCTTGAAGGATATAGTGACGCAAATTGGATCTTTGATGTAGATGATATCAAAGCCACTAGTGGGTATGTGTTTACCTTTGGAGGTGGCGCCGTATCATGGAGATCATGTAGGCAAACCATATTGATGAGGTCAACTATGGAAGCAGAACTTACTGCTTTAGACACAGCCACTGTAGAGTCAGAATGGCTACGTGAGCTCTTGATGGACATGTCGATGGTTGAAAATCTGTGCCGGCCATCCTCTTGAATTGTGACAACTAAACCGTTATTGTCAAAGTGAACAATTCTAAGGATAACACGAAGTCATCAAGACACGTTAAAAGACGTTTGAAGTCTGTCAGGAAATTGCGAAACTCCGGAGTAATAACTGTTACGTATATTCAAACAGACAAAAACCTGGCAGATCCTTTTACGAAGGGACTATCACGCAATGTGATAGACAGTGCATCGAGGGAGATGGGTTTGAGACCCATAGATGTTATGCCATAGTGGTAACCCAACCTTTGTGATCGGAGATCCCGTGAATTAGGACCTGGGAAAACAATCTAGTGGTTTAACTGAGGAGAGTATTCTATAACCCTCTCTATGTGAAGATGCAAAGCTCTCAAAATCTGTAAGGCAGGTTGACAACATGCCTTAATGTGTTTCTGTTGGCTATGATTATTAAAGATGTTGTCCTACAGAGCATTCTTGAAATAACACACCTATATGAGCCCGATTGTTAAATGTCGCAGTCTATGAGATTTGGGTGATCTCTAGTAAGCTCATGAAGAGACCATGGAGTACGACGCATATGCTCCAACCCGCGGGGTAGGCTACTGGCAGCCATGTACTGGTTATGACTTTAAGTAAAATCCTGACGCACAAAACTTACAATTCAAGGCGTAGTTCATTGTTCAAGTTGTTGATAGACGTAGCTTAAGGTTCTAGGCGAAAGTTCAACTTAACAGTCTCTGCTGAAACACTGGTATATAAACAAGTAGTGAGGTTTGGCAAATCTCTAAATGGGCATTTGAGATCTGGTGGGGGATTGTTGAAATATTGGGCCCAAAGTTAGTGGCCCATATTAGATTTTAGAAATTTCTAGAAATCTCAAAGCCCATGTGTGTGAGCCCATGTGACATGCAGCCCAAGTTTTTGGCTGCACAAAGGCAAGTGGTGAGAGCTAAGTTTAGTCCCACATGGAAAGTTGGGAGAGATGTAGACCAACATATAAGGTGAGGTGTTGCACCACTTGGTAAGTGAGTGAGAAGAGAAGTGTCACACGTGCGCTTCCCCTCCTCCTCCTCCTCGCTCGCTCGTCTCGTCTCGACTCGAAACGACATGTCACGTCACATCACGACGTGCGCGCGCGCCGCGGTTTGCGGAATCGAGCCTCGGAGCCGAGCTTATCTTTTTGCTGCACAGGAAAAGCGAACGTTTGACCGAGTCCTTGACAGACGCGTCACAGCTAGCCGGTTCGGGTCGCTCCCGGATCGTGGGCTGCTGTAATCGACTCGGGCGTGCGACATGGGCGTGGCCCGCGTTGCCTAGGATTTCTCCGCTGCACCGCCTATATAAACTCTTGCCCGGCTAACGCCGCACACAACCTGAAACCGATCTAGGGTTTTTGCCACCTCTCGCTGCTTGCGCCGCCTCCGTAGTCTACCTCATCTCAAGCGCCGGCGTGCACCGGCAAACGGGAGAGCAGGTCTCCGGAACCACTCGCCTTTGCGATCCTGTACGGGAGAGGGCGAATTAGGTTTTTGGGAAGCGCTCTGCGCGACTGCTCAAACTCTTCATCACGGGTCGTCTTCCTTCCAAGTCGGGCGGTGCAGGCTACCGCCGTCTTCATCGTCGTCTGCTTCGACCGGTCTTCTCCAACGTTGTCATCAACAACGTTACTGCAACGATTACATCTGAAAACGAACGGTACGTGCGGTCTACTGCTGTTTGTCTATTCGTCATGTTCTGCGAGTACATGTTTCGCTGCTATTTGTTTCCGTTCATCTTGCTATTCAGTACATCTAGTATGTTTGAGTTACATGTGGTAGTAGCTTATTTTGTCATGTTTAATATTCTAAAATTAATCATGGAAATTGTGCCTAATTATCCAATAGGCACAATTTCTTGATGTGGAAGACACAATGCTACCAGATATTTGAGGCGCTCAGGACGTCAATTACCTTGATCGAAGATGAAAGCTCCAGACAAAACTATCACCATCAACAAAGCTGACAAGGCCATATTGGCCACTTGCAAATTCAGCGCCCAATTTTCTGATCTCTCAAGACTAGTACCGATCCTAAGCTATTTGTTGTCGTTGCTTTTCAGCGAGGTGTTGACGTAGATCAGTTGTTGTCAAACAAGCTATTGGGTATAGCGTTTATCTCTTTGTCATGCACTAGCGACATAACGATTACTATGTCAGTAGGGGTTAAAGGAGTGGACTTTTGATCCTATGTGCATATGTTTCTTTTATCCAAAAAGTATTTTTAAAATGTTAACAAAATTAGGAAAAAACATATGCATGTAATTCTTCACATTCTACTTTCCTCAGTCAAAGTTTCATGGAAAACAAAAAAATTTTGTGGCCTCTGGGGAAAAAAGCAAAAAAACGCGTCGCAAAAGGCATATTTTAGTACTCCCTCCAACCGCTATTACTTTTCCCAACATAAATATATCTGGCTTCAAAAAAAATATCTATCTACTAAAATTTATCTAGATACATCCATGTTAGTGATAAATAATAGTGGTCAGAGAGAGTACTAAATTTTTTCATTTTTACATAGAACAAATGAAAAGTCTGCTTTTTCTTGTAATGACTTTGTGGACACGTAGAATATGGAGATGTACCTAAAACATTTTTGTTTGAATTTTTAAATATTTCAAATATATATATCAAAAATGCATTTTAAATAAAAGATGCATATGCACCCGGCAGCAAAAAAAAAATGTCCTTAAAGGAGGCTTGGTAGAGGGCTCGAGCCAAATGCATCTTTCAAGGCCAACTCGAAGACACTCATGCTAAACGGCATTCCATGCCGTACGCAACTTCTTGGATATTACAATAGCCTCACCGAACGTGTTTTGGAGTTCCAGTGTTTTCCCCTTGATCCATGTGTTAACTTTATGTAACCCTTTAGCTGCATTGTTTGTGAACAATTTACAACAAAGAATTAAAAGACTATATGCATCACTTGATGCAGAGGCGAGATATCCCCTTTTCGAAAATGTGCTCCTCCCTTGATTTAATTCAAGTGAGAGTGAATAGACTAGATGCAGTGAAAATTGGGCCACAACGCCCTAGATACTCAAGCAAATATTGCTCCGAGAGGCATGTATGTGTGTGCTTCTTGCTTCATAAAAAAATATGTGGACATGAGGAGGAGTCCACGTCCCACGCTATGTAAGCTATTTGTTGTCGTTGCTTTTCAGCGAGGTGTTGACGTAGATCAGTTGTTGTCAAACAAGCTATTGGGTATAGCGTTTATCTCTTTGTCATGCACTAGCGACATAACGATTACTATGTCAGTAGGGGTTAAAAGAGTGGACTTTTGATCCTATGTGCATATGTTTCTTTTATCCAAAAAGTATTTTTAAAATGTTAACAAAATTAGGAAAAAACATATGCATGTAATTCTTCACATTCTACTTTCCTCACTCAAAGTTTCATGGAAAACAAATATTTTTTGTGGCCTCTGGGGAAAAAAGCAAAAAAACGCGTCGCAAAAGGCTTATTTTAGTACTCCCTCCAACTGCTATTACTTTTCCCAACATAAATATATCTGGCTTAAAAAAAATCTATCTGCTAAAATTTATCTAGATACATCCATGTTAGTGATAAATAATAGTGGTCAGAGAGAGTACTAAAAATTTTCATTTTTACATAGAACAAATGAAAAGTCTGCTTTCTCTTGTAATGACTTTGTGGACACGTAGAATATGGAGATGTACCTAAAACATTTTTGTTTGAATTTTTGAATATTTCAAATATATATATCAAAAATGCATTTTAAATAAAAGATGCATATGCACCCGGGAGCAAAAAAAAATGTCCTTAAAGGAGGCTTGGTAGAGGGCTCGAGCCAAATGCATCTTTCAAGGCCAACTCGAAGACACTCTTGCTAAACGGCATTCCATGCCGTACGCAACTTTTTGGATATTACAATAGCCTCACCGAACGTGTTTTGGAGTTCCAGTGTTTTCCCCTTGATCCATGTGTTAACTTTATGTAACCCTTTAGCTGCATTTTTTGTGAACAGTTTACAACAAAGAATTAAAAGACTATATGCATCACTCGATGCAGAGGCGATATATCCCCTTTTCGAAAATGTGCTCCTCCCTTGATTTAATTCAAGTGAGAGTGAAGAGACTAGATGCAAGTGAAAATTGGGCCGCAACGCTCGAGATGCTCAAGCAAATATTGCTCCGACAGGCATGTATGTGTGTGCTTCTTGCTTCATATGTGGACATGAGGAGGAGTCCACGTCCCACGCTATGTGCAGATTCCCCCATGCCGCTGGCCTTGGGGATTGAATGAGAGAAGTGCTGGGATTTGGCGGCGAACGACTCGCTGTTTGGTCACAATCCGGACTGGTTTCTGCATACGATTGCAAACCTGAATGAGAAGCAACATGCAATGTTGTTTATGCTCTGTGGAGGGTGTGGCATCACAAGGAGATCACACAACAGAAGAAACCGCCATCGGTAGAATGCTAGAGGCGATTTTTGATGAGTTATCTTAACTCACTCATGCTGATCAAGCAACAACATGTAATTGACGTGGATAAGGGCAAGCATGTGATTTCTTATGTGCAAGGATTTTAGTGACATAAGCATGCTGATGATGGGCGTCAGAAGGCGAGGAAGAAATGGGAGCCGCCAGAGATAGGGACGACCAGACCAGAAAATGCTTTTGGAGCCCAAGCTCATTAGAGCCCTTTATTTTGAAAATTTTAAAAAATGACATTTTAAAAAAATTTAAAAAAATGAAAAAAAATATGTACATCAGGTAATGATGTATACTTTAATTGTGCAACATCTTAATCTGAAATAAATTAAATTAAGGGCTACATAAAAAAGATAAAGTCTAACAAGATTTAAATGTGCACTAT
Source organism: Dactylis glomerata (assembly GCA_007115705.1). Taxonomy (NCBI): domain Eukaryota; kingdom Viridiplantae; phylum Streptophyta; class Magnoliopsida; order Poales; family Poaceae; genus Dactylis; species Dactylis glomerata. The sequence goes on from QXEO01000183.1 coordinate 5,562,997, forward strand.
TCACATATCAAGATCTAAAATTTTATTTTTTTATGTGGAATAGAATACAATGTATTTTAGATTGAGACTTTGCAGAATTAAAAAATATATTATTGTCTATAAATATATTTTTTAAAAAAATATTTTTTTTTTGAATATTTAAAATAAAGTGCTCTAGTGAGCCTGGGAGCCAAATGGACGCACTCCGACCAAACTGAATACTAATGGGGCCTTCACACCATCCTGCAGTGCGGGCACGAGGACACTTTTTGGGAACTACAAGAGGGGTATTTTTTCTAAGATCTGGCCCTTATGTAAAACTAAACCGGAATCTGACCTCATCCAAAAACTAATTTCTAATCTGACCCAGTGCCAGAGTGTGCCGATGTATACCACTACGGCTCCAGTGGAGTTGGCGCCGAAATACTCCACCACTAGCTGGTCTTTATGGTGTGTACTTGCTTAGCGTGGTTGTTCCTGCTACTTCTATTTAGAGCATCTTCACTCATGAGCCCGACGAGACCCTCGGCACCCTTTTTTTCATCCGGACGGCGAAAAACGGTCCAGTCGCGCCCCCGGATCCTCGATTTCGCCCGGATCTGGGCCTTCATCCATCCGGCGAGCCCAGGCCATCCCCAGCCTTCCGGGGCGCGCTCGGGGACTCCGGACGAAACAAACTGGCGCGAAACCGCCGAGAAAATTCGCGCGCGTTCCCGCGGGTCGTGTGGCCCCGACCTGTCGGCGAGAGTGGGCGGTCGTCGTAGTCATCGTCTCGTCTTCCGCGCATCGTCTTCCCCGCACGCATCGTCTTCCGCGCGCTGTAAAGGCTGCCGCCGCTGGCCGGCCAGCCACGCGGCGAGGCGAGTTAATGCCAGCGCGGCCATATAACGCGGCCTACCGCGTCTGGCCGGCCACATTCGCCAGCCATTCGACCTCGCCCACTCCCCCACGCCGACGATCCCCGAGCTCGAGACAACCAGAGCAATGGCGAACAACTCCGGCGACGACGGCGCGGCGAACAACGGCTTCGGCCGCCGCTCCCTCCACCAATGGGAGGGACGCCTCCTCCACGCCGCCGGCTACATGGCGCCGCCCGACTTCCGGGCGCCCGGAGGTTGGCGCCTGAGCGCCGGCGGCATTCCCATCCCGCCGCCGCCGACGGGAGCGGCGCTCGACGCCGCCATCGACGAGGTCCTCGAGACCATGTCGGACGAGCAGCGCGCCGATCCGCGCTTCTTCCCGGACAACCGGGAGGCGTGGACGAGCTTCTTCCGCCGGCGATACGAGCGGGAACTGGCGGCCTACGACGGGCCGCCCCCTCCTCCGGCGCGCAACAACGCCGCCGGGCGCCGCCGATGGTGGAGCGCGCCGGGGAGGACGCTGGAGTTCGTCCTCCAGCACATCGAGGAGGGCAACGACCCCGTCCTCGAGATGCCGCCGGCGCAGCGGCCGACTCTCTCCCGCCGCCGCGGGAGCAGCTGGATGCCACGCCGGATGGCGGCGTCCGGCTCGTCCGGGACGGCGTCGTCCGGGTCGGCCACAAGATCCGGCTCGCTTTCCTCGGCATCGACGCCGAGGACAGTGAAGAGGGAGCCGGCGACGGCGCCTCGCCGCAACAGCGGCGCCCTCGTCATCCGCGACGGAGGGGCGCGCACCGCGTCGCCGCCGCGCCATCGCAAGGCCTCGAAGAAGGACGCCGCGCAGAAGGCCGCGTCCGAGCTCGCCGAGGCGGAGGCGAGGCGCGCCGAGGAGGCGGCGACGGAGGAGGCGATCCAGCGCTCCCTCCGCGACGTCGTCCCTGCAGAGAACACCATGCCGCTGGACGCGGCATTGGAGTGGTCTCGGCGGGAGTGGGAGCGGGAGGAGCGCGAGCAGCAGCGGCGGCTGCTGGACCTCGCCGCCGCCCAGCGTCGCGCCGAAGCCGCGACTCTTCCTCGTCGCGGCGCGCCGCCCGTCGTCAAGCTGGAGGAGTCCAGCGACGACGAGCTGTACCGCCCAACTCCGCCTCGCTTCGGCGACGCTGGGCAGGGCGACGACTCCTCCTCCGACGACGGCGCCGACTACACCACGCAGATGTATAGCCGTTTCGGCATGTAAATCGGCGTTTAGTTTAGGCCGAATTCATATATATGTCGAATTCGGCCTTTTTATGTAAAATAACTCTATTTTCGCCTCATATAATATAAATATCTCTAGTTTTCGTCTAATTTCGTCTGATTTCGTCAAAATTTGCCCAGTTCTACTTTGAATTCAAAAAACGTCCTGGGTTCGCGGCTGGAAACATGGGCCTCCCCAGGCCAAAATTTACATCCATCCGGCGCTAAATAGCGCCGGATTTCGGCCTGGGGGCCTCAAATGGCTGGAGATGCTCTAAGCTTCGGCCGATCGATATGCTCCACCTGACCAAGCATACGTGCTGCTACTCGCATGTTTTTCCATTACGCTTATGTAAATAAGTATTTTAAATAAAGTTTGCAATTATATAGTGTACTACTAAGTGTTAGAGATATATTAGGCAGTTACAGATATTAGGGAATTTGCAAAGTAATCGTAGTTAATCTCCTGCCATGTCTCTAGAAGAGCCTTCTTGGTCTCTAAGTCTGTACGCTTATATATATTCGCCCCGGGAGACTCAATAATATATCCATCATATTACACCAATCTATCTCCCTCTCTATCGTTCTACATGGTATCAGAGCGGCAAGATCATTGACCTAGCCGCCGTCCACGCTTCCGCATCGTGCCGCCCTCGGGGAGAACGAACGGCGAAATATGTTGATAAAGATCCAATGGCGCTTCCGTGATCCTCGGCTAGATTATATCTAGATGGACGTAGAGATGCGGCAATGATTCTGCAGGATAGAGAGAGAGGGGCTTGATTGTGACGCTCGATGGTGGTGATGGTCGGCGGCGAGGTTGTTGTTTAAACAATATGAATCTATATTTTTTTGTAGATTAAAAACTTGGTATCTTAATGTATAAAATTCATTGTATTGTTAAAAACTTGGTATCTTAATGTATAAAATTCATTGTTTGTTTAAAGATTAAAAGTTCACCTGCCATGCACGTATCACTTGCCATTTGTATAGACATCTACTATATAAACACAAGAAAATTTCACAAATATGCAAATCGTTTGCATCACCAAAATATGTTGTAACTTAGTAATATAATCAGTGTAGAGCTCCTGTCAAAAAAATAATCAGTGTAGAGCTAGCTAGCTTCTTAGTTCACGTTCGGAAGTTCCAATCAATCAAGCTTCTGAACTACCCCCGTCCTCCCGACCACTCCACCCTCGGCCCTCCCCACCACGCCCCTCCTCCCGCCGCCCTCGGAAACGTCGCCGGACAAAGTCCTGGCGGCGCGGCGGCGGCGGAGTTCCCTCAGCCGGCCTGGCGGAGGCGGCCAGATCTCGCGGCGGCGGCGGCCAGTTGCGGCAGCGGCGCCCGCGCCAGCCACGGTGACGGCGGTGTCTCGGGACAACGGCGGCCGGCGGATCCCGGGGTCGTCTGCAGGGTTTGAGCCCGATCTGGGCCCCATGGGCCTGGGCGGGTTTTGGCCATCTGCATCTTCTCCTCGGGGTGGTTCCTGTGTTGTCCTGCGGCATGAGGGCTCCTCGGACAGCAGTTCCGGTATGGCGGTGGTGGCCTTCTTCTCCGCTGAAGTTGATCGACGGGCTAGTTGTAGATGATTCCGCATCTAGTATCGGCTGCGAGTTGGGGAGGCGAGGCTGCCGGTGAAAATCGTGCCCTGACCACGGTCTCGGCGGGCGATGGCGGCATTCTCGGCGCCGTTACCTTGTTGAAGGCATCGCCTGTGCAGTCTTCGGCTACTCACTTGTGCTGCTCCGGGGGAAACCTCAGATCTGGCTATACCGGATCGGACGATGACGACGCTTTGGCGTCGCTCTACCTCTTGAGGACATCGTTTTTGGAGCAACGCCGGTTGGTGGAGGCAAGAGGCGGAGTGGTGTTCATCAACCGCACAGCCGACAACGAGTCTTGGCGGCATGGCGCTGCGGGGCCTTGATGATGATCGCGGCTTGATGGGCTCGCACAGGTTGGGGGCACTGTCTGGCGCTGTGGTGGCTTCGATGGTAGGCCTGGTGAGGGCTTTTGCTTCGGTCTAACGCACTGGAGATGGCTGGTGGATAGAGGTGGTGGTATTCATTGAAGCTTGCGCACAAGGCGCCTTTTAAGATGATACCTGGGAGTCGGCGATGACGGTGGTTGGGGCACAATGCCCTGTCTATTCTTCTAGCTTTGTACTAGCTTGTTGGTGCTTTGACACCTTTGTTTGGTGGCTCTGGTTTATAAGTTCGATGTAACGCTCTTTACCGGCTTTTGCCAAATAATTGAAATAAAAGAAGGCCGTATGCATCATTTTGATGCAGAGGTTGGGACTCCCCCATTTCGAAAAAAAATCAATCAAGCTTCTTCATATAGCTAGCTAGCTCGGGACAGTATGCGTGTGGCTTGCTTGCTTCTTCGGCGCCAACCGTGTAGGCACCGAATCGCCCTTCATGGTAACCGGAAGATTTGAGGCAAGGTAGTCGGCGCCGGGGAGCATGGCGCCGATATGACCAAGCTAGGCTCCGCCTGATTTGGCACCGAAATGAGGGGTCATATTCGGTTATAGTTCTTGGAAGGGGTCATATATGGCTGATGTCGAATATCGAAAAACGCTTCGTCCGCCCCGCCCCCCGCGGGCGAGGTCGGGCGACCCCCCAACCCTAGCGCCGCCAGTCTCCTCCTCCCCCTCTCTTCCCTTCGCCGCCGTCGGCGCTGGCCGCCGGGCAAAGTCCCGTGCGGTGCCGGCGGCGGCGGACCGGCTCCTACCCGCGCGCGAGGCAGGCGACGCGGGGTCACCCTGTGCTGGCGGCGGTGCTCCTCGGTGGACAGGGTTCCGGTGGCGGCTGCGCTCTTCCCGGGTGGTGGCGGCGCCGGGTGACACGGTGGCGGTGGCGCGGCCACTTGGCGGCGCGGCGGCACGGAGGCCAGCGGCGGCGCTGTCCTGGCCCAGATCTGGGCCCTTTTGGGCCCCATCTGGGCTTGGGCGGGCCAGGTCGGGCTTCTCGGTGCCGGCTCCCGGTGGCTGGTGGAGGGTCTCTTGCTGAGGATGGCTAGGACGGCGGCGCGTGGACTGCAGCGCGGCCATCGGGCTCGGCCGGGCCAGAGGGGCCTGGTCTGCTCCGATAGCTGTGTCCGGTCTGTCACCGCAGGTGGCGGTGGAGGTTGTGCCCTCCCGCGTGGCTGCTGACCAGGCTCCCCTCGGCTTGGGGTGGCTCCTCTCGGTTTCATCGGTCTTCGTCAGTGGGTCACAGTGAGACGGCGGTGATGGTTGCAAGACCGTGGTGGCGCGAGTTGGTGGGCGGCGAGGTTGGCGGAGCGTGACGGAGTGTCCGGGGATGTGTTTTTTGGGGGACGGGAGAAATCCTTGTCGGGTGGCCGACACTGACGCGGTGACGCTTGCGGGCATCGCCATTCCCTCTTGAGGGGCGTCGGGGTTTCCCCTTCCCACTACCCTTCCGCATATCAGGGGAAACCCTAGGATTTGTCCGGGCAGCAGCGTCGTCATCGTCGCATCCCTTCTTGAAGGTGTTGCTTTGGTATGCGGCGCTTCGGAGGGCTAAGCTCGTGGTGGGAATTCTCCGGAGGGCGCAGCGGTTGCGGATCATCAGCGTTTTCGTCGATCCGACTTTGTCAACTTTGCTTTCTTTTCTGCTTCTTCTTTTGTTTCTTTTGGGCTTTACTGTGCTGTTTGCCCCAGCGGTGGTCTCAATCTTGTATCGGTTCGTTGCTATATTAATATAGCGGGGCGCAAGCCTATTTCGCATATATGGCTGATGTCATCGTCTCTGCGTGCACTAGACTGCCCAACTATGCTGACTTGCTAGAGGCAGAGCTCGTAGCCGAGGAGGTTTTAGCCCTGGCGCTACACTGGATAACGAAGTATAACAGTTTGGAGTCGAACAGTGCGAAAGTAATTAAACTCGTCGACGTCAAATCACCAAATCTATCTCACTATGTGAGGAGACTGGAGGCTATTCGTGAGTACTTTAGGAAAAGAGAGAGAGAGTAGTTTTAAAGGTTAGCCGTGAGGAAAATGGAACGATCTAGCTCAACTAGGAAGAGTTTATGGTATACCGGTTACGCTCGTCTCTACAAGTGTAAAAAATTGATACCTTTTTTTTGAGATCTATTTGAAAGCTACAGTGAGAAATACTTTTTTCAACATGAGTGGCCGCATAACTTAGACGATTCTATAATTTTTTATTATGATATATAATCACGTCTTTATGTTTTTTTTTCTCTCGACTGGACAGTGGCTATATGCATCCTACCTATGCAAAAGCCGGATATTTTTTTTCAAAAACTCTTAAGTAATAAAGTGTTCTTTATGGAATAAAAGGAAGAGTTTATGGTAGAACGAAGCCGGCTTTGTAATACTCTGCCAGAGATTGTTGCGGCGATGAACTGTGATTGTATTCTCATTGTTTCTTATTATATTCTCTTTCTGGTGGAAAAAAGTGAAAACTTATCTTACATGTATTTGAGAAATGATCAAGTCTGTCATTAAGATGGTACGCTACACAAAGATGTGGCGCTGGTATATGGTGAACTAACCCACAATCCCTTAATCTAAGGAGATACTTTGATTGTGTCTTCGTGTCGTAACTTCTCTTTGTATGACCCTCCTTCTTCATTTTAACATGTTGATCATGACTTGTTGCTTGCCTTAAGTTTGTCGATTTGCTACTTAGTTGCCAGACAAGACTGAATGAGATCCCAGGAAGAATTTTCACTTCCACAATATATAGGAGTCCCTTGAACCATAATTGCAGAGGTTGCATATTGGGGCTGCGACTACCACCACCAAGAGGCTGTTGCCCCAATTCCCGATCCGTTCCCTCCATGCGAGCCAGCATATAAGGAGCAGCAGCTTCGCATCCCGCCGATCTGTCGTGAAAATCCACAGGGACAGCCATCACACAGTCAAGCCCCTAAGCTGGACGCCAGAAGAGTCGCGCCACCCCAAATTCAGACACACCGTCCTTAGAGCATCTTCATTGGTGTTTCCTAAATAAGAGCCGGCAGGGGCGCCGACACGGGTGTATTACGAGTGCCAGTAGACGCTCCCTTTTTATTGGGAGCACCATTGCACAACGGGCCTTCCAATATCGCCGACCTCAATAGAGTTTCAACACCTAATTGCAAACACAATTACAGTCAAAAAAATTGCAAATACAAAGTGAATAATAAATTTTCAGAGTTTGGAACTTACAATATTATTTGGAGTTTTAAACACACAAATAGTATAAAAATATAATTATTCATACAACAATTCAAACAGAAAAATAAATAAATCAATGGCATTTCCTCCGAGAGTCCATAAATGCTCCACTAGATCCCCCTCACGACGATTATGTTCATCTCGATTGCGGATTTCTTGAGGCATAGTGAGGAATGCAAAAAATTCAGCCGACACTTGATCAAGTTCGGCCAGAGGACCTTCCTGATCAAAGGGTTGATCATCTTCCACTGGTTCTTCATGCTCACTCTCGATAATCATGTTGCGCATGATCACAGAACAGTTCATGTACTCCCATATCTGAGACTCCGATCAAGTTAGAGCAGGGTACCTGACAATAGCAAATCGCTTCTGAAGTACACCGAATGTCCGCTCTACATCCTTTCGACAAGCCTCCTGACACTTAGCAAAGTGAGATCTCTTCTCCGTGTTTAGCGCAGGAATGGTCTTCACAAATATACACCACTGGGGGTAGATACCATCGATGAGGCAGTACCCTTTGTTGTAACTGTAGCCGTTGATCTCAAAGTTCACCGCATAAGCTTGTCCCGCCGCCAGTCTCGCAAACACAGGAGAGCCTTGCAACACATTGATATTATTGTGAGCTCCCGTTCTGTCACCGCTTCAAGGATCACACTGCACTCTTTGGTATGTCCTTTGTACAATCCTAGCCAAGCAAATCGGCAGTTCTTCCAACCCCAATGCATGTAATCGATGCTTCCAAGCATCCCAGGAATCCTCTAGCTGCATTTTATGCCAAGATTCTAGTAGTGTCTTGTTCATTTGAGGCTCGCAAGTAGTCTTTCCAAACACTGCCAGCACCACCCGACAAAATCAGCACATGGTTTCAAAGCATGTCAACTCAGCCGTGCGTAGATAGTCCTCATTTGTATCAGATAGTGCTCCATATGTAATCCACCGTAGGGCAGCCGTGCATTTCTAAGCCGATGAGAACCCATACGTGCAATATGGCTTGCACATGAAGTAGTCTTCGTACTCTCGGACGCCGAACACTATTTTCATGAGTGTTTTCTTGTTCATTTGTAAAATGACGCATGAATTCCTTAGGGGTATTTACTGCATCTTCCACAAAATAGTTTGAGTCAAGCAAAAGATCACCTGCAAGTCGATGTTGATTCTTGTTCTTCGCCTTCTCAACCCTCGAACCTCCTCGGGAGGGACGACAACTAGCTTCTCTCGATAGCATAGCAGAGCGGTCAACACCATCATATGCTATTCTTGATAGTTGGCGGTGTCGGCTTCGTCTTGCATCAACAGCTCCATCATCATCTCATCGTTGCCGCTGGTTTTGCAAATAAGCAAACACCTTGCAGACGAGGTCGGCACAGGTGGTGGCGACAGCTACTCGAAGCGCCGGGAAGCGGCAACAAGATGGCCGACGTCTTCTAGGCGGCACAAGATAGTGTATGTGTCTGCTGGTGGGAGGCGGCCAGGGGCGCGGCGGAGGCTGTCGGCAGCAATGGCAAATCTAGCATGGGCGGGAGGTGAGAAGGGATGAACCGACTGTATGTGTCTGCCAAGAGGGGCTCCGAGGTGGCTTTTGGTGAAATCCGATGTGGCGCGATGTACCGGCGCTCTGCCAAGAGGGGCTCCGAGGTGGCTTTTGGTGAAATCCGATGTGGCGCGATGTACCGGCGCTCCCAAATGACTTTTGATGCGTTGGAACCGACCTAGGAGTGCTAGCTATTTTATTAGCCTTCAAAATGTGTTGACTTTATATTGAAACCGCCGTGTGACAACAAAATAGTGCCGCGAGGCGTATTGGAAGAGTGGGTGGAGATACTCTTAGCTCTCGCCAGAACGCTGTCTAGAACGGCAGTACCGCAGCTGACGGCGGCGAGGATGCGCAGTGCAAATGCTTTATGCTCCCAGCGGCTAATGTTTGCTCTTAGTCTACTCAGCAGGAGAGGGATAGGAGCCCATGGGAGAAAAAACTGATGAAAATGTGGCCTACACATTCGTTCAACTATTCGATCACTATTTTACACTAAGCAACTAATTTATCTCTTTGACTGATTTATAGTTGTCTTATTCCGCAAATATATTAGTTATCAAAAGTTGAACACCATGTGCCCTAAAGTTGTTGAGTTCATTTTGTGCAAACTGCAAGTCAAACACAATTGCAATTTCTAGCAATTTTAGACAAACACAATTGCAATTTCTAGCAATTTAGACAATCAGAATTGCAATTTCTAGTCAAACACGATTGCAATTTCTAGTCAATTTAATATTGTAGAAGACTAGGGTTTTGGGTGCAAGCGGAATAGATTGATCGGTGCACCTTGGCACGTATATGTAGTTACATGATGCGGGCCTCTACCTCAACTATACAAGGAACTAGGAGGTGGGCCAGGCCGAGTACACAATATACGTACACAATATATTCAACACCCCCCCGCAGTCGAAGCGTCGCCAGAGACACAGAGACTGGAACGAAACTCCTCAAAAGTAGAAGTCGGCAATCCCTTAGTCATCACATCAGCAAACTGTTGCGCAGTCGGAACATGAAGAACCCTAGTCCGTCCGAGAGCAACCTGTTCGCGTACGAAGTGAATGTCAAGCTCAATGTGCTTCGTCCGGCGATGATGAACGGGGTTGGCGGAGAGATAGACAGCCGAAACGTTGTCACAGTAGACAACCGTAGCATGAGACACATCGTGATGCAACTCCTGAAGCAGCTGTCGGAGCCACGTGCACTCGGCAACGGCGTTGGCCACAGCTCGGTACTCAGCCTCCGCGCTAGAGCGCGACACGGTAGGCTGTCGTTTCGACGACCACGAAACGAGTGAGGGACCAAGGTAGACGCAGTAGCCAGAAGTAGAGCGCCGGGTGTCGGGGCATCCAGCCCAGTCAGCATCCGAATAGGCCACCATCTCCATAGAGGGGGACGCTGTGAGGGTGAGTCCAAGATGCGTCGTGCCACGGATATAGCGAAGAATCCGTTTGACGAGCGTCCAATGAGAATCCCGAGGAGCGTGCATATGGAGGCACACCTGCTGAACAGCATACTGCAAGTCTGGACGAGTGAGCGTCAGGTACTGAAGAGCGCCAACTATAGACCTGTAGAACGGAGCATCAGAAGCTGGGGAACCGTCTAGAGCCGAGACCTTGGCCTTCATGTCCACAGGAGTAGCGACAGGGTGACAGTTGAGCATACCAGCACGCTCAAGCAACTCATGCGCATACTTCTGCTGATGAAGAAAGAAGCCATCAGGGCGCCGTGTGACCTCAATGCCAAGGAAGTAATGAAGAGCACCCAGATCCTTGATGGCAAACTCGTCACGCAGCCGGAGAGTAAGCTGCTGAAGGAGAGCTGCAGAGGAAGCCGTGAGGATGATGTCGTCGACATATAGGAGCAAGTAGGCAGTCATGTCGCCATGGTGATAGACGAACAGCGAAGCATCCGAGCGAGTGACGCAGAAGCCCATAGTCTGCAGAAAGCTGGAGATCCGCTGGTACCAGGCGCGAGGGGCTTGCTTGAGGCCGTAGAGCGACCGAGAGAGCAAGCACACATGTCCAGGATGAGAAGCGTCGACAAAACCAGTGGGTTGCTCACAATAGACCTGCTCAGTAAGGTGACCATGAAGAAAGGCATTAGAGACATCCATCTGATGAACTGGCCAGCCACGAGAGACTGCGAGCTGCAGAACGGTGCGAATCGTGCCCGGTTTAACAACCAGTGCGAAAGTCTCGGTGAAGTCGACGCCAGCACGCTGACGGAAACCACGGACCACCCAGCGAGCCTTGTAGCGCGCAAGGGTGCCATCGGAGTGAGTCTTGTGCCGAAAGACCCACTTGCCACTGATGACATTGGCGCGCGGTGGTCAGGGAACCAGTGTCCAAGTGCGGTTCCGCTGTAGGGCGGCGAACTCATCTTGCATCGCGGCGAGCCAGTGAGGATCCCGAAGAGCTGCCCGGACGGAGGCGGGGATCGGAGAGGGCTCGGACGTGGATGCCGTGAGGAGATACTCGGCGCTGGAGTATCTCAGACTCGGGCGGTGGACGCCGGTACGAGACCGCATCGTAGGAGCGTCGTCCGGTGCCGACGTAGCAGGAGCCCCGGCCACGCCAGGGGCCGAGGAGGCGGGCAATGCCGCAGTCGATGAAGGCGGCGCAGCGGGTGGCGTGTCGGACTCCGAGTCGGACTCCAGACGGCCGGGCGGCGTGGGGGCGCGACCATGGGGAGTCGCAGCGCGTCCCGAGGTGCATGCAGCACCAACGCCAGGAGGCGGTCCAAGACTGGACCGGCCGGCGGGCTGGGTCCGAGAGCCGTCGGTGATGGACGGCGAGGCGAGTACCAGCGGCGAAGCGGCGGGTACCTGCTGAAAAGGAAACTGCATCTCGTCAAAGTAAACGTGTCGCGACGTGAAGACGCGATGAGAGACGGGATCATAACAGCGATATCCTTTGGTGTTGGGTGGGTAGCCGAGAAAGACACAGGCTAGCGAGCGAGGTGCAAGCTTATGAGGCGCGGTAGCGGCGATGCTAGGATAGCAGAGACAGCCGAAGATGCGAAGCTCATCATAAGAAGGTGGTGCACCGAAGAGAAGATGATGAGGAGCAAAGTTGCCACGGGTGCGACACGGGCGAATGTTAAGAAGAAGGGAGGCTGTAGAGAGCGCGTCGGGCCAAAAACGGGGAGGCATGTAGGCATGAAATAGGAGCGTGCGAACACAGTCGTTAAGAGTGCGGAGGATGCGTTCAGCGCGACCGTTCTGTTGCGAAGTATAGGGGCATGTGAGGCGAAAAGTCGTGCCATGGGTGGTGAGGAGAGTGCGAACTGCGAGGTTGTCAAACTCCTTCCCGTTGTCGGTTTGCAACGCAAGAATGGGACGCCCAAACTGCGTGGCAACATAGGAGTAAAACGCGGCAAGAGTGGCGAGAGTATCGGACTTGCGGCGCAACGGGAAAGTCCACACATAATGGGAAAAATCATCAAGAATGACAAGATAATAAATATAGCCCGTATTACTTGCAACTGGAGAGGTCCAAACATCACTATGGATTAACTCAAAAGGATAGGAAGCGACATGAGAAGAAGCCTGAAACGAAAGCCTAGTATGTTTGCCAAGACGACACGCATGACAAGAATGATCAGCGGTCTTATTACACGTGAAAGAAAAACTCCTAAGAATGTGACGAAGGGTGACGGGGTTGGGATGACCCAAGCGAGCATGCCAGAGGTCCACACCGGTGGCGAGGGCGACGGGGGCGGCGGATGTGGAGGGCGAGGAGTGCACTGGGTAGAGGTCGCCGGGACTGTCACATCGGTGGAGCACCATCCGGGTACGGGAATCCTTGACAGAGAAACCAAACATGTCAAACTCAACAGTCACAGGATTATCACGTGTAAATTGTTTGACAGAGACAAGATTTTTGATGAGGTTAGGTGAAACTAAGACATTAGACAAGGAAAGTGGAGTAGACGTAGACGGAAAAGATGCATGGCCTATATGAGTGATAGGAAGAGAGGAGCCGTCTCCGACGGTGATGCGAGTGGAAGTGGTGACGGGGTGAGAAGTATGGAGAGTATCGGGGTGGGCAGCCATATGAGCGGAGGCGCCTGTGTCCATGAAGAAGTCACCGCCTCCAGCATACGCGGACGGTGGCGGAGCAGCGTGCAGTGCGGCGATCAGGGCCGGGTCCCAAGGCGCAGGGGGCATCGGGGGCGGCGGTGGCAGCCCGCCTGGCTGCGACGGCTGTCCGAACGAGTAGGGCCCGTAGGGCTGCACGTACTGTTGTGGCGCCGCGAAGAACGCCTGGTGGGAGGGTGGCCGCTGGCCGAGGACACCGGAGGCGGGCGCGCGGGGGACCGGCATGGAGTAGGCATGCACGACGCCGGTCCAGGGGTTCTGCCCGGCGTACCAGGGGGCCGGCTGGAAGAGCTGCTGCTGCTGCGGACGGGCGACGCCGCCCGTAGGCTGCTGCTGCGCCTGGGGCTGCTGCTGTTGTTGCTGGCGCCCGCCGCGACGACCCCCGCGGCGACGATTGTTGTTGTTGACGGGTTGAGCCGGTGGTGGAGGTGGCGGCGCCTGCTGATAGGCCGGCGGGTGGGGGAAGCCAGGCGGAGGGCGAGCGACGGGGGGCGCCGGTCCGGCGCGGGTGCCAGTGGTGAGGGCGGTGTGCGTCGCGCGAGCCCGCACCATCTGCAGTCGGCGCTCCTCGAGCTTGAGGTACGCCACAACCTTGGGGAAGGTGGGGTCCGGGAGGAGGGTGAGGTTGGAGGCGGCGTTCCCGTAGTCCTCGTGCAGGCCGGCTGTGAAGGTGGTGATGAGCAGCTCGTCGCCAATGGGCTCGCCGAGATCGCGGAGCTCGTCGGCAATCTTTTTGAGGCGCATGCAGTAGTCGTCGATGGAGGAGTCGAGCTGGTGACACCCGTAGAACTCGCCATGAAGAAGGACCTTGCGCTGAAGCTTGTTGTCGGTGAAGAGACCGTTGAGCTTGGTCCAGACGGCGCGGGCGTCGTCCTCGTCGGCCACCACCGTGTGGAAGAGGTCGGTGGAGATGGTGAGGTAGAACCAACGGATGATGGTGGCGTCGATGATCATCCACTCCTCGTCGTTGACCATGAGACGGGAGTCCACGGAGCCGTCGACATGGCTGTGAAGGAGAAACTCGCGAAACACGAGGGAGAAGTACCGCTTCCAAGGAGAGTAGGACGCGGTGGTCTGGCTGAGGGTCACCGGGACGCGGTCGGCGATGTTGAGATCGCGGATGAGGGCCATGTCCGGGCCGGCAAAGGGGTTGCTGCCGGAGGAGAGGGAGGAGGCCGGGGACTGCATGACGGCGTCGAGGTGGAGAGGCGCGCGGCGGGGCAGCGACTCGAGGGGAGGCGGCGGCGGCGGCGCAGGGGAGAGCGCGGCGGTGGCGGCGGCTTGAGTGGAGGCGGCGGCGGCGGCGGCGCAGGGGAGAGCGCGGCGGCGGCGGCGGCTAGGTTAGGAGACGTGGGTGGAATCTGATACCATGTAGAAGACTAGGGTTTTGGGTGCAAGCGGAATAGATTGATCGGTGCACCTTGGCATGTATATGTAGTTACATGATGCGGGCCTCTACCTCAACTATACAAGGAACTAGGAGGTGGGCCAGGCCGAGTACACAATATACGTACACAATATATTCAACAAATATCCCAACTCACTATAAGATATAGGGAACCAGAGCCTTGATCCTCGTCGGGTACTCCTCAAATTTGGATTTATACCATCTTTTGGTGGCTAAGCTTCGGCCGACGAGGTAGACTGCGGTGCCGGAGGCCATTGCTAGCGCGTAAACCGTCTGAGAGATCATTGCGAATCCGAAGAAACCGGCAATCTCGAAGAGGTAGTGCGGGCAGGTGACCAGCTCGAAGAGGCCGCCCTTGGGGATCTTGTACCCCTTTTCATCGCTTCCTCCCTTCCTTAGCTGTGAGAGGAGGTAGTGGTGGTAGAAGTTACCTGCAATGCCCACGGCGAAGAGGAGCACACCAGGGTAGAGTAGGTCGGTTGGAGGGTCAGGGAGACCGGCGGCAAGGTACAGTGCGTAGATCATCGTGATTGTGCCGAGGAGGTAGCTGGAGGAGATGGCTAGTGCCGTTTTGAGTGGCATGTTTCCACTATACCGGTGGATGAACAGTACCTACAAGAGCAAAGTAAGCAGATAGATATATTCAAATGATTTCCCTCTACTGGAAGTTGATTTTTCTTAAAGAAACCTAGAAGAACTGAATAATGGCAATTTTTACGATACCTTTTGTCAAATCATACTACTCCTGGAGGGAGGCTAGTATGAAAGGCCCAGACCCATCACTAAGCGTGCGATAGGTTCATCTAAAAAGGAAAACAACCCAGAGGTAGGTTCGTTGATGATAAAAGAAGCAACGCCGCAACTTCGAGATGACCACCGCCGCCAGGCTCACAGCCACTTCCAGACGAGCGCCGCACCTCCACGACCCACCGCCGCCGCACCTCCAAACTCTGACGTCCCCACACCACCTCCAGACCCCGCCGCCGCCGCCCATGTCGCTTGCGGCCATCGCATCTACCTCACACGCGGCCACCGCCCACACGCCCGAGAAGGCCACCGCCACCGCCACGTCGTCTCCGTCGACGGCGAAGAACTCGCGAGTGCGACGTATTCTCCTCAACACTGGAGGCCTCATCCCTAGACGCCGTTGAACCTCCTCTCCGCTCTCCAAATCTTCCTGCACGGAGCCGAAGCCGATGCCGCCCCACACGATCCACTCGGCGCGGTTGTGATGTCCCCCACGGCTCCAGATCGCTTGCATCAGTTAATGGCATATTTTGTTATCTAAAGTCTGACAGTCAGAGATGATTGCTGATTCAAACTGGAGTGAACCAAACATTCAAATTGCTTAAGTATTATCCCAAGGTGCTTGATGCCCTCTGCTGTTAGGATATGTTATAATCCTTTGTTTGGATCATGACGTAATTGCATTGAGGTTATCATCTCAGCAAAGGAATTATTAACATTTCCAAATTGAGATGGAAGTATGGAAGCACTCGTCATATCAATCTTTTTGCTGTTTGGATTCTTAAAATTGTCAAATGAAGATGCTGAGTATATAACCATTGTCATTTCAATGTATTACCGAAAGTGAAACACACTAAAGAAGGAATTAGCTTGGTGATTGTTTTGTTTAAAACATTGTAAGCATCTGTACAGATCCTCATGTCTTGCTTAATAATTCTAGTGATTTCGGCTAACTAAATTGAAGTGAGAACAATATATCATTTAGTAGTATAACATTTACTGTGAAAGGACCAAGTTTGACTAGGATCTTAATTTTAGTCATCTATTACACTACTTCAAGCCATGATACAGGGAGCTTTCACAACTCAACGCTTTGGGCAGGACCTTTGTGGTGCTGTCAAAATCAACATAAGGCCAACCTATCATATTCAATTAGAGTTAGATAACTATAGTACCTTCTGGTGAATCATGGTGAAAATTCATGCATTTACCTTTTCAAAACACTTTGTCATAAGCGAGAGTCATTCTACCTTCCAACACATTAAAACAACTCTGCTTTGTGTCAGAAACTATGAATTAATCTGAACTTGCACCTTTTAGTTACTGCTTGAAAGATGCCTCATAGTTTTGGTCAAGGAGCTCACAAATCAGATGCTCATATATTTTTTCCACTAAGCTGCAATAAAGGTCAATGATACCATGTTATAAGTTGCAAGTTTTATCTTTTTTAGACTGTTGGAGAATTTGCAGAGACCATGAATGTATTTGAGGAGCCAAGGAAGCTTGTTCATGTCAGGAACAGCACATAGTAGGAATTAACTGCGGCATGATCCGTAAACTTTTGTAGGGAATTATTATTCAAGCTGTGGGAATTCAGTGCGAAACTGCGAATGCATGATACCAATGTTATTTCAGTACTGCTTAACGACACAGTCCAAATCATTATTCGAGCTACATACAAGAGTAGCATGAACCATAATAGTGTATAGTATTTCGTATATTTGCATTTGTCTTCATGTCCCTTGCCGTGTGAGAGATCATGAGCTATGCGCTTCTTCTTGTAGACAAACAGTTCTGCATATACTGACTCAAGTGTGCTCTCTAATTGTAAAATTTAATGTTCCTTATCATTCAGAAGGTAGACCAATGAAGCTTGTACACTATTGTTTGAAGCACTTGTGCAGTAGTTGACATCTCTTCAGTAGTTGAACAATATAAGTAAAAATGAAGGACTTTATTCATGATTAGAAAGAATGTGTTTACAATCAATTACAATAGCATGGACCATTTCACTAAGGCATGCCATGCATTCCTGATCTCGGATCACTTGAACACCACTGAAACACATCACACTGAAGAATAACTAGATAATGTGCCCAAGATAACCATCCAAGCAGGTCATTGCCTCCACTCCGTCGACGCCCGAACAATCCAACAGAACTCTACTAGAAGAGACCATCACCCAACCAACATCTCTGATCGCAATCTGCAATTTAATTGGTATACAAATTCAGTTATGTCTCACATAGTTAGAAGCAATTTTGGCAGAACTGGAACGAAATCAGAACTCACGTTTCTTGCAATGGTCTCCTGGAAGAGGTTGATGACTTGCTTGAGGGAGACGTGGAGGTCGTTCTTGGTGGGGTGGCGTGCGGCTTTCAGGTCCGTCACCTGCGGCGATGGGACGCCGCCAGACCTGATCACATATGGCCAGAAATTTATTTATCGGATGGCATCATCTCATTGTGTACAAATGATTGTGTATATGCTCATCAAGACATCAACAATCAAATGAAACTGTACATGTCTAAAATTCACAGTTACTGCAACTGCTGAAACTGCCACCAAATAAACTATCTTCACAGTTCCATGACATGAACCAGAGAAGTGGCAGACTGCATGATGGCGAGCGCCGGCTAGATGGCGCCGAATCGGGGTCAGCAGCGCTGGGTCACGGCGGCGTCCGGCCAGAGCAGGACTGGACGGCATCGGCTAGGGGCCTCGACGAAGGATGGCTGGCCGGCGGCCGTGGGGGCGGAAGGCGGGGACGGCGTGACGCCGGGATGTGTGCAGGGAGGTTCAGGAGCACAGGTCGCTGACGGAGACTTGAGATGCAGTGTTGGTCCTCATGCTCACGGCCTTGTCGTCCTTCCAGCCGCGGCGGTAGTGGAAGGCGGCGCCAAGAGGATCCCGTGGCCGTGGTCGCGCAGGCAGTCACGGGATCGGTGCCGGAAGTGGTGATGGCGCTTCTACCGGCGGTTCGGTGCGCGGTAGGCGGCGGTGGGAACGTCGACGGTTTGGCGGAGGAGCTAGGGAGAGAACCGGCCGAGAGGGAGAGAGTGAGGCCGGGCTAGGTTCACGGGACTGAGCTGGATCTAGGGTTAGGCAAATTGTGTCATGTGAGTCATTTGGGCTGGGGCCCGTTTACGAAAATGTGCTAATTTTTCTGACTAGTATGAATTGTACTAGTCATCTTTTTGACATTAGTATGAACCGTTTTAGGCCATTAGATGCACGAAAATAGATGGCTAATATTTATTTGAGAGTACCATAAAACAACTCATTATTATTGTGAAATATGGGTTCGGAACAAATTTAGGCCACGCTGAAATCATAGAAATTTCTTGGTTGATTTGCTTCTCAGTTCACTCACAGGACTGAAAATGTTCGGTTGTAGTACAACCAAATTTTGATAAAATAAAGTTTGACCTTGTTTACATATAGCTCAAATTTACAGGTCACGTAAAAATAATTCGACCTACATGCAAATATATTGAGAACAATCTGCAGTCCCGTGCAGGACCATTCTTGGTTGCAACAGTTGAAGGGTCGGTCTGAAAAACACATGATTTCTGCACGAGAGGTTTCCGCGCACGGGAGGTTGCTAAGATCGTACCTCGAGGACCCGCTTGAGGAAGTGGACGGCGAGCGCAGCGGAAAGGATCTGCGCGCGCAGCCCTTCAACGGCGCCCGGCACGGCGAAGGACACCGCCGCCGCGACGAGCACCGGCGCATAGGCGACCAGCATCCCGAGGCGGCTCGACAGTAGCGCGCCGGCGGCCGCGGCGCTCCGCTTCTGCCGGCCGGACACGACGTGCCAGAACTTGGAGTAGGCCAAGTGGTCGCCGCGGAGCTCCGAGAGGCCCGCGGACGCTAGCGACGCGAACGACACCACGGTCATCGCCGTCACGAACACCGACGCCGGCGGCGGGTACAGTACGACCGGCAACAGAGACGACGGCCACATCATCGCTGATCTCTCCTCGTTCCTTCCCCTCTAGAGGAAGCCAGATTGCGCAGATATGAATCGATCGTCCTTCGTTTCGCATCTCCCTCGTTCTCGGGCGTTTGTTTATCCCCAGCTGCCGACAAGGCGTCATGGGAGCCTACGCCCCATGGAGTGATCGATGATGCATCCCACGCATCATACGTGAACCACGTGTAGAGCAGGATTCGGCCTTGCAGTTCCGCTCATCGGTATTGCAGAGACCCGGTGGGCGGTGGCTATCTTTATCCGTCCAGATAAGCAGTAGCGGCACACAGTCTGACGTACCAACTCTGTAGTGCCTATGACGTTTTGTCACTGACATGTGGGCTCCACGCCTGGTGAGTCTCACCTGTCAGCAACACAGAGTCAGAGTTGGGAACGTTAGCGGATCCCCGTCCGAGCTAGCGATGCAAAATGCAAGTACGTTGTGCCGTGTGGAAGGCGGTGGGATATCGAAAATCAGACGTTGTTTTGCGCCATAGCTAGCCTCGCCTCCTCCTCTATTCGCGAGCAAAAGGAAAAAACCTCATTTTTATTTTATGAGCGGCGGGCGGGATTTGGGGCAATGGGAGTGGCTTTGGCGATGTTGGCGGCGCCCACGCTGATCTACTCTCGACATGCGAACGTGAACGCAGATCTTCCTCGCTGTGTCTCGCCGCAGTTAGATCATGACCATCCACATCGGCCGCATTCTTCTCCAACCCTGGCCACTCTTCGTCGCCTCCAATGGCCCAGATAAGCGCTCTCTCTGTCCACTATAGGTTGATCTGCATGGTAGGTGTAGTTAGAATTGACAATAGATCAATTTATTTAGGACATGTCGCTTGATTCGGTTCACGGGGCAACAACCCTCAAAGCTGTGATTCAAGCTTGGGTGCTCATAGTTCACAAGAGAGCAGTTAGCGAGCTGGTTGTCCTAGACTGATCTACGGTTCGATGCTGGCACGAGATCAAGAGAGGATGGCAAATTTTAACTACATCTATAACTTTAACGATGTAGAGGGTGTTCAAATGCTCTGGATGCAAAGAGCTCCGTTCATTAATCTTCTCCAAGCTTTTAGGGACCGTGGATTGTTGGTGGATAGCATCCACACCTCTGTGGAGGAGCAGGTTGCTATGTTTCTGCATGGTTGTATGTCATAACCGGAGGTTCAGAGTGATCCATAGCGCATTTAGGCGATCCACGGATAATATCTCCCGCTACTTCAAACCAGTCTTATTTGCAATTGAGAGGGGAGTTGATCAAGCCACCAACAAGTCGAACACCTGAGAAGATCAAGGACAACTTTAGATGGCATTCATACTTCAAAGTGAGCAGTTATCCTCTTTTGTGTCACACTGTTAGTATTGAGGATATACCAAATAGGTATACGAGCAACGTAGTTCTAAACCGGCAAGCCCGGGTGGCCCACAGTTGGTAGTCAAGCCTATAGCCTGACCGGGCGGCACAGTTGCTGGTAGCCATGGCGAATTCCAAAGGATCATGGAGCGTAAGGCGGATTCTGAAGACATATGCATAGGAGCTACTTAGAGGTCAAGACAGAGTTTACATATTAGTCTAGGACTCCTTATTGTATCTGCCTAGATACCGCCATGATGCCTAAGCCTAGTGTCTTTACAAGCCGGCTTGGAGGAGCCCTTGAGTCAATACTTACACAACTCATTGTAACCGAGCACTTGTTGCCATTATAGTGAATTATAGCAGCACGTAGAGTTCTTCCACCGTTGTGGGATCTGAAGCTGGGTAAACTTGTGCTACTCTCGTCCCAAATCGCTCCGCCTAGTTCACCCATTCCAAAACCAGCCATAGATACCCCTCCCTAGCAGATCTGTTGATTGAACCATGATAGTTAGTTCACTCATAGTCATATATTTTGGGTACTGTGATGATAGGATTGCATTGGTGACATCGATGGCCCTCATGTCACTGCTAGAGTGCCCAAATCGCAGTCTGTATCATATAGGGGAAGGAAGCACAACACCAGCCAAATTGTCTTGTCTGCTGTGGATTTTGATCTCAAGTTCACATATGTGCTAGCTAGTTGGAAAGGATTGTCCCATGATGCAGATATTCTAGCTAACATCATGTCAAGACCTTGTGGTATCAATATCCCTGATGGCAAGTTCTACCTTGGAGACGTTGGGTATGCATGTCGGCCTAGGATTCTTTCACCCTTCAGAAAAACCAGGTATTATCTAAACGAGTTCGGTACGAGGAACTATCCTAAGACTGCCAAAGAATTGTTCAATCTCAGTCACCCCACAAGCCGCTCACTCTTGGGAGTGTGTGCGTAGTTTGTCGAGAATGGAGCAAAAAAAAGGCAGTCTGTTGGGAATTGGCATCAAGTTTTCCTAATTGCGTTTTCACAAAAATGAGTAATCATCATTTTTGTCAATTGCGCACTTTCCTAGCTTTGTGGAAACCCAGTTTGATGTATCTATGTTTTGGGTACGATATCCAAATAGGATTTTAGTTTGTTGGGCGGTTATTAGAGATCATAGAAAAATGGTTCTCCTAAGATGTCATATCCAAACATGGCCCTAGAGTTTCTCTTAGTGGAAGATCCACTAGGTCTAGCCACCAAAACCTGACTAATGGGCTTCCACTCGCGGGCCAAAGAAAATTACCCACCAGTAAGGGCATTGCCACTAAGAGCATCCCCATCAGTGCTTCTCAAATAACACCTAGCAAGAGCGTCGATAGTTGTGTTTTGGGAACTAGCACATGATCCTTTCGTATGGGGAGCGTTGTCCCACACTGGTGCTCTCAATAGGCTGCCCCCCCCCCTCCCCAAATTAGAATTTAACCTTAACTCAAACATGACAATTTTCCTTCAAGTTCGATGAAATTTTATAGAATTTGAACTAAATTTAGTAAAACTAAACCTAATGTACTGATAGAAAGACGGAGTAGTCGTTGCTGTATTCGTCATTGTTGTCATCGTCGTCGTCCCACACAGCGTCAAAGCTGTCCGGCTCCGGTTTGACGTCGTCATCGTCAAGATTGACGAGGATGCCGATGTCCTCAATGGACCACCACACCGCTCGCTCATCTGCAAACAGTTGGATCTTGTCGAAGGACGCCGCCTCGAGGACATGAAAGCCTAACGCGTCCTTGGGGCCGCGCTCGAGGGCCTGGAACTCGAGCTCCCACCACTTGTTCTCCTACGGCGGCGATGGCGGCAATGCTTCCTCCTTCTTTGGGGGCGCCGGCTTTTAAAGGTAGGCAACACCGTGTGCAATAACTCTTGCGCATAAGCCCTGGAGTCGACATGTGGGAATACACGTGCCCGCCTTGGCCTACGCCCATCTCGGGGAACATACGCTTTCATTAAAATCGGTAAGCTACCTTCTGCGGGTCATAAAATTGGTTGGTCGGCTCGCCGTGGGATGACATTTGATCCTAGACTGGCATATCCGACACGGAGCTCCCAAACTGATCCTTAAGTGTTGAGGCCGGGGTGAGAGCACCAACTATTTTATTAGGCTTAAAAATCTGTTGGCGGCCCATTGAAATTGTATGTGTGAGCCCAAAAAAAAAAGACGTCCAATAAATCTATTGGAAGCGCCAACGGAGATGCTCTAACATCCTCTAACCTGGAGGTAATGGATGTTATGTAAGCCACCTAATTATTGTTAATTAGCATATAGAGTAGAATAGCGCTATACTGGTCTAATTAAACACATCACACGTCAATATATCCGGTCACGCATCATAAATAAGCATAAGAAGACCAATCAAAGTTTAATACTCCGTACCTAAATTTCTCTGAACAAAACGTACGACTACACGAGGTGAGTTTCCTTGAACGTCACGAGGTGTGTTCCCTTGCTCTCGTGCAGATATATATGATCGTACCAAGAAAACACTAGACGTAAGGAAAGCTTTTGGTTGGTGGTACATCACGTTGCTTATGGCAAAAAAAGAAGAAGATTCGGGCAGGCTATGTTCTTTTTAAACTATGTTTTTTCTTTTCTTTTGCATTACACTTCACGTTCAGGCACAGTTCTTGTCGGTGGTACAACACTTCGGGATTATGAGAAATTGAAAAACATAATGTCAAAGTAAACACATAACTGAGGATGTTTATGAAACTAAAAACATACTAGTGTAGGGCATGTGACGATAATTTCGAACACTGATGAATGTATGGATGGTTGAGCACAACACGCATCAAGGCTATTTGTTGTGCCTTATCTTAATTGCTTGTGTTGCTTGTCACTTGTCAGTGGGTTTAGAAAATAATCCCTCTATTTTATAACTTTTGTTGCGGCTTAATTTAAATTCAAGCTACAATGCAATAATGAAGAAAGCGTAATATTCTGGTGGCTTAGATCTCACTGCCAATCGCCGACAGAACAACCGAATTGATAAAAGGTTCTAGTCTTCTAGAAGAAGAAACATTCTATCCACGCCAAAATATTCCTCATTTCGACAAAAAGGAACGACACAATTAGCAGGGCATCTACAAAATGATCAAAACAAGTGCATGAACTAGTATTAATTTATGATAGGAAAACCACACTTTATTGAAAGAAAGAGTTCGCTTTACATAAAGCGAAAAGCAAAAATATTCCATCCACATAAGAAAACGTAAACACAATCATCCGATCTAGAAGCAGTGCATCCAGATATTCTTGTTTGTGAGACCAAGTGCATGAAGGCAAGACTTGTCAAACACCAAAACGAATCACTCCGCTCGGCTACTCCTTGTCCATGTTGTCGACCACGAACTTCCTGACGAGCCGTACGAGCTCGTCCGCGCGCTCCGACCACGCGTCCACCAGGAAAAACACGTGCTGCTCGCCGGCGAACTCCACGAGCTCCACCTCCTTCCCCCACTCCTCCTTCATCCGCCTCGCGTAGTGCACGTTCCGGTCCCGGAGGATGTCGTGCTCCGCCGCGACGACGAGCATGGGGCCCATCGCCACGGCCTCCAGCCCCGGGGCCTCCGGCCCGGCGGGGTTTATCGCCGGGTAGTCCCTCGTCGCGCCGTCGGGAAGGATGAGCCGGGTGTACATGTCGCTCATCTCGGTGGTCAGGAGGGCGTCGGGCGCGCACTCCAGCTCGGCACGCGTGCGGGTCTCGCCGGCCATGGCCGGCATGAGGAGCACGTACCCGCGGAGCCGGACGGGCGGGCAGAGGCCCGTCTTGCCGAACCTGGCCGCGATGTGGTGGGTGATGTTTCCGCCGGCGGAGTCGCCGGCAACGAATACGCGAGAGAAGTCGGCGGCGCCGGCCAGCCAGGGGTCCGAGGCGGCGGTCGAACGGAGCCAGGACATGGCCGTGGCGCCGTCCTCCTGCGCCGCGGGGAGGCGGTGCTCCGGGCACAGGCGGTAGTTGAAGGAGAGCACGACAGCGGGGAGCTCCGAGGTGAGGCGGAGGCACCAGGCATGGAAGCAGGGCCATTGGCCGGAGCCGATGCAGAAGCCGCCGCCGTGGAAGTAGGCCACGACGGGGAGCCGCGCGTCGTTGGCCGCGCCCAGCTGCCGCGGCTTGTAGAGGCGCACGTTGAGGCCGTGCTCCGTGTTGTAGGTGACGTCCTTCCAGTCCACGCCAAAGTCGCCGTCGGGGACGTCCATCATGAACACCGCCGCCGGCTCCGCGCTCCGCCTCACCGTGCCGTCGCTCATCAGCTGGACTGCGCCCCGGCAGTCTTCCACCACGTACGGCGGCTCCGGCGACATCCCTAGCTCGATCGTACTGCTAAAGTTAATGCAAGCTTAGCTAAACGAAAGTGGAGAGGTGACGAGTAAGTGCGTTTGTGAATTCCTTGTTGGCAACCTGATGCTTTATTTAACAACGAAGGCAGTCAACTGCCGGCGGCCTCGGGTTACTAGCGGCATTCTAGAATGAAGACTGTGGTCAATTGCTGCCTTCTAGAAGGAAGACTGACGTCACTGACCACATGACATCTACGCACCTACTAACTTTTGATTTGTCTTTACTCTCGAATAGCATAATATACTATTCTGCACAAAAATAGCACATTATATGTATCACAAACTAATATAACTTCTACAACAATACCTAATTTTTTGTCAAATTCCTCGTGCACCCAAAAAATTCGAAGAAATTTGATTCGTAGGGGTTGGTGTTTTGGCACCCAGGAGCACATGCTCCCGGTTTCTAAATTTTAATTTTAAAAAATTTGAAATAGAAAAAAAAGAAAAAAAATAAGCGTGTACTTATCGACATTCTATGAGCTCCACTAGTAGAAAAAGGGTCTTTGGTCCAGCATCCAAATATCATCTGTCCCGGTTCGGCTGGCCACTGGGGACCAATGACACGTATTGGTCTCGGTTCATGCCGCCTGGAGATTAGTCCCGGTTCATTTCGGGGTATCGGTCCCAGTTTGTGGCATGAACCGGGACCAATGCCTCCCCAGCATGGCACGTGCCTCTCTGCGGATCATCGGTCCCGGTTCATGGCATGAACCGGGATCAAAGACCCTCCCCTGGCTATAAATTGATACCCAGCCCTTTGCCCTTTGCCACAAAAATTTGCTGGATTGTGTGTGTGGTGTGGGTGCTAGCTTTTTTTTCCTTTGATTGCACACAAGGTGTTCGACGAAATGTCCATACCACATTTAAGTTCGCACAACACGGTATCCTCCGCCGAGGTTAGCAACCTTATCTTCTTCATCTGTAACTGATATAAAAATCTTGCATATGTGTCCATGCGGGTGGTCATTTCACTATTCACGATGTTATTGTAATAGTTAATTATTATAATGCAGATCGATGCGCGGATGCGATGGATGTACGGCGACCGACGCGATTCTGATTTTATTGCAGGCCTGCATAAATTTATCGATGTGGCTAAGGCAAACAAAGTGGATAATTTTATGCCTTGTCCCTGCATCGACTGTCGAAATTTGACGGAGCACTCTGCCCCGAGAATCCTTCAAAGCCATCTGCTTCGGAGAGGTTTCATGCCCGGATATTATTGTTGGGCCATGCACGGAGAAAGAGGGGTTAGGCTGGAAGAAAATGAAGAAGAGGATGATGACAGCTATCCTGAAGAATACGGTGATACTGCAATGGAAGATAATGGAGAAGAGGGAGGCGGCAATGAAGAAGAAGAACGGGCATCAGATGAGCCCGGTGATGGTCTTGGTCGGGTCATTTCTGATGCAAAGCAACAATGCGATACAGAAAGGGAGAAGCTAAAGTTGGAGGCCATGCAAAACGATCACAAAAAGTTATTATACCCAAATTGCGAAGATGGCAGCACAAAGCTCGGTACCACACTTGAACTGCTGAAATGGAAGGCAGAGGCTGGTTTATCTGACAAGGGATTTGAGAAGTTACTGAAAATAATGAAGCCAAAGCTTCCAAAGGATAATGAGCTGCCCGAGACAACGTACGAAGCAAAGAAGACTATCTGCCCTCTAGGATTAGATGTGGAGAAGATACATGCATGCATTAATGACTGTATCCTATACCGTGGTGAGAAATATGAGAATATGGATAAATGCCCGGTATGCACTGCATGTCGGTACAAGATCAGACAAGATGACCCTGGTGATGTTGAGGGTGATGACGAGCCCCCCAGGAAGAAGGTTCCTGCTAAGGTTATGTGGTATGCTCCTATAATACCACGGTTGAAACGTCTGTTCAGAAACAAAGAGCATGCGAGGTTGTTGCGATGGCACAAAAAAGAGCGTAAGAAAGACGGGAAACTGAGACACCCCGCCGATGGGTCGCAGTGGAGAAACATCGAGAGAAAGTACTCAAACTTTGCAGGTGACGCGAGGAACTTATGGTTTGGTCTAAGTACAGACGGCATGAATCCTTTTGGGGAGCAGAGCTGCAGTCACAGCACCTGGCCCATGACTCTATGTATCTACAACCTTCCTCCTTGGTTGTGCATGAAGCGGAAGTTCATTATGATGCCAGTGCTCATCCAAGGACCGAAGCAACCCGGCAACGACATTGATGTGTACCTAAGGCCATTAGTCGATGAACTATTGCAGCTGTGGGCAGAACCAGGTGTAAAGGTGTGGGATGAGCACAAACAGGAGCCATTTGACCTACGAGCGTTGTTGTTCGTAACCATCAATGATTGGCCTGCTCTTAGTAACATTTCAGGACAGTCAAACAAGGGATACAATGCATGCACGCACTGTTTAGATAAGACTAAAGGTACATATTTGGATAAATGTAAGAAGGTTGTGTACCTGGAGTGTCGTAAATTTCTTCCGACCAATCATCAAGTAAGAAAAAAGGCAAGCATTTCAACGGTGAGGAAGATCACCGGAAGAAGCCTAAGCTCCCTAAAGGTGCTGATGTATTTGGTATGGTGAAGGACCTAGAAGTAATATTTGGAAAGGGTTCTGGCGGTCAATCTGTTCCGAAAGACCCCATTACCGGACACACGGCCATGTGGAAGAAGAAATCTATATTTTGGGAGCTTGAGTATTGGAAAGACCTAGAGGTCCGTTCTTCAATCGATGTGATGCATGTGACGAAGAATCTTTGCGTGAACCTGCTAGGCTTCCTAGGCGTGTATGGGAAGACAAAAGATACACCAGAAGCACGGGAGGACCAGCAACGTATCAAAGACCCATACAACAAGCATACTGATAAAGGCCGTCAATACTTAAGCAGCTACGCTCTTACCAAAGCAGAGAAGGAAATCTTTTTTGAATGCCTAAATAGTATCAAGGTCCCGGCTGGGTTCTCGTCAAATATAAAGGGAATAATAAATATGGCAGAGAAAAAATTCCAGAACCTGAAGTCTCATGATTGTCACGTGATTATGACGCAGTTGCTTCCGGTTGCATTGAGGGGGCTTCTACCGGAAAATGTTTGAGTACCCATTGTGAAGCTATGTGCATTCCTCAATGCAATATCTCAGAAGGTGATCGATCAAGAAAGTCTGGAAAGGCTACAAAAGGATGTGGTCC
Source organism: Dactylis glomerata (assembly GCA_007115705.1). Taxonomy (NCBI): domain Eukaryota; kingdom Viridiplantae; phylum Streptophyta; class Magnoliopsida; order Poales; family Poaceae; genus Dactylis; species Dactylis glomerata. The sequence continues at coordinate 5,590,957 of QXEO01000183.1, forward strand.
AATGTCTTGTCAGTTTTGAGTTGGTGTTCCCCCCGTCCTTCTTCAATATTATGACGCATCTCTTAGTTCACCTAGTCGATGAGATTTCCATTCTCGGTCCTGTATTTCTGCACAATATGTTCCCCTTTGAGAGGTTCATGGGAGTCTTAAAGAAATATGTTCGTAATCATGCAAGGCCAGAAGGAAGCATCTCCAAGGGCTATGGAACAGAGGAGGTCATTGGGTTCTGTGTTGACTTTCTTCCTGACCTTAAGCCGATTGGTGTTCCTGAATCACGGTATGAGGGGAGACTGAGTGGAAAAGGCACGCTAGGAAAGAAAGCAATGATATTTAGGGACGGGCATTCTTTGAATCAAGCACACTACACAGTTCTACAAAGTTCTACCTTCGTGGCTCCGTATATCAAGGAACACATGAATGTTGTACGCTCCAAGTTCCCGGGGAAGGATGACTACTGGATTAAAGAAAATCACATGGAGACTTTTGGCACTTGGTTGCAATTACATCTCATGAATGACACCACTATTGGAGATCAGCTCTACTTATTGGCCGCGATACCATCTGCGACTATATTGACTTTCCAAGGGTACGAGATAAATGGGAATACATTTTACACGATCTCCCAAGATAAAAAGAGCACTAACCAAAACAGTGGTGTCCGCTTTGATGCAACATGTGACAATGGGAAAAAGGACACATACTATGGTTACATAGATGAGATATGGGAACTTGACTATGGACCTACTTTTAAGGTCCCTTTGTTTCGGTGCAGTTGGGTCAACATGAATGGAGAAGGGGTAAAGGTGGGCCAGCTGTACGGAATGACAACAGTGGATCTCAAGAATCTTGGTTACAGAGACGAACCATTCGTCCTAGCCAATGATGTGGCTCAGGTTTTCTATGTGAAGGACATGTCCTCCAGACCAAAAAAAAGGAAAAATAAGGAAACGAATACATCAGACGATGAGCCCAGGTGTCACATAGTTCTTTCAGGGAAAAGAAACATCGCGGGAGTTGAGGACAAGACAGATATGTCAGCAGATTATGATAAGTTTGAAGAAATTCCGCCCTTCACCGTGAAAACTGACCCTTGCATCCCGTTAAATAATGAAGATGCTCCATGGTTACGGCCTAAGAAGCGATCATAGGCAAGGGATTGAAAGGATCGTATGAGCGACTAGAGGGGGGGTGAATAGGAGCTACCCAAATTTTTACTTCTTTGCAAGTTAAGGCTAGACAAGAAGGTAAATTCTCTAGATGTGCTACTAAGTGAATTTACCTAGAGTGACAAGCAAGCTAGCAATAACAATATAAGTAAAGGTACGAGTAAAGGATAGAGGTAACCGCAATGGAGACACGAAGACACAAGGATGTATTCCCGTAGTTCCTTCCTTGTTACGGGAAGTACGTCTACGTTGGAGAGGTGTGGTGCCACAAAGGCCACCAATGCCACAAAGGCTCACCCTATTCTCCGGTGAACAAGCCACAAAGGTGAGTCCACGCTCCACTAAGCGATGCCCTTGAAGGCTGCACGACACCTTTACACAAAGTATTGGGGCAAGCTCCACAACTCAATTGGAGGCTCCCAATAGGCCCACCAAGCTCTTACACACAAAGTTAAGCTTGGAGGACGGCTTCTTCCGGCTAGGAATCCGATGAACACACGAGTTACAAGCCCCTCAACAAAGAGAGGGGGGAAATCAAATCGCCTCGGTGGAGGTGAGGATCTAGGTCTTCTCCCTCAAATCCCAAAAGGGCTTTGAGTTCTATTGGCTAGGGAGAGAGATCTAGTGCTTTAAAGCTTAGGAACAATGGAGGAGAGAGAGAGGAAGCCGCAACCACTTCTTGAGGTAGAAGAAGGCTTTATATAGTCCTCCACGAAATGTAGCCGTTGCTAGACGAGTTGGGCCGGAGTCTCCGGCCAGGAGGGCCGGAGTCTCCGCCCTAAGTGACTTCAGGGCCGGAGTCTCCGTCTAGAGACAAAAGTCTCCGGCCCAACTCCGGCCTGGTCTCTGAATCGTCCGAGCCTTTAGCAATCTTGAACCCAACCAGACGGACCGGAGTCTCCGGCCCCTGGGGACCGGAGTCTCCGGCCTCAGCATGCCGACCCGGAGTCTCCGGCCAGAGACAGAAAGTCTCCGGCCCAACTCCGGATGGGCATCTGAAGCGTCCGACTTTGGGGATTGCTTGGGCGAGTCCCCTAGGCCGGAGTCTCCGGCCACCAGGGCCGGAGTCTCCGCCCTAGAAGAAGCAACAGCAGCACTTCGTGGATCCCCTCTCCACCATTTCCACCTTCGCGAAGCACCCTACAAGACAACTAAGCCCTAACTCCACTACTGGACTACGGGCTCCGATCTTTTCTTCCTTTTTGGGGTGAACCTCCGCGAGATCCTGAATCAACCTAGAAAATCTACAGAACTTTAATAGCATGGTTAATTCACCAAATGTTGTTAACAAACACCAAAATACATTTATTAGGGAAATGCTCTTTCAATCTCCCCCTTTTTGGTGTTTGATGACAACATACGGATTTGCAAGATATAAGCACACAAAAAAATATAGCCAAAGCTCCCCCTACTTGTGTGCACAACACCATTTGCATTTGAACATGAGTCCACACAAGTAAGGATCATCACTCCCCCTATATATTTCACAATTATACCAAGAGCAAGTAAATAAAATATGAGACTAACCACAAGCATATAAGTAAGACTAACAAGATAGCACACATTAATAATAGTCTTACTAGCAATAGGAACTTAAGTCTCACAATAATAACGTACCACAACCACAATAGTTCAACACTAAGGTAGATGAGACACAACATGAAAGTCCATGAAGTTGTGTCTCGACCAAAGCAAATGAACGGCAAATCCAAATCCAAATAAACCAACCCAAGGCAAATCCCAACGAAGACATCCTAATAGAGCTACTTCTCCCCCTTTGGCATCGAGACACCAAAAAGGGAAAAGAGCGATGCTACACGCCCATGAGATCACTCATCGTCTTCATCCTCGGGCTCGTCCTCGGAACCGGCATCGAAGTCATCATCCCCTTCTTCAATATCATCAGAAGCCATGGGCTTCTTGCCATGACGCACATTGGAGGTGCCAGAGGTGACCTCCTCAAAGGCTTGCCAGTCAGTCAGACCCTTGCTCCACTTGACATAGGAGTGAGTGCCGGATGATGAAGAGGAAGAGGGAGATTCCACATAGCCCGGTTGAGACTTCCAAAAATCCTTGTGAAGAACTTGTTGATTGTCATTTATGTGCTTTTGAGCAATGTAGCTCTCATATTGCTTGTGACGGATGTCCACATTCATGCAAAGCACATTCCTTTGGAACCAATTGAGCTTCTTGTATTCTTGACCAAACTCATTGATGGAGCTAGAGCCGTCATTGCTAGCATGCTTCATCCTTGGGCCCCTTCTAGTTGACACACCTTCGGCAAAGGCATCATCATCTTCACCTCTCACCGGTGCAAATGGTTCCTTGGAGTGACCGGTGGGTTCTTTGCGTTGAAGCTTCACAATCTTGTGATTTACAAGGTTTGCCGTGAGAAGAGGAAGGTTGAGTTGTTGAGCATGTATGAGCTTCATGACAAAGGGGGCATAAAGAGGAGTCTTCTTGTTGAGAATGCAATCATTGATTTCCTTGTGAATGAAATCCATCACATCAAGTGGCTCAACGTGTGCGGTCTCCCCTTTGCAATAGACTTCATGTGAGTAGGCCAAGAGATTCACTAAGGCCCCACGAATAGCATCAAAGTTACCGGCTTGAGGGGCAATGGAGGCCCGAAATATGCGGAGCAAGATGTTGGACCGTTTGGATAGCCCAAGGGTTCCTCCAATGACAATCTTCTTGTCATCCCCGGTGTAGAGAGGAGCAAGCTTCTTCTTCTCATAGTACTCACCATCCACATGCATCCTCATGCCACTAGGAGTAGTAGCACCACGAAACTCATACCCAAGGAGAGCGGCAAAGTCCATGAAGTTGGAGTGACAAACCTCTTCTCCGGTCATCCAAGTCATGGGGATCTCCACACCATCCCCAAGTACCAAGGTAGCAAAGAACTGATGGACCAATGTGATGTTGTAGGGTTCTTGAATCTTCATGAGAGGATGGAGCCCAAGCTTGCGAGTGACCCACACGGCCTCTCCGAAATATGCACTATACTTGGCAAAATGGGAGAAGTCCATGACCGTCTGAGGGCAAACCGGATACTTCTTGAGAGAAGCATAGAATTCCTTCATGATCAGCTCTTGCTCTTTGCGGACGAAGCAACGGTCACGAGAGTTGCGCGGGAGAGTGTACATGTCCCTCTTTCTCATCTCAACATATTCAGATGATGACAGCCTTTCCAAGGTCACAAGGCTATCGAACTTGACCTTCTTAGCTGCCTCAGCACGTTCCTCCTCAGCCATCCTCGTCTTGAGTCTCTTAGCATCCCTAGCTTGCTGAGCAATGACAGACCTCTGAGCAAGAGCCCCGGTGGCGGGATTGACAACCAACTTGTCCTTGCTGTGAGCGGCCGGTTTCCGAGAACCACCTGCACCTGTGAATGAGTGAGGAAGATAGCAAGGTTGAGGTGACATGTCTTAGAAACAAAAAGTAAGCAACTATGCTGTGACTAGTGCACCCAGGCCTGATCTAGCCGGAGTCTCCGGGGACTCGGGCCAGAGTCTCCGGCCGAAACCAGAGACTTTGCGTCCAGGCCGGAGTCTCCGGTCACAGGGGCCGGAGTCTCCGGTTGGATGCAGGAGCCCGAGCCTAGGAGACCACATTGAACAAATCGAGTGCAAAATCCACAATAGAGTTGCTAAGAAGATGATTGATAGCCACTAGAAGGTAGTACACCATATCAAACTAAGGGAAACAAGCACATCTCATAGATCTAGAGAGAACTAGATGGAGGAGATGGAAGGCAAGTTTACCGGAGTCCATGGCACAAAATCGATCGGTGGGATTGATCCCACACCTCCAAGGAGTTGATTTGCCGGTGGCACGGCGGATCCCGAAGCTTGGAGAGGCTCCGGGGGGCGATCTAGGGCAATGGGGGCGGCAGGGGGAGAGCAGGGGCACGGGGGTGGATTGGGAAGAATGAACCGTTCTTCCCCACCCCGTGCCCTAGTTATTGATTCGAAACTGCCCGGCCGGAGTCTCCGGTACTTACCCCGGAGTCTCCGGCCCACCGGAGTCTCCGGGCTGTAAGCCCCGGAGTCTCCGGCCCCATTGACAAGATCAACATTTATGGTGTAATAAGGACATGTCATTTTAGAGTTTAAGTATGTTTGAGGATGAGATAGGCTTGGGATGGACGCAATGTCACTGTGTGGTACAAAATGCTCATGTTTGCAAACATGCAAATAAAATCAAATAAGACCAAACATGAGCATGTTCCCATAGAAAAAGAATAAGACAATAAAATCAAATGGGAAACTCCTCCACTAAGGAGGTCGGTGACCAAAGGCCACCATGTATGAGTATATAGGTATGGCACCGCGAAGATATATCTTGGGCCCAAAACCTAGACTCATCGATTAAGCTCAAAATTGTCACAAATGACAAGATAGAACAATACGCTTACTATTGGCATTATGGGGGGAGGGATAGTCCAATCAATTAGAACCGCACTCCCCCTATTTCCATGCCCACATCTAGAACAACACACAAGTTAGAGTATGGGAGTAAATGCACCTAGCTCAAGCCACATTGCTTGAATCAATGATATTTAGTTCATGCCTCAATTCCCGGAATCTTGCTTCATCAAGAGGCTTCGTGAATATATCGAAAGATTCTCTTGACCGCCACCAAGTGGCTTTCTTTTGGTGCGGCTTGAAAACGTGCACAAACTCCCACACTTAACATAATGTCTGGTCTAGATGCACAAATGTAAAGCAAGGAACCAATCATAGATCTATAAAGTTTTTGATCCACTTCTTTACCATTAGGATCGAGATCAAGATTAACCTTTGTTGGCATGGGAGTCTTTGCACCTTTGACTCCAATCATCTCGAACCTCTTGAGCATGTCTTGGGTATATTTGGCTTGGTTCACAAAATTCCCTCCCTTCAATTGTTTGACTTCAAATCCAAGGAAGAACTCTAGCTCTCCCATCATAGACATCTCAAACTTGTCGGTCATGAGCTTGGCAAACTCATTATTGAAAGCTTTGTTAGTAGAACCAAATATAATATCATCAACATATAATTGGCAAATGAAAATCTCCCCATTGACCTTCTTAGTAAAAAGAGTGGGATCGATCACCCCAATTTCAAAACCACGATCAACCAATAACTCTTTAAGGTGCTCGTACCACGCACGTGGGGCTTGTTTGAGGCCATAGAGCGCCTTATCAAGTTTGTAAACGTGGTTAGGAAACTTAGGGTTTTCGAAGCCCGGGGGTTGCTTCACAAAGACCAATTCATTTACGGGACCATTAAGAAATGCACTTTTAACATCCATTTGTTGAAGTTTAAAGTTATGATGTGATGCATATGCAAGTAAGATGCGAATGGATTCAAGACGGGCAACGGGAGCGAAAGTTTCACCAAAGTCAATACCCTCAACTTGGGAGAAACCTTGAGCCACCAATCTTGCCTTGTTACGAATGACAATACCATTTGCATCTTGCTTGTTCTTGAAAATCCACTTGGTCCCAATGACATTACGGCAATCTTTAGGCCTTTCTACTAGAGTCCAAACTTTGTTGCGCTCGAAGTTGTTGAGTTCATCATGCATGGCATCAAGCCAATCCGGATCTTCAAGCGCCTCATAAACTTTCTTGGGTTCTACACAAGAGACAAAAGCATGATGAGAGCTAAAGTTAGAAAGTTGCCTCCTTGTGGAGACACCTTTACGAACACTCCCAACAACATTTTCCAAGGATATGCTTCTTCATCGAAGAATGGACTCAAGCTTCTTCTCACGGCGAGTGCGAGCCTCAAGAGGAGATTCTTGAGAGACTACTTGATCATCTTCATGATCGCTGTTCTGGTCCTCGCCTTGACCAGATGGATTGCCTTGATCATCAAGTGGCCCATAGCCACGGAATTCCGAAGGATCTTCATCAAGGCCTTGATCACCCCCGGAGACTCCGGTATCCATACCCGGAGACTCCGGTATAGGCCGGAGAGTCCGGACCGCAGGGGCCGGAGACTCCGGGCAAGATTGCTCGGTGGGATGATCTTGAGGTTGAGGGTGCGCAGCTTGTCTTTGGTCAATGTCCTTTGGGTGTTCAGCAGGTGAAGGCTCCACTTGTGTAGAGCATTGTCCTTCTCCTTCGGCCAAAAGGTGTCCCTCAATGGGCCAGAAGAATCCGACACCCATTCTTCTTATGGCTTGGGGAGGAATTTCGTCACCTACATCACGAACACCCTTTTGTCCCACAAAGGAACCATTATCTTCATCGAACCTCACATTACAAGTCTCTATAACATGCCCGGTGGACTTGCTATAGATCCTATAGGAATGTGAGTCCGTGGAGTAACCAACAAAGATACCCTCTATAGCTTTAGAATCAAATTTTGACAAACGAACACCTTTCTTGAGATAGAAACACTTACAACCAAATACCCGGAAGTACATGATGTTGGGCTTTTGCCCGGTAAGTATTTCATATGGAGTCTTGTTCAAGTTCTTGCGGAGATAAAGCCAGTTGGTGGCATGGCATGCGGTATTAATAGTTTCGGCCCAAAAGTTGTATGGAGACTTGAACTCCGCCAACATAGTTCTTGCTGCATCCATAAGAGTCCGGTTCTTCCTCTCGGCAACTCCATTTTGTTGCGGGGTATATGCAGCGGAATATTGATGTTTGATACCCGCATCACTAAGAAACTCATTTAGGGAGTAGTTCTTGAACTCGGTACCATTGTCACTTCTTATAGTTAAAATGGTGGTATTGAATTGACGCTCAACTTCGGTGGCAAAGTCTTTGACGGTTTGTTGGGTCTCACTCTTGAACTCAAAGAAATAAACCCAAGTGTATCTTAAATAGTCATCGACAATCACCAAGAAATACTTCTTGCCACCAAGACTTGCATAAGTGGGAGGTCCAAAGAGATCCATGTGAAGGAGCTCCAAGCACCTCTTGGAAGAGATAATAGTCTTGCTCGGATGACTTGTTTCATGCATCTTCCCTTCAATACATGCCCTACAAACACGATCTTTGGCAAAAGAAACATCCTTTAGTCCGAGTATGTGGCCGCCGGTGTAGAGATTTTGCAAAGCTCTCATATTGACGTGGGCTAACCGGCGATGCCAAAGCCATCCCACGTCGGCCTTAGCAATTAGGCATATCGCGGCCGTAGTGGGTTTCTCTGAGAAGTCCACCACATACAAGCCATTTTCGACATACCCAACAAAGGCAACCTTGAGAGACTTACTCCACATGATGACCACAATATCAACATCAAAATATGTGGCATAGCCCATAGTAGCAAGTTGATGAACGGAAAGTAAATTATAACCAATGGTTTCGACAAGCATGACATTCACTAGGGACACGTCCGGAGTGATCACCACCTTACCGAAACCAAGTACCTTAGAGGATGATTTATCACCATATGAGACCGTGACATTTGAAGTATTTGGCTTTAGATCTTCCACAATATTTTTGCTTCCGGTCATGTGGCTTGTGGCACCACTATCAATAATCCATTTTCCTCCTCCGGAAGCAATGTCCTACAAGAGATCAATTCTTGGATTTAGGTCCCCATTTTTGGATGGGTCCTCTTTTGTTAGTCACAAGAATCTTAGGTACCCAAATAGCATATTCAAAGTAGCCATCAGAGGGACCAACATATTTAGCATAGACATCACCATAATAATCCCTAAGAAGAACATAATGAGGGTTATATTTTCCTGCAAAATCATTGTGAGTAGGGCCGGAGACTCCGGCCTTTGGGAGCGGAGACTCCGGGCTAGATGAACTAGCCGGAGACTCCAGACCATTTGACCCGGAGACTCCGGTAACTTCGACCTTCTCCTCCTTCTCCTTTCCCTTGAGCTCCTCCCACTCCTCCTCTGTGTAACAAATATCAAAAGGGACATGAGGAGTAGGAGCAGCAGCAGGCTTTGACTTCTTCTTGTTCTTCTTGCTCTTCTTCTTCTTCTTTGAGGGCTTGGCCACCAAACCAAGATCCCCTTTCTTTGAGGACTCGGCAACAAATCCGAGGCCCTCCTTACCCTTGAACAATCTTTGATTGTTCAAGAGATCATTGAGATTCTTCTCTCCTTGAATACAAGTAGCAAGGCCCTTAGCAAGATCGGCCTTCAACCTATTGTTCTCCTCAATGATATCACTATGATCACAAATAGAGTTAGAAGAACAAGGAACTTCAATAACTTGCATTGGTGGGACTTTAGATTGTTCAATAGTTAGTTGAATTTGAAGTTGTTCACGAATCTTGGTGAGATGAGAGAATTTGCCCTCCAAAGCCTTGTGGGCTTCTTCAAGCTTCTCAAACTTCTCACGAAGATCATTATGACCAACGTCAAATTCAACTTTCTCCTTTTTAAGCAACTTGACCATAGCAAGAGCATGGTCACGTTCTTTAGTGAGTTTTGACAAGGTTAGATTATGAGACTCTTCTAGTCCCAATAATTTCTCCTCTAAAGAGACTCTCAAGTTTTGCTCTTCTTCGAGCTCAATTGATAGAGAGCCAATATCATCGGCGGCTAATCTTTCCAACTCCTCCTTCTCCTTGATAGTGTCATGTGCATCACCAATTTCACACATTAGTGTCTCAAAGTATATCTTGGTTGGCCCCTTCATGCTAGCAATAAATTCATCACAAGAAACTAGTTCTTTCTTAATCTTAAGACTACTCACATCATCCATTGAAGTAGAATCGGAATGAGATGATGAAGGAGTAGGTGATGAGGTTACCTCCGAGGCCTTGACCATAAGACACTTGTGGGTGGTGATGATGGCGTTCTCATTTTGTGAGTTGAAGAGGGATGTAGGTGGAGTGGAGACAATGGCAATGGCGGCAACTTCTCCATTCTCTTCATCAACGGAGTCATCATCATCGGACCCGGAGTCATACTCCTCATGAACCACCAACACCCTTTCTCCTTTCTTCTTGTTGTCCTTGTTCCTATGCTTCTTGGATGGGTAGAACTTTGATGACCGGCGCTTGGGGATGAGCCGGCCTTCATTGTCCTCCTTGTTCTCATAAGGACATTCGGCGATGAAGTGCTTGATTCCTCCACAATTGTAGCAATGCCTCACTTTAGTGTCACCACCCTTCCTTGGAAAAGACTTGAACTTATATCCCTTCGTCTTGTGCTTGTTGGCATCCCAAAAAGCATTTGCATTGAGAGCCAAGTATTCATGGAGTGCAAACTTGAGATCTTCCGGAGACCAACACTCTTCTTCAAATATTTCTTCTTCTCCTTCACCTTGCTTGGACACCACCTTGGCCTTGAGAGCAAGATTGTGAACTCCTTGTCCGGCAAGAACACGAGCTCTTGTCTCTTTCGCGTTCTTCTTCAAGATGGACAAGGCGGTGAACTCGCAAAGAACTTCATTTGAGGTCATACTCCCAAAATCCGGTCTTGAACGGATTATCTCGGATCGCATGGGTTCTCTTGGGTTGATAGAGGTAATGAACATACGCTTGATATAGTCATCACTATTGTCTTTGCACCCGAACCCGGTCAAGACCGTTGCAAGAGCCAAGATCCTTTGGTACATCTCATCGGGAGTCTCATTGTCACGCATAATGAAATCCCTCTCTTCACTCTTGAGCTCATCAAACTTAGAGGACCGAATACTCTCATTCCCAATGAAGAGCATAGTGAGATAGTCCCATACTTCCTTGGCGGTGCTCAAGTTGTTGATGTGTGCTGCATGAGTATCCGGCACGGCTTGTTGAAGGAGATGCTTGGCGGTAGCATTAAGTTGCTCATCAACTTATTCCCTTCCGGTCAAATTGTGAGGACCATGAGGTGCAAAGCCATTTTGTATGACCCTCCACAAATGAGTAGAAGAGCTAGAAATATGAGATTTCATTAGTCCTTGCCATCTAATAAAATTGCGAGAATCAAGCTTAGGTGGAGATCCCATGTTGTTAATGTGTGGCATAGGATAATGGACCGGCGGAGGGGAGTAAGTGTTAGGGGGTGGAATGTAAGTACCCTTTGCCGGACCATCATTTTCCTTGGGAGGGTCACCTTTATTCTCGGCGGAGGTGGAGCCATTGTTCGGTGGCTTCACCTTAGCCAAGGAGAGTTCCACAATAGGTGTGGTGTTTGGGTCGGTGGGCCCGGAAGGTTTTCTTCCAAAATATTCCTCAAACATAGCCTTCATCTCCAATCTCATGGTGGTTTGCATTGTGTCCAAGGACGCCAAATGCTCCTCACGTGAGATTGAAGAGGAAGAGATAGATGGAGGAATATCTTCGGGAGGAGTTTCTTTACTCTTATCCCCATCCATAGTCGCTCAAACTCTTAGGCGGTTAAGCCCGAATAAGAGACCACGCTCTGATACCAATTGAAAGGATCGTATGAGCGACTAGAGGGGGGGGGTTGAATAGGAGCTACCCAAATTTTTTACTTCTTTGCAAGTTAAGGCTAGACTAGAAGGTAAATTCTCTAGATGTGCTACTAAGTGAATTTACCTAGAGTGACAAGCAAGCTAGCAATAACAATATAAGTAAAGGTACGAGTAAAGGATAGAGGTAACCGCAATGGAGACACGAAGACACAAGGATGTATTCCCATAGTTCCTTCCTTGGTACGGGAAGTACGTCTACGTTGGAGAGGTGTGGTGCCACAAAGGCCACCAACGCCACAAAGGCTCACCCTATTCTCCGGTGAACAAGCCACAAAGGCGAGTCCACGCTCCACTAAGCGATGCCCTTGAAGGCGGCACGACACCTTTACACAAAGTATTGGGGCAAGCTCCACAACTCAATTGGAGGCTCCCAATAGGCCCACCAAGCTCTTACACACAAAGTTAAGCTTGGAGGACGGCTTCTTCCGGCTAGGAATCCGATGAACACACGAGTTACAAGCCCCTCAACAAAGAGAGGGGGGAAATCAAATTGCCTCGGTGGAGGTGAGGATCTAGGTCTTCTCCCTCAAATCCCAAAAGGGCTTTGAGTTCTATTGGCTAGGGAGAGAGATCTAGTGCTTTGAAGCTTAGGAACAATGGAGGAGAGAGAGAGGAAGCCGCAGCCACTTCTTGAGGTAGAAGAAGGCTTTATATAGTGCTCCACGAAATGTAGCCGTTGCTGGACGGGCATCTGAAGCGTCCGACTTTGGGGATTGCCTGGGCGAGTCCCCTAGGCCGGAGTCTCCGGCCACCAGGGCCGGAGTCTCTGCCCTAGAAGAAGCAACAGCAGCACTTCGTGGATCCCCTCTCCACCATTTCCACCTTCGCGAAGCACCCTACAAGACAACTAAGCCCTGCTGCGTGTGGTGGTGGATAGTTGACGTGGGAGCAGACTGTCCTTGTACGTGGTGGATAACCAGCCCGTTGGGAACCCCAAGAGGAAGGTATGATGAATATAGCGGCGAGTTTTCCCTCAGTTAAGATACCAAGGTTTATCGATCAGGAGAGGAGAGACAATGACGACTGAAGGTTATGCGGAACCTGCACACACACAAACAAATACTTTGTTCCCAACTTGCGATGAGGTTGTCAATCTCACCGGTTTGCTTGAAACAAAGGTTATGAGCGTATCGAGTGGAAAACAATATAGTATGCGAGTAAAGTAAACAGTATGAGTAAAGTAAACATGTGATAGCAATATGATGGAAATAGGACCGGGGTCCACAGTTCACTAGTGGTGTCTCTCCATAGATAAAATAACACATCCTGGGTAAACAAATTACAGTTGGGCAATTGATAGAATAAAGATAACGTGATATGTCAAGAAGATCACTATGAGATTTACTCTTGGCATTACAACAAAATACATAGACCGCCATCCAACTGCATCTATGACTAATAATCCACCCCCGGGGATATCAATCCGAACACCCCAAAAGTATTAAGTTGCGAACAACAGATAATTGCATTAAGCAAAGTGTGTAATGTAAACAAAGCATATGCCCTTCAGCATATGAATGTTGTTTTCTCCCTAGTAGCAACAGCACATCTACCACCTTAGAGGTTTCTGTCACTCCCCCAGGTGAAATAGAGGCATGAACCCACTATCGAGCATAAATACCCCCTCTTGGAGTCACTAGCAACTACTCGGCCAAGATAGCTACTAACAACGGAGAGCATGCAAGATCATAAACAACATAGAGATAACAAAAGATAATATTCAGTACAGCAACTTAATCATAAACACCAATATTCATCGGATCCCAACAAACCAAACATGTAGAATTACATAACGGTGATCTCAATCATGTAGGGCAGCTCATGAGATCTAAACATGAAGCACATGGTGGAGGAGACAACCATCTAGCTACTGCTATGGACCCATAGTCCAAGGTAGACTACTCACTCATCGCTCCGGAGGCAAGCATGGCGATGAAGAAGACCTCCGGTGGCGATTCCCCTCTCCGGCAGGGTGCCGGGAAGAGCTTCTGGACCCTCCCGATCTTCGGGTCGACGGCGGCGGCGGATCGCGATGTGTTCTGGAAATCTGATCGGGTACATAGGTTTTTTCCGTCGGGGGGTCTTTATAGGCGAAGGGGCGTCGTCAGAGGAGGGGCCAGGCGCCCTCACACGGGGGTGGCGCGGGCCAGGGGCTGGCCGCGCCACCCCTGTGTGTGGGCCCCTGGTGGCCCCCCTCCTACTCCTCTTCGGATCTCTGGAAGCTTCCGGGTAAAATAAGACTTCAGGATGTGGTTTCGTCCAATTCTGAGAATATTTCCTGTGTATCACCTGAAACACAAAAACAGCAGAAAACAGGGAACTGGCACTGTGGCACTTCGTTAATAGGTTAGTTCCGGAAAATGCATAAAAGTGCCACTAAGTGTAACGAAACAATAGGCAAATGGTGTAAAAACAAGCATGGAGCATCAAAAATTATAGATACGTTTGAGGCGTATCAAGCATCCCCAAGCTTAACTCCTGCTCGTCCTCGAGTAGGTAAGTGATAACAAAAGAATAATTTTTGAGGTGACATGCACCTACACAATCTTGATCATCTATGTAAGCATTTGTGAGCTGGGATCATTAGAACTTAAAACATGGGCATGAAGATATAATCATGACAATAAGAAACTTAGCAACCATGTTGTAAACATGTAAATGAACACAAACAAAAGATCATGAAAATGAAACAATAAAAGTCAAACGTGTGTTCAAATCATAAGGAAAAACATACAAATGGTTTTCAGCTTGTCCTTCAAAGAGAGCAAAACATAAATGCATAGGACACCTTCAAGTTTAAGAGGGCGACTAGATACAAATAATTTAAGAACAAGTGAAACCAACAATATGAATCAATCAATGAACTTTGGGACAATGCATATCACACTAAGAATGACAACTATGCTCTCTTAATGGTGCATAAAGAAAGAAGGTGGTGACTCAACATAAAAGTAAAAGAAAGGCCCTTCGCAGAGGGAAGCAGTGATTGCAAGTTTTATAACCTTCAAAAATTATGGTACTTACCAGCTTTGAGCTCTCATTGCCCCCATCATAAGCATCTTGAATGGTTAAAGTTAATGTGAGAACAATTATGATGCATATGCTTGACAAATCATAAGTTGAAAACCTCGTGTCCCGTGAATACGAGTACCCAAACCTCATGCTACTTTACTTAGAGTCCCAAGCAAGGCTCTTGTCATTGTAAATATATGCATATCATTGAGAACCGCCAATGGGGTACCTCCGTGCCCGATGACATGGAACAAGCCCACACCAAAATGACAGGACAAGCAGACAATGAACACCTCGACATCTCTTTTATTTGCCTTTTGTTTAGCTTTTTATTATGAGATGCGTCGTCGAATGTTCACCATGGGTATGCTGCAAATTTCCACCATGAATTATGCATGGCTTAGATTGGCGGCCCGGCGTTTCCCTAACACATATACAAACTCCATGATCCCCACAAGATTCCCAATTCATTTCACACCGCGGGCATCCATAAACAAAAGATCACGATATCAACTCAAATAAGAAGTGCAATGTTGAAAGCTTGCCCATGACAGCATGGATGGGCTAGAATCCAACTTACAACTTGCAAGCATAACAACTCAACATAAGAGACCACAATGTCAAATTTTTAAGAACAGGAAAAAGTAAAGTGTGCCTTCCGGTTCGTGAGAGCTTTACTAACCGAGTTTCGCATAACACTGGTAAGAGTTTAATTTGAAGAGAAAATAAAAGCAAGTCAAATTTACTTGGAATAGCAAATTGCTAGTAGGTATGTATGGTGGACACTTTGGAAAACTTTGGCTTTTAGGAGTTGGATGCACGAGTAGAGCTCATACTCAGTACAAGGCGAGGGCTAGCAAAAGACTGGGAGCGACCAACTAAGAGAGCAATAATGGCCATAATTGTAACGACCCAGGATTTTTGTCAAATTTTGGGGAAATTTTTTCGCTTTTGTATTGCTTGAAATGATTGAAAATTTGCAGGGATTTAAAACTTTTTGAGTCTATTTGAAAGCTTTATTAGAAAACTATTTTAAACCTTCTATTATTTTCTTGAAGAACTTCTTTGAGAAGGATCAAGTATCCAAATGCTAATTCCTCTGCAAGCTTGCTTGCAAAAGAAATGTCTTACAGAGTGTTTTATAAAGCTTTCTATGCCAAAGTAATGTTTGAAAAGTATATTTCAAAAACTATGTTGTAAAACCTTTTCTCTGATTTTGAAAAGGGATTATTTAAAACCCAAATTCTATTTGCATTATGCAAATAAAACCCTTGGCCATTTCTTATAGTTTTTATAGAAAGTTGTTTTAATTATGAAAACATGTTTATTACTGTACTGTATTGTTGTTTTGAATTTTAGAAACTTTACAAGTTGGTTTAAATCAATTTGAATCAAATTTGAAAAGGGTATGAAGAAATAAAGAAAACAGAAAAGAAAAGAGAAAAGAAGAAATAAAAATAGAAATGGACCCCGGGGACGATTTTCGGCCCAGTAGCGAAACGAGTCCGCGGCCCATCTTAAAAACCCGAATCGGTACCCTTCCCCTTCTCTCATCTCGCTGACAGCAGGGGCCCGCGTGTCAGCACCGACGCCTTCTTCTTCCTCCGTCCGGTGATCACGCCGGAGTAATGCCCTAGCAGTAACCCCCTCCCCTCTTCAATACGCCTTAAAACCCCTGCCGTTTCAAGCTCTCACCCACGCCTTTAAATAGCCCTCTCCCTCCTCGCCATTTCCCCTCTCGCTCCCGAGCCGATAGCGCCACCAGGCTGACGAAATCGCTCGCCGGAGTCCGCCATACCTGCGAGCGCGTCCGCTCGAATCCGCCGTCGACCGTGAGCCCGAGACTTCCCCCTCTCCCATCCCCTCCACCTTGACCTGGCACACCTTCTCACACCCTCGGTTCCTTTTGTTCTGCAGCCAATCAAGCTCCCCGGAGATCTCCCGAAGCACATCGTCACCCCGCGCATCTCCAGCCGGCGCCCTCCTCCTATTCCGCAAACAATCGACGACGCCGACCAAGTTTTCGAGCTCGCCGTGTCTCCCTGATCATCGTCGTGGCATCGCCGCCGTCCAGAACCCGCTAGAAGCTCGCCGGAGCTCGACGTCTGGCCGCTACCTCGCCGGAGATAGCCGGAACCCCTAGCCCCGTGGTGAGCTGCTCTCCTCTTCTCTGTGGTCCGTCAGATCAAGATCCAAAGGACCAAAACAGTTCACTTACCCGAATCGGTATCAACAGATCTGGATCGTTCAGATCCACTTTAATCCAACGGTTGCAAACCACGATCCGCCTGAAAGGGTACTGGCCAATCAGAACTGAACACGTGACAGCTTCCGAGTTAAACAGAATTTCGAATTAGTATTTGAAGTCAGATTTGATCCAAATCTTCAGAAAATCATATCTTTTGATCTATAGGTCCAAAAATAGCAAATGATATACCGTTGGAATCCTTAGAACATCTAGAATCCAGCAGTACCATAAAATCTTATATTTTATGGGTTCAATTTGAAACTATTTTCAAATTGGGATTGAACCTTCTGTTAGTTTGTTTAATTCATATCCCTTGAACCAAGTATCCAAAATTTACAAATTTGTAGTCTCTGGATTCCTTAGAACTTGCAGAACACCATAGGATCAAGAAAACCCAGATTTGATACGTGCACACACTTTGTGCATTCAAATCTTCTCAAATCACTATTTTGGTATCTTGAGTTCTAAAATTTATTTTAGAATGAATCCATTTGCAGTGACTTAGTATTACTGCAATCTATTCAGTAGCATCACTCCCATAATTTTCTTGAACCACTTGTCAATTATTCAAATTCTAATATGAGAATTTGAGTATTCCTATATAGATAAATTCTATTTCTATTTCAATCAATGTTTCCTTCTACCATAGCAAATCCTATAATCATACCTAGTCACCAATGTTATCTAAACAACATCTTGATCAAGATCATATTCACCTAGACCTATCTTGTCTAGCTCACACATATTCAAACTACGATTGAGTTGTTTGAGTAAAGTGTGATACATCTCAATCATAGATTCTATTCTTGCTATCCCTGTAGTGTTGATCTAATCAACATTATAGCACTTATCCAATACCCCATGAACCCAATAGAAACCTTAAACAATTATCCCAAATGTTATCTACCCATACTCAATCCTCTGCCCACCTGATCCTGATTTCATGTGTAGAGCTATTCGATTAACAAATGAGTTAATTGAGTAACTCAATGATTCATGAATCCTAGCCTAAGCTTAAGTGTAATAGATACTATTGTTGTTACACTTATTCAGTAGTATAACTATTGCACTATTTTGTCTCTTATGTGATTTACCCACATGAGATGTTCCAAGACCCAATATGCCTTAATAAAGCATAAAGATCTCACCCATTATATTTTGTCTAATTCATATGTATATTCAAATTGCAATTGTGCTACTTGAGTAGAATATGAATTCATCTCAACCTAGATTTTGTTAATATGGTGTTGTTATAACCCATACCAAAGTATGTATTATACACCATGTTAATCAATGAACCATTTGAGCCATGTCCTCAAATATAAACTATCCATACCCAGATCAATGCCTACCTAGTTTTGTTCACATGTATTGAATTATTCAACTTGCAAATGTGCTAATTGAGTACTTCAAGCATTCTTAAGACCTAGCCTAGTGCCTAAGTGTGATATATACTATTTAAAGAATAAATGTTGTTACACTTATTCAAATAGTATTTTGGTTGCACCATCCCACACCCTTGTGATCCATTTCACATGAGCTATTCTGGAACCCTTTCATGCTCTGATAAAGCATAAAGACTTCATCAATTATATAGTGCCTAGCCCAAATTATCTCTCCAATCATATTGATCTCTCCCAACTAAGCCCTTCAATTCATATTTCACAAATCATGATCCTTTACCATATCTTTCTTACCTTAACATCTCAATGAATCTAAAATTGTTAAACAAACACTTTTCAATTGTTTGATTGTGTTTGTATGGTTTGTTTATGTTATGCTATTTCTTGTGCTATAGTTTGTGCGAAGAACTACGTGCTTAGTTGAGAGAAGTGGAAAGATCGTATTCCTCAAAAAGGCAAGTGACACACATATCCCTTACCCATTTTACTTATGCATTAGTTTGTTCACCTCTTGTAGTATGCATGATAGGTGTTTTACTCAACTGTTTTATCAAATGCTTAGATCCTAGTAGTGTGTAGCTATCCCTCAAACCCCACCTGATAGGATGCTAAATACTTTGTTAATATTGATGCCATGCTAAGATCACTTGAAAAGTGTTTTGTGAAAAGATAAGAACTTCAACTAAAATGAAACACCTGGGTGGAATGGTTTGATAAGATGAGGCGAGGTAGGTGGGTTCTGGGACGCAAGCCTCATAAGAGGATGTGGGAACAGAATGCCGCTCGGGATGGCCACCCAGGAACAAAGAGATGGCTATGTCTTCCATGCTTAGTGTACTTCCAGTGCAGCCTTATGACATTATGGGCTCTGTCTTGACTGATTAGAATGTGGGAGTGCAACTTGTCGGCAAGAAGTGGTGGTAGTCAAATTATAGGTTGGGAGCGGTGCTTGCCAAGTTAGTTGTCCTCTCCTTCTAAAAGGTCTCGTTTCATTTTATGTATGGGCATAAAATGAATCGTAAGGTGAAAGTGCACAACCCTTGCAAGGTGTTTAAATCTAATCGATTAGCCGTGTCCTCGGTTATGGACAATTGAGTCTCTAGACATGGAATGTACGGAATAATCTCATCACCATTTCTGAATTATTAAAAATCTGTCTAGAAACCCCTAGGTAGGAACTAAGGACCATACACTCCGAGGGGTGGTGGTGCCTGAGGTTCCGACTTTGTCGAATCTCGCCCAATGCTACATGCCTAGCTAGTATGTGGTTATTGGGGGTTATCTCGACCCTTGAAAATTATAAAACTTTGAAAGTTATACCTTGAGAAAGAAGTATAGGATAAAACTGGCTTTATGCAAATCAGCCTGTGAGATCCACTAGCCAAATACCCATGTAGATAGGCTCCACACAACAGCCACCAAATATATGTCATTTGCCAGTACATCATTGTACTGACCCCTTTTGGGGCTGCATATTCAACGTGCAGGTTTTACTTCAAGTAAGGAACCAGGATTAGGATCTCGAGCTTACATTCCAACATGGCTGCCTGTGGCACGTGATGAAGATGGAGGCTCCCTGCCACCTTGTTATTTCCGCTGTGTAAATTGTAAGATTTAAGTACCTTGTATCTGGATCCGCGATGTAATCTTGATACTATGCAATGAATATTTCATTTTGTTCTGTGGTGCTATCATTGATCCAGGGAATAGCACTTAACACAGATGTTCCACCTTGTTCTCAAGGTTGGGGCGTTACAATAATCATGCAAAGCGACAAAGCGACATTAAAAGAAGCATACGATGGCATCAAAAGTCAAAAACTAAATGATCATGAAGGCTATTGGCGACTTTTTAAGAGTCTAACATGTGTGAGCATGCGCCAAGTCAACCCAAATAAAGCATCAAGGAGAAAACCAAAATAATGCTTCCATACAATAAAACAACGCATGATTTTTTCAAGGGCTCATTAAGCAATCTCAGCTATTTGAGACAAGTCATGCTACAACAAAACCACTAAGCATACTATCAAAAAGACATCAAGCATGACATGAGAAAGCCTAAGCCGCAGTCTACACAAGCTCCTTCTTGTACCACTATTTTGCACAAAGCTTTTTCTCTTTTCCAACACCATTTGAAATTTTTATAAACACCTCTTTTGATGAAAACCAATAAAGATCAGAGGCAAAAATACACCTTGATGAAAAGATATGACAAGGTCTGAACGCAAATCAAGGCGAAAACAAAAACCAAAAGCAGTAGCAGAAAAAGAAGAACACTCGATTTTAAATAAGAGTGAAAACTAGAGCGTTCTTTGCAAATGAAAACAAGGCAACTTCTCCAAAAGAAATTTGTTGGGGTCCAACCATTTATTGCAGCAAACAAACAAACTAAACCAACTAAGAAAACTAAAACAACTGACGCTCCAAGAAAAACACATAGTGCATGAAGCAATAAAAATATAGTGTTTTGAAAGGTGACCTGATTTTTGCCGATGAAGACGGGGTGCCTCGGGGGCATCCCCAAGCTTTGACGCTTGTACTTCTTGGATATTTCTTGGGGTGATGCATGGGCATCCCCAAGCTTGAGCTTTTGTCCATTCTTCAACTCATCTCATCATTCTCCAATCCCTACACTTGAAAACTTCCTTCATACAAAACTAAACACAATTCTATTAGCAACATTAGTGTAGGCATAACATATAATCAATCCTCTATTTGCTTCAGGTTTCAAATCAAAACCACCACATATATAGCATATACTACTGTAGCAACCTCCCCAAAAGTTCCATGATCAAAAGAACTCAAAAGAAAGCGATAACGTGGCAAACACAAATATTGGCAGAAATCTGTCAAAACTGAACAGCTGACAAAGGTCGAATTTTTTAGGGATTTTCTGTTGATCAAATCAAAAAGTGTTCAACTAAGAAAAGTTTGGATATAACCTGGGGCATATGCACAAGAAATCGCAGGTCCAAAATATAAACAGAGAATTTTCACGAATTTTTACGGTGCAGCACCGAAAACAGTTTCAGGACAGCAACATCCCCAAATCTTTACCTCACTAAAATTAGAGGCTTCTCTTGGCACAAAAGAGAAATAAACAAGATAAAGAGCAGTCATTACAGTAGTAATGACTTCCAAGACTCAAATAAAAGAAAAAGTACTGAAAAGAAAACATTGGGTTATCTCCCAAGAGTGTTTTTCTTTAACGCCTTTGAGCTAGGCGCAGAAAATTGCGAATCAAGTAATATCAATAGAAGCATTAAGATCAACAGAAGAGGTCTTGTCAATAAGGCATTGTATTTCATCCACATAAGTTTTTGAAGACCCTTTGTGATCATGCTTTGGTACACTATTTTCATCAAAAAGATTTTTAGGACAGATCCAGGCAAAATTATTTTCGAAGGCTTCACACAATCCCAAAAGCTTGCAAGGTATAGGTATTTCGGTTCCCTCATCATTAGTATCAATAACCTTTATAGGCGAACCGAGTTTATTAAAACGTTTAAGAACCTTTCTAGCTTCAATAACAACATCCTTAAATTCTAAGCGCAAAGTTTCCAAGATAAAAGCTTTCTTTTCGGGATCCTCAATTTCATGAAGCTTAAGGAACATATATTGCATAAAAGGATTAAGACTAGCAAACCTAGTTTCCAACATGTCAATTAAATAAACAGAAGCAACTTCAATACTAGGAGCAAGCTCAACCCAAGACTTTTCCTCAACTTCCTCATGCATACTAATGTGATTAAAGAACTCCTCAATGTTACTTTTGCCAATAATCGAACCACTACCTACTGAGAGGTCCTCCAGAACGTACTTAGGGATCAACATGATAAACTAAAGTAAAGAAATAACAACTACCAAGGATTCTATTTTTTTTTTGGGTTTTGATAAAAAGCAATGCAGGTAAAATAAATAAAGTAAAGCAAAACAATAACAAAGTAATGGATGTGTGTGCGAAAAACTCCCCTCGCAGAAGTCTTCTCTTCCTCCCCGGCAACGGCGCCAGAAAACTAGCTGCTGCGTGTGGTGGTGGATAGTTGACGTGGGAGCAGACTGTCCTTGTGCGTGGTGGATAACCAGCCCGTTGGGAACCCCAAGAGGAAGGTATGATGAATATAGCGGCGAGTTTTCCCTCGGTTAAGATACCAAGGTTTATCGATCAGGAGAGGAGAGACAATGACGACTGAAGGTTATGCGGAACCTGCACACACACAAACAAATACTTTGTTCCCAACTTGCGATGAGGTTGTCAATCTCACCGGTTTGCTTGAAACAAAGGTTATGAGCGTATCGAGTGGAAAACAATATAGTATGCGAGTAAAGTAAACAGTACGAGTAAAGTAAACAGGTGATAGCAATATGATGGAAATAGGACCGGGGTCCACAGTTCACTAGTGGTGTCTCTCCATAGATAAAATAACACATGCTGGGTAAACAAATTACAGTTGGGCAATTGATAGAATAAAGATAACGTGATATGTCAAGAAGATCACTATGAGATTTACTCTGGGCATTACAACAAAATACATAGACCGCCATCCAACTGCATCTATGACTAATAATCCACCCCCGGGGATATCAATCCGAACACCCCAAAAGTATTAAGTTGCGAACAACAGATAATTGCATTAAGCAAAGTGTGTAATGTAAACAAAGCATATGCCCTTGAGCATATGAATGTTGTTTTCTCCCTAGTAGCAACAGCACATCTACCACCTTAGAGGTTTCTGTCACTCCCCCAGGTGAAATAGAGGCATGAACCCACTATCGAGCGGAAATACCCCCTCTTGGAGTCACTAGCAACTACTCGGCCAAGATAGCTACTAACTGAAAGGATCGTATGAGCGACTAGAGGGGGGGTGAATAGGAGCTACCCAAATTTTTAATTCTTTTCAAGTTAAGGCTAAACAAGAAGGTAAATTCTCTAGATGTGATACTAAGTGAATTTACCTAGAGTGACAAGCAAGCTAGCAATAACAATATAAGTAAAGGTACGGGTAAAGGATAGAGGTCACCGCAATGGAGACACGAAGACACGAGGATGTATTCCCATAGTTCCTTCCTTGTTACGGGAAGTACGTCTACGTTGGAGAGGTGTGGTGCCATAAAGGCCACCAACGCCACAAAGGCTCACCCTATTCTCCGGTGAACAAGCCACAAAGGCGAGTCCACGCTCCACTAAGCGATGCCCTTGAAGGCGGCACGACACCTTTACACAAAGTATTGGGGCAAGCTCCACAACTCAATTGGAGGCTCCCAATAGGCCCACCAAGCTCTTACACACAAAGTTAAGCTTGGAGGACGGCTTCTTCCGGCTAGGAATCCGATGAATCACACAAGTAACAAGCCCCTCAACAAGGAGAGGGGGGAAATCAAATCGCCTTGGTGGAAGTGTAGATCTAGGTCTTCTCCCTCAAATCCCAAAAGGGCTTTGAGTTCTATTGGCTAGAGAGAGAGAACTAGGGCTTTGAAGCTTTGGAACAATGGAGGAGAGAGAGTGGAAGCCGCAACCTTCTCTTGAGGAAGAAGAAGGCATTATATACTCCTCCACGAAATGTAGCCGTTGCTAGTCGACTAGGGCCGGAGTCTCCGGCCAGGAGGGCCGGAGTCTCCGCCCTAAGTGACTCCAGGGCCGGAGTCTCCGGCCAGAGACAAAAGTCTCCGGCCCAACTCCGGCCTGGTCTCTGAACAGACCAAGCCACTAGCCAACCCTTTACCCGGCTGACCAGACCAGAGTCTCCGGCCACTGGGACCGGAGTCTCCGCCCCACCACTCCTAGGCCGGAGTCTCCGGCCACAAGGGCCGGAGTCTCCGCCCTAGAAGTAGCAACAGCAGCACTTCGTGGATCCCCTCTCCACCAATTCCACCTTCGCGAAGCACCCTATAAGACAACTAAGCCCTAACTCCACTACTGGACTACGGGCTTCGATCTTTTCTTCCTTTTTGGGGTTCACCTCCGCGAGATCCTGAAATAACCTAGAAAATCTGCAGAACTTTAATAGCATGGTTAAATCACCAAATGTTGTTAACAAACACCAAAATACATTTATTAGGGAAATGCTCTTTCAATCTCCCCCTTTTTGGTGTTTGATGACAACATACGGATTTGCAAGATATCAACACAATAAACTAAAATATATAGCCAAAGCTCCCCCTACTTGTGTGCACAACACCATTTGCATTTGAACATGAGCCACACAAGTAAGAATCATCACTCCCCCTATATATTTCACAATTATACCAAGTGCAAGTAGTAATATACGAGACTAACCATTAAGCATATAAGTAAGACTAACACGATAGCATACATTACTAATAGTCTTACTAGCAATAGAGATACAAGTCTCACACACATAACGTACCACACACATTTAAAAGGTTCAACACTAAGATAGATGAGACACAACATGTAAGTCCATGAAGTTGTGTCTCGACCAAAGCAAAGCAAACGAAGTGCAAATCCAATCCAAATAACCAACCCATGCAAATCCCAACGAAGACAACCTAGTAGAGCTACTTCTCCCCCTTTGGCATCGAGACACCAAAAAGGGAAAAGAGCGATGCTACACGCCCATGAGATCACTCGTCGTCTTCATCCTCGGGCTCGTCCTCGGAACCGGCATCGAAGTCCTCATCTCCTTCTTCAAGATCATCAGAAGCCATGGGCTTCTTGCCATGACGCACATTGGAGGTGCCAGAGGTGACCTCCTCAAAGGCTTGCCAGTCAGTCAGACCCTTGCTCCACTTGCCATAGCTGTGAGTACCGGATGAAGAAGAGGAAGGAGGTGATTCCACATAGCCCGGTTGAGATTTCCGAAAAGCCTTGTGAAGAACATCTTGATTGTCATTGATGTGTTTTTGAGTAATGTAGCTCTCATATTGCTTGTGACGGATGTCCACATTCATGCAAAGCACATTCCTTTGGAACCAATTGAGCTTCTTGTATTCTTGAGCAAACTCATTGTTGGAGCTAGAGCCGGCATTGCTAGCATGCTTCATCCTTGGGCCCCTTCTAGTGGACACTCCCTCGGCAAAGGCATCATCATCTTCACCTCTCACCGGAGCAAATGGTTCCTTGGAGTGGCCGGTGGGTTCTTTGCGTTGAAGCTTCACAACCTTGTGATTCACAAGGTTTGCATTGAGAAGAGGAAGGTTGAGTCCTTGAGCACGGATGAGCCTCATGATAAATGGGGCATAAAGAGGAGTCTTCTTGTTGAGAATGCAATCATTGATCTCCTTGTGAATGAAATCCATCACATCAAGTGGCTCAACATGTGCGGTCTCCCCTTTGCAATATACCTCATGAGAGTAGGCCAAGAGATTCACCATGGCCCCACGAATAGCATCAAAGTTGCCGGCTTGAGGGGCAATGGAGGCCCGGAATATGCGGAGCAAGATGTTGGACCGTTTGGACAGCCCAAGAGTGCCCCCAATGACAATCTTCTTGTCATCCCCGGTGTAGAGAGGAGCAAGCTTCTTCTTCTCATAGTACTCACCATCCACATGCATCCTCATGCCACTAGGAGTAGTAGCACCACGAAACTCATACCCAAGGAGAGCAGCAAAGTCCATGAAGTTGGAGTGACAAACCTCGTCTCCGGTCATCCAAGTCATTGGGATCTCCTCACCATCCCCAAGTACCAAGGTAGCAAAGAACTGTTGGACCAATGTGATGTTGTAGGGCTCTTGAATCTTCATGAGTGGATGGAGCCCAAGCTTGCGAGTGATCCACACAGCCTCTCCGAAGTATGCACTGTACTTGGCAAAATGAGAGAAATCCATCACCGTCTGAGGGCAAACCGGATACTTCTTGAGAGAAGCATAGAATTCCTTCATGATCAGCTCTTGCTCCCTGCGGACAAAGCAACGGTCACGGGAGTTCCGCGGGAGAGTGTACATATCCCTCTTCCTCATCTCAACAAACTTAGATGATGATAGCCCTTCAAGAGTCACAAGACTATCAAACTTGACCTTCTTAGCTGCCTGAGCTCGTTCCTCTTCAGCCATCCTTGTCTTGAGCCTCTTAGCATCTCTAGCTTGCTGAGCAATGACTGACCTCTGAGCAAGCTCCCCTGTGGCGGGATTGACAACCAACTTGTCCTTGCTATGAGCTGCCGGCTTCCGAGAACCACCTGCACCTGTGAATGAGTGAGGAAGATAGCAAGGTTGAGGTGACATGTCCTAGAATCCAAAAAATAAGCAACTATGCTGTGAAAGATTGCACTCTGGCCTGATCTAGCCGGAGTCTCCGGGGACTCGGGCCGAAGTCTCTGGCCAAAACCGGAGACTTTGCGTCCAGGCCGGAGTCTCCGGCCACAGGAGCCGTAGTCTCCGGCCGGATGCAGGAGCCCGAGCCTAGGATACCACATTGAACCAAATCGAGTGCAAAATCCACACTAAAGTTGCTATGAAGATGATTAATAGCCACTAGAGGGTAGTACACCATATCAAACTATGGGAAACATGCACATCTCGTAGATCTAGATAGAACTAGATGGAGGAGATGAAGAGCATATTTACCGGAGTCCATTGGCGCAAATCGGTCGGTGGGAAGGTTCCCACAACCTCAAGGAGGAGATTGGCCGGTGGCACGGCGGATCCCGGGGCTTGGGAGAGCTCCGGGCGGCGATCCACGAAGAGGAGGCGGCAGGGGATGAGTATGGGGCACGGGGGTGGATGGGGAAGAATGAACCGTTCTTCCCCACCCCGTGCCCTAAGTGTGTTTTTGAAACTGCCCGGGCCGGAGTCTCCGGTACTTACCCCGGAGTCTCCGGCCCACCAGAGTCTCCGGGCTGTGAACCCCGGAGTCTCCGGCCCCCCTTGACTAGATCACATTTATGGTGTACAAGGACATGTCATTTAGATTAGGTATGTTTGAGGATGAGATAGGCTTGGGATGGACACATTGTCACTGTGTGGTACAAAATGCTCATGTTTGCAAACATACAAATAAAATCAAATAAGACCAAACATGAGCATATTCCCATAAAAAATAAGGCAATAAAATCAAATGGGAAACTCCTCCACTAGGGAGGTTGGTGACCAAAAGGCCACCATGTATGAGTATATAGGTATGGCACCGCGAAGATATATCTTGGGTCCAAAACCTAGACTCATCGATTAAGCTCAAAAGTGTCACAAATGACAAGATAGAACAATACACTTACTATTGACATTATGGGGGGAGGGATAGTCCAATCAATTAGGACCGCACTCCCCCTATTTCCATGCCCACATCTAGGACAACACACACGTTAGAGTATGGGAGTAAATGCACCTAGCTCAAGCCACATTGCTTGAATCAATGATATTTAGTTCATGCCTCAATTCCCGGAATCTTGCTTCATCAAGAGGCTTTGTGAATATATCGGCAAGTTGCTCATGAGTGCCAACATAAGATAGATCAATATCTCCACGGTTGACATGATCCCGAATGAAATGATGACGAATCTCAATATGCTTCGTCTTGTTGTGTTGCACCGGGTTGTGAGCGATCTTGATTGCACTTTCATTATCACATAAGAGAGGCACTTTGTCAAAAATGACACCGTAATCCTTCAAAGTTTGCCTCATCCATAAGAGTTGTGCACAACAACTAGCCGCGGCTACATATTCGGCTTCGGTGGTAGAGAGAGACACACAATTTTGTTTCTTAGATGACCAACACACCAAAGACCTACCAAGAAATTGGCAAGCCCCGGAGGTTGATTTCCGTTCCACTTTGTCTCCCGCCCAATCCGAATCCGAGTAACCTACAAGATCAAAACTTGCTCCCTTCGGGTACCAAAGACCAAAGTTAGGGGTATTCACTAAATATCGAAAGATTCTCTTGACCGCCACTAAGTGGCTTTCCTTTGGTGCGGCTTGAAAACGTGCACAAACTCCCACACTTAACATAATGTCCGGTCTAGATGCACAAAGGTAAAGCAAGGAACCAATCATAGATCTATAGAGTTTTTGATCCACTTCTTTACCATTAGGATCGAGATCAAGATTAACCTTTGTTGGCATGGGAGTCTTTGCACCTTTGACTCCTATCATCTCGAACCTCTTGAGCATGTCTTGGGTATATTTGGCTTGGTTCACAAAAGTCCCTCCCTTCAATTGTTTAACTTCAAATCCAAGGAAGAACTCCAACTCCCCCATCATAGACATCTCAAACTTGTCGGTCATGAGCTTGGCAAACTCATTATTGAAAGCTTTGTTAGTAGAACCAAATATAATATCATCAACATATAATTGGCAAATGAAAAGCTCTCCATTGACCTTCTTAGTAAAAAGAGTGGGATCGATCACCCCAATTTCAAAACCACGATCAACCAACAACTCTTTAAGGTGCTCATACCACGCACGTGGGGCTTGTTTGAGGCCATAGAGTGCCTTATCAAGTTTGTAAACGTGGTTAGGAAACTTAGGGTTTTCGAAGCCCGGGGGTTGCTTCACAAAAACCAATTCATTTAAGGGACCGTTGAGAAATGCACTTTTAACATCCATTTGTTGAAGTTTAAAGTTATGGTGTGATGCATATGCAAGTAAGATGCGAATGGATTCAAGACGGGCAACGGGAGCGAAAGTTTCACCAAAGTCAATACCCTCAACTTGGGAGAAACCTTGAGCCACCAATCTTGCCTTATTACGAATGACTATGCCATTTGCATCTTGCTTGTTCTTGAAGATCCACTTGGTCCCAATGACATTACGACAGTCTTTAGGCCTTTCTACTAGAGTCCAAACTTTGTTGCGCTCAAAGTTGTTGAGTTCATCATGCATGGCATCAAGCCAATCCGGATCTTCAAGCGCCTCATAAACTTTCTTGGGTTCTACACAAGAGACAAAAGCATGATGAGAGCTAAAGTTAGAAAGTTGCCTCCTAGTTTAGACACCTTTACGAACACTCCCAACCACATTTTCCAAAGATATGCTTCTTCGTCGAAGAATGGACTCAATCTTCTTCTCACGGCGAGTGCGAGCCTCAAGAGGAGATTCTTGAGAGACTACTTGATCATCTTCATGATCACAGTTCTGGTCCTCGCCTTGACCATCTAGATTGCCTTGATCATCAAGTGGCCCATAGCCACGGAATTCCGAAGGATCTTCATCAAGGCCTTGATCATCCCCGGAGACTCCGGTATCCATACCCGGAGACTCCGGTATAGGCCGGAGAGTCCGGACCACAGGGGCCGGAGACTCCGGGCAAGATTGCTCGGTGGGATGATCTTGAGGTTGAGGGTGCGTAGCTTGTCTTTGGTCAATATCCTGTGGGTGTTCAGCAGGTGAAGGCTCCACTTGTGTAGAGCATTGTCCTTCTCCTTCGGCCAAAAGGTGTCCCTCAATGGGCCGGAAGAATCCGACACCCATTCTTCTTATGGCTTGGGGAGGAATTTCGTCACCTACATCACGAACACCACTTTGTCCCACAAAGGAACCATTATCTTCATCGAACCTCACATTACAAGTCTCTATAACATGCCCGGTGGACTTGCTATAGATCCTATAGGAATGTGAGTCCGTGGAGTAACCAACAAAGATACCCTCTATAGCTTTAGAATCAAATTTTGACAAACGAACACCTTTCTTGAGATAGAAACACTTACAACCAAATACCCGGAAGTACTTGATGTTGGGCTTTTGCCCGGTAAGAATTTCATATGGAGTCTTGTTCAAGTTCTTGCGGAGATAAAGCCGGTTGGTGGCATGGCATACGGTATTAATAGCTTCGGCCCAAAAGTTGTATGGAGACTTGAACTCGGCCAACATAGTTCTTGCCGCATCCATAAGAGTCCGGTTCTTCCTCTCGGCAACTCCATTTTGTTGCGGGGTATATGCAGCGGAATATTGATGTTTGATACCCGCATCACTAAGAAACTCATTTAGGGAGTAGTTCTTGAACTCGGTGCCATTGTCACTTCTTATAGTCAATATGGTGGTATTGAATTGACGCTCAACTTCGGTGGCAAAGTCTTTGACAGTTTGTTGGGTCTCACTCTTGAACTCAAAGAAATAAACCCAAGTGTATCTTGAATAGTCATCGACAATCACCAAGCAATATTTCTTGCCACCAAGACTTGCATAAGTGGGAGGTCCAAAGAGATCCATGTGAAGGAGCTCCAAGCACCTCTTGGAAGAGATAATAGTCTTGCATGGATGACTTGTTTCATGCATCTTTCCTTCAATACATGCCCTACAAACACGATCTTTGGCAAAAGAAACATCCTTTAGTCCGAGTATGTGGCCGCCGGTGTAGAGATTTTGCAAAGCTCTCATATTGACGTGGGCTAACCGGTGATGCCAAAGCCATCCCACGTCGGCCTTAGCAATTAGGCATATCGCGGCCGTAGTGGGTTTCTCCGAAAAGTCCACCACATACAAGCCATTTTCGACATACCCAACAAAAGCAACCTTGAGAGACTTACTCCACAAGACGACCACAAAATCAACATCAAAATATGTGGCATAGCCCATAGTAGCAAGTTGATGAACGGAGAGTAGATTATAACCAATGGTTTCGACAAGCATGACATTCACTAGAGACACGTCCGGAGTGATCACCACCTTACCGAAACCAAGTACCTTAGAGGATGAATTATCACCATATGAGACCGTGACATTTGAAGTATTGGGCTTTAGATCTTCCACAATGTTTTTGCTTCCGGTCATGTGGCTTGTGGCACCACTATCAATAATCCATTTTCCTCCTCCGGAAGCAATGTCCTACAAGAGATTAATTCTTGGTTTTAGGTCCCCATTTTTGAATGGGTCCTGTTTTGTTAGTCACAAGAATCTTAGGTACCCAAATAGCATATTCAATGTAACCATTATAGGGACCAACATATTTAGCATAGACATCACCATAATAGTCCCTAAGAAGAACATAATGAGGGTTATATTTTCCTGCAAAATTATTGTGAGAAGGGCCGGACACTCCGGCCTTTGGGAGCGGAGACTCCGGGGTAGATGAACTAACCGGAGACTCCGGAGCCTTTGACCCGGAGACTCCGGTCTCCTCAATTTTCTTCTTTCCATTCAGCTCCTCCCATTCCTCCTCGGTGTAACAAATATCAAATGGGACATGAGGAGTAGGAGCAACAGCAGGTTTTGTCTTCTTCTTGTTCTTCTTATTCTTCTTCTTCTTTGAGGACTCGGCCACCAAACAGAGATCCCCTTTCTTTGAGGACTCGGCAACAAATCCGAGGCCCTCCTTTCCCTTGAACAATCTTTGATTGTTCAAGAGATCATTGAGATTCTTCTCTCCTTGAATGCAAGTGGCAAGGCCCTTAGCAAGATCGGCCTTCAACCTATTGTTCTCCTCAATGATATCACTATGATCACAAATAGAGTTAGATGAACAAGGAACTTCAATAACTTGCATTGGTGGGACTTTAGATTGTTCAATAGTTAGTTGAATTTGAAGTTGTTCACGAATCTTGGTGAGATGCGAGAATTTGCCTTCCAAAGCCTTGTGGGCTTCTTCAAGCTTCTCAAGCTTCTCACGAAGATCATTATGACCAACGTCAAATTCAACTTTCTCCTTTTTAAGTAACTTGACCATAGCAAGAGCATGGTCACGTTCTTTAGTGAGTTTTGACAAGATTAGATTATGAGACTCTTCCAGTCCCAACAATTTATCCTCTAAAGAGACTCTCAAGTTTTGCTCTTCCTCGAGCTCAATTGACAGAGAGCCAATATCATCAGCGGCTAATCTTTCCAACTCCTCCTTCTCCTTGATAGTGTCATGGGCATCACCAAGTTCACACATTAGTGTCTCAAAGTATATCTTGGTTGGCCCCTTCATGTTAGCAAGAAAATCATCACAAGAAACTAGTTCTTTCTTAATCTTAAGACTACTCATATCATCCATAGAGGTAGCATTGGAATGTGATGATGAAGGAGTAGGTGATGAGGTTACCTCCGAGGCCTTAGCCATAAGACACTTGTGAGTGGTGATGATGGCGTTCTCATTTTGTGAGTTGAAGAGGGATGTAGGTGGTGTGGAGACAATGGCAATGGCGGCCACTTCTCCATTCTCTTCATCAACAGAGTCATCATCATCGGACTCGGAGTCATACTCCTCATGAACCACCAATACCCTTTCTCCTTTCTTCTTGTTGTCCTTGTTCCCATGCTTCTTGGATGGGTAGAACTTTGATGACCGGCGCTTGCGGATGAGCTGGCCTTCATTGTCCTCCTTGTTCTCATAAGGACATTCAGCGATGAAGTGCTTGATTCCTCCACAATTGTAGCAATGCCTCACTTTAGAGTCACCACCCTTCCTTGGAAAGGATTTGAACTTGGATCCCTTCGTCTTGTGCTTGTTGGCATCCCAAAAGGCATTTGCATTGAGAGCCAAGTGTTCATGGAGTGCAAACTTGAGATCTTCCGGAGACCAACACTCTTCTTCATATATTTCTTCTTCTCCTTCTCCTTGCTTGGACACCACCTTGGCCTTGAGAGCAAGATTGTGAATTCCTTGTCTGGCAAGAACACGGGCTCTAGTCTCTTCCGCGTTCTTCTTCAAGATAGACAAGGCGGTGAACTCGCAAAGAACTTCATTTGAGGTCATACTCCCAAAATCCGGTCTTGAACGGATTATCTCGGACCGCATGGGTTCTCTTGGGTTGATGGAGGTGATGAACATACGCTTGATATAGTCATCACCATTGTCTTTGCACCCAAACCCGGTCAAGGCCGTTGCAAGGGCCAAGATCCTTTGGTACATCTCATCGGGAGTCTCATTGTCACGCATAATGAAATCCCTTTCTTCACTCTTGAGCTCATCAAACTTGGAGGACCGAATACTTTCATTCCCAATGAAGAGCATAGTGAGATAGTCCCATACTTCCTTGGCGGTGTTCAAGTTGTTGATGTGTACCGAATGAGTATCCGGTACGGCTTGTTGAAGGAGATGCTTGGCGGTGGCATTGAGTTGCTCATCAACTTCTTCCCTTCCGGTCAAGTTGAGAGGATCATGAGGTGTAAAGCCATTTTGTATGACCCTCCACAAATGAGTAGAAGAGCTAGAAATATGAGATTTCATTAGTCCTTGCCATTTAATAAAATTGCGAGAATCAAGCTTAGGAGGAGATCCCATGTTGTTAATGTGTGGCATAGGATAATGGACCGGCGGAGGGGAGTAAGTGTTAGGGGGTGGAATGTTAGCACCCTTTGCCGGACCATCATTTTCCTTAGGAGGGTCACCTTTATTCTTGGCGGAGGTGGAGCCATTGTTAGGTGGCTTCACCTTAGCCAATGAGAGTTCCACACTAGGTGTGGTGTTTGGGTCGGTGGGCCCGGAAGGTTTTCTTCCAAAATATTCCTCAAACATAGCCTTCATCTCCAATCTCATAGTGGTTTGCATTGTGTCCAAGGACGCCAAATGCTCCTCACGTGAGATTGAAGAGGAAGAGATAGATGGAGGAGTATCTTCGGGTGGAGTTTCATTACCCTTATCCCCTTCCATAGTTGCTCAAACTCTTAGGCGATTAAGCCTGAATAAGAGACCACGCTCTGATACCAATTGAAAGGATCGTATGAGCGACTAGAGGGGGGGTGAATAGGAGCTACCCAAATTTTTAATTCTTTTCAAGTTAAGGCTAAACAAGAAGGTAAATTCTCTAGATGTGATACTAAGTGAATTTACCTAGAGTGACAAGCAAGCTAGCAATAACAATATCAGTAAAGGTACGGGTAAAGGATAGAGGTCACCGCAATGGAGACACGAAGACACGAGGATGTATTCCCGTAGTTCCTTCCTTGTTACGGGAAGTACGTCTACGTTGGAGAGGTGTGGTGCCACAAAGGCCACCAACGCCACAAAGGCTCACCCTATTCTCCGGTGAACAAGCCACAAATGCGAGTCCACGCTCCACTAAGCGATGCCCTTGAAGGCGGCACGACACCTTTACACAAAGTATTGGGGCAAGCTCCACAACTCAATTGGAGGCTCCCAATAGGCCCACCAAGCTCTTACACACAAAGTTAAGCTTGGAGGATGGCTTCTTCCGGCTAGGAATCCGATGAATCACACAAGTAACAAGCCCCTCAACAAGGAGAGGGGGGAAATCAAATCGCCTTGGTGGAAGTGTAGATCTAGGTCTTCTCCCTCAAATCCCAAAAGGGCTTTGAGTTCTATTGGCTAGAGAGAGAGAACTAGGGCTTTGAAGCTTTGGAACAATGGAGGAGAGAGAGTGGAAGCCGCAACCTTCTCTTGAGGAAGAAGAAGGCATTATATACTCCTCCACGAAATGTAGCCGTTGCTGGTCGACTAGGGCCGGAGTCTCCGGTCAGGAGGGCCGGAGTCTCCGCCCTAAGTGACTCCAGGGCCGGAGTCTCTGGCCAGAGACAAAAGTCTCTGGCCCAACTCCGGCCTGGTCTCTGAACAGACCAAGCCACTAGCCAACCCTTTACCCGGCTGGCCAGACCGGAGTCTCCGGCCGCTGGGACCGGAGTCTCCGCCCTACCACTCCTAGGCCGGAGTCTCCGGCCACAAGGGCCGGAGTCTCCGCCCTAGAAGTAGCAACAGCAGCACTTCGTGGATCCCCTCTCCACCAATTCCACCTTCGCGAAGCACCCTATAAGACAACTAAGCCCTAACTCCACTACTGGACTACGGGCTTCGATATTTTCTTCCTTTTTGGGGTTCACCTCCGCGAGATCCTGAAATAACCTAGAAAATCTGCAGAACTTTAATAGCATGGTTAAATCACCAAATGTTGTTAACAAACACCAAAATACATTTATTAGGGAAATGCTCTTTCACTAACAACGGAGAGCATGCAAGATCATAAACAACATAGAGATAACAAAAGATAATATTCAGTACAGCAACTTAATCATAAACACCAATATTAATCGGATCCCAACAAACCAAACATGTAGAATTACATAACGGTGATCTCAATCATGTAGGGCAGCTCATGAAATCTAAACATGAAGCACATGGTGGAGGAGACAACCATCTAGCTACTGCTATGGACCCATAGTCCAAGGTAGACTACTCACTCATCGCTCCGGAGGCAAGCATGGCGATGAAGAAGACCTCCGGTGGCGATTCCCCTCTCCGGCAGGGTGCCGGGAAGAGCTTCTGGACCCTCCCGATCTTCGGGTCGACGGCGGCGGCGGATCGCGATGTGTTCTGGAAATCTGATCGGGTACTTAGGTTTTTTCCGTCGGGGGGTCTTTATAGGCGAAGGGGCATCGTCAGAGGAGGGGCCAGGCGCCCTCACACGGGGGTGGCGCGGGCCAGGGGCTGGCCGCGCCACCCCTGTGTGTGGGCCCCTGGTGGCCCCCCTCCTACTCCTCTTCGGATCTCTGGAAGCTTCCGGGTAAAATAAGACTTCAGGATGTGGTTTCGTCCAATTCCGAGAATATTTCCTGTGTATCACCTGAAACACAAAAACAGCAGAAAACAGGGAACTGGCACTGTGGCACTTCGTTAATAGGTTAGTTCCGGAAAATGCATAAAAGTGCCACTAAGTGTAACGAAACAATAGGCAAATGGTGTAAAAACAAGCATGGAGCATCAAAAATTATAGATACGTTTGAGACGTATCAAGCCCTAACTCCACTACTGGACTACGGGCTCCGATCTTTTCTTCCTTTTTGGGGTGAACCTCCGCGAGATCCTGAATCAACCTAGAAAATCTGCAGAACTTTAATAGCATGGTTAATTCACCAAATGTTGTTAACAAACACCAAAATACATTTATTAGGGAAATGCTCTTTCAGGGATCGACATACGCGACGAAGGAGAATTACCCTAAACCCTATGTAAATCTATGTAATGTATGAAAACTATGACACGTCATTTTGTGAATGATTTTTTATGATGTTTGCAATTATCCAAGTTCAATATTTTTCCTTGCAGCTATGACACATAATATTGGAGTGATTAGTCATAGTCGTGCCTAGCCCTATAAACGTCGCCACTGTAGTCGTCGTAGTCGCCGACGTTGTCATCGCTGGCATCGGAGTCGCGGTAGTCGAACCTCGACGGGTGAGCACGCGTGGGCTGAGACTGAGGGTAGCGCAGGCGGGGGCCACGGTAGGCCATGACGCTCTGGAGAGTCCGGCCGCGCCACCACAGCCGACGGCCGGCCTCGTTGAAGTTCGAACAAGGTGGGCCGTCCTCCTCGTGCCTGGCAAGCGCACTCTCACGCCGATTGATGAAGAAGGCGTCCCAAGTCGGGCTGTAGTCGGGATGCCACTGGGGATTCCTCCGCAGCTCTGGCGTGAGCTCGAAGTAGTAGTGGTTCGTGATGGCCATCTGACGCGCCACACCTAGAGGGACAGGAGGGACCGGTACGCCTCCGACGCTCAGCATCCAGCCGGTGGGGACGCGGTAGCCCGGCGGGCAGGGGTAGTTTGAGGCGCAAAGCGCCTCCGCCTCCTTGGGGGTTAGAGATACGATGGAGGCCATGGGAGAGAGTGATGAGGTTTGCAGATATGAGTCTAGATGTGATATGTAAATGGAGGCCAAGCCTACATATATATTGAAAAAATGGCGGGAAGACGGAGGCGGGAAAAGGTGGAAAGCGCGGGAAGAAAATTTGGGCCGCGGATGGGTCGGCCCGCTGGGTGCTGTTTTTTCGGCCTCTTTTGTCCGGTCAGACAGAAACAGACCCACGGTGGGCAATTCCTATTTGACGCGCACCCCCCACAGGCGTTAAATTCTTAGTGGGCCGGCCCAGTAGGGATGAAAATCTTTTGTTTTTGTCCGGTTAAGAACACCTTCAGGCGTCCGCCCGTAACAGGCGCTTGAAGCGCCGAATAGGATCCCCCCCGCGGTGTCCGTTTGGGTTGGCCCGCTGGAGATGCCCTTAGTTAGTTAGTTAGGTTAGATTGTAGTTAGTATATTACTTAGTACTTAGTTAGAAGTTAGTGTTAGTTTGTTAGTTAGAATTAGTTAAAATTAGTTTTAGCGTGCATTTTGAATATATAGCGTGTATTCTAACTAACAAATGTCGGTATATTGCAGAAACTATGGATCCAGCACATAGAAAAAGTCAAGATGATGAATACTTCCTCCAAGGAATGATCCGAGAAAATGTAGATATTGATGTCACCAGGACGTTTCTGAACGATTCCGGTGAGGGAGATGAATCTCTCAACCGAGGAGAGGACTCCGGTGAGGTAGAAGCCTGGGACGGGGGAGAAGCCGGTGAGGGAGAAGCCGACAAGGGAGAAGGCGATGAGGTAGAAGCCGACGAGGGAGAAGACGACGGCTCCGGCCGAACCTTAAATCTCGGAAACTCCGGCGAGGTGTATATATGTTTTTTTGTAATGCCCGACTGTCTATATATATACATGCATATATTAACACTCTTTCTTATTTTAGCCCTCCGGATCGAGCACTTCTTCCGTCAGAACGAAACGAGGCCCAACAAAAAAGTTGGATAACACTGTGAGATATAGGATCGAAGTGGTCGGTGTAGACGGCGAACCGACAGCTCCTGACGATGTCGCAAAAAAAATTGTCAAGCAATGCGGAGTTCTTGTGAGGGACTCCATCCCGATCATCGTTCAAGAATGGAATCGGCCAAGCAGCGGTGGAGTCCCGTATGTCGGCGACGTTGCCAAAGATAAGCTTTTTGACAAGCTCATGATTAATTTCCTCCTGCCGAGGCTAGATGTGAATCCAGATGAGGAGGTGAAAGCAAATGAGGAGCTACTTAAAAGAGTCAAGAAGTTTTCTCTGATCAAGATGGCCGAGGCATTCAAGAACTGGAAGAAGAAATTGTACCTTAACTTTGTCAAGTTAGACAAGACTCCGGATTTCAATCAAGCCGGCTATGCTAAGTTAAGACACCAATGGGATGATTTTGTGAAGTACAAGACATCGGAGAAAGCTTTGGAAAGGTCGAGAATAAATAAGGAGAACGCTGCTAAGAAAGTGTACCACCATAATATGGGGTCTGCTGGCTACGCCGGTTGCATGCCTAGCTAAGTGGGATACACTTGAGGTCAAGTATATTGCTGTCGGGATCAGACTAGAGCCCACAACATGGACACCACGGGCGAGAAACTGGTTTTACGGCCATGGGGGCACGTTGGACGAAGAAGGAAGGGCAATATATACCCAGAAACACAAAGATCATCCCCTACTACCCATCAAAGATATTAGAAGTGCAGTACAAGATGTTGAAGCGGGACGGTTCGTTCCCGATAGAGAGAACGACGAGCTCACACGAGACCTCAAAAATGATGAACACACCGGACGAGCACGAGGCACACCGGGCTCCAAGCCGTGGAATGTTGCCTTCCCCGCGGAAATGAAGAGATATCCCGATAAAAATCATCAGAGGAGAAAGGAAAGGGAGGCAGCTGAGAAAGCGGCAGCTGCAGACCGGCTGCGTAATGTAGAAGAAGCATTAAAGCGGCAGCAGGATCAACTCGACAGACTTAGCCAGCAAGGTATCAGTGGCCAATCTCAGCAGCACATGGTAGAAGCTGCATTCGATGGTATCGACGCCCTATCGAATAAGAAAAGCAGCGTCGCTTCCACCCAGCTCCAGGATGGTGATGATGATGCACTGACGATGGCTCCTCCTAAACGCTACCCAGTGGATGATATCACGGAGAGCACAGCTTGTGAGCTAAAGGTGCAAGTTATGAACTTAAGGGTGACGGCGGCGGTCGGCATGGCCGTACCAACTGCGCCTAACGGAACTTGGCATTGCAGACCGGTTCCAAAAGGGTACGCTGTCGTCACGGTGGATGATGTCAAGCAAGATTTTGAGGAGCTGAAGCTGGACCACCCTGCAAGGGAAGATAGGGACCTGACTGAACTAGGAGTAGCCAAAGGGGGGACTGTTGTATGGCCAAAGGAGCACATCGTGCTTCCAAATTATGTCCCACCAAGGCCACCCACTCCTCAGAGCAGCAGTCCACCTTCGCCGCCACCTCACCATTCTCCAGCGCAACCGTCGCCTTCACCGCCTCACCACTCAGCGCAGCCGTCTCCACCGCCGCCTCAGCCGTCTCCGCCGCCGCGTCAGCCGTCTCCGTCCCCTGAGCCTCAGAGACTAAAGCGGAAGTATACTAAGAGGGGCAGCACCACCAGCAGCAGCAAGAGCACGTTCCGATCACCGAAACGTAAGCTATCGCCCCTC
The DNA here is from genome assembly GCA_007115705.1 of Dactylis glomerata. Lineage (NCBI taxonomy): Eukaryota > Viridiplantae > Streptophyta > Magnoliopsida > Poales > Poaceae > Dactylis > Dactylis glomerata. The sequence goes on from QXEO01000183.1 coordinate 5,630,291, forward strand.
CCAAGAGTACCTCATCAAAATATGAAGAAGCTTCCTTACGAGAAGACAGATGAGGAAATTGCTACGGCCGCAGATGCCCATTATCAACATTGGAAGACTGACATGGCTAACAAGAAAAAGCCAAAGCCGACGGAGCCATTGATCTTTCCGGTCACCACAGAAGATAAAGCCAAAGCAGCCGCGCTTAAGATTCAGCTTCACCAACCCATAGCGCTCACACCTGACTATAATCGCTCTATTACCAAGTCGGCTGAGGCAAAAGAGCGGAGAGTCGGGAAAGAAGTTGCCCAACTCGGACAACAGAAAAATCAATCGATCGAACCGCTCAAAGTGTACGATACCAATGAGTGGAGAGCCCAGGAGCGGCATGATCCGAACATTGATCCGGAGTTTATTCAACTCTACGGAGAAAAGGCCAAGTTATATGAACTGTCTATTGCTGAGTACATGAGCCGTCTGGATGAGTTCGAGGGGTACCAGCAAATAGCGTACAAATACCGGTACGGGAATCCTCTCGTCAAACCCGAGTTAGTCAAAGATCTACCAACAAAAATGCAGAGATTGCATAACTGGTACATACAAGCCTGTGCTGAATCCACAAACTGGATCTATGCTGGATATAAACACCACCATTACGGTCATGGAGATGGCTTCTTACTGATTGAATTTCTAGAATTATTTCAGTTTTACCAACAAGACGCCCTCGACAAACTATTGTCAGTGCTTATTGCCTATAAGTATTATTAAGTCTTTCTAGCTCAGCTCATTCGTTGCTTGTATAATCTTACTCATCATTATACTAATTATATATGCAGAATGAAGATTCTCGAATGCGACCGAGGAGGAATCTTTGACCTTGGGTTCGTTGACTGCAATTTCGTTCATGAAGATACTCTAAAAAAAACCCAAAGAGACAGAGGATAACTTGGTACAATCGTTGAAGTATTTCAGCAACAGAAGGGAAATACTATTTCCTTACAACTTCGAGTGAGTGTTACTATCTTGTACACATTTTGTTTTCGCTTTACTCGATGTTAAGCTATTTGACTCGTTATGTCTGTGCAACTTCTACTTTATTCTGTTAATCATTAGTGTTGATGAAGGAGTAGTCAAAGTCATGGACTCAAAACGCACACCTTTAGGAAACTGGGCAAACATGCAGGAATGCCTCCAGAAGGCTTGGAAACGGTTCACCGCCAACACTAGGGGTGTTTGGAAGCCAGAGCTTATATTTAAACCATTGAATGTAAGTACTACTTGCTAGATCCACGCATCTCTTTGATTCTAGTTTCAATACAATTATCATGCTTGGTTCTTATTTTGATTGAACTCCGTTCTCGTAAAGTGCTTGAGGCAACAAGCTGGGAATAACTTATGTGGATACTATGTCTGCGAGTTCATTCGCCAGACGACCAAAGAGAAGGGTGCAGACCGAAACATCAAAAAACTTGAAGTACGATAAACAATAATCTCAACATTATTTTATTACCATCAACTGTGTTTAGTTTCATTCATATATATTGATCCCCTTCTTTAAATTAGATCAAACGGATGCGGGACGGTCTTCTACCACAGGAACGCGTGCAAGCAATTCAAGAGGAAATTGCCGGATTCTTATTAGAACAAGTCATAGATCCGAAAGGAGAATACTATTACCCGGTTCATTTAGAAGGGTGAAGTGTAAAAAAGAAGATGTAAAATCAAATTTGTGTGAGTTACCGTTTGTAATAGCGACCAAGCACGACGGATGAGACGGTGAATAATATATTCGTGACCATGATGTGTAATATATTCATTATTGCTGTATATATATAATACAATTAAATTGAATACAAAACACACCAAATAAAACCCTAAACCCTAAATGGAAAAAAAAACCCTGGATCAACGATCCCGGTTCGTTCTACGAACCGGGACCAATGACCCAGGCCCCCTCGCGCCGCAGCGCGTCCACGTGGAGACCTATCGGTCCCGGTTCGTGCTGGAACCGGGACCGGCATTGGTCCCGAGTAATGGATCCCGGTTCGGCAACCGGGACCAATGGCCCAAATGAACCGGGACCATAGGCCCTTTTTCCACTAGTGCTCACAAAGTCGTTCCATTAAAAATCAACGTTTTTTATGTCATGTATAGAAAAGACAAAATTTAGTGTTAAGTGGCTTTGTATAAGACATGTTTTTCTTCTTTTTACACAAGCTATAAAAAATGTCGGTTCTCCGTAAAACTTGGCGTGCACGCATAGAATGTCGAGACTAAGCGTGACTTTTTTCTTTGGAACTTTTTTATATTTCAAAATCTGACGGTAGGAGCATATGCTCCTATGTGCCGAATTGAATTTTCTGATGTGTAGGTGTCATGGTCTTTGGATAAACCACTCTCTTATGAAACAGAAAAAATTCTAAGCAATAAGCTCCTTAGAGAAAAGAAGTTAGGGCATCTCCATTGAACAATGGGTGCCTGGCGGCCATTTGGGAGCATCAACAAACATTGTCGGTGTGCTATGGGACTGCATATAAATGAACCAGCATAGATTTATTCAAATTTCACGATATCTTACAAATTTTAACAAAATTTTATTAAAAATAACAAGTAAACCTAGACCTAGATCTACTAGCATCTGTTCAAGGCACTTCGGTCCATCGATCTCTGTGTCGCTATTGCCGCCATCCTCGTCCTCGTTGGTCTACCCAAAGAAGAATCTCATTCGTCCTCTTTGTTGTTAGCAAGGTCGATGATGTGAGTTTCCTTGAACGTCACGAGTTGTATTTCCTTGCTCTCATGCAGATTTGATCGTAGCAAGAAAGCATTACACGTAAAGAAAGCTTTTGGTTGGTGGTACATCATGTTGCTTATGGCAAAAAAGAAGAAGATTTGGGCTGGGTAGGCTATGTTTTTGTTTTTGAAACTATGTGTTTTTGCTTTTGCATTACACTTCACGTTCATGCATAGTTCTTATCGGTGGTACAACACATTGGGATTACGAGAAATTGAAAACATCACAAAACACATGAAGCTAAGACGATGATGTTTACGAAAGTAAAAAATATAGGGTAGGGCATGCGACGATAATTCCGAACATTGATAAATGTATGGATGGTTGAGCACAACACGCATCAAGGTAATATTTGTTGTGCCTTATCTTAATTGATTGTACTCTTTTATACTCCTATCAGAGTAATACTTGTTTCGTTTCCTCGGGGAGAAGTCTCTTGCTTGTGTTGCTTGTCAGTGGGTTTAGAAAATAATCCCTCTATTTTATAACTTTTGTCGTGGCTTACTTTAAATTCAAGCTACAATGCAATAATGAAGAAACCGCAATATTGTGTTGGCTTAGAGCAAGGATAGTAGTGCAGCCGGCCGATGGCTGTAAGATCAGGCCAGCTCATCTAAAGCTTTCTTATGTATAATAAGCTAGCTTTTAAGCTGACTCTATTGCATATTTAAATAGGTATTGCTTGCGCATGCATGTGATGCATACAAGGCTGAAAGAGATGGGAGGAGCCGACTAAACGTTCCACGGACGGCTATAAGCAGGCTGTAGATTCTCGTTTACTGTGTTGTAGTCCGGCTACACATATAGCGCCAGCTCTCTTTTCTTTCCTTGTTTCTCTTACCTGCACTTAGAATTTTGCTGATGTGGACTGTCTTATAGCCTGCTGAGTAGGATCTATTATACTTGCTCTTACATCTTACTGCCAATCGCCAACAGAACTACCGAGTTGATAAAGGGTTCTACTCGTAGTCTTCTAGAAGAAGAAAAATTCTATCAACGCCAAAATATTCCTCATTAACAACTAGCAAGGCATGAACTATTAATTTATGATAGCAAAAGTGCAAAACAACACTTTATTGAAAGGAAGAGTTCACTTTACATAAAGCGAAAAGCAAAAATATTCCATCCAGATAAGAATGTGTAACCACAATCATTCCATCTAGAAGCACAACCTCCAGATATTCTTGTTTGTGAGACCAAGTGCATGAAGGCAAGACTTGTCAAACACCAAAACGAATCACTCCGCTCGGCTACTCCTTGTCCATGTTGTCGACCACGAACTTCCTGACGAGCCGTACCAGCTCGTCCGCGCGCTCCGACCACGCGTCCACCAGGAAAAACACGTGCTGCTCGCCGGCGAACTCCACGAGCTCCACCTCCTTCCCCCACTCCTCCTTCATCCGCCTCGCGTAGTGCACGTTCCGGTCCCGGAGGATGTCGTCACTGGTGGAAAACAGGGCTTCAGTCCCGGTTTGTTTGGGGCTTCAGTCCCGGTTGCGCAACCGGGACTAACCAACCGGGACTGGAGCCCAATCTTTAGTCCCGGTTGCTATACGAACTGGGACTAAAGAGAGACCACGTGGCAGGGGCTGGGTGCTCGTGGGCGTAGGACTTTAGTCCCGGTTCGTGTTACGAACCGGGACTAAAGTGTCCACACGTGGCAGCCTCTGCTGCTTCTTTATTTTTCTGGATTTCAATTGTTATTTAGGGGTTTAGGGTTTAGGGTATATTTGTATTTTGCTCCATTCAATTGTTTGATTCATTTCAAACAAGTTTTCTTATATACTTATTCATACAGCATTACAACATAATATATAAAACGATACATATATATAATATATTTGGTTCACCGAGCATATACACATGCATACAAGTATATATACAACTTGTTCACACACATAAGATCACGACTTGTGTTTAATTATAAACATTGTCTAATCGAAACCGGCATGAAATTCACCCTTTGGGTTAATGACATGGTCAAGCAGAAATCCGGCAATTTCCTCTTGAATTCCTACTATGCGTTCAGTCGGTGAGAGCCGATTCCGCTTTGCTTCGAACTACGAAGAAGAAGAACAATATGAATATGAATCATCATAACAAAATTGATGCCAATAAAATGAATTTGTCAGTATATTGTTTACTTACTGTTTGAAAATCAATTCCTTCAGTGACCTGCGCACGAAGGTTCTCGCAAGCGTAGTATGCACATAGATTAGTCCCCGAAGGCTGCCTCGCACACTTTACGAGAATAGATTTTAGTCAGTGACATATCAAGATTGATATACTTAATGGTATTTGAAACTAGAATTAAAGGGATGTGTGGACCTAGCTCGTACGACTTACCTCGATCTGACGGTAAATCAGCTCATTTTTCCATTCACCTTTAACAGTGCGTATAAACCGTTTCCAAACACTGCCGAGCAAATAAAATGAATAGATGAGTTATAGATGAACGAAATAGACCGATATAATGCCGTAATGATTGAAATTACCTATCCATCACATCAATGATGCTTCGGTATTCATTAAGTGGTTTATTCATCGAGTCAAAGATTTGAACCTTTCCATAGTCAGGTTCAATCTTAAGCAAAATCCAGTGGTAACTGCGTGCAAGTTTAATTATATAAGTTAATAAACTCATCAATCACACTTATAACATCGAGTAAGGAAAAGTAACTATGTATAAGATAGTCACACTCACCTGCAGTTGTACGGAAACAGTATTCTAGCTCGGTATTCCTGCGTAAGTAGGAACTCTAGCAAGATATCCTCCGTCTCCTTGCGTTTACTCTGTATCATCGCTCCGTTAACTCGATTTGGATCAATGAATCCAAGTTGGAGGTCATTCCTTTGCTTACATTCCATACTTTTCATTCTGCATAATAAACAGCGTAGTAAGGATAATTACATGCAAAGAACGAGTTGAGCTAGAGACTTATAGAAATAATGAATCACTTACAGAACATAGGCACTGACGAGAGATTTGTCGAGCGCGTCTTGATTGAATAGCTGAAAGAATTCATCAAACTCAATATGCACCAAGTCTTCACCTAAGAAATGGTCCTTTGTGATTTTCATAAGGAGAAAATCTTGCGTGCCCTTTGCGGCTTGCAGGTACCACTTATGCAATTTTCGCATTTGTGTTGGTAGATTCATTTCAATCTCAGGTGGGACCAGACTCTTCCCCTTTTCATATTGCCGTGCTATAGGCGCCTTTGGGGTGATATCTTCATGTAGCAATTGAGAAAGAGTCAAACCAGCTTCTTTAGCAAAGTCGGCGGGATTGGGTTGAGCAACACTCCCATCAGCATCACTAGCAAAGACCTTTAGCGGGGAGATCGATTTTTTGGTCTCTGCTCCAAGCTGGGCAACGTCTCTTTTCCCTCTTGCAGTTGCGCTTGTCTTATTAGCTTCTTTTTTTGCATCTACCTGCTTATCCAAACAACGCTTGTAGTCATCTGGCTTACGCAATTCATATTGCGAAGGTTGGGTAAGCATATCAAAGGCCCACTCCTTCTGTTCCAGAGTATATACCTGCTTCGGTGTAGGGGTCGGGCGTAGGGCAGCGAGCTTCCTTTTCACTTTGGCTCTGTCCTCCGCCTCAATTTCTTCAGCAGTCTTCTCGATAGGAGGAGGCGGCACCGCCTTAGCTTTCTTGGCCCGTTTCTTCGGAGAGACATTGCTAGTGGACATAGCAGCGGACTTGCCACAACTCTGGGACTTACGAGTGGGCTGAGGCGGCGGAGGTGGCGGAGGCGGCTGACATTGAGGTGGAGATCGATGTGGACTCGGGGTATGGTGGTAGTCGTCCCTGTCGTCGTCGGGAGGTGGTGAATTGCGAGGACTCGGAGGAGAGGGTGGCCGCCTTGGCGCCGAGCCTGGAAACACGATGTGTTTCTTATCCCAAAGAATTATACCACCCAATACTTCTCCCAGTTTTTCCTCCTCTTCAGGTCCAGCGACGTCAAGAAGGAGGGACTCATACCCCCTTTCAATTGCATCCACCCCGACCTTAGCATAGCCAGGTCGAATCTCACGGCCATGCCAGGTTTGTCCAGGTCCAGATGGCAACACATAGCCAACCGCCACCTTCATCGATATGTTCTTCATCGGATAATGCAGCTCACAGTCTATCTTCTTGGTGATATCATCCACGGGGTAGTGAACCATCGGTACCTCCGTGGAAGCCACGCTGCTTCTCCACTGAGATCGGTCGCCTGTAGCATGTTCTAGGTGTTGCTGATGCTGAGTTGCCTCTTGCGACTTTAATTCCTCCAGTGCCTTCTGCTGCAGTAAATACAACTCTCTCAGCTCAGCCTGTTGCCTTTCTATGCTCTCTATCCGTGAGGCCTCCTCCTGCGCCTTCCGCTTCTTCGCTCTCTCTCGGCTTCTATAAGTCTGGCTCTCTTCGGCGAACCCAGACCTCCACGGAATAGCAGAACCCAGACCCCGTGTTCGTCCTGTGTGTTCTTTGTTCCCGAGGGCCTTTGTCAGCTCGTCGTTCTCTCTGTCAGGCTTGAACGTCCCCTCTTGAACCGCGGCGATTGTCTTGACAAGTGCTCCCAGGGGTTCAGCAATTTGTTTCTTCTCTTCAACTAATTTCCCTGTTCTCTCATCATAGACAGCTCCATGTGCAAGTGCCCAATTTCTTGACCTTCTGGGCCATTGTTCTGTTTCTGGTTCGATGCCTTTTTCTCGTAGGGCGGCCTCTTGCATATCCCACTTAGGCTCGGCCATTTTGTAGCCACCTGGACCCAACTTATGGTGATATTTCTTTTTCGCGGCATTTGCCTGATTTTTCTGACTCCTTAGCTTACCCAGCTCTGACTCCTTGTACTCCACAAATGCGTCCCAGTGATCCCGCAGGAACTCATTGGGGCCAGTAAATTCTGGAGCTTCTCGATCGGCGTTGACATAGGCGTTCCATAACCTCTTCTTGTGGTTATTGAACTGTGCAGCCATCTTCTTGAGAGCCCACTCCCTGACTTTCTCCTTCTGTTGCTCTGCTTCTTCCAGGGACTCGGTGACCGGCAGATTGAAATGTGGAATGAGGGAATCCCAAAGTCTATCTTTCAAGACCTTGGTGACATAATTGACCGCTGCACCCTCTTCTGGCTCTGGCTGTGCTGGCTCTCCCTTTGCCGCCTTGGGCTTATACCAATATTGAATGCTTATCGGCACCATGTCCCTGACAAGACATCCACATTGACTAGTGAACGCATTTGCGACACTCTTGGGTTCCAACGGTTCGCCTTCACTTGAGAGACGCCCAATCGTGTAATGCTGATTCGATGCCAGCCGTTTGGCCGGGCCTCGCTTCTTTCTAGAAGATTCAGAGCTCTAAAATAAGAAAACACTCGTTAATATATATACCACATAATGCATCGTCATCTACTGATTCATGAATAGAGCTAGTCTTTATATATATATATACCTCGCCGGACCGTTTTATTAAGTCACGTCTAGTCCCTTGTGAGCCGTCCTCGCAATCATCATTTTCCGATTCATGCGGCTGCTCCTCCTCCATTCCGTCACCCGACTCGTTCAAAAATTCCGAGCCGTCTCCTTCTGCACGGGTGGTACCCTCTCCTTGTGCACGGGTGCTACCCTCTCCTATAATTTTCAATATCTCTTCTTCACCTTCTCTTCCGGCGCCGAAATCCATAACTGAAATCCATAACATAGATCAACAACATTACTCCATATTTTTATTTCTATTATTGCTAACAATATTACTAACAATATTTCTAACATTTATATCTATTCACTTTCTAACTCTATATATCTAACCTAAATAGCATTTTACTAACTAGCATTTTACTAACTTAATAATAGTAATAGCATAAAATCTAACATAATAATAATAGTAATAGCATTTTACTAACTTAATAATAGTAATAGCATAAAATCTAACATAATAATAATAGTAATAGCATTTTACTAACTTAATAATAGTAATAGCATTTTACTAACTTAATAATAGTAATAGCATTTTACTAACTTAATAATAGTAATAGCATAAAATCTAACATAATAATAATAGTAATAGCATTTTAATAACTTAATAATAGTAATAGCATTTTACTAACTTAATAATAGTAATAGCATAAAATCTAACATAATAATAATAGTAATAGCATTTTACTAACTTAATAATAGTAATAGCATTTTCCTAATAAATTCCTAATTCTCACATTTTCCTAATAATTCCATTTCTAATATCATTTCTATTTCTAATAAAATCTAACCTAAAATCTAACATATATATTCTAACTACCTAGTATATGCTAACACTAATTATAACATTTTTCTAAAAATTTCTAACATAAATTCCTAACTACATTTTTCTAAAAATTTCTAACATAAATTTCTAACTACATTTTTCTAAAAATTTCTAACTACATTTTTCTAAAAATTTCTAACATAAATTCCTAACTACATTTTTCTAAAAATTTCTAACATAAATTTATCAAATTTTTTTTGCAGCAGGGGGCCGGCCGGCGTTACGGTGGTGCTCACCTGCGGGGGCGGTGTTGCTCACCTGCGCGCGGGGGGGCTCGGCGGCGGCAGCGCGGGCTCGGCGTGGGCTCGGCGGCGGCGGCGCGGGCTCGGTCTCGGCCGGTCTCGGGCGCGGCGGCTCGGCCGGTCTCGGGCGCGCGGCATTGCGCGGCGGGTAGGGCGGGCGGCGGCGCGGTGGCGGTGGCTCGGCGGCACGGAAACGAGCGACCGCAACGATCCCGCGATGAACTCCTCCGCGCGGTGTCGATCGAGAAACTGCTAAGTGTTGGCCGGGGAAGAAGAAGGGGGCGGCGGCGGTTTATATACCCCCCCCTTTAGTCCCGGTTGGTGGCTTCAACCGGGACTAAAGGGTCTTTAGTCCCGGTTGAAGCCACCAACCGGGACTAAAGGGTCTTTAGTCCCGGTTGGTGGCTTCAACCGAGACTAAAGACTTTTGGCCGGCGGTTACCAGTTCGCGCCCGAGCCACAGACCTTTAGTCCCGGTTGGTAATACCAACCGGGACTAAAGGTGTAATAAATGCGCGCCAATGCTGTATGTTTTTCCAGATTTCATTTGAATATGAATTTTGAAATTCAATTTGAATAACTTCTATATATTTTAGAATTTAATAAAACTTTGAATATGAAAAGTGATTGAAATTGAATAACTAATTCAAAAATATTTTCTATTTTCAAAATCAATTATTCTAACTATTTAAACAATTAACTATTTTGCCATTTTCAATTAAAACAATATTGATTAAAATTCTTTTTGCATATTTTAGAATTTGATAATACTTTGAATATGAAAAGTGTTTGAAATTGAATAACTAATTCAAAACTATTTTCTATTTTCAAAATAAATTATTCAAACTATTCAAACAATTAACTATTTTGCCATTTTCAATTAAAACAATATTGATTAAAATTCTGTTTGCATATTTTAGAATTTGATAATACTTTGAATATGAAAAGTGTTTGAAATTGAATAACTAATTCAAAACTATTTTCTATTTTTAAAAAAATTCCGGCTTATTAGTTCTTTTACACGCTGGATGGACTGCCGCTCTTCTCTTCCCGCCCTGCCATTTATACACACACCGTGGTGCTTCTTCCTTGCAGCGCCTCCCCGCAAGCCCAAAAGAAAGCAATGGCCGCCGTCTTCCGCCTCAACCCCGTTGCCTCGCCCTACTACCTCTCTCCTACCCCTGCCGCCGCTATGTCCATTCCTGATTTCTTCGCCTCGCAGTTCTTGTGCCCACAGCAGCTTCCACATCCGCTCCCCCCACCCCCAGCTTACGGGTGGCCTGTAGCTTGCGGCGGCGGCTGCAGCCCCATTGGAGTTTGCACGGTGGGGATTCCTTCGTTCCCACTACAGACAGCGTATGAGCACCCCCTGCTGGTGCCGCCGCCAGTGACGGTGTACTACTGCACGCCGCCACCGCCGCCACAGCAGCTATCGGCTCCCCGTTGCCGCATCACAGAGATATTTGAGGAAACTTTGAATATAAAAAGTGTTCGAATTTGAATAACTAACCCAAAATCATACATTTACATCAAAGTTTAATACATTATTACACATCACCAACATCCCCATCTAGTGTTGGGGTTTCCTTCTGCACCGTAACCATGGAGTATCTTCTTTGTTTAAGAGGAGGGTTGGGTCAGTGTTCACTCTGAAGGGCGGAATTTCATCAAACTTGTTATAATCTTCTGACATATCTGTCTTGTCCTCCACTCCCACAATGATTCTTTTCCCTGAGAGAACAATGTGTCGCTTTGGCTCATCGTGTGATGTATTCGTTTTCTTATCTTTTCTCTTTCTCGGTTTTGTAGACATGTCCTTCACATAGAAAACCTGAGCGACATCGTTGGCTAGGACGAATGGTTCGTCCATGTACGCAAGATTGTTGAGATCCACTGTTGTCATGCCGTACTTTTGGTCTACAACTACCCCGCCTCCTGTCAGCTTGACCCATTTGCACCGAAACAAAGGGACCTTAAAAGACGGTCCATAGTCAAGTTCCCATATCTCCTCTATGTAACCATAATATGTGTCCTTTGTCCCATTGTCGTGTAATGCATCAAAGCGGACACCACTGTTTTGATTGGTGCTCTTTTTATCTTGGGCGACCGTGTAAAATGTATTCCCATTTATCTCGTAACCCTGGAAAGTCAATATAGTTGAAGATGGTTTCTTGGCCAACATGGACAGCTCATATCCAACAGTGGCGTCATTTATGAGAAGTGTTTGCAACCAACCACCAAAAGTCGCCATGTGCAACTTTGTAATCCAGGAGTTTGACTGCCCAGGGTTTTCCGAGCGTACAATATTCTTGTGTCGCTCCATATACGGCTCCACCAACGTGGAATTTCGTAAAACTGTGTAGTGTGCTTCACTCAAAGAATGTCCGTCCATACAGTATGCTGATTTCATTCCTAGCGTGCCTTTTCCACTTAGTCTCCCCTCATGCCGCGATTGAGGAAGACCAATCGGGTTCAGGTCAGGAACAAAGTCAACACAAAACTCAATGACCTCCTCTGTTAGATAGCCCTTGGAGATGCTTCCTTCTGGCCTAGCACGGTTATGCACGTATTTCTTTAAGACTCCCATGAACCTCTCAAAGGGGAACATATTGTGCAGAAATACTAGACCGAGAATGGTAATCTCTTCGACTAGGTGAACTTAGAGATGCGTCATAATATTAAAGAAGGACGGTGGGAACACCAACTCGAAGCTGACAAGACATTGGGCCACATCATTCTGTAACCGTTGTAGATCTTATGGATTGATTACCTTCTGCGAAGTTGCATTGAGGAATGCACATAGCTTCACAATCGGTACTCGAACATTTTCTGGTAGAATCCCCCTCAGTGCAACCGGAAGCAATTGCGTCATAAGCACGTGGCAGTCATGAGACTTTAGGTTTTGGAATTTTTTTCTCGGCCATATTTATTATTCCCTTTATATTTGACGAGAATCCAGATGGGACCTTGATACTGCTCAGGCATTCAAAAAATATTTCCTTCTCTTCTTTGGTAAGAGCGTAGCTCGCAGGACCCTTAGAATCCTCCGGATGCATGCCGTCTCTTCTTTTCATACGGTGCTGGTCCTCCCGTGCTTCTGGTGTATCTTTTGTCTTCCCATACAAGCCCAAGAATCCTAGTAGGTTCACGCAAACATTCTTCGTCACGTGCATCACGTCGATTGCAGAGCGGAAATACAACTCTCTCAGCTCAGCCTGTTGCCTTTCTATGCTCTCTATCCGTGAGGCCTCCTCCTGCGCCTTCCGCTTCTTCGCTCTCTCTCGGCTTCTATAAGTCTGGCTCTCTTCGGCGAACCCAGACCTCCACGGAATAGCAGAACCCAGACCCCGTGTTCGTCCTGTGTGTTCTTTGTTCCCGAGGGCCTTTGTCAGCTCGTCGTTCTCTCTGTCAGGCTTGAACGTCCCCTCTTGAACCGCGGCGATTGTCTTGACAAGTGCTCCCAGGGGTTCAGCAATTTGTTTCTTCTCTTCAACTAATTTCCCTGTTCTCTCATCATAGACAGCTCCATGTGCAAGTGCCCAATTTCTTGACCTTCTGGGCCATTGTTCTGTTTCTGGTTCGATGCCTTTTTCTCGTAGGGCGGCCTCTTGCATATCCCACTTAGGCTCGGCCATTTTGTAGCCACCTGGACCCAACTTATGGTGATATTTCTTTTTCGCGGCATTTGCCTGATTTTTCTGACTCCTTAGCTTACCCAGCTCTGACTCCTTGTACTCCACAAATGCGTCCCAGTGATCCCGCAGGAACTCATTGGGGCCAGTAAATTCTGGAGCTTCTCGATCGGCGTTGACATAGGCGTTCCATAACCTCTTCTTGTGGTTATTGAACTGTGCAGCCATCTTCTTGAGAGCCCACTCCCTGACTTTCTCCTTCTGTTGCTCTGCTTCTTCCAGGGACTCGGTGACCGGCAGATTGAAATGTGGAATGAGGGAATCCCAAAGTCTATCTTTCAAGACCTTGGTGACATAATTGACCGCTGCACCCTCTTCTGGCTCTGGCTGTGCTGGCTCTCCCTTTGCCGCCTTGGGCTTATACCAATATTGAATGCTTATCGGCACCATGTCCCTGACAAGACATCCACATTGACTAGTGAACGCATTTGCGACACTCTTGGGTTCCAACGGTTCGCCTTCACTTGAGAGACGCCCAATCGTGTAATGCTGATTCGATGCCAGCCGTTTGGCCGGGCCTCGCTTCTTTCTAGAAGATTCAGAGCTCTAAAATAAGAAAACACTCGTTAATATATATACCACATAATGCATCGTCATCTACTGATTCATGAATAGAGCTAGTCTTTATATATATATATACCTCGCCGGACCGTTTTATTAAGTCACGTCCAGTCCCTTGTGAGCCGTCCTCGCAATCATCATTTTCCGATTCATGCGGCTGCTCCTCCTCCATTCCGTCACCCGACTCGTTCAAAAATTCCGAGCCGTCTCCTTCTGCACGGGTGGTACCCTCTCCTTGTGCACGGGTGCTACCCTCTCCTATAATTTTCAATATCTCTTCTTCACCTTCTCTTCCGGCGCCGAAATCCATAACTGAAATCCATAACATAGATCAACAACATTACTCCATATTTTTATTTCTATTATTGCTAACAATATTACTAACAATATTTCTAACATTTATATCTATTCACTTTCTAACTCTATATATCTAACCTAAATAGCATTTTACTAACTAGCATTTTACTAACTTAATAATAGTAATAGCATAAAATCTAACATAATAATAATAGTAATAGCATTTTACTAACTTAATAATAGTAATAGCATAAAATCTAACATAATAATAATAGTAATAGCATTTTACTAACTTAATAATAGTAATAGCATTTTACTAACTTAATAATAGTAATAGCATTTTACTAACTTAATAATAGTAATAGCATAAAATCTAACATAATAATAATAGTAATAGCATTTTAATAACTTAATAATAGTAATAGCATTTTACTAACTTAATAATAGTAATAGCATAAAATCTAACATAATAATAATAGTAATAGCATTTTACTAACTTAATAATAGTAATAGCATTTTCCTAATAAATTCCTAATTCTCACATTTTCCTAATAATTCCATTTCTAATATCATTTCTATTTCTAATAAAATCTAACCTAAAATCTAACATATATATTCTAACTACCTAGTATATGCTAACACTAATTCTAACACTAATTCTAACACTAATTTGCATATTCTAACACTACTAACCCTAAATACTAATTCTAACATTTTTCTAAAAATTTCTAACATAAATTCCTAACTACATTTTTCTAAAAATTTCTAACATAAATTTCTAACTACATTTTTCTAAAAATTTCTAACTACATTTTTCTAAAAATTTCTAACATAAATTCCTAACTACATTTTTCTAAAAATTTCTAACATAAATTTATCAAATTTTTTTTGCAGCAGGGGGCCGGCCGGTGGTACGGTGGTGCTCACCTGCGGGGGCGGTGTTGCTCACCTGCGCGCGGGGGGGCTCGGCGGCGGCAGCGCGGGCTCGGCGTGGGCTCGGCGGCGGCGGCGCGGGGGCTCGGCGGCGGCGGCGCGGGCTCGGTCTCGGCCGGTCTCGGGCGCGGCGGCTCGGCCGGTCTCGGGCGCGCGGCATTGCGCGGCGGGTAGGGCGGGCGGCGGCGCGGTGGCGGTGGCTCGGCGGCACGGAAACGAGCGACCGCAACGATCCCGCGATGAACTCCTCCGCGCGGTGTCGATCGAGAAACTGCTAAGTGTTGGCCGGGGAAGAAGAAGGGGGCGGCGGCGGTTTATATACCCCCCCTTTAGTCCCGGTTGGTGGCTTCAACCGGGACTAAAGGGTGGTCTTTAGTCCCGGTTGAAGCCACCAACCGGGACTAAAGGGTCTTTAGTCCCGGTTGGTGGCTTCAACCGGGTCTAAAGACTTTTGGCCGGCGGTTACCAGTTCGCGCCCGAGCCACAGACCTTTAGTCCCGGTTGGTAATACCAACCGGGACTAAAGGTGTAATAAATGCGCGCCAATGCTGTATGTTTTTCCAGATTTCATTTGAATATGAATTTTGAAATTCAATTTGAATAACTTCTATATATTTTAGAATTTAATAAAACTTTGAATATGAAAAGTGATTGAAATTGAATAACTAATTCAAAAATATTTTCTATTTTCAAAATCAATTATTCTAACTATTTAAACAATTAACTATTTTGCCATTTTCAATTAAAACAATATTGATTAAAATTCTTTTTGCATATTTTAGAATTTGATAATACTTTGAATATGAAAAGTGTTTGAAATTGAATAACTAATTCAAAACTATTTTCTATTTTCAAAATAAATTATTCAAACTATTCAAACAATTAACTATTTTGCCATTTTCAATTAAAACAATATTGATTAAAATTCTGTTTGCATATTTTAGAATTTGATAATACTTTGAATATGAAAAGTGTTTGAAATTGAATAACTAATTCAAAACTATTTTCTATTTTTAAAAAAATTCCGGCTTATTAGTTCTTTTACACGCTGGATGGACTGCCGCTCTTCTCTTCCCGCCCTGCCATTTATACACACACCGTGGTGCTTCTTCCTTGCAGCGCCTCCCCGCAAGCCCAAAAGAAAGCAATGGCCGCCGTCTTCCGCCTCAACCCCGTTGCCTCGCCCTACTACCTCTCTCCTACCCCTGCCGCCGCTATGTCCATTCCTGATTTCTTCGCCTCGCAGTTCTTGTGCCCACAGCAGCTTCCACATCCGCTCCCCCCACCCCCAGCTTACGGGTGGCCTGTAGCTTGCGGCGGCGGCTGCAGCCCCATTGGAGTTTGCACGGTGGGGATTCCTTCGTTCCCACTACAGACAGTGTATGAGCACCCCCTGCTGGTGCCGCCGCCAGTGACGGTGTACTACTGCACGCCGCCACCGCCGCCACAGCAGCTATCGGCTCCCCGTTGCCGCATCACAGAGATATTTGAGGAAACTTTGAATATAAAAAGTGTTCGAATTTGAATAACTAACCCAAAATCATACATTTACATCAAAGTTTAATACATTATTACACATCACCAACATCCCCATCTAGTGTTGGGGTTTCCTTCTGCACCGTAACCATGGAGTATCTTCTTTGTTTAAGAGGAGGGTTGGGTCAGTGTTCACTCTGAAGGGCGGAATTTCATCAAACTTGTTATAATCTTCTGACATATCTGTCTTGTCCTCCACTCCCACGATGATTCTTTTCCCTGAGAGAACAATGTGTCGCTTTGGCTCATCGTGTGATGTATTCGTTTTCTTATCTTTTCTCTTTCTCGGTTTTGTAGACATGTCCTTCACATAGAAAACCTGAGCGACATCGTTGGCTAGGACGAATGGTTCGTCCATGTACGCAAGATTGTTGAGATCCACTGTTGTCATGCCGTACTTTTGGTCTACAACTACCCCGCCTCCTGTCAGCTTGACCCATTTGCACCGAAACAAAGGGACCTTAAAAGACGGTCCATAGTCAAGTTCCCATATCTCCTCTATGTAACCATAATATGTGTCCTTTGTCCCATTGTCGTGTAATGCATCAGAGCGGACACCACTGTTTTGATTGGTGCTCTTTTTATCTTGGGCGACCGTGTAAAATGTATTCCCATTTATCTCGTAACCCTGGAAAGTCAATATAGTTGAAGATGGTTTCTTGGCCAACATGGATAGCTCATATCCAACAGTGGCGTCATTTATGAGAAGTGTTTGCAACCAACCACCAAAAGTCGCCATGTGCAACTTTGTAATCCAGGAGTTTGACTGCCCAGGGTTTTCCAAGCGTACAATATTCTTGTGTCGCTCCATATACGGCTCCACCAACGTGGAATTTCGTAAAACTGTGTAGTGTGCTTCACTCAAAGAATGTCCGTCCATACAGTATGCTGATTTCATTCCTAGCGTGCCTTTTCCACTTAGTCTCCCCTCATACCGCGATTGAGGAAGACCAATCGGGTTCAGGTCAGGAACAAAGTCAACACAAAACTCAATGACCTCCTCTGTTAGATAGCCCTTGGAGATGCTTCCTTCTGGCCTAGCACGGTTATGCACGTATTTCTTTAAGACTCCCATGAACCTCTCAAAGGGGAACATATTGTGCAGAAATACTAGACCGAGAATGGTAATCTCTTCGACTAGGTGAACTTAGAGATGCGTCATAATATTAAAGAAGGACGGTGGGAACACCAACTCGAAGCTGACAAGACATTGGGCCACATCATTCTGTAACCGTTGTAGATCTTATGGATTGATTACCTTCTGCGAAATTGCATTGAGGAATACACATAGCTTCACAATCGGTACTCGAACATTTTCTGGTAGAATCCCCCTCAGTGCAACCGGAAGCAATTGCGTCATAAGCACGTGGCAGTCATGAGACTTTAGGTTTTGGAATTTTTTTCTCGGCCATATTTATTATTCCCTTTATATTTGACGAGAATCCAGATGGGACCTTGATACTGCTCAGGCATTCAAAAAATATTTCCTTCTCTTCTTTGGTAAGAGCGTAGCTCGCAGGACCCTTAGAATCCTCCGGATGCATGCCGTCTCTTCTTTTCATACGGTGCTGGTCCTCCCGTGCTTCTGGTGTATCTTTTGTCTTCCCATACAAGCCCAAGAATCCTAGTAGGTTCACGCAAACATTCTTCGTCACGTGCATCACGTCGATTGCAGAGCGGACCTCTAGGAATTTCCAATACTCAAGCTCCCAAAATATAGATTTCTTCTTCCACATGGGTGCATGTCCGCTAGCGTCATTCGGAACAGACAGACTGCCAGGACCCTTTCCAAAGATTACTTCTAAATATTTGACCATATCAAATATATCATCACCAGTATGGCGTTTAGGCTTGCCCCGGACTTCTGCCTCGCCCTTGAAATGCTTGCCTTTTTTCTTCAATTGATGTTTGGGCGAAAGAAATCGACGATGCCCGAGATACACCACCTTCTTACTTTTATCCAAATATATACTATCGATCTCACCTAAACAGTGAGTGCATGCATTGTATCCCTTGTTTGTCTGTCCTGAAAGGTTACTAAGAGCAGGCCAATCATTGATGGTCATGAACAGCAACGCTCGTAGATCAAATTCCTCTTGTTTGTACTCATCCCACACACGAACACCTTCAGTCTGCCACAGCTGTAAAAGTTCATCAACTAATGGCCTTAGATACACATCAATGTCATTACCGGGTTGCTTCGGGCCTTGGATAAGCACTGGCATCATAATAAACTTTCGCTTCATGCACAACCAAGGAGGAAGGTTATATATACATAGAGTCACGGGCCAGGTGCTATGACTGCAGCTCTGCTCCCCAAAAGGATTCATGCCATCTGTACTTAGACCAAACCTCAGGTTGCGTGCGTCTTCCGTAAACTCCGGGAAATCTCTGTCGATTTTTCTCCACTGCGACCCATCAGCGGGGTGTCTCAACATCTCGTCACTCTTACGGTCTTCTTTGTGCCACCTCAACAACTTGGCATGCTCTTTGTTTCTGAACAAACGTTTCAACCGTGGTATTATAGGTGCATACCACATCACCTTGGCAGGAACCCTCTTCCTGGGGCGCTCGCCCTCAACATCACCAGGGTCATCTCGCCTGATCTTATACCGAAATGCACTGCACACCGGGCATGCATTCAAATTCTCATACTCACCGCGGTAGAGAATACAGTCATTAATGCATGCATGTATCTTCTGCACCTCCAATCCTAGAGGGCAGACAATCTTCTTTGCTTCATACGTACTGGCGGGCAATTCGTTATCCTTTGGAAGCATCTTCTTCATAATTTTCAGCAACTTTTCAAAGCCCTTGTCAGATAAACCACTCTCTGCTTTCCATTGCAGCAATTCCAGCGTGCTTCCTAGCTTTTTCTGGCCATCTTCGCAATTTGGGTACAAATCCTTTTTGTGATCATCTAACATGCGTTCCAACTTCTCCCTCTCCTTTTCACTTTCACAGTCAATCTGTGCATCAACAATGACCTGACCAAGATCATCAGCGGGCATATCTGATGCCCGTTCTTCACCTTCTTCTTCTTCTTCTTCATTATCTTCCATTGCGGTATTGGTGGTTTCAGGGAACTCAGGATAGTTGTCATCATTCTCTTCTTCATCGTTGTCTTCCATTATAACCCCTCTTTCCCCATGCTTGGTCCAACAATTATAGCCGGACATGAAACCGAACCGGAACAGGTGGATGTGAAGGGTCTTTGTGGAGGGGTAATCCTTCTCATTTCGACAACCACCGCATGGACAACACATAAAACCATTCCGCTTGGTTGCCTCAGCCACCTTGAGAAAAGAATGCACGCCTTTAATGAAATCTCCAGAGCGTCGATCGGCGTACATCCATGCTCGGCTCATCTGCATTATATAAGTACATATCAAATGCAAATCAAATATACAATTTCTATTTCTATCTCTAATTTTAGTTTGATAAGTAAGAATAAGTTAACAAAAGTAGAAGCGGCGCCGTGCCTATAAAAGGAGCATCGATACGCCATGGCAAGCACAGCTCGAAGGCAGGGAGAGTTTCATCCCCATGGATAGAGGAAAGGGTTGTGAAATCTCCCGTGGCGGAGTTTCTCGAAGATGTCGTTGGTGCTCACGCCCTACGGCATCTTCGGAAGCTCCGCCTCGGAAAAATTTCCCTGCAAGCCCGTGAAAGACTCCATCTCCTCTAACAGTGTTGGGTAAAGGGTTGGAAAATCTCCCGTGGCGGAGTTTCTCGAAGATGTCGTTGGTGCTCACGCCCTACGGCATCTTCGGAAGCTCCGCCTCAGAAAAATTTCTCTGCAAGCCCGTGAAAGACTCCATCTCCTCTAACAGTGTTGGGTAAAGGGTTGGAAATCTCCCGTGGCGGAGTTTCTCGAAGATGTCGTTGGTGCTCACGCCCTACGGCATCTTCGGAAGCTCCGCCTCGGAAAAATTTCCCTGCAAGCCCGTGAAAGACTCCATCTCCTCTAACAGTGTTGCGTAAAGGGTTGGAAAATCTCCCGTGGTGGAGCTCCTCGAAGATGTCATTGGTGCTCACGCCCTACGGCATCTTCGAAAGCTCCGCCCTACGTCATCTATCTCTATTTCTATCGCTATTTCTATTTTTCTATCTCTATCTCTATTTCTATTTCTATGTTAGCTATGTCTACTTCTATTTTTATTTTTAATTCTAACATTTCTATTTCTAATAGCATTTCTATTTCTAATAAAATCTAACATAAATAAAATCTATATAGCATTTCTATTTTTACATCTATCTTCACCTATTTGTACACATAATCAAATAAACATATAATAATTGCTCCCATAAAAAAATCACAAATCTCAACTTCTAGAGCAATAAATGAGCTAAATTACCAATGAAAGACAAAATCACAAAATTCCTCACCTTTTAGTCCACTTAGATTGAAGTGGGGACATCAATTTGTGACAAAAAATGGTGGTCAAAGAGGATGAAATCGAGTTGCATGAAGAACACTTAGAGTGGAGAGGGTGAGTGGCTGGCTCGGGGAGGAAGAAGGAGCTGCTTTATACAGGGAAGTCATTAGTCCCGGTTTGTAATACCAACCGGGACTAAAGGCTTAATCTTTAGTCCCGGTTGGTGTTACCAGCCGGGACTAATGAGCCTGGCAACGGCCGGATTGTGACCCAGAGCCTTTAGTTCCGGTTCCTAATACGAACCGGGACTAAAGAAATCTGCGTTCCAGCGGCTGAAAAAGCGGTGGGGCCCGGGGCATCAGTCCCGGTTCAAACAGAAACCAGGACTAATGCCGTGAAATATTAGCCCGGTTTTCTACTGGTGCGTGCTCCGCCGCGACGACGAGCGTGGGGCCCATCGCCACGGCCTCCAGTCCCGGGGCCTCCGGCCCGGCGGGGTTTATCGCCGGGTAGTCCCTCGTCGCGCCGTCGGGAAGGATGAGCCGGGTGTACATGTCGCTCATCTCGGTGGTTAGGAGGGCGTCGGGCGCGCACTCCAGCTCGGCGCGCGTGCGGGTCTCGCCGGCCATGGCCGGCATGAGGAGCACGTACCCGCGGAGCCGGACGGGCGGGCAGAGGCCCGTCTTGCCGAACCTGGCCGCGATGTGGTGGGTGATGTTTCCGCCGGCCGAGTCGCCGGCCACGAATACGCGGGAGAAGTCCGCGGCGCCGGCCAGCCAGGGGTCCGAGGCGGCGGTCGAGCGGAGCCAGGACATGGCCGTGGCGCCGTCCTCCTGCGCCGCGGGGAGGCGGTGCTCCGGGCAGAGGCGGTAGTTGAAGGAGAGCACGACAGCGGGGAGCTCAGAGGCGAGGCGGAGGCACCAGGCGTGGAAGCAGGGCCATTGGCCGGAGCCGATGCAGAAGCCGCCGCCGTGGAAGTAGGCCACGACGGGGAGCCGCGCGTCGTTGGCCGCGCCCAGCTGCCGCGGCTTGTAGAGGCGCACGTTGAGGCCGTGCTCCGCGTTGTACGTGACGTCCTTCCAGTCCACGCCAAAGTCGCCGTCGGGGACGTCCGTCATGAACACCGCCGCCGGCTCGGCGCTCCGCCGCACCGTACCGTCGCTCATGAGCTGGACTGCGCCCCGACAGTCCTCCACCACGTACGGCGGCTCCGGCGACATCCCTAACTCGATGGTACTGCTAAAGTTGATGTAAGCTTAGGTGAACGAAAGTGGAGAGGTTAATATTTTCTTGTTGGCATCCTGATGCTTTATATAACAACCAAGGCAGTGAGGCGGCCTTCCAGAAGGAAGACTTCTTATTTAAGGCAGCGAAATTTCCCTGCAACCGGTCTTCTAGAAGGAAGACTGAGGTTGAAAGAAGAGGTAGTCGTGATTGACCACATGAGACCTTCGCACCCACTAACTTTTGATTTTTCTTTACTCTCAAATAATATACTATTCTGCAAAAAATAGCACAATATATTAACCTCGGACTTCACAATAATTTTTTTTTCTTATTGGCAACCTGATGCTTTATTTAACAACGAAGGCAGTTAACTGCCGGCGCCGGCCTTCCAGAAGGGAAACCCAAACTCAGGTTACTAGTGGCCTTCTAGAAGGAACACTGAGGTCAATAGCTGCCTTCTAGGAAAAAGACTGAGGTCAATAGCTGCCTTTTAGAAGGAAGAATGATGTCATTGACCACATGACACCTACGCACCTACTAACTTTTGATTTTACTCTCGAATAGCACAATATACTACTCTGAGCAAAGATAGCACGTCATATTAATCACAGACTGATATAACTTCTACAACAATACATAGATTATTTTGTCAAATTTTTGGTACACTAGAAGTTTCGAAGAAATTGGATCTGTAGGTGTCATGGTCTTTGGATAAACCACTCTCTTACGGAATACAAATCATTTTAAGCAATAAGCTCCTGATACCTTGGTGAGCCTGACAACCAATTGGGAGCGTCCGCAAACATT
This sequence comes from Dactylis glomerata, assembly GCA_007115705.1. Taxonomy (NCBI): domain Eukaryota; kingdom Viridiplantae; phylum Streptophyta; class Magnoliopsida; order Poales; family Poaceae; genus Dactylis; species Dactylis glomerata. The sequence continues at coordinate 5,653,024 of QXEO01000183.1, forward strand.
GTCGGTGTGCAAGGGGACTGCCCTAGCGGCGCTCCTGATACTTATTAAAATAATTCAAATCATAAAATTTAAATGAGTCGGTGCATTTTTATTCAAATTCCGATATCTTACAATTTGATTTTTTTTTATTAAAAACAACAAGTAAACCTAGACTTAGATCTACTTGCATCAGTTCAAGGCACTTCGGTCCACGTCGATGTCTGCGTCATCATTGCCATCATCCTCGTCCTTGTTGGTCTATCGAGAGGAGAAGTTGATTCGTCCCCTTCGCTGTCAGTGATCCATGACGTTGTTGATGTCCTCAGTCGACCCACATACCATGAGTCCTCGGTGGCATCCATAGCCTTGGTGAGCCTGACTCGCCATCTGGATCGGCGAGTTACGTAGAGCCGCCTATAGCTGTAGATCCTTCATCTTGCCGGCTCTGGTTCCTCCTTCACCTTCTTCAACGGCAGAGGTAGGGGTGTCTTCTTCTCGGGATATTGGACAAAGAGGTGGCAGTGAAGGAGGTGCATTTCCCTATCTTCAGGATGGCATGTGGCATGCGGGCGTGCGCGACACGAATGTCTGATATTGATTTTGCACCTTTGCTACTAGTGTGGTCTTTATTCTGCAACATTAAATGTTCTCATATTGATTTTGTAAGTTTAGGTATGTTACTCATGATTTTTTTTTTGGATTATCCCAAATTTAACTAACCACACCGAACGGGTACCCAAGGCGGCTAGGGTTTCCGTCCACTCTGCCGTCGTCGCCAGTGATCCGGCCGCCTCCAATGGCCTCTCAGGCCTTGGAGGTATGGCGGACCTCGGCCTCTCATCGACGGGAGGGTTCCCGTTACCTGTTTTAGGGTTTTTTCTATGTCTTCTTCTGGATGGTGAGGCGGCGACGACATCTTGAAGGCAGAATAAGGTCCTCCCCGCCCTATCCTCGCTTTGGTGGTGCACCTACAGCTAGCGGAGGGCGCGTGGAGTCATGTGTCCGGCATATCTTCTCAGATCTGTTCGGTTTTGGTAATCGTTAGTGTGGTTTCAGGTCCGTCTCTTCCGATCTATGCTTCTCATTATTGGCGCTGGTTGCTGTTCTAGTGCCCTGGTCCTTTGGGGCCTTAGAACGACGACTTTCTTTATACTACAACAAGCTCTACTACGACAAGCTTTGCGTGGCTCTGGCGATGGAGGGGCGAGGACGGCGGCGAGCCTTCGGCTCACGCTAGTGTTTGTAGTCGTCGCTAGGTGTTAATAACCTATTTGTAATTTTATTACCTTTTTAGGCTCTTTGTACTGTTGTTGATGATTATTGATAGATCAGTGGAATTTCGCAATTTTTTTGGATTATCCCTAATATTTTGTCGAACAATTGTTCTGTAATTTTATGTTCCCAGATGTGGCCAGAAGTGCAATTCTTGGATCAAAGGTCAAACAGAGTGTTGGACACCTCACCAAAGTCACAATTCTTAGGTGGAATGGGTTTCAACAAAATGTGCAGCGATATAGCTACAACAACTGACGACTTGTGTAATGCAGTTTGTTATCTGGAAAAAAAAATAGTACTAGTAGTACCAGCTAAGAGGATTCTTAACATAAGCAACTATCTACAATCGAGCAATCCAAAAGCCAAGCTACAAAGAGAGTAAGAGACCACAAACAGGCCAACAACATATGGCACAATACACACGAGAAGAAAGCCAAACAGAAACAAAAGGTGGAAGGTGTTTTGGAGAGAGCTGGGCGGGGAAGAGTGCTATACCCCGCTCCTTGCGAGGAGTAAATCGCGCCCGCCTTCAAACTGTTCTCAAGTGAAATGAATGAAGATTGGTGGTGCAAGTCCGTCTTACTTGCCTTGTGGCCTCTTGACTGGTCCTTGTATGCTCCATTCTTGCCCGGAACCTCCTCATCTTTATTGTCCTCGACGCTTCGCTTTCCATTCTTGTACCAAGCTTTGAAGCTTTCTTTCAACTTAGGAAAATCTTTGAGCGAGCAAACAATGGCTCAATGTAAATGGATGATTCTAAACCTCCTTGTAGTACCCTAAAGCTTGCAGAACCTATGTCCAAAGTTTATTAGCTAAGCAAAGAATGCCAACTTCACACAATGAAATGAGCACACAAGGAAAGCATCTTACCAACTCGCCAACTACATGGCCACTTAGCTTGCACTTCTTCACAGCCTCGAGTGCGCCAAAAAATGGTTGAACTCCGACTGGATGAAGTTCCAATGCTTGGAATGGGATAGGTCATTGCGCTCACTCTCAAAGTTCTCGGGCTTGAACTTCCTATGTTGATGGAAGTACAAACCGACCCTTCGCCAAAAGCAACCTCCCTTTTGCTCGGCACCGAAAATAGGATCCGTGCCAATGTGCAACCAAGCATCACAAAAGCATGAGGTCTTCCTTGTTGGTGGACGCTTCGGTCCGGTGGCTATGCCGGGATGCTTGCGTTGCGGCTAGCAATGCCTCCTCAAATAGCGGATCCTCGTCGATGTTGCATGTCGGCCCATGCTGGGTCCCCATGTCGGTCATCACGCAGTCCTGAGTATTGTCCTTCGGGCAATGGCGTAATGGCAACTGAGACCATTTAGACGGACGAAGGAGGAAGACTAGGATAGTACCTCGTCGGCCGTGGGCTGCATTTGTATTTGACCGAACAGGTCGGCCGCATCGGGCGGGTCCGCAGTGGATCTAGCTCGTGGAGCCTTGCTGTGCTCCGGTAAGGTCTTGCCGCCCACCGGGGTGCGGTTGAGGTCGATGATGGGCGGGCACACGCCACCGGCCGGCATGGAGTTGATCTCCGGTGAGGACAAAGTGGGCACGCCCAGCCACGACAGTGATGTGAGGTGGGGAGGTGGCTCGTGCGCCGATGGCATGGCCGATGATGCAGTGCGCTGCCAAGCGGCCGTGGTGGACGACACCGAGCTGGCTGTGGAGCCAAGATGTTCGATGGTGAACTGGTTCACCACCTCACCATTCAGCATGGCCATGGCGTGGAGGGTGGCTTGCTTGGCAAGAGCGTCGTTGTTGGATTTGGCCTGCATGGTCTGTAGGAGCTCGGCATGCTTCCTCTCCTTGACGGCCTTCCACTCTTTTGCCCATGCCCTGGACGCGACCCATTGCGCAACCCGCTTCTTGGACTCCGCCGCCCAATGTTTCGGCGTGATTACTTTCTTGACCTTCGAAAGGACGGTGTTCACGGCGGTGGAGGCCTCGGCTACCTGATTTGTGGTGGTGGCGCTTGCTAGGGCGGAGGAGGCGCTGGAGGCGGCGGCGTCTATCTCCATGCTAGGGGTTTGGGCGACAGAGGCACATCGGCTGAGCGGGAGGGAGGACATGAACTAATGTGCCTCTATTAACCGGGCATGGGTCAAATAAGAGGGGTGCGCGGTCGGACGCGCACGCTGTCTTGGCCAACACATTTCGGGCCCAAATCTAAGGCCGAAATGGGTGCACGCGGAGAGCTCTGGATAGCGCTGTCTGTTTGGGTCACACCGGTGGGCTGACTCCTTTGTCCGCGTGGACAAATTGAGACGCGCGCTGTTCGTTTGGGTCGGTCCGCTTGAGATGCCCTAAAATGCGTCGTGGTATAGGTGTGATGCATTTTCCCTGAGCAAGCAGCATGATAACCAAGGCCAACTCTTCTCTTCCCTTAGAGTATCTCCAGTGGTCCAACATAAACAAATCGCTGCCGTTTGAATCGGTTTGATTCTTACCGATTCAGGAAAAACCTAGCCAATGACCCGCTGCAAAATGAATGTCGTGTTCACGGCGACATTTTCATGGCCTAAATTTGGGATCGGATACGTCGCCGCGGATAGGGCGTGACATCTGCGCGTGTCCTCCATAATCGTTCCTAGCACCACTTGTCACTCACTCATATTTTGTTGAACTAATTTAATTACTATTGGGACATAGTTAACCCCATTTTTAGTGTTTTACATAATTAACCGGAAATATGCCGACGGCCGTGTCTACTCACCATCACGTGTCCTACCACCACGGGGTTACTCGTTGTCATGCGCCCTACTTGCTGCCATACGGGCCAGTGATAACCCACAAGTATAGGGGATCATGTGTAGCCTTTTCGATAAGTAAGAGTGTCAAATCCAACGAGGAGCTAAAGGTAGGATAAACGTTCTCTCAAGTTCTATCAACCGCTGATACAACTCTATGCACACTAAATGTTTGCATCATCTAGGAAATAAAACTAGTTAATGAGAGATAGCTTTGCAAGATAATAAATACAAGAAAGTAATTGTTAGTGCTGCAGCAATAAAATATACTAAGTAACCATAAACTAACAGTACCATGAGTGTGGAAAAGTGGTGGTAATAGTGGTGGCTTTGTCTAAGTTTAATTAGTGAATAAATCGGGTTCACTGTCTTCGATGCAGTTTTCTATGTGGGAGAGGCTAAATATACATGAACTTCACTACTTAGAATTATAAGTACTATATGATTGGATTGTTAGCAAGCATCCGCAAATACTAACAATGCATTAAGGTTTCCCGAACCATAACCTTAAGGTAATGGTCCTCTTACTCCCATACGTGTAACGTTCCGATTCGTGTCCTCAGGTTTCTGTCGCTCCGGCAGGACTACCCCCTTCCTTTTGCACATACTACTAACCCTAAGATGTTTAATCTATGCGCGTATAAATATAATGGACACCAAAGGACAGTATCATATCGACATACAACTCTAATGAACCAAAGACATTCAACAAATCAATCTAAGAACAAATAAACTATGCAAACATGACATAGATCATAGGATAAATATTATAGCATCAAACACCATGTTTACATAGGACGGTACAGAGGTGTGTGGGAGGATGAACCACTGCATAATAAGAGGAGTTGGTGATGGAGATAGCGGTGAAAATGGCGGAGATGAGCAGCGAGGGGTGCGGGCGGCGGCGCGGGCGACGGTGCGGGGGACTCCCCCGTCGCCGGCATCATGGGGGAGCGCCGCCCCTTAGCCCCCTTCCTTCATGGCTTCATGGGAGCCCTCCCCCATGGAGATGGGATCCATGGGGGGAGGCGAAAACGTGGCTCTGGTGGCTGCAAATTCGTGGGTGGAGGTGTCCCCCACGAGCTAGGGTTCCTCCCTTTATATAGCTTCTCGGATTTCTGTCTCCCCCTCTTGGGCCGCACTAGATCGGGCTTAACTTGGCCGTCCGAACTCGGAATCAGGTGAATTTTATATCCAGAACGTTTGACGTGAAATTCCCTACAACTTTGTAGTTGAAGAGTTTTCCGTTTGACGCCGTCTTTGACCCGTAACGTGACCATCTTCAAAAAACGTTCTGGCATAGATTTCTGAAAAGTCCCAATTTGACTCCAACAAGGTTTCCACTTGTATTCTTGGTAATTTCTACACCTCAAAGTGTAAAACAAGAACGTTGTGCACTTTTGCAACTATTAGTAGATTAGTCCAAATAAATCATAAAAGTGCCACAAAGTGTAGACAAAACATATAGCAATTGGTGTAAAACAAGCATGGATCATCAAGAATTATAGATACGTTTGAAACGTATCAGCCAGCACCATTGTAACCGTGGCCCGGAGTCCAGATCCAGGCGGTGGCCTTGACAATGGATAGCTTGTCACAAAATGTCCTGCAGTCATTCTCGCATGCCTCCCAGGGCGTCTCCTCCACCATCCATCGCGCCTGGCCATCCGCCAAGGCGTTCTCCCAGTGGGTGCATTGCGCCGCCTCATTGCCGTAGGCTGGCAGGCGAGTTTCATGCGCCTCCATGTCCACCAGCACGTTTGCCGTCGCCTCAAGCTGCGGCGTCTTGACTGGCCTCCTCGGCGGCCGCCCACCGGTGTTGCCCGCGCACCATCACCACTATCGCCTGCGCCATGAGGTGTCGATTGTCGTCGTCGCCCCATGCTGCCGCCCGGTTGCCTCTGTGGGCCCTCTCGTGGCCAGAGCGCTGCGCCATAGCCCTCCCGTCAAAGAGAGCTTGGCCCTTTGAGGCCATGAGCTGGAGGCAAGCCTGGTCATGGCCGCGGTCTTGAACGACCAGAGCAGGGCCCTCTACACGCCAGTGACGCCCAAAGTGACCTCCTCGTTATCGAACTTGGCAAAGTCGTCGTCGTCCTCCTCCTCCTCGAGCATGGCGGCAAAGACGGGCGCCTCCACCCACCTAGTGGCCTGCAGCTCAGCGAAGAGGCCTGCCCAAAGCCGTGTCCTCCCGTGCGCGGCCTCGAGGACGACTTGCACCTCGCCGCATGCGAGAAACACCTTTGACGGCCCGCGCATGGAAGTGGCCAGTTAGACAAATCTGACCTAAAGACAAAACTTTAACGCAAAATGAACTCGTTTTAGAAATTTAGCCGGATCTAACCCTTTTCGCTACCGCCAGACACAGCGGAGGTAGGATTCCACAGGTACCACCATGGTCAATGGAGGTATCCCTCTTGGTCAATGGCAGCCAAACCAAGCCGAAGTTTGTGCTGACATGGCGATACCGCCAGGGCCTGTGGAGGTATCCCTTAGATCCTACCACCGGGCCCCTAGAGGTATGGTGCCCAACCTTACCTCTGTGACCTTTGGAGGTAACGTTCGAAGGGTTAAGTCAAGCCACCCCGCGAGTGGGTGATGGCGTGTAGATGACCACCCAGTTGGGAACCCCAAGAGGAAGGTATGATGAGCACAACAGCAAGTCTTGCCTCAGTACGAAACCAAGGTTTATCGAACCAGTAGGAGAAAGAACCAACTTCTGAAGGTTGATGCTCGCTAGCTTTGCGATAGCTCCGAACAATTTATATATGGCGCCTCGTCCAAGGCGTAGCTTTGCACCAGCAGCAACGTGGAACCTGCACACAATACAACCAAGTACTTTGCCCCAACTTACAGTGAGGTTGTCAATCTCACCGGTTTGCTGTAAATAAAGGATTAAGCGCATCGAGTGGTAAAAGGTAATAGTTTGCGAGAATGTAAATAAAGCAAGTAAATGGTAAACGGTAATAACAATGTAAAAGAATGGACTGGGGTCCACAGTTCACTAGTGGTGTCTCTCCATAAGATAAATAACATGCTGGGTAAACAAATTACAGTTGGGCAATTGATAGAATAAAGCAAGCATACAAATGTCATGAGGATCACTATGAGATTCACTTGGGCATTACAACATAATACATAGACCGTAATCCAACTGCATCTATGACTAATAATCCACCTGCCGAATATCATCCAAGCAACCGTTGGGTATTAAGTTGCAAGCAACAGATTATCGCCTTAAGCAAAGTGTGTAATGTAAACAATAAAAATGTCCTTGAACACAAGATTGTTGTTTTCTCCCTAGTAGCAATAGCACATCTACAACCTTAGAGGTTTCTGTCACTCCCTAGATTACTAGAGGCATGAACCCACTATCGAGCATAAATACTCCCTCTTGGAGTCACTAGCATCTACTCGGCCAAGATATCTACTAGCAACGGAAAGCATACAAGATCATAAACAACATAGAGATGATAAATCATAAATCAACTTGACAAAGTATCAATATTCATCGAATCCCAACAAACACAACATGTAGAATTACACAACGATGATCTTGATCATGATAGTCAGCTCACAAGATCTAAACATGAAGCACATGGAGGAGATGACAACCATCTAGCTACTGCTATGGACCCGTAGTCCAAGGTAGACTACTCACACATCACTCCGGAGGCAGGCATGGTGATGAAGAAGGCCCCAGCGGTGATTCCCCTCTCCAGTAGGGTGCCGGGAAGAGCTTCTGGACCCTCCCGATCTCGCGTCGACGATGGCGGCGGCTTGCAATATATTTCATGGAAAATTGATCAGGTTCTTTTAGGTTTTCCCATCGAGGGGAATATATAGGCGTAAGGGCGGCGTCAGGAGATGTGCCAGGTGGCCCCACCACCTGTTGGCGTGGGCCAGGGGCTAGCCGCGCCACCCTATTGTTTGGCTGGCCCCTGGCTCCCCTCCGTCCCTGCTTTGGACTCTATCTTGTGTCGGGAAAATAGAAAATTTGGCTTTTGTTTCGTTCAATTCCGAGAATATTTCCTGTGCAGCTTTTCTAAAACACAAAAACATCAGAAAAATAAGGAACTGGCACTGTGGCATCTCGTTAATAGGTTAGTTCTAGAAAATGTATAAAAACGACACGAAGTGTAACAAAACACAAAGCAAATGGTGTATAAACAAGCATGGAGCATCAGAAATTATAGATACGTTTGAGACGTATCAAGCATCCCCAAGTTTAACTCCTGCTTGTCCTCGAGTAGGTAAGTGATAACAAAACAATAATTTTTGAGGTGACATGCACCAACACAATCTTGATCAATGATGTAAAGCATTGAGTGCTGAGATCAAAGTACTCTAAACATGGGCATAAAAGACATAATCTTGACAATAAAACTTAGCAACCATGTTATAACATGAAAAGTAACACACACAAAAGATCATGAGTAATAATGCATTGAAAGTCAAGTGTGTGTTTCAACCATATAGAAAAACATAGAAAAGTGGTTGTCAGCTTGTCCTTCATGGAATAGCAAAACATAAATACATAGGACACCTTCAAATTTAAGAGGGCGACTAGATAGAAATAATTTAAGAACAATAAAAACCATAATCATGAATCAATCAATAATAAATTTTGGGACTATGCACATTAAACTCAGAATGGCAACTATAGTCTCTTAGACGGTTGATGGCGTAAGATTACACCCGTTGGGAACCCCAAGAGGAAGGTATGATGAGCACAACATCAAGTCTTCCCTCAGTTGTGAAACCAAGGTTTATCGAACCAGTAGGAGAAAGCCAAACTTCAGAAGGTGATGCCTGCTAGCTTCGCGACAGCTCCGGACAATTTACAAGGCGCCTCGTCCAGGGCTTTGCTTTGCACCAGCAGCAATGTGGAACCTGCACACAACACAAATAAGAACTTTGCTCGCAACTTACGATAAGGTTGTCAATCTCACTGGTTTGCAGTAAACAAAGGATTAAGCATATCGAGTGGTAAAAGGTAATAGTATGCGGGAATGTAAATAAGCAAGTAAAGTAAACGGTAATAGCAATGTAAAGGAAATTGGACCGGGGTCTGATACGTCTCCAACGTATCCATAATTTTTGATGCTTCATGCTTGTTTTTACACCATTTGTTTAGTGTTTCATTACACTTCGTGGCATTTTTATGCATTTTCTAGAACTAACCTATTAACGAGATGCCACAGTGCCAGTTCCTTGTTTTCTGCTATTTTTGTGTTTCAGAAAACTTACACAGGAAATATTCTCGGAATTGGACGAAACCAAAGCCAGACTTCCAGATATTTCATGGAGCTTCCAGAACATCGAAGAGGATACGGAGCCGGACCAGAGGGTGGCCACACCACCAGGGGGTGTGGCCCACCCCTGGCCCACGCGGGCCTGTGGTTTGGGCCCCCTGGTCCACTTCTGACGACGCCCCTTTGCCTATAAAGACCCCCCGACGGGAAAAACCTAAATACCTGATCACTTTTCCAGAACACATTGCGATCCGCCGCCGCCGTCGACCCGAAGATCGGGAGGGTCCAGAAGCTCTTCCCGGCACCCTGCCGGAGAGGGGAATCGCCACCGGAGGTCTTCTTCATCGCCATGCTTGCCTCCGGCGCGATGAGTGAGTAGTCTAACTTGGACTATGGGTCCATAGCAGTAGCTAGATGGTTGTCTTCTCCACCATGTGCTTCATGTTTAGATCTCGTGAGCTGCTTTACATGATCGAGATCACCGTTATGTAATTCTACATGTTGTGTTTGTTGGGATCCGATGAATATTGGTGTTATGATTGAGTTGATATACTGAATTTTATCTTATGTTATCTCTATGTTGTTTATGATCTTGCATGCTCTCCGTTGTTAGTAGCTATCTTGGCCAAGTAGTTGCTAGTGACTCCAAGAGGGGGTATTTATGCTCGATAGTGGGTTCATGCCTCTATTTAATCTAGGGGAGTGACAGAAACCTCTAAGGTTGTAGATGTGTTGTTGCTGCTAGGGGGAAAACAACATTCATATGCTCGAGGGCATATGCTTTGTTTACATTACACACTTTGCTTAATGCAATTATCTGTTGTTCGCAACTTAACACTTGTGGAGTTCTCGGATTGATTCGCCACAAGTGGATTATTAGTCATAGATGTAGTTGGATGGCGGTCTATGTATCTTGTTGTAATGCCCAGAGTAAATCTCATAGTGATCCTCTCGACATATGCACGTTGTCTTTGTTCTATCAATTGCCCAACTGTAATTTGATTACCCAGCATGTGTTATTTTATCTTATGGAGAGACACCACTAGTAAACTGTGGACCCCGGTCCTATTTCCTTTATATTGCTATCACGTGTTTACTTTACTCGCACTGTTTACTTTACTCGCATATTACTATTATCACTTTCCACTCGATACGCTCATACCCTTTGTTTCAAGCAAACCGGTGAGATTGACAACCTCATCGTAAGTTGGGAACAAAGTATTTGGTTGTGTGTGTGGAGGTTCCACGTTGCTACTGGTTGAAGACGCGCTAACAAGTTATCGTTAACGGTGCCCTTGTTAGAGCATCACGCAACTAGTGGGCATCACCTTCAGTCGTATTGACATCCTCCTCCTGGACGATTAAACCTTGGTTTCACAACTGAGGGAAAACTTGCTGCTATCTTCATCAAAACCTTCTCTTGGGGTTTTCCAATTGGCCGGTTATTTACTACACATTCCCACGTCAACTTGGTCGCAGAAGTTTCTATCGCGGTTGTCGTGTATTTAAGAAGAAGCTTTCACATCATCATCACCGCGCCATCAACAAGTTTTCTGGCGCAGTTGCCGGGGAGAAAAAACAAGACTTCTGTAAGGGGAGTTTCACACGCACATCCTTTACTTTGTTTTAAGTTTTGCTTTACTTTATTTTTGCTTGCATCGTTTTATCAAAAATACAAAAAAATAGTTCCTACTATAGTTATTATTTTTGTTGGTTTGTTATTGTCTTGCTTTATCATGCTTTCTATCAATGGTTGGTTTCTTTGAAACTAAATCTTTTTGGCAAGGTGGGTTCACGAAAGAGCAACAAAAATATTATGAGGAACACCGCTTGTCACAAAAAGGGAAACACTTATGGGAACAAATTGATACATTGTATATCATTGCTAGAAATGTGTGCTCTACTTATAATGTTACTTATTGCTTTGATAAATCTTGTTGCTGTAGGAGGTATAAACACCTCCCTTTTCAATGTGAGTATAACAATGATGTTACCATATCTTCTTATATTAATGGAAATTATGACTTTTATGATGTGGAACAAATTGAAGAATTTATTGTTTGGAAGGGTGCATTTGAACTTGCTTATTTGCTTGAAAATACTGATGATGCACCTTATAAATATGAGGTTTATGATATACTTAAATTTTGCTTTGATAATTACAAGGAAGAAAATGGCTATATTCTTAAATATCTTAATAGATGCTCTCCAACGGAAGAGACTAATGCCTTGAAGGAGCCTATGGAAGAATAAATTGCTGAAACTGGAAGCTCATTGGATGAAAAAGAGGAGGAGAGTGATGATCAAGAGGAGGAAGAATGGAGCTACCCATGTCTACCTCCCAATAAGAGTAACTCTTTAACTAATACCTTATTTGATAGCCCTCCATGCTTAACAAAGGAGGATGAGTGTGATATTTATATTGTTGAGTTTGTTCATGATGTTACTAAAAATTATTATGAGAGAGGAAAATATGGTTGTTGGAATTCTCATGTTACTAAAACACCTCTCTTTATATTGAAAGTTCCAAAGTTGCGCTTGTTTTATCTACCCATAATTGTTACTATGTGCTTCTTTGATTTATTTTCTTACAAGATTACTATGCATAGGAAGTGGGTTAGACTTAAATGTGTTTTATATTTGCTCCTTGATGCTCTCTTTTGCTTCAATTCATATTTCTTATGTGAGCATCTTCTCAAATTACTGAGCCTAGCTCAAAGGCGTTAAAGAAAAGCACTCTTGGGAGATAACCCATTGTTTTACTTTCAGTACTTTTTCTTTTATTTGAGTCTTGGAAGTTATTACTACTGTAATAACCGCTCCTTATCCTTTTTATTTCGTTTTTGTGCCAAGAGAAGCCTTTAATTTGAGTGAGGTAAGATTTGGGGATGTTGCTGTCCTGAAACAGATTTCGGTGCTGCGCCGTAAAAATTCGTGAACATTCTCAGAACATCTTTTTGACCTGCGATTTCTTGTGCATATGCCCCAGGTTATATCCAAACTTTCATTAGTTATACACTTTTTGATTTGAGCAACTGAAAACCCTCTAATAATTCGACCTTTGTCAGCTGTTTTGTTTTGACAGATTTCTGCCACTATTTGTGTTTGCCTCTCGATCGCTTTCTTTTTTAGTTCTTTTTATCACGGAACTTTTGGGGAAGTTGCTACAGTAGTATATGCTTTATATGTGGTGGTTTTGAGTTGAAATCTGAAGCAAAAAGGGGTTGATTCAATATTATGCTCACACTAATGTTGCTAATAGAATTGTGTTTAGTTTTGTATGAAAGAAGTTTTCAAGTGTAGGGATTGGAGAATGATGAGATGAGTTGAAGAATGGACAAAAGCTCAAGCTTGGGGATGGCCCTGCACCCCAAGAAATATCCAAGAAGTACAAGCGTCAAAGCTTGGGGATACCCCCGAGGCACCCCTTCTTCATCGGCAAAAATCAGGTCACCTTTCAACGCACTATATTTTTATTGCTTCATGCATTATGCGTTTTACTTGGAGCGTCAGTTATTTTTAGTTTTCAGTTTGTTTAGTTTTGTTTCCTGCAATAAATGGTTGGACCCCAACAAATTCCTTTTGGAGAAGTTGCCTTGCTTTTCATTTGCCAAGAACACTCGTTGAACGATAGAGTGAAAAACGGACTTGATCGAGTGTTCTCTTTTTCTAGAACTACGTTTAGTTTTCGATTTTCGCCTTGATTTGTGTTCAGATCTTGTTATATCTTTGCATCAACGTGTATTTTGACCTCTGGTCCTTATTGGTTTTCATCAAAAGAGTTGTTTATAAAAAGTTCGAATGGTGTTGGAAAAGAGAAAAAGCTTTATGCAAAAAAGTGGTACAAGAAGGAGCTTGTGTAGACTGCGGCCTAGGCTTTTGCATGTCGTGCTTGATGTCTTTTTGATAGTATGCTTAGTGGTTTTGCTATAGAATAACTTGTCTCAAATGACTGAGATTGCTTAATGAGCCTTTGAAAAAAGCATGCATTGTTTTAATTATTTGGAAGCATTATTTTGGTTTTCTCCTTTGATGCTTTATTTGGGTTGACTTGGCGCATGCTCACACATGTTAGACTCATACAAAGTCGCCATAGCCTCGATGATCATTTAGTTTTTGACTTTTGATGCCATCTTATGCTTCTTTTAATGTCGCTTTGTCGCTCTGCATGACTGTGGCCATTATTGCTCTATTAGTTGGTCGCTCCCAGTCTTTTGCTAGCCTTCATTTTGTACTGAGTATGAGCTCTACTCGTGCATCCAACTCCTAAAAACCAAGTTTGTCATTGTGTCCACTATAAATTTCTATGCATGGTATTTGTAAGCCATTCCAAAGTAAATTTTCATGTGCTACCTTTCAAAACTTTCAACTACTTCTCGTTTTGTGCCACTGTTTTTAGCTCATGGGGACGTAGTGGTCGGAATTGCTATCTTCCATATTAAATTAAGTACCCCTCGACTAGGTAGCTTCATCTGCTCATCATTAATTTTGCATGAGAGCTGGTCAGACCATTGCAATCTAATTTTAAAAGAAAAGAAAAAAGGCACTCCTCCATGGTATGTGAATGTTGGTGGGCACCCGATGGAATCGGTTAGCCATGGTTTGAGAAAGGAAAAAAAGGTGGGGAGGAGTGCCAAAGCTTTATAGAAGAGCACCAATGTGCCAAATTTTCAAAGAACTCGGAACCGCTCTCACTTGTTTATTATGGAAGATAGTAAGACCCCATTGCCAGTCGTTGACATGAAACAACCACCTCTCAAAACCCAATTTTTATCTCTCTGTTTCACAAATGAAAAGCTCTAGCACATGTTTAATCACTACTTCCCTCCGCGAAGGGCCTTTCTTTTACTTTTATGTTGAGTCTCCACCTTCTATCTTTATGCACATTAAGAGAGCATAGTTGTCATTCTGAGTATAATGTGCATTGTCCCAAAGTTTTCATTGATTGATTCATATTGTTGGTTTCACTTGTTCTTAAATTACTTGTATCTAGTCGCCCTCTTAAACTTGAAGGTGTCCTATGCATTTATGTTTTGCTCTCCATGAAGGACAAGCTGAAAACCATTTGTATGTTTTTCCATATGATTTGAACACATGTTTGACTTTCATTGTTTCATTGTCATGATCTTTTGTTTGTGTTTATTTTCATGTTATAACATGGTTTCTAAGTTTCTTCTATCAAGATTATATCTTTCATGCCCATGTTTTAAGTTCTTTTGATCCCAGCGCACAACGCTTACATAGATGATCAAGATTGTGTAGGTGCATGTCACCTCAAAAATTATTTCTTTTGTTATCACTTACCTACTCGAGGACGAGCAGGAGTTAAGCTTGGGGATGCTGATACGTCTCCAATGTATCCATAATTTTTGATGCTCCATGCTTGTTTTTACACCATTTGTTTAGTGTTTCGTTACACTTCGTGGCATTTTTATGCATTTTTTGGAACTAACCTATTAACGAGATGCCACAGTGCCAGTTCCCTATTTTTCTGCTGTTTTTGTGTTTCGGAAAAGTTACACAGGAAATATTCTCGGAATTGGACGAAACCAAAGCCAGACGTCCAGATATTTCACGGAGCTTCCAGAACACCGAAGAGGAGACGGAGCCGGACCAGAGGGTGACCACACCACCAGGGGCGTGGCCCACCCCTGGCCCACGCCGGCCTGTGGTGTGGGCCCCTTGGTCCACTTCTGACGACGCCCCTTTGCCTATAAAGACCCCCCGATGGGAAAAACCTAAATACCTGGTCACTTTTCCAGAACACATCGCGATCTGCTGCCGCCATCGACCCGAAGATCGAGAGGGTCCAGAAGCTCTTCCCGGCCACCGGAGGTCTTCTTCATCGTCATGCTTGCCTCCGGCGCGATGAGTGAGTAGTCTACCTTGGACTATGGGTCCATAGCAGTAGCTAGATGGTTGTCTTCTCCACCATGTGCTTCATGTTTAGATCTCGTGAGCTGCTTTACATGATCGAGATCACCGTTATGTAATTCTACATGTTGTGTTTGTTGGGATCCGATGAATATTGGTGTTATGATTGAGTTGATGTACTGAATTTTATCTTATGTTATCTCTATGTTGTTTATGATCTTGCATGCTCTCCGTTGTTAGTAGCTATCTTGGCCAAGTAGTTGCTAGTGACTCCAAGAGGGGGTATTTATGCTCGATAGTTGACAAGGGTATAGTTAATAGAGCCCGTTAGTTGAGTACCCCTGAGGCCCGATAAGCTAGGCCCAATTGTAATGATAGTCGAATACGAGTTAATACCGTATGTCGATATTTGTAATCTGTATCGAACCCTACCCGATCCTCGAGACCTGGCCACCTATATATAGGGGCCAGGAGGGGACGGTGTAGGGCAGATCGAAAGCAAGCCAGGTTGAATACCCAAGTTTACTTTCGATACACACCTATTTCGACTAACTTTACCTTCGAGTTCATCCGACGCCCTATCTCCCCGATCCTAAGTCCTTCATCTAGGACATTTGTCGAGTTAACCCTCGTCAATTGGCGCCGACCGTGGGGATTGTGGGCGTTGGAACCATGAATTCGACGACTTTTTCGCTTTTAGCCAGCAGCAGTCCAGAAGTCGACGGAAGTCAAGAGGTAGAACTAACAATTGGAAGTTTGAGCATCTTCATCGGGCCGTCGGGTTCCTCTCGCCTTTCGGATCCGACGAAACAAGATCAAGATCCGTCGGCACAAGTGCCCGAAACAACAATAATGATGGAGTATTCTGAAGGCTCTTCCAGCGAGGTAAACTCGCCGGTCAGCCTAGAAGAAGTGCAAAAAGAAAAGATCGCAGAAGACGACAAAGAAAAGGAAAACTTTGACGTGGAAGTCCAAATCAATGATCTCACGATCTGCCTCGATAATATCTCAGACAATTCAACAGACACATGGAAGACAGGGTTAGAGCTTTCTGAAGACAGCAACTCGATCTTTTCAAGCTTTAATAGCAACATCGGCAAGCAGTGCCAGGTACTCGCCATTGTGGGCGACAACTCAGAAGAATTTGATGAAAATAACAACCCAGTGATAAACCCAGCAAATATCGACAGAGGAGCAAATCACCTAGCAGAAGGACAAACAGTGGAATCCCTCACAGCCAGGGAGAAAATTCGACTATCGGTCGACGAGTGGAAAATAATAAGAGAAGCCGTAGAACACGGCACGCCAATACCATCCAGCTCCAGCAAAGACATGCTTTTTGGGTATCATTACGCCCTCAGGCAGCAAGCAAAGCAATTAGCAAAGGAAAAGGTAGAGATACAAAGAAGAAAAGATTCAGCCATTGCAGCTAGTGAAGCTGCTCGTAGAGCACAAAGCGACGCATCGTACAGCAACGCAAGGAAAAATCGTCGACATGGTTCAAGGTACGATAACCTCGAGTATTCTGACAGGCAAAGTATTTCCAAAAACCTCGACTCGTCCTTCCTATCGGTCGACGAGCAGGGAAACATCCTACCAAAAACTCCTGAAGCAGCACTAGTGGCAGCACAAGCATATCTACTTACAACTCGACCAAGTCCAGGAGATCCTAGAGAACATATGCATAGAGCAGCGCTAAACGGACTCAATATGGTGGGCCACAAGCTATCAGCAAAAGGAGAAGAAGCACATCACCACAAGGAAGTGCATAAAGCAAGATCACCTCGCCGTCACAACAGTCCTCGGCATAAAAGCAGCAAACACCGATCTCGATCGCCATCACCAAAACAGCACGGTGGAACTCGAAGATCGCGATCCCCAAACGAAAGGCACGACTATGAGGACGACGAAAAGGAGATGGGGCATCGTGCTTTGCCCGTAGGGTTCGCATCACGCCAGTGCCTAAGGGATTCAAGCTACCTCATGATCAGCAAAAATACGACGGGTCACAGGAACCGCAATCATGGCTCGCAGATTACTTGCAAGCAGTCCAAATACTAGGAGGAACCAAAGAAACAGCAATGCAAAGTCTGCAACTACACCTCACCGGCGCAGCAAGGTCATGGTTGAGCAAATTAGAGAAAGAATCCATCGGAAGCTGGGAAGACCTCACAAAGCAATTTACAAGCAACTTCAGGTCGACATACAAACGACCAGCATCAATAGAAGAAGTCAAAGCATGCGTACAGCAACGCGACGAAACATTACGGGCGTACATCCAAAGATGGAGCCTCATCAAAAATTCAGCAGTCGAAGTTTCAGACGAAAGAGCAATAGACGCGTTCATCATTGGGTTAAGGCGAAGAGACCTAGTCGAAGAGATGGGTAGAATCAAGCCAAAAACAGTGTCAGATCTCATGGACACAGCAAACAGATTTGCAGATGGAGAAGATGCGTGCAACAACAAACGGACACGATCTCCAGAGGACGATAGAAGAAACAGATACGGAAGTCAAAGGAGACGATCCCGAAACTACGACACCTACGGCTCTCATAACCAAGTCGCCGCAGGATATAAAGACAATAGTTATTAGGGAAACGAACGCAGAAGCTCAGGATATCGCAGCTACGGAAGAGAGGAATATAAGAAATTCCCACCAAGAGAATCCAGAGAGTACAACCCATCACCAGAGGATATGCTCAACGGGCCTTGTCATATACATTCAGCGTTCGTCGACGGGAAGCGAGTATCAAGGCACGCGATGAAAGATTGCACAACATTCTTAAAGCTACAAGAAGCAGCAATAAACAAGCAAACCGAGGCAAGGCGACAAGGATTCGAAGGAAGCAACGATCCCGCGACAAACCAGCAAGGAAACAATGGAGCTCCTCAAGGACAAGACCAGCAAAACAAGGGACACGACGACGACGACGACGAAGGGTACGTCCCATCAAAAGGACACATTACAGCAATGATACAACCTGTGCCCAAGTCGAACAAAGAAGAAAAGAGTATAACTCGACAAGTCAATCTAGCAGTCATGTCGCCTCCAGCTACAACAGAATATCTGCATTGGTCAGAACAACCAATCGAGTTCAACAAAGAGGACCACCCCATAACAGTACCTCGGCCAGGAAACGCGCCTCTGGTACTCAAAGCTCAAATCGGCGCGTATGATGTCGACAGAATATTCATGGACGCAGGAAGTGGAATTAACCTGATATACGCGAAAACACTCAGGGCAATGCACATATCATTGGAATTCCTAAAACCAACAGATTGCTCCTTTCATGGAATCGTACCAGGAAGTGCTAATTACCCATTGGGACGAATAGCACTCAATGTTTGCTTCGGCAACCGACACAACTACAGAAGGGAAAAACTAGATTTCGAAGTCATGGACTGGCCATCGCAATATCACGCGATCCTCGGGCGACCCGCGTTTTCGCGATTCATGGCAGTGCCTCACTACACATATTTGGTACTTAAAATGCCAGGACCAAAAGGAATAATCACAGTGAAAGGAAGCTTTGAAGTTTCAGATCTCTGCGACAGGGAATTCCACAAGATGGCGCAAAATTTTGGCATAATAGCCAACCATGCAGAAAAAGCAAAGAGCGCGACTACAGAAGGCGTCAAGCTACTCGAAGGATGCACCGCGGAGCCCGAAACAAAGAAGCCACGAACAGCAACACCAGGAGAAGACACAGGCACAGAAGAGAAAGGGAAAGCTACGGCGACATAAGCATCATAAAGACAATAGAGTAGAACAATAAAGGCCGTAAAAGCCACGAGTTATTCCAGGGGCAATGCCCTCTAGATCCAGAACACGGGTCACAGGCCGGATCTCTTGGGTCACCCCATGTACCTTACATTATAAGTATAAATAAAGACAAAGCGTTCCTCATATTCGAGTTTACGAGTCTTTCAAAGAGAATATGCGGCAAACGCACGAACCATACAAATACGCCTTGAGAATAAATTTTAGACATATAGTCGCGAAAAATCTCTCGCGTTCCACACATACTTTACAACATCGGGTTATTAGAATCATCTACACCTAAAGGATCTAAATAATGATACTCACGGAAAAACGCGGCATCCGCCTCTAGAAGCCTCGCTACAAGTCTTCGAGCAGGTTGAAGCGTGTTCTCCATATGAACCCGAAGGCTAGCTCCACCAGGAGCTAAACTTAAAGACATCGTGCTATAATTCAATCTGGGGTGCCACTTGCGTATCCACCCGAGAGCAAAATTGGCACCAGCCACTAAGTTCAGTTCTATTAACCTATGAATACGATGGCTGGATCGGAAAGCATCAAGAAGAAGGGGAAAATTGCAGGCAAAGGATTACGGGGAAGCATAATGGAATGCATAGTTGTAAGAGCTCGCCGGCAACCATCAACTGACTCGCCAATGTGCTGGGCACGATCTTGAAGCAATACAATGGCGCTACGGCGTCGAGGATCAGACCACAGAGTCTCATAGCCAGTCGACATCTTCTCCAAAGCAGCATTTCGCTCAGCAACTCGACGTTCTTCAGCAGCAAAATCCAAGCAAGTACCTACAATGACAAATATATCACAAAAGAAGTGCACAAACAGCCAAAAAAAAGAAGTCGAAAGAAAACTCACATCGCAACAGCTCGCTAGCAGACTCGACAATTCCAAGAATGAAAGATTCGCACTCTTCGTTGTGAACAACCTTCGCCGTCAAGCTGGAGACCTTTTCTTCAAGTGAAGAAATTTTCTTCATATAGCCGCTGGCCTGGCTAGCCTTTTTAATAGCCATCTGTGCTTGGCGTTTGGCCAAGGATAGGTGAGTCTCAAGATCAGAAATCCTGGAAGAATATTCTTCACAGTGACTACATCGACTAGGAGTCGACGAAATCTGAGGATTGAGTCCGCGAGCAGAGGAAGGAGCAGGAGCATGAGAAGAAGGATCACTGTCACGCATCGACTACAAAAAGAAAGAAAGGAGAAACAATTTCAGAAAGATAGCATAACACTCCATGCAAAGAAGATATATTTACATAAGAGCATAACCCTCTGGCTAAGTTCTCGGGTTGCACTTAATTGGAGTCTTTACATTCAAAAGGAGAAAACTAAGTACTACAAAGAAGCTGAATCTACGCCACCTCAGCATTGTGCTCCGTGGAAGAAGGGGGCGCGGCCAGTTCCTCGCTAGAAGTCGATGGTGGCACCGGAGCTTTCGGCGCTGGAGATGGTGCAGCAGGCACAGCAGAGGCTGCAGCAGGCACAGCAGAGGCTGCCGAAGGAGAAATTGTGTTCAGCAATGCAGGCGCCAACTTCTTCGCCTTCTCGAAAAACACCTTCATCTCGTCACGGGTATAGCCATGAGGGGAGTTAACTTTCTCCCAGTCAAAGTCTGTACCATGCGCAAGAGAAAGGGCAATGGCACCTTCGGCGCCGCGCTTAATGGACAGCCCCTTCAGATGGAGAGTAGGGTCTTCATCGCTGTCAAAAGTCTTGGCGAGTTCAGTCAGATTGCCCTTCGGGATCGCCATCTTTTTCTTCGGCCACAACCCGGCAAATAGCCGTGACAGAACGCGGCCAACCAACTCAAAAGTTTCCTGGATAGATATCCAGTTCTCTTCGAGTAGGTTAACCGCATCCATAAGAGGGTCATCGTCCGTTTGCAGGGACGACGGAGATACCCCTGAAAATTCTATGCAATAGAAAAGAAAAGAAGAGGCAAGTGTCAACAAGTACACCAGTGCAACAGGGGACGAAAACAGAAGAGAAGTCGAAAGAAACTTACTTTCGGCAGCAGTAGACATGGTGTGAAGACGCTCTGCCACGGCCTGCTCTCGTTGAGCATGCTCTTTGTTGGCATCTGCTAACGCCCTCTCAGCATTTTTCGCCTTGGCAAGCGCAGATTTCTGCGACTTCTCAGCAATTGCCTTAGCAGAGGTCGCAGCATCATAAGCTTTTTGCGAAGCTTTGAGCTCCGCTTCCAGCGACGCAATGCGAGCATTGGCTGTCGCTAAAGCAGCTGTGAAAACAGACGAAAGAAAGTCAGATAAACAGCAAAAGACAAAAGGGCAGAAGAAAAGTAATGATTGAATATCAAAATCGCACCTTCGGAAGATTTTGCAACCTTTAGGTACCCCGCACACTCCGTGCCCAGGGCGATAAATCTCTTGACTAAAGCCTGATAAAAGAAGAGTATAAGAGAAGAAGTGCATGGAAGGAAAGCAGAAAAAAAGTATCGCTTACATCATCAGAAGAAACTGTAGGAGCATGGGCCTCCGGAGAAACCTCGGCTTCTTTGGTCTTCTTCGCGCGTTTGAGGTTTCGGGCTTGAGTTTGAGAAACCTTCTTTATAGAGGCCCTGGTAGTCCTCGGAGCAACATATGGTTCGACAGGCTCCTCAGTCGCCACAGGAGAAGGTGGTGGAATAGCCGTCGCACATGTTGGTGGTTCTTCATCGTCACTGCATGAAAAGTATAAGTTATAAGCACTAGGCAAGAACAAAGCAATTGAAAAGTTCGACTACAATACTTACGATGCAAGCATGTCAAAGTACTCCATATCTTCTGCAAGAGCGGGGGTTTTTCCAGCCGCTGCAGAACTCGATGAAGCAATTTCGTCGACACGTTCCCGTTTTTTGTCGACACCAACATCTTCAGCAAGAGTAGGAGGAGGAGATGTCGATGAGCTAGTCTCATCTTCTGATTCTTCGACATCATCTCCGTCCTGACTTTCGTCAGCCTCGGGGGCTTCAGATGCAGGAGATGCTAGATCAGAAGGAAGGGGCCCTTCGTCCGGAAGAGGGGGACGAGAAACAATGAATTGGTGACCCTGCATATTAATAAATCAGCAGAGTGCAGAGGCAAAGAGTAATGCAAGTCGAAATTTGATAAAAGTGGATGCAACGATGTATACCTCAAGAATAGGGTGCACGGAGTCGAAGAAATCTGCCTTCAGGTCAGCAACTGAGTGCTCCTTGGTGAGCTTGGTGAGATTCCTGACTCGCTTGTCGACATCTTCTTTCGACATCAGATCTTCAGATATGCGAGTAGGGTCTTCCAAGCCAGAATAAGTCCAAAGCTTGGTGAGGCGGTGCTGTAGGGGTTGAACTCGACGTTGTATGAAAAACGCCATGAGTTGGGTACCCGACAAAGCACCTCCTAAGCCTGTTTTCAGATTTTTAATGCGGGATAGAAGAGGAAGGATTTGTGCAACTTCCGCATCTGAGGGAAGTGAGTCCCATGACTTCAATTTCTTCACCTCTTGGGACGCGTCAAACGGAGGAAGGCCGAACTCATCTTCGGGAGAGGATCTACGGTCCTTGATATAGAACCACTTTGTCCTCCACCCTTGGACAGACGCGGCCATAGAAAATTCAAGATATTGCGCCTCAGGGCGCACAGAAACGACGGCTCCGCCCAGTTCGGGTTTCCTTGCCAGAGAAACATTGGGGCGGAGTCGAAAGATCGATCTCCAGAGAGCAAAGTGAGGCTCAATGCCCAAAAATGACTCGCAAAGAGTCACGAAGCAAGCAATATGCAGAAGGGAATTTGGTGTGAGCTGATGAAGCTGCACACCGTAAACAAATAGAAGCCCACGGAGAAACTCATGGGCAGGAAGGGAGAAGCCGCGAAGAAGGAAAGCAAGGAATATTACCCGATAACCGCTCGGGGGCTTCGGGATCCGTTCAGTACTGGGGAACTTGATGGAGTCCTGGACGGCGATGAGGCCGTCTGCCGTGGCCTTCTCCACCTCCTTCTTGGTGATGGTGGAGCGAACCCAGTTGGTGGCAGAGGATTTGGCCATATCGCTCTTGGTGGCCAGATGCTTCACGCGCATTTAGCACAAAAGTGCGCTTGGGGGCTCCGCAAGAGAGGAAGAGGCAGAGGAGATCGGTAATGGAGGCGGCGGAGGTAACGAGCTGGTAAACAGTACGATTCCCCACTATGCCATTTATATATCCTCTGAGAGAAGGATCGTGGGTTGCGACGTGGCGCAAAGATCGGAAACGGCAGCCCACCAACGGTCAAAAATCGTGCAGCCCGTTAAACGGTCATAAAATAACGGAAGTTACAGTGTTACCCATAAAACGGTTCGCACTAATGAAGAGTTACGTCATCATTGACACGATAAAGTAAAGGTACAAGGATGGCGCCGACAAATGCTGAATTTATGGAAAGGATTATCTATGAAGAATTTTTTAGGTTATAGCCTTGGGGGCTGTTACTTTCAAAGTTAGTCGAATACAACTCTTCATTAAAATGATGGACTAATACTCGACGACAAGGTGTTCTTGAAAGTATCTCGAGTTGAAGAACTTCGAAGTTAAAGTGTTTCAAGTTGAAATACGATGAGCTACATTATGAGCCTATACTCGAAAAAATACTTTTTCGACTATAGCCTCGGGGGCTACTCCCATCGGGAGCGCTGAGCGCGCACCCGACGATATTCATTGGCAAAGCATTGAAGATTGGAGAAGTGTTACTCCCATCGGGAGCGAGTTTTATGGTTGTAGAAACCCGAATATTTTCAGTCAAACTTTGACTGCGACATGAGATTCTCGAGTTGCGTTATCGCAACGAAACTCGAATGTCGTGATTTATCACGAAGGTAAGACCCCGGGATCCGTCCTGTGTGGCCTAGTATACGCACATGGATGCGCTCTGCTGGTATGTATCCGTGTCTACGACGCGAAGAAAATCCTGGTGGACGCACTGGGTACCCTGAGAACCATTGGGACTCATTTTTTGTAAGTCCTAAATGAGGCAAAAGAGTGAGTTTGACCGGTATCCCGAATTCAAGTCCAAGGGGATTGAATTTGAAGTAGGTGACAAGTATCTGTTCCGGCAGTTAACTGACCTCTTGATCCGTCAGAGTTGTCAGGCTTGTTCATCGAGACCCCTTGCGAGCAAATTATCATTAATATAAGTCAAAAGACCAAGTCGCAGATTTGAAGATAAAGTCGAAGAATTGATCAAGTCGAAGATTTGAAGATTAGAGATTCAACCCGAATCTGCAATTCTGGTAGAATCTCAGGGGCTACTGACAAGGGTATAGTTAATAGAGCCCGTTAGTTGAGTACCCCTGAGGCCCGATAAGCTAGGCCCAATTGTAATGATAGTCGAATACGAGTTAATACCGTATGTCGATATTTGTAATCTGTATCGAACCCTACCCGATCCTCGAGACCTGGCCACCTATATATAGGGGCCAGGAGGGGACGGTGTAGGGCAGATTGAAAGCAAGCCAGGTTGAATACCCAAGTTTACTTTCGATACACACCTATTTCGACTAACTTTACCTTCGAGTTCATCCGACGCCCTATCTCCCCGATCCTAAGTTCTTCATCTAGGACATTTGTCGAGTTAACCCTCGTCAATAGTGGATTCATGCCTCTATTTAATCTGGGGGAGTGACAGAAACCTCTAAGGTTGTAGATGTGTTGTTGCTACTAGGGGGAAAACAACATTCATATGCTCGAGGGCATATGCTTTGTTTACATTACACACTTTGTTTAATGTAATTACAAAAACAAAACTATACACACCGTGGTAGCTACACACCCTTCTAAAAGCCAACACATGTCTAACGGTGTTAGTTGCATAGAATCTTTTAAGCACTAACGTCCACCGGCCTTGAGCCACTCCCCTCTCACCGCTCTCACCCTTCTCTTGTCCCTTCCTTCCCTCCCTTTTTGGTTGGCTCTGCTCCTCTCGGATAAAACCTTATCCCCCGCCTCGCCCCCGCTTCCACCCCACCCATGGCCACGCCGCTGGTCCTCGCCTCCCGCGGCGCCCACGCCACCACCAGCACGACCTACGCCTCGTAGCACCTCGCCGCGGCCACCTCCAAGGAAGCCTCCGCCACGGGCGCGGCCCAAGCGCGGCAGTAGCCCTACTGCGTGTGGTGGTGGATAGTTGATGTGGGAGCAGACTGTCTTTGTGCGTGGTGGATAACCAGCCCGTTGGGAACCCCAAAAGGAAGGTATGATGAATATAGCGGCGAGTTTTCCCTCAGTTAAGATACCAAGGTTTATAGATCAGGAGAGGAGAGACAATGACGACTGAAGGTTATGCGGAACCTGCACACACACAAACAAATACTTTGTTCCCAACTTGCGATGAGGTTGTCAATCTCACCGGTTTGCTTGAAACAAAGGTTATGCGCGTATCGAGTGGAAAACAATATAGTATGCGAGTAAAGTAAACAGTACGAGTAAAGTAAACAGGTGATAGCAATATGATGGAAATAGGACCGGGGTCCACAGTTCACTAGTGGTGTCTCTCCATAGATAAAATAACACATGCTGGGTAAACAAATTACAGTTGGGCAATTGATAGAATAAAGATAAACGTGATATGTCAAGAAGATCACTATGAGATTTACTCTGGGCATTACAACAAAATACATAGACCGCCATCCAACTGCATCTATGACTAATAATCCACTCCCGGGGATATCAATCCGAACACCCCAAAAGTATTAAGTTGCGAACAACAGATAATTGCATTAAGCAAAGTGTGTAATGTAAACAAAGCATATGCCCTTGAGCATATGAATGTTGTTTTCTCCCTAGTAGCAACAGCACATCTACCACCTTAGAGGTTTCTGTCACTCCCCCAGGTGAAATAGAGGCATGAACCCACTATCGAGCATAAATACCCCCTCTTGGAGTCACTAGCAACTACTCTACCAAGATAGCTACTAACAACGGAGAGCATGCAAGATCATAAACAACATAGAGATAACAAAAGATATAATTCAGTACAGCAACTTAATCATAAACACCAATATTCATCGGATCCCAACAAACCAAACATGTAGAATTACATAACAGTGATCTCAATCATGTAGGGCAGCTCATGAGATCTAAACATGAAGCACATGGTGGAGGAGACAACCATCTAGCTACTGCTATGGACCCATAGTCCAAGGTAGACTACTCACTCATCGCTCCGGAGGCAAGCATGGCGATGAAGAAGACCTCCGGTGGTGATTCCCCTCTCCGGCAGGGTGCCGGGAAGAGCTTCTGGACCCTCCCGATCTTTGGGTCGACGGCGGCGGCGGATCGCGATGTGTTCTGGAAATCTGATCGGGTTCTTAGGTTTTTTCCGTCGGGGGGTCTTTATAGGCGAAGGGGCGATGTCAGAGGTGGGGCCAGGTGGCCTCACACGGTGGTGGCGCGGGCCAGGGGCTGGCCGCGCCACCCCTGTGTGTGGGCCCCTGGTGGCCCCCCTCCTACTCCTCTTCGGATCTCTGGAAGCTTCCGGGTAAAATAAGACTTCAGGATGTGGTTTCGTCCAATTCTGAGAATATTTCCTGTGTATCACTCTGAAACACAAAAACAGCAGAAAACAGGGAACTGGCACTGTGGCACTTCGTTAATAGGTTAGTTCCGGAAAATGCATAAAAGTGCCACTAAGTGTAACGAAACAATAGGCAAATGGTGTAAAAACAAGCATGGAGCATCAAAAATTATAGATACGTTTGAGACGTATCAAGCATCCCCAAGCTTAACTCCTGCTCGTCCTCGAGTAGGTAAGTGATAACAAAGAATAATTTTTGAGGTGACATGCACCTACACAATCGTGATCATATATGTAAGCATTGGTGAGCTGGGATCATTAGAACTTAAAACATGGGCATGAAGATATAATCATGACAATAAGAAACTTAGCAACCACGTTGTAAACATGCAAATGAACACAAACAAAAGATCATGAAAATGAAACAATGAAAGTCAAACATGTGTTCAAATCATAAGGAAAAACATACAAATGGTTTTCAGCTTGTCCTTCAAAGAGAGCAAAACATAAATGCATAGGACACCTTCAAGTTTAAGAGGGCGACTAGATACAAATAATTTAAGAACAAGTGAAACCAACAATATGAATCAATCAATGAACTTTGGGACAATGCATATCACACTAAGAATGACAACTATGCTCTCTTAATGGTGCATAAAGAAAGAAGGTGGTGACTCAACATAAAAGTAAAAGAAAGGCCCTTCGCAGAGGGAAGCAGTGATTGCAAGTTTTATAACCTTCAAAAATTATGGTACTTACCGGCTTTGAGCTCTCATTGCCCCCATCATAAGCATCTTGAATGGTTAAAGTTAATGCGAGAACAATTATGATGCATATGCTTGACAAATCATAAGTTGAAAACCTCGTGTCCCGTGAATACGAGTACCCAAACCTCATGCTACTTTACTTAGAGTCCCAAGCAAGGCTCTTGTCATTGTAAGTATATGCATGTCATTGAGAACCGCCAATGGGGTACCTCCGTGCCCGATGACATGGAACAAGCCCACACCAAAATGACAGGACAAGCAGACAATGAACACCTCGACATCTCTTTTATTTGCCTTTTGTTTAGCTTTTTATTATGAGATGCGTCGTCGAATGTTCACCATGGGTATGCTGCAAATTTCCACCATGAATTATGCATGGCTTAGATTGGCGGCCCGGCGTTTCCCTAACACATATACAAACTCCATGATCCCCACAAGATTCCCAATTCATTTCACACCGCGGGCATCCATAAACAAAAGATCACGATATCAACTCAAATAAGAAGTGCAATGTTGAAAGCTTGCCCATGACAGCATGGATGGGCTAGAATCCAACTTACAACTTGCAAGCATAACAACTCAACATAAGAGACCACAATGTCAAATTTTAAGAACAGGAAAAAGTAAAGTGTGCCTTCCGGTTTGTGAGAGCTTTACTGACCGAGTTTCGCATAACACTGGTAAGAGTTTAATTTGAAGAGAAAATAAAAGCAAGTCAAATTTACTTGGAATAGCAAATTGCTAGTAGGTATGTATGGTGGACACTTTGGAAAACTTTGGCTTTTAGGAGTTGGATGCACGAGTAGAGCTCATACTCAGTACAAGGTGAGGGCTAGCAAAAGACTGGGAGCGACCAACTAAGAGAGCAATAATGGCCATAATCATGCAAAGCGACAAAGCGACATTAAAAGAAGCATAAGATGGCATCAAAAGTCAAAAACTAAATGATCATGAAGGCTATTGGCGACTTTGTAAGAGTCTAACATGTGTGAGCATGCGCCAAGTCAACCCAAATAAAGCATCAAGGAGAAAACCAAAATAATGCTTCCATACAATAAAAACAACGCATGATTTTTTTCAAAGGCTCATTAAGCAATCTCAGTTATTTGAGACAAGTCATGCTACAGAAAAACCACTAAGCATACTATCAAAAAGACATCAAGCATGACATGAAAAAGCCTAAGCCGCAGTCTACACAAGCTCCTTCTTGTACCACTATTTTGCACAAAGCTTTTTCTATTTTCCAACACCATTTGAAATTTTTATAAACACCTCTTTTGATGAAAACCAATAAAGATCAGAGGCAAAAATACACCTTGATGAAAAGATATGACAAGGTCTGAACACAAATCAAGGCGAAAACGAAAACCAAAAGCAGTAGCAGAAAAAGAAGAACACTCGATTTTTAATAAGAGTGAAAACTAGAGCGTTCTTTGCAAATGAAAACAAGGCAACTTCTCCAAAAGAAATTTGTTGGGGTCCAACCATTTATTGTAGCAAACAAACAAACTAAACCAACTAAGAAAACTAAAACAACTGACGCTCCAAGAAAAACACATAGTGCATGAAGCAATAAAAATATAGTGTTTTGAAAGGTGACCTGATTTTTGCCGATGAAGAAGGGGTGCCTCGGGGGCATCCCCAAGCTTTGACGCTTGTACTTCTTGGATATTTATTGGGGTGATGCATCGGCATCCCCAAGCTTGAGCTTTTGTCCATTCTTCAACTCATCTCATCATTCTCCAATCCCTACACTTGAAAACTTCCTTCATACAAAACTAAACACAATTCTATTAGCAACATTAGTGTAAGCATAACATATAATCAATCTCTTATTTGCTTCAGGTTTCAACTCAAAACCACCACATATATAGCATATACTACTGTAGCAACCTCCCCAAAAGTTCCATGATCAAAAGAACTCAAAAGAAAGCGATAAAGTGGCAAACACAAATATTGGCAGAAATCTGTCAAAACTGAACAGCTGACAAAGGTCGAATTTTTGAGGGATTTTATGTTGTTCAAATCAAAAAGTGTTCTACTAAGAAAAGTTTGGATATAACCTGGGGCATATGCACAAGAAATAGCAGGTCCAAAAGATAAACAGAGAATTTTCACGAATTTTTACGGTGCAGCAACGAAAACAGTTTCAGGACAGCAACATCCCCAAATCTTTACCTCACTCAAATTAGAGGCTTCTCTTGGCACAAAAACAAAATAAACAAGATAAAGAGCGGTCATTACAGTAGTAATGACTTCCAAGACTCAAATAAAAGAAAAAGTACTGAAAAGAAAACATTGGGTTATCTCCCAAGAGTGCTTTTCTTTAACGCCTTTGAGCTAGGCGCAGAAAATTGCAAATCAAGTAATATCAAGTGATGAAGCATCAAGGTCATAATTTGCTCTAAGAATAGAGTCAAAAAGTAATTTCTTTCTTTTCCTAGGGAAGTGTTCCATACCTTTCTTTAGTGGGAATTGATATTTGATGGTGCCTTCCCTCATATCAATGATGGCACCTACAGTTCGAAGAAAGGGTCTTCCCAAAATAATAGGACATGAAGCATGGCATTCAACGTCCATAACAAGAAAATCAACGGGAACAAGGTTATTGTTAACCACAA
The DNA here is from genome assembly GCA_007115705.1 of Dactylis glomerata. NCBI lineage: Eukaryota > Viridiplantae > Streptophyta > Magnoliopsida > Poales > Poaceae > Dactylis > Dactylis glomerata. The sequence continues at coordinate 5,682,841 of QXEO01000183.1, forward strand.
TAAGAACATCATTAATTCTTCCCAAAGGTTTCTTCTTAGCAACATCAGCAATAGGAACATCAAAATAACACTTTTCAAGCGGTGGTAAATCAAGCATGTCATAAATCTTTCTAGGCATGATAGAAATACTAGCACCTAGATCACATAAAGCATGGCAATCATAACCATTAACATGCATATCAATGATGGGTTCCCAACCATCTTCTAACTTCTTGGGAACAGAGGCTTTTTGCTTCAACTTTTCATCCCTAATCTTTATGAGAGCATTGGTAATATGCTTAGTAAAAGCAATATTTAAAGAACTAGCATTAGGAGTCAAAGCAAGCTTTTGCAAGAACAAAATTACTTCAGATATATTGCAGCCATCAACATCAAAATCATTAAAAGAAATAGAGCTATCATCTCCCACACTCCGAAAAATTTCAGCACTCTTTTGAGAAAAAGTTTTGGCAGTTTTAGGCTTCTTAACACAGGGAGTGGGAGTTTTCTCTACACCAATCAAAGTAAGAGGATTGCTACCAGTAGGAGCAACATCATTAGAGGTAGTAATGGTACATACCTTCATCTCTCTAGCCATCTCATCTTCTCTTTCCCACCTGGCATGCAATTCCGCTAACAATCTAATATTTTCATCAATTCCAACTTGGATAGCATTAGCGGTAGCAAAAACATTGTTCTCTTTCACATCATTAGGAAACACTTTTAGTTTCAGAAGTTCAACATCATGAGCAAGGCTATCAACTTTAGAAGCAAGAATATCAATTTTGCCTAACTTTTCCTCAACAGACTTGTTAAAAGCAGTTTGCTTACCGATGAAGTCCTTGAGCATTACCTCAAGCTCGGAGGGCGCGGCCCTAGTGTTTTTGTAGGAATTACCATAAGAGTTACCATAACCATTACCATTGGTAGAAGGATACGGCCTATAATTGTTACTAGCAAAATTGTTCCTATAAGCATTGTTGTTAAAATTATTGTTTCTAATGAAATTCACATCAACATGCTCTTCTTGAGCAACCAGAGAGGCCAAAGGAACAATATTAGGATCAACATGAGTTCTATCATTAGCAAGCATAGCCATAATGGTATCAATCTTATCATTCAAGGAAGAGGTTTCCTCAACAGAATTTACCTTCTTACCTTGTGGAGCTCTCGGTGTGCCATTCAGAATAATTTACCATCATGTTGTCGAGTAGCTTTGATGCGGCGCCCAAGGTAAGGGACATAAAAGTGCCTCCAGCAGCTGAATCAAGTAGGTTCCTTGAAGAAAAATTCAGTCCTGCATAAAAAGTTTGGATAATCATCCAAGTAGTCAGTCCATGAGTGGGGCAATTCTTTATCATAGATTTCATTCTTTCCCAAGCTTGAGCAACATGTTCATTATCAAACTGAGTAAACTTCATAATATTGCTACGCAAAGCTATAATCTTAGCAGGAGGATAGTATCTACCAATAAAAGCATCCTTACACTTAGCCCATGAATCAATACTATTCTTAGTCAAAGACAGCAACCAATCTTTAGCTTTTCCTCTCAAAGAAAAAGGAAACAACTTGAGCTTAATAATATCACTGTCAACATCCTTATATTTCTGCATCTCACATAGCTCAACAAAATTGTTGAGATGAGCTGCAGCATCTTCAGTACTAGCACCAGAAAATTGCTCTTTCATAACAAGGTTCAATAAAGCAGGCTTAATTTCATAAAAGTTTGCAGCAGGAATAGGTGGTGCAATAGGAGTGCAGATAAAATCACCATTGTTTGTGCTAGTAAAGTCACACAACTTGGTGTTTTCAGGATTGGCCATTTCAGCAAAACGAAAGTAAACAAGTAAAAACAACTACCAAGGATTCTAATTTTTTTGGGTTTTTGATAAAAAGCAATGCAGGTAAAATAAATAAAGTAAAGCAAAACAATAAAACAAAGTAAAGGATGTGTGTGCGAAAAACTCCCCTCGCAGAAGTCTTCTCTTCCTCCCCGGCAACGGCGTCAGAAAACTAGCTGCTGCGTGTGGTGGTGGATAGTTGATGTGGGAGCAGACTGTCCTTGTGCGTGGTGGATAACCAGCCCGTTGGGAACCCCAAGAGGAAGGTATGATGAATATAGCGGCGAGTTTTCCCTCAGTTAAGATACCAAGGTTTATCGATCAGGAGAGGAGAGACAATGACGACTGAAGGTTATGCGGAACCTGCACACACACAAACAAATACTTTGTTCCCAACTTGCGATGAGGTTGTCAATCTCACCGGTTTGCTTGAAACAAAGGTTATGAGCGTATCGAGTGGAAAACAATATAGTATGCGAGTAAAGTAAACAGTACGAGTAAAGTAAACAGGTGATAGCAATATGATGGAAATAGGACCGGGGTCCACAGTTCACTAGTGGTGTTTCTCCATAGATAAAATAACACATGCTGGGTAAACAAATTACAGTTGGGCAATTGATAGAATAAAGATAAACGTGATATGTCAAGAAGATCACTATGAGATTTACTCTGGGCATTACAACAAAATACATAGACCGCCATCCAACTGCATCTATGACTAATAATCCACTCCCGGGGATATCAATCCGAACACCCCAAAAGTATTAAGTTGCGAACAACAAATAATTGCATTAAGCAAAGTGTGTAATGTAAACAAAGCATATGCCCTTGAGCATATGAATGTTGTTTTCTCCCTAGTAGCAACAGCACATCTACCACCTTAGAGGTTTCTGTCACTCCCCCAGGTGAAATAGAGGCATGAACCCACTATCGAGAATAAATACCCCCTCTTGGAGTCACTAGCAACTACTCGGCCAAGATAGCTACTAACAACGGAGAGCATGCAAGATCATAAACAACATAGAGATAACAAAAGATATAATTCAGTACAGCAACTTAATCATAAACACCAATATTCATCGGATCCCAACAAACCAAACATGTAGAATTACATAACGGTGATCTCAATCATGTAGGGCAGCTCATGAGATCTAAACATGAAGCACATGGTGGAGGAGACAACCATCTAGCTACTGCTATGGACCCATAGTCCAAGGTAGACTACTCACTCATCGCTTCGGAGGCAAGCATGGCGATGAAGAAGACCTCCGGTGGCGATTCCCCTCTCCGGCAGGGTGCCGGGAAGAGCTTCTGGACCCTCCCGATGGTCCTGCTCGTCCTCGAGTAGGTAAGTGATAACAAATTATAGATACGTTTGAGACGTATCAAGCATCCCCAAGCTTAACTCCTGCTCGTCCTCGAGTAGGTAAGTGATAACAAAAGAATAATTTTTGAGGTGACATGCACCATCACAATCTTGATCAACGATATAAATCATTGAGTGCCGGGATCAAAGAACTTAAAACATGGGCATAAGAGACATAATCTTGACAATAAAACTTAGCAACCATGTTATAACATGAAAAGTAACACAAACGAAAGATCATGAATAATGAAACAATGAAAGTCAAGTGTGTGTTCAAGTCATATGGAAAAACATATCAAGTGGTTTTCAGCTTGTCCTTCATGGAATAGCAAAACATAAATGCATATGATACCTTCAAGTTTAAGAGGGCGACTAGATACAAATGATTTAAAAACAAGCAAAACCATAATCATGAATCAATCAATGATAAACTTTGGGACTATGCACATTATACTCAGAATGGCAACTATGCTCTCTTAGAAGGTGCATAAAGGTAGAAGGTGGAGACTCAACATAAAAGTAAAAGAAAGGCCCTTCGCAGAGGGAAGCATGGATTAAATATGTGCTAGAGCTTTTCATTTGTAAAACAGAGAGATAAAAATTGGTTTTGAGAGGTGGTTGTCTTTGTCAATGACAAGCAATGGGGTTCTTACTATCTTCCATACAGAAATGAAGCAAGTTTTTGAGAGAGAGATTGGCACTTTGGTGCTCTTTTATAAAGCTTGGCACTCCTCCCCACTTTTTTCCTTTCACAAACCATGGCTAACCGATTCCATCGGGTGCCCACCAACATTCACATACCATGGAGGAGTGCCTTTTTTTCTTTTCTTTTTTTTCTTTTTGGAATAAAACAATATGGAAGGTAGCAAAACCGACCACTACGTCCCCATGAGATGAAAACAGTGTCACAAAACGAGAAGTATTTTGAAGGTTTTTTTGAAAGGTAGCACATGAAAATTTACTTGAAATGGCTTATAAATACCATGCATAGGAATTTATAGTGGACACATTGGCATAACTTGGTTTTTGGGAGTTGGATGCACGAGTAGAGCTCATACTCAGTACAAAATAAAGGTTAGCAAAAGACTGGGAGCGACCAACTAAGAGAGCAATAACGGCCATAATCATGCAAAGCGACAAAGCATCATTAAAAGAAGCATAAAATGGCATAACAAGTCAAAAACCAAATGATCATAGAGGCTTATGGCGACTTGTTAGAGTCAAACATGTTGTAAGCATGCGCCAAGTCAACCCAAATAACGCATCAAGGAGAAAACCAAATAAATGCTTCCATATAATAAAACAACGCATGATTTTTTTCAAAGGCTCATTAAGCAATCTCAGTCATTTGAGACAAGTCATGCTACAGCAAAAATCACTAAGCATACTATCAAAACGACATCAAGCATGTCATGCAGAAGTCTAAGCCGCATTCTAAACAAGCTCCTTTTTGTACCACTTTTTTGCATGAAACTTTTTCTCTTTTCCAACAGCATTCAAACCTTTTTGAGATAACTCTTTTGATGAAAACCAGCATAGACCAGAGGTCTAAATATACCTTGATGCAAAGATATAACAAGATCTGAACAAAAATCAAAGCGAAAAATGGAAACTAAACGTAGTTTTAGAAAAAGAGAACACTCGTTGAACGATAAGAGTGAAAAATAGAGTGTTCTTGGCAAATGAAAAATGGAGTGCGTATCCTCCAAAAGAAATTTGTTGGAGTCTAACCATTTATTGCAGCAAACAAAACAAAAGAAAATTGAAAGCGAAAGTAAAGACGCTCCAAGAAAAACGCATAGTGCATGAAGCAATAAAAATATAGTGTGTTGATAGGTGACCTGATTTTTGCTGATGAAGAAGGGGTGCCTCGGGGGCATCCCCAAGCTTTGACGCTTGTACCTCTTGGATATTTATTGGGGTGACATGGGCATCCCCAAGCTTGAGCTTTTGTCCATTCTTCATCTCACCTGATCACTCTCCATTCCCTACACTTGAAAAATTCCATCATACAAAACTTCACACAATTCTATTAGCAATGTTAGCATAAACATAATTGTAAATCAACCCTTTTAGTTAAGGTTTCAACTCAAAAACACCACATATAAAGTATATACTACTGTAGCAACTTCCTCAAAAGTTCCGTGATCAAAAGAACTCAAAAAGAAAGCGATCGAGAGGCAAACACAAATAGTGGCAGAAATCTGTCAAAACAGAACAGCTGACAAAGGTCGATTTTTTCAAGGACCTTCTGTTGCTCAAATCGAAAAGTGCAAAACTAATGAAAGTTTGGATATAACCTGGGGCATATGCACAAGAGATCGCAGATCAAAAAGATATTCTGAGAATTTTCACGAATTTTTACGGTGCAGCGTAGAAATCTGTTTCAGGATAGCAACTTCCTCAAATCTTACCTCCCTCAAATTAGAGGTTCTTCTTGGCACAACAACGAAATAAAAAGGATAAGGAGCGGTCATTACAGTAGTAATAACTTCCAAGACTCAAATAAAAGAAAATTTTACTAAAAAGAAAACATTGGGTTATCTTCCAAGAGTGCTTTTCTTTAACGCTTTTGAGCTAGGCGCAGAAAGTGCAAATCAAGTAATATCAAGTGAAACATTAAGATCACCAGATGCCTTACATCTTCCTCTCTTACCTTTGCTCTTAACTCTAGGAAAGACATGATTATTGCAAGGTGGAGAAGTGAATTTTATAATGCCTTTCCCCACATCTATAGTGGCGCCCAGGAGATTTAGTAGAGACCTTCCAAGCGTGATTTGTCCCTTTCCTACATATTCAATAACAAGATAATCAGTAGATACCATTCTTCCTAGGATTTTTGTAAATACTCCTTCAGCTATTCCAACGGGAAATATAGTGGCATTATTAGTAAGAGATATTCCTTCTCCTCCCTTAGAAACCTTCCAAAGATTCAAAGATTCATAAACATCCTTTGGCATAAGACAAAATTCAGACATAATATCACAACGAGCATGAAAAGTTTCACTACTGATGGTGATTTTCACCGTAGGGAACCAACTTGATGGTTCAGAATTTATTGGCACATAATCAAAATGCTCGCGCAAAGTACCATAGCAATTTTTTAAACAAGCAGTTTGAGTCTCAAGAGTATTAAGTCTAGTAAAAATGCTCACAAGACAAGAATCAAAATTAGTCGGGAAGCTATAAATTGTAATTAAATTTTTTATAATATTGAAAGCTTGATCTCCATCACAATAAAGGAAATCTCCTCCCGCAGTAGCATCCAAAGCATATCTATAACGAAGAGCAAGACCAAAGTAGAAGCTACTAAGAAGCAAACTCAAAGTCATTTTCGGTTCAATTTTTCCATGGCAATCATAAATTCTAGACCAAGCTTCTTTGAAACTCTCCTCACTCCTTTGTTTGAAAGTAAAGATCGTTTCCTGAGGCGACATAGCAACAGCAACTAAGCTAGACATAAAAAGCAACTTGAAATAGGAACTAATTTTTTTGTATTTTTGATAAAACGATGCAAGCAAAAATAAAATAAAGCAAAACAAAAACAAAGTAAAAGATTGAGCGTGAGAGACTCCCCTTGCAGAAATCTTCTTTCTCCCCAGCAACGGTGCCAGAAAAATTGCTGGATGGCGTAAGATTACACCCGTTGGGAACCCCAAGAGGAAGGTATGATGAGCACAGCAGCAAGTCTTCCCACAGTTGTGAAACCAAGGTTTATCGAACCAGTAGGAGAAAGCCAAACTTCAGAAGGTGATGCCTGCTAGCTTCGTGACAGCTCCAGACAATTTATAAGGCGCCTCGTTCAGGGCTTTGCTTTGCACCAGCAGCAACGTGGAACCTGCACACAACACAACCAAGAACTTTGCTCCCAACTTACGATGAGGTTGTCAATCTCACCGGTTTGCAGTAAACAAAGGATAAAGCGTATCGAGTGGTAAAAGGTAATAGTATGCGGGAATGTAAATAAGCAAGTAAAGTAAACAGTAATAGCAATGTAAAGGAAATTGGACCGGGGTCCACAGTTCACTAGTGGTGTCTCTGCATAAGATAAATAACAAATGCTGGGTAAACAAATTATAGTTGGGCAATTGATAGAGTAAAGATAACGTACATATGTCACGAGGATCACTATGAGATTCACTCTGGGCATTACGACAAAATACATAGACCGTAATCCAACTGCATCTATGACTAATAATCCACCCTCTGAATGTCGTCCAAGCAAACATTGGGTATTAAGTTGCGAACAACGGATAATTGCATTAAGCAAAGTGCGTAAAGTAAACAAAGCAAATGTCCCTGGACACAAGAATGTTCTTTTCTCCCTAGTGGCAACAGCACATCTACAACCTTAGAGGTTTCTATCACTCCCCAGATTACTAGAGGCATGAACCCAACTATCGAGCATAAATACTCCCTCTTGGAGTCACTAGCATCTACTCGGCCAAGATATCTACTAGCAACCTAGAGCATGCAAGATCATAAATAACATAGAGATAACATAAAGATACATAATTCAGCACATCAACTTAACATAGTACCAATACTCATCAAATCCCAACAAACACAATATGTAGAATTACATAAAGATGATCTTAATCATGTAGGGTAGCTCACAAGATCTAAACATGAAGCACATGGTGGAGAAGACGACCATCTAGCTACTGCTATGGACCCGTTGTCCAAGGTAGACTACTCACACATCACTCCGGAGGTAACCATGGTGGTGGAGAAGGCCTCCGGCAGGAATTCCCCTCTCTGGCAGGGTGTCGGGAAGAGCTCCTGGATCCTCCTAATCTCACGGCGACGACGGCGGCGGCTTGCAATATGTTTCAAGGAAAAACAATCCGTCCTTTAGGTTTTTCCCGTCGAGGGGAACTTATTGGCGAAAGGGCAGCGTCAGGAGGTGGGTCAGCTGGCCTCACCCCCTGGTGGCGTGGGCCACGAGTAGGCCGCGCCACCCTAGGGTGTGGCTGGCTCCTGGCCCCCCTCCGTCTCATCTTCGGTCTTCGTGAAGCTTCGGTAAAAATAGAAGGTTTGGCTTTTGTTTCGTCTAATTCCGAGAATATTTCCTGTGTAGCTTTTCTGAAACACAAAATAGCAGAAAACAGGGAACTGGCACTGTGGCATCTCATTAAGAGGTTAGTTCCAGAAAATGCATAAATATGCCATGAAGTGTAACAAAACACAAAGCAAATGGTGTGTAAATAAGCATGGAGCATCAAAAATTATAGATACTTTTGAGACGTATCAACGGTGCATAAAGGTAGAAGGTGGAGATTCAACATAAAAGTAAAAGAAAGGCCCTTTGCAGAGGGAAGCAGTGATTGCAAGTTTTATAAACCTCCAAAAATTATGATACTTACTAGCTTTGAGCTCTCATTGCCTCCATCATAGGCATCTTGAGTGGTTAAGGTTAATACAAGTACAATTACGAAGCATATGCTTAACAAATCATGTGTTGAAAATCTCATATCCCGTGAAGTACGAATACCCAAACCTCATGCTACTGGACTTAGGTCCCAAGCAAGTTCTTGTTATTGTAAGCATACATGTATCATCGAGAACGCCAATGGGTTACCTCTTGCCCGATGACATGGAACAAGCCCACATCAAAATGATAAGACAAACAGATAATGAACATCTCGGCATCTCTTTTATTTACCATTGGTATAGCTTTTTATTGTGAGATGCGTCGTCGAATGTCCACTATGGGCATGTTGTAAATTTCCACCATGAATGATGCATGGCTTAGATTAGCGGCCCAGGCGTTTCTCTAACACATATACAAACTCCATGAGCTCACAAGTTTCCAACTTATTTCATAAGCTAAGCGCTTATTTCATAAGGGTGTGCGTGCATTGCCCATGACCGCAATAGGGGAATATACATTTCATAAGCTAAGCGCTTATTTCCAGAAGCACTCCATGGAGGCCGATAAATTGATGGATATGGAAAAACTGTATCCAGAAAAGGTGGATGAGTGGATGTAGTTACAGAATAGCAAGTCCGAGAGGCAAAATGCGGATTGTTTTGACAACAATGAATGGATTTTCCAAGTCAATGAGCCAGGAGGAACAACACAAGACGGTGTGCAATTTGGAGGTCGGTCATTCAAGGTTAGCCTCAAGACACGAGAGTGCTCATGCAAGAGGACTTCGTTGATTCACCTACCTTGCTCGCACTTGATAACAGCGGCAAACATATGATCAGTGGATCTTGACCATCCAGAAACGGTAAGGCTAAAGGAGTTCACGTTGGAGATGGTGGCTAGGACGTGGATGGGAAGATTTGAGCCTTATTTAGACCAATCACAATGGCTTGAGTATCATGGCCCTAAAATTAGGCCGGATCCAGAACTCAAGGTAGACACCAAGGGTAGGAGGAGGACAAAGCGGTTCAGAAATGACATGGATTTACTTCGTGGATACACCACCCGCATGGGACAATGGGGTAGTGGACATTTTATGGATCCTCGTGATACCAACCAATGTGGTTGTGCGCTCATCTACAGGCCGTACCGCCGGCGACTCTGGCAGTACCCCCTGGTATCGCATCGCCCTAGTTTTTGGTCCGTCAAGGATTCGAGCTGGACCATGCGCTCATCTATAGGTCATACTGCCGGCGACTCTGGCGGTACCCCCTGGTATCGTACCGCCCCAAAATTTGCTCCGGTAGGGATTTGAGCTTCGATAGATCAAAGTACAATAGAAGCTTGACAGTTTGCAAAATTTTAAAAATCTGGAAATACACAGAATAGAAGCTTGACAATTCGTCCACAACATAGCAAGTTCATAGTAGACAAGCTTGACACCAAAATGATAATCTTGTTCAAACCATGACAAAATAACAAGTTCACAAAACCTCGTCCACAACATAGCAAGTTTGTAAGGCAAAGTGAGATCGCGACATAAAATGTTCACGAATAACTAATAAAGCTCATAACGACAACAAGTTTCACTTCTTCCTTCCCCTCTTGCTAGTTAGCTTGTGACGAGGAGGAGGAGGAGGGACTCGCTGTCCTTCTGGACTGAAGAACTTCTTCTTTATGCGGTTCCTAACCATTGGCTGGCTCGATTGAGTAGGCTCGGGTGCACCTCCCATCTGTGACATGCCAATCTCGTCATACCCCGGATCATCGTCCTCCTCAGACTGATGTTCCTCCTCTTCCTCCTCCTCCTCGAACTGCTGCACCTTCTCCTCCTCATCATCATCCTTCTCGGACTGCTGCACCTCCTCCTCCTCCTTAGACTGATGCACCTCCTCCTCATCATCATCATCATCATCATCCTCTGACTACTGCACCTGGTCCTCCTCCTCATCCGTGACAACACGTTTCGAAGACCTTCGTGCCCTAGTTCTTCTCGGCTGAGACTGGCTAGCTGCATGGAGGTCGGATGCACTTGGTCTGTGGCATGCAAGCATCGCAGCCATCCGGCGGCACCGTTCCAGTAACCTCTGCTAGACAACAAAAGTGACATGAAGCTAACCGTTAAGCCTAATAATAAGTACGGTTTGAGAATGGTTGTAACATACCGTCATGGTGCCCCTAAGAGCAGTCTCAGACTCCTCGGTTCCCTCCTTGTACTGCAATGCAACTCCGGCCTCATTGACGCTTCGAGTAAGATCCAAGCCCTGAAAAACACATAAGGTAAATATCAAGTTAGTAATAAACATGAGACCTCAAAATAAACAGTTCATATTTCAACTAATGTACATACCACTCAGTCAAAAACAGGTGCATAGTCTCTACTGGTTCCCGCGCTTTGTCTAACCAACGACTTGTACTCGTTGTCACCATCCTCATCACCTAAATCCAAGCAATCCTGAGTGGTCCAAGAAGGCTTTAGCTTCAGCCGGTGTTGTTCTTCATGCCAGGCAAGGTGCACTACATAATCAGAATCCCTAGACAGTGTGCCATCCTTGTCAACAAGTTCCTCCCTCTTATTCCACATCTCAATCCACTTATGATGTTTAAGGCCCCAATCCTTCTCTTTTGGGCACTTCTTTCGATCAATCCTACAATTAATAATGAGCAAACTTGCATTAGTGTTAGCTCATTTTTATTAAGAACAGGTGTACTTGTATCGGAAGCTCACCTATGAAGTGCAACAAATGTGTCGTGTGGAGGCGGTGGGGTGTGTTGCCTCCTTCCAAATTGTTTAGCAACTCGATCTGGTAGATGCCACTCAACAGCATAGAAACATATCATCGGGCACTTGCTGCGCCAAAGGTGCTGGTCACGCATACACATTGCATTGATAGGGAAATCCCTCTGATAGCGGTATGGCGTCCAGTTATATGAGACACCGGTTGGCCTAGTATCCTTCACTCCTTCCGGAGGTGGGTTGGGATAGTGACCGATGAGACCAAAGACCAACTCACGCCACCCGTTACTATCCACCCTCCCAGTGAGAGCGGCTCCATCGATCGGAAGAGCCATGATCATGCCAATGTCCTGCAAGGTGATCATCATCTCTCCACACGGCAGGTGAAAAGAGTGTGTCTCCGGCCTCCAACGGTCCACAAGTGCGGTAAGAGCCGTGTCGTTGATCTTCGGCGGCGTGCGCTTGAACTGGAGGACAAAGGGTAGAAGGCCCGCACTCTCGAAGTAGTCATCTGCACTTTGCCCCCCTCATGCGCATAGGGTGTAGCTCCTGCAAAAAGTTTAACAATAGGTCATCACTACCTTTGTATTGCAACGGAGAAAAAAAGAGAATATGTTCTGGCCTTACCTCCAACCCATTCTCAATAAAGCGAGCACGATGTTCCCTGTCATACTCCAACTCAAGACCAGAGTAGTAATGAGCCATCCTATATGATACAAAAAATAACATGTCAAAATAAATCAAGAATTCAACATCAATTCATATATCCATCGACAAAAACAAAATTACTTGCCATGTATCAATTCATATATCAAACAAAATATATTCCATACAACAACTACGCATCCATCCATACACAAATACACACATTTATCAACACATTAGGAAAGCATCATGTCCATCTTAGAAGGAACAAAATAAAGCATCAATCCACACATTTATTCATCTATAATTTTTTTTACCAACACCACACAACAATCCATACACACATATCCATTTATACATGAACTATTGACAAGGGATGAAAAATATAGTTTGAATCCATACATATCAATCCATCATTCTAAAAGAAAAATGAACTAGTTATCAAGGATTAAAAAGAAATTTCAATCCCCCATCTAAGAGCATGAAGTAGAATAGACTAGGGTTTAAAGAATATGCACCAATCGGCTAAAGATTTCGGAATAATTGAGAGGGGCGAGTGAGAGTTACCTTTAGAAAGCATCCAATTCAAAATCCCCAAGATTTGGATGGATTTGAGGGGTGGGAAGGAGAGAACCGCCACCGGAGCCGCCGCCGCCTTTGTTTCGTCCTCTGTGCTGGAGTCGGGTTGGAGTGAGGGAGCAGGCGCGGGGAGGACTGGGCCGGGCCAGTTAAGTGTACAGGCGATACCGCCTGGGGCAGTGGAGGTACCCCGATTAGCCTACCGCCGAAGGCCCATGAGGTATTGCCACGTATGCGCCGGTCAAACTCGCCCTCGCGACCATTGACTATGAGGCCTACCTCCATTGACCATGGCGGTACCCTATGGAATCCTATTTACACCGTGTCTGGCAGTAGCAAAAAGGGTTAGATCCGGCAAAATTTCTAAAACGAGTTCATTTTACGTTAAAGTTTTATTTTTAAGTCAGATTTGTCTAAATGGCCCGCGAAAGTAGGAAGCGCACCGCGAGGACGCGACTTGGTGGCGCTAATTTCAATACCACGACTGACAACAATTAATTTGCGTCTAGCCCCTGGAGACCCCACCGACACAAACGAATAAAGCATGAAAATCAGCCAATTTCCTATCTGCGGTCTCCGACTCAAACAATCTAACTCGGACTCCGATTTAAGAACATTGCATCAGACCCCGCTGGAGATTGCCCTCGGGCTCTAGATCTGAGATCTAGGCAGAACACCGGCAGGTGCCTGCATTGTAGCACTGCTCGGTAGCTCGATCTACAACTCATGGTCCTGTCCGGGATTAATATTAACACACATCAATATCGTGACTGCATCAGGGTGAATTGGCTGCGTCTCTGTCCATGAACCGCCGGACGACACGGACAACCTCGTCGCCCGTCTCCGACCACGGGCTCCTCGAGAAGAAGCCGTGCTGCTTGCCGGCGAATACGACGAGCTCCACGTCGTTACCCACAGCTTTCATCTGCTCGACGTAACGGACCTGGTTGTCCTTCAACATGTCGTCGCCGCCGACCACGACGAGCATGCGGCCGCCGACGGCTTCCAGGCTCGGGCTGTCCGGCCCGAGCGGGTTCAACATCGGGTGGTCCTTGTTGGCGCCGACCGGCAGAGCGAGCCGGCAGTACCGCTCAGCGATTTCCCTGGTCAGGAACGCGGTGCCCGTTGAGACCAGCTGGGACTCGGTCGGCGTCTTGGAGTCGAACGCCGGGACGACCAGGACGTACCCGGATACCCTGACCGGGCTGAGCCCCTCCGCCTTGAACCGCGTGGCCATGTGGTGCGTCATGTTGCCGCCGGCGGAGTCGCCCGCCACGAACAGCCTTTCCGGATCAGCGCCAGAGTCGGCGAGCCACGCGCGAACGCCGTCGTCGTCAGATCCGTCGGGGGCCGCGACTAGCCGGTCGCGGAGCCAGAGGAGGGCGGTGGCGGCGTCCTCGTGGGCGGCCGGGATTCGGTGCTCCGGCGCGAGACGGTAGTCGAAGGAGAGCACGATGGCCGGGAGCTCGTCGGCGTAACGGAGGCAACAGGCGTGGAAGCTGGGCCAGGCGTAGCTGCCGATGCAGAACCCGCCGCCGTGGAAGTAGGCCAGCACCGGCAGCCGCCGCTCGTTGCCTTCCCGCAGGCGCGGCCTGTACATGCGCACGCCGAGGCCGCGGGCTGCGTCGTACACGGCGTCCCTCCACTCGACGCGCCCGTCGTCGCGGTCCTCCACGGTGTATGGCGGTGTCGCGGAACGGACGACCGTCCCGTCGCTGAGAACCTGCAGCACGCCGCGGCAGTCCTCCACGATGTGTGGCCGCGGTGCCTCCTAAGATTTCAAACATATTTTTCCCCATCCAGGAACGCGAAATCGTCAGTAACCGCGCGCGGTGGCGTAATGGGGAATTGGATGGGCGCGCGCAGGGCGGCTTGGTTACCTGCTCCTGGATGCCGTCGAAGCGGCGGGAGGATGAGGACGAGAGCCACCGGCGGGCGGGGGCTCCTCCTCCATTGGCGCCCGGCGCGCGACAGAGCAGGGACGGGAGCCAGCGCTGCATTGCGGCGGCGACCGAGCGCGGGGATGAAGAGAGATGGCGGTAGCAGTGCCACGCAGCGGGAACGGCCGCTTTATTTTTTGCATGGTATCTTTGGACGGCCGGCGTCCATGTGCGGCAGAGCTGCATCTTCAGGTCAAGCAGCTTGGGGGCGACGAAGAGAGGTAGGCGCGGCGACCTAAGCATCGAGCGAGAGCGCCTACCGACGCCGAATCGTCGAGGTCGGAGATGAGGAGAGCAGCGGCCACCTAGGCGTCGAGGGGAAGCGACGGCCGGCGTCCGCGCGCTCAAAGTTTTCGTGGCTAGGGGGAGGCGAGCAGCGGCGTCTAGGGGCTGCAGGATGGAGGAGCAGAGGACTGAGAGACAGAGTGAGGAGCCGCGGGGAAGTAGGAGCGGCGATGGGGAATTTGGGGCGATTTTTTTTTATATATTGCACTTTTTGAGCTTTTTCAAAAGTAGCATTAATTTGTAGGTAATTACAAAACTAGGACACCGTTGGAATGTCGCATCCGCCGGATGCGACAACGCGGTAGACGAGGCAGTCGTGTCTAGCGGACGCGACAGGATCTAATCCTGTTAAGCGCACCCCGCCGGCTTAACTAGCGTTTGAGACAAGTTTTCACTTTTTTTATTAATTTGAAGTCTTTTAAATCGCGGCAAATATTTCGGAAGTTTTATCTTAGAGTAATATTTATGAATATATATTGGAAGTAATATTTATATTAATATAGAAAGGAGTTGACGGGAAAGAACAAGCGGAAAAGAACAAGCTGAAAAAACGAGCGGGAAAGAATCGGCGGGAAAGAAGTTAGTTGGAGAAAAAAAATTCGCTCTAGCTGAATTGGTATGTGTTGCGAATCAATTTCTATCCATCTATTTTAAATAGAGTTACTAGCTAGCTAGCAAATCGATTCAGCTAGCGTGCGTCTATTTTAAGCCCTATCGTGCATGCGTTTTACAAAGAACTAGTATTAGCGATCGATTTAGCTAGTTTGCCTTCTCAGACACAGGCGGCAGGGCCCACCTCTGTAACACTGGCCGGGGTGCCGCCTGGAGCATAGGCGGCAGGTGCATGCCGCACAGGATTAGATCCTGTCGCGTCCGCCGGACACGACTGCATGCTATGTGCCTCGTCCACCGCGTTGTCGCATCCGGCGGATGCAAATAGCCCTTGTCGCGTCCGCCGGTTCCAACGGTGCCCTAGTTTTGTAATTACCTACAAATTAATGCTACTTTTGAAAAAGCTCACAAAAAGTGCAATATAAAAAAAATCACGAATTTGGGAGTAAATTATACAAAACTACCATATATTTAGGGCATCAGCAATGGGATGCTACTGTCCACGTAAGCACACGAACCTAAAAAGTAAATGAAGCAATAGGTGTAAAGAATATTGGTCCAACCCATGATACTTGCTCTCTACTTAAAAGCAGCTTTAGTTTCTCTCCTTCTCCCTTACCTTTTTTCCTTCCTCTTCACTTTTAGTGTTGAAGAGGCCCTCCTGCAGAAGAGACTACTTCTCTAAAAGTAATCATCCAAGCCTAAGTTGGACCACCCGAACCTAGCTAAAGTTGTGAGGTAGCACCTCTGGGGCATACCATTGTACATGCCCTTAGGGCATATTTCACGGGTTAGTACTATTTTTTTAATTTTTTGTTAAAATCTACTATTTTGGAACGTACTGTTACAAATTGAACTGATATCCATCTAATTAAGTTTTAACAGGAGAGCTGGCCGATGGGGTCCACTTGTAAGACGTGAGGTGGCTGTACATGTTGATGAGACGATGAGATGGCTGTGGGATCCACCTGTCAGCCCATTAAAAACATTAAATAAGAAAATGTACCAACCGGTTGTATCTTCCTTGTGTTATGTTGCTTGTATATGTACCAACTTTGTATCGTGATGTTTATGAATACAAGTAATGTATGTCTACGGGCGTAAAAAAAATCATTAAAAAGGAAAAAAATTAAGATAAGATTTGGGAATACTATTTTTTTCTCACCGAACAAAGTGTGATGCGTGCGTTTCGCCGTTCATGCATTCGTACGTTTTACGTGGCAATCACAAGTTTGAGCACCAGATCTACTAATTTTTTGATTTATTTTCAATTTTCTACAAAAGTAAAGAAAAGAACAAAAAAATAAAGCATCGCCAGGCATGGGTGGAGCTGCAGCTGGGCATGGGTGTTTAGCTGAACACCCAAATTTTTCTGCAAAATATTTCATATATATAGTTTGTAAAAATGTATGTATCGCTTGTGATAATTCTTAGTACGTATACATACATTTTATTTCTAAAATTGGGCTCAAACTTCAAACTTGCTAAGATGAGAGAGTGATCTCCACCTCCATGCGTCCTAACTAGCTGAGAGCAATCCAATCAATCCAAACAGAAAATCAACCTTCAGGGAAATGCAAGCGATCAGCTCAAATCAAAAGAAAAAAAGCAGCCAGTAGAGCCCAAATCGAGAGGCCAATATGTACTGTTGCAATTTTTTTACTTCCTCCATCTTACGAAATTTTTCAGGGCTGCCACGTCCAGGCCCTCCGTGCTGCACCGCACGTCGGGATATCAGCTCGGTGAGAAAAAATTGTAGGAACAAAACAATATAATTTGCTATACAATTTTTAGGAACAAAACAATATAGCCCTAAACTAATTTTAGGAACAAACAATATAGAAAAAGTTCAATGTACTTTGTTCGGTGAGAGAAAATAGTATTCCCAAATCTTGTCCCAATTTTTTTTTCATTTTTTATATTTTTAATGGGCTGATCTACCATCTCATCATCTTCTCCACATGTGCAGCCACCTCACCTTTTACAAGTGAACTCCATCGGCCAGCTCTGCTGTCAAAATATGGTTAGATGAGTATCAGTCCAATTTGTAACGTCACGCTCCAAAACTGGTAGATTTTAGCAAAAAATTAAGAAAGTGGTACTGACACGTGAAGTGTGCCCTAAATGTGGTAGTTTTGTGTAATTTACTCGGAATTTGGGGACTATGGTTTGGATGTGAGACTAGAGCTGGAATTAAACTTGAAAATACAAAGTTTAAATAGTGCGAAGTTTTAATTATTTATAGATAAATACCAAATTGCTAATGTTTATACACCTAAAATGGTGCAGAGCTTATATTTATTGTTGCTCTTGCCTTTATGGAATTATGGATTAACTATAATTGTTCTATTACTGAGTTCGTAGAAGTCCTACTAGTTTTTCTTATAATTATTCCAGATGTTAGTTAGGTCACCATCTCCAACTCTCCAAATGCATCCTTTGTTTATACATTGTATACCATATACTCCCTCAGTCCTTATTTATCATGTATTCTGGGTTTGGTCAAAGTCAAACAAGATAAAATTTAATTAAACATATTAGTAAAAAATATAAAATTTATAATATTAAATATATGTAATGTAAACATACTTTTTATGGTGATTCTAACAATATATATTTAATATTGCAAATGTTTATATTTTTTCTTGTATACTTAGTCAAAGTTTATAAAGTTTGATTTTTTGACTGATCCTAGAACGCAGGATAATTTAGGACGGAGGAAGTAATATACTCTGCCATGTGTAAGAACTTCCATTCTTTAATTTTGCCTGTAGCAATTTACATCAGGATAATACTGCTCACAAAACACTAACACAAAGTGAATCAGGTTCCTCCATTAACCGCCAACACCGCTTTGCCAACATAGTAGTATTAAAAGTGTGCAAATCTCAGAATCTCATACCTCCTCTATTTTTCTTGGGACACATAATTTCCACCATGCTAACAATTGAATCCTTTTAGGGCATGTACAACGCAGCCGCTTAGAGCCGGCGCTAGGATGAAAATCCCGTCCGTTACGTGCGATTCCCAGTCTAGGCAGGGATTTTTCTTTGCGTCGACTCCTTCCTTTGCGCCGAGCGCTAACCAAATTTCTTTTCCCACGCGTAAAATTAGGAGGCGTCAGGCGCTACAGATCCGCTCTATTTTAGCACTGAAAACACGCACTACAGATTGCCCCCCTAGCATCTGGCGTTGGAGCAGCCGGACGCTAGCGTCCAGATTAATTTTTCGTTAGCGACCACAATTAACGCCCAGCGTTGGGACGCACAACGCTTAGAGGATAATCAAATTAATGCGAATTATTTTTTGAACCTAAGCGCCTGTACAAGCGTCTAGCATTGTACATGCCCTTATGATCATCATCATCACCCCAATAAAATTGCTAAATAGCATTAGTGATTTATTTGGAAATTTTCTTTGGAATATTGAATACTATCATCCCAAAAACTGGTATGGCATGAACAACCGCTTTAATCAAAGCTTCCTTCCCTCCCACAGATAACATATTTTCCTTCCATCCACTAATTAGCATCTTAATTATGTCTATCAGATAGTTAAAACAATCAGCTCTATCTATGCCCACCATTGCAGGTAAACCTAGACATTTGTCGTTAAATGACTCCGTCATCACATACTTCAACTTTGCCATCCACACTTGTGTTTGGACTGAAGAAAATACTGCTATATTATGCAGCACTCACCAGATGTTAGTAACTGTTGTAATCAAATTTTAGTTGATTGGTACACCCGTACTCTTCAAATAAGATATTTCAAAATAGACTAGAAACAGACAAAAAAGGTTGAACCTACATATGTTAACACATATCTAAATACATGTATTTACCAAATAAAATCTATAGTAGTAATGGTCTTACTGTACCTTTTTTTATAGGGAAAGCCATCATGATGCCTTTATTGCTTATCAAATAAACTTACATGTTTTGTAAGGAGTTCGTAAATAAAATCTCACGAATTAGAAAAGGTATTGCATTAGTTAACGAAAAGAGTAGAAAAATGTAGTGCGACAATTCACAATTGTGATCATATATGATTGTGATAGGTGGTAGGCTGGTCCTGCATTTTCCCTGAACACCACGATACAGCACACTTCTCTTCCCTTGTTGCGCTCCATTGTTGCGCTCGATCTGCCACTCATGGTCCTGGCCGGATTACATTCATATATTCATAATAAGACATTAATATCGTGACTGCATCAGGGTGAATCTGCTGCGCCTCTGTTTATGAACCGCCCAACGACTCGGACGACCTCGTCGCCCGTCTCCGACCACGGGCTCCTCGAGAAGAAGCCGTGCTCCTTTCCGGCGAACACGACGAGCTCCACGTCATTACCCACAGCCTTCATCTTCTCCACGTACCGGACCTGGTTGTCCTTCAACATGTCATTGCCGCCGACGACAACGAGCATGCGGCCGCCGACGGCTTCCAGGCTCGGGCTGTCCGGCCCGAGCGGGTTCAGCATCGGGTGGTCCTTGTTGGCGCCGACCGGCAGAGCGAGCCGGCTGTACCGCTCAGCCATTTCCCGGTTCAGGAACGCGGTGCCCGTTGTGGCTAGCTCGGACTGGGTCGGCGTCTTGGAGTCGAACGCCGGGATGAGGACCACGTACCCGGATATCCTGACCGGGCTGAGCCCCTCCGCCTTGAACCGCGTGGCCATGTGGTGCGTCATGTTGCCGCCAGCGGAGTCGCCGGACACGAACAGCCTTTCGGGATCGGCGCCGGAGTCGGCGAGCCACGCGTGGACGCCGCCGTTGTCAGATCCGTCGGGGCCCGCGACTAGCCGGTCGCGGAGCCAGAGGAGGGCGGTGGCGGCGTCCTCGTGGGCGGCCGGGATGCGGTTCTCCGGCGCGAGGCGGTAGTCGAAGGAGAGCACGACGGCGGGGACCTCGTCGGCGAAGCGGAGGCAGCAGGCGTGGAAGGTGGGCCAGGCGTAGCTGCCGATGCAGAAGCCGCCGCCGTGGAAGTAGGCGAGCACCGGCAGCCGCCGCTCATTACCTTCTCGCAGGCGCGGCCTGTACATGCGCACGCCGAGGCCGCGGCCTGCGTCGTACACGGCGTCCTTCCACTCGACGCGCCCGTCGTCGCGGTCCTCCACCGTCAGTGGCGCGGCCGCGGACCGGACGATGGTCCCGTCGCTGAGCAGCTGTAGCACGCCGCGGCAGTCCTCCACGACGTGCGGCGGCGGTGCCGGTGCCTCCGCGTCGTCCACCGGCGGCCCCATCACGAGCAGCTGGGGATCGATCGACTGGACTCCTCACAAGAATAGTGTTAGTTGGGAAAAAGTTGCAGAGGAGAGGACTGAGTTAATACTACTACTTCTCAACTAACACGCGAGCTAAAAAGAAACGCTAACAACTGTAGGGCCGTGAAAAAGCTGCCTTATACAGTACGTTAGAACATTTTTTAATACGCACGCTTTGTAAACTCAAGCCAACGGGTGGTAGCGCGGCGATCTAGGCGCCGTGGGGGAGCCAATGCTGACGTCGGCGCGTTGAGCTGTCGAGTAATGACGACTTAGGGCATCCACAGCGTACACGCTGCTAAATTTGTCAACTTGGTAGGTTTTGGCATCGATGCCAAATTAGCCCGCACACTCCAGCGTAGGTAGTTCCCAACTCTTACGCAATGGGACCCGCAGCAGATTAAAATTTCATAGGATATGCATGCTTTCTCTCCTCATCTCACACTTCCGCATGAGTTTCCCTGGTCCCTACTTCAAGATAGAATATTTTACTAGGCAAAATGGATTTGGCATCGGAGCACCAACATGCTCCGTTTCCCATTTTTTGAAGATTTGGAACCACCTCTACAATGTGTGGAACTAGTTCCAAAAGCCAAAAAATCAATTTGGAACTAGATTTGGCTACACATTGTGGATGCTCTTAGGGCATCTCCAACATCCGACACAAACGGACTGTACTCCCTCCATTCTGGACTATAGGGCAATTGTGTATTTCGAGATAAAATTTGACCTTTAATTTTAGTCAAGAAAATATAAAATATATTATATAAAAATTATACCATTGGATTCATATTTAAAAGAACTTTTCAATGATATAATTTTTATATCAAATATCTCATATTTTCTTAAGTAAAATTAATGGTTAAAGTTTGTCTTAAAATACACATTTGCCCGATAATCCGGTATGGAGGGAGTAGTTAATTTGATTCGCTCTGGAATTGATTAGAGCTGGAAAAAATCTAGTCTAGCAGCCTGATGTATTTTGGTTGCGGTGTCCGTCGTGATATAAACGTGGTCCAAATTTTGGGTGCGGTTTACGTCGCTGCAGACTGACCGACGTGTCCGCGCGCGTCTTCTTAGGCTACTACTCCCCACCCGGGCCTGCCTACCAGTGGCACCTACGCCAAACGCTCCCAAATCGTTTCTCCCTCCCGATCGCCGACTTGCTACCATACCATCGCCACCCCCTGCCGCCACCACTTTCGCCACTCGATGCTGCCCCCGACTCGACTGCTGTTGTGGCCTGCCACCGACGGCCTGTGCTCGCACTTCCCGGAAGCATCTCACCGGCGTAGTCCTCGTTCTGGGCCACCTGCTTCCGCGCCCACGAGGTGTTCGGCCATTTGTGCGGCCAGATTTTAGGTGAGACCCAGGCCATCTAAGCCATTATACGTATGATTTAGGCCACAATGTTTCATTCTATGGCTACTTTTTCCATAGATGGAGCTGAGCAAGTTGATTCGAACGTTCTATAAGACCGTTATCAAGTCATCGTCGGACGAGGAGTCCGACAATAATACCGAGCTGATGATGGCCACGACAATGCTCCTCCATGAGCACACTTCGAGGCCAGTGTACAGGGGCTCGGTCAAGGGACGCAAGCCCAATGTCAAGCGCAACCGAGAGAGGGGTCACTACCAACTCTACCGCGACTACTTCCATCCTACCAACCCACTGTTTGATGCGCAAAGATTCCAGCGCCGCTACCGGATGACAAAGTGAGGACGCACGACACTTACTTCACCGCCAGGACCGATGCCACCGGTAAGCTTGGCTTCACTTCCTATCAGAAATGTTCTGCAGCTATTCGCATGCTTGCATATGGAGTGGACGGTGATCTTATAGATGAGTACTTTCGAATGAGCGAGTCCACCTGCCTAGAGTCGATGTACAAATTCTGCAGAGCAGTCATAGGGGTTTTTGGCATTGTCTATCTTAGAGAGCCCACTGTTGAGGACACTGCTAGGCTGATGTCGATCAATGAGGAAAGATGGTGTCCGGGGATGATAGGAAGTATTGACTACATGCATTGGGAGTGGAAGAACTTCCCGTTTGCATGGTGATGCCGAGTAAATGACCGGCCAGTTGGGAACCCCAAGAGGAAGGTGTGATGAATATAGCAGCAAGATTTTCTCTTAGTAAGAAACCAAGGTTTGTCGATCAGGAGAGGAAAGAGCCAAACGACTGAAGGTGATGCCCGCTAACTTGCGACAGCTACAGACAATTTATAGGGCGCCTCGTCCAAGCTTTGCTTTGCGAGCGGCAACGTGGAACCTGCACACAACACAACTAAATACTTTGTTCCCAACTTACGATGAGGTTATCAATCTCACCGGTTTGCTTGAAACAAAGGGTATGAGCGTATCGAGTGGAAAATAGTAATAGTATGCGAGTAAAGTAAACAATGCGAGTAAAGTAAACAGGTGATAGCAATATAAAGGAAATAGGACCGGGATCCACAGTTCACTAGTGGTGTCTCTCCATAAGATAAAATAATACATGCTGGGTAAACAAATTACAGTTGGGCAATTGATAGAATAAAGACAATGTGCATATGATGAGAGGATCACTATGAGATTTACTCTGGGCATTACAACAAGATACATAGACCGCCATCCAACTGCATCTATGACTAATAATCCACTTGTAGCGAATCAATCCGAGAACTCCATAAGTATTAAGTTGCGAACAACAGATAATTGCATTAAGCAAAGTGTGTAATGTAAACAAAGCATATGCCCTCGAGCATATGAATGTTGTTTTCCCCCTAGTAGCAACAACACATCTATAACTTTAGAGGTTTCTGTCACTCCCCCAGATTAAATAGAGGCATGAACCCACTATCGAGCATAAATACCCCCTCTTGGAGTCACTAGCAACTACTTGGCCAAGATAGCTACTAACAACGGAGAGCATGCAAGATCATAAACAACATAGAGATAACATAAGATAAATTTCAGTACATCAACTCAAGCATAACACCAATATTCAGCGGATCCCAACAAACCAAACATGTAGAATTACATAACGGTGATCTCAATCATGTAAGGCAGCTCATGAGATCTAAACATGAAGCACATGGTGGAGAAGACAACCATCTAGCTACTTCTATGGATCCATAGTCCAAGGTAGACTACTCACTCATCGCTTTGGAGGCAAGCATGGCGATGAAGAAGACCTCCGGTGGCGATTCCCCTCTCCGGCAGGGTGCCGAGAAGAGCTTCTAGACCCTCCCAATCTTTGGGTCGACGGCGGCGGCGGATCGCGATGTGTTCTGGAAATGTGATCGGGTATTTAGGTTTTTCCCGTCGGGGGGTCTTTATAGGCGAAGGGCATCGTCAGGAGTGGACCAAGGTGGTCTCACACATAGGAGGCGTGGCCTACCCCTAGGCCGCGCCACCCTGGTGTGTGGGCCCCTCGTGGCCCCACTCCGTCTCCTCTTCGGTTCTCTGGAAGCTTCGGTGAAATTCTGGGCGACTGGCTTTGGTTTCGTCCAATTCTGAGAATATTTCCTGTGTAACTTTTCTGAAACACAAAAACAGCAGAAAACAGGGAACTGGCACTGTGGCAACTTGTTAATAGGTTAGTTCCGAAAAATGCATAAAAGTGCCACGAAGTGTAACGAAACACTAAGCAAATTGTGTAAAAATAAGCATAGAGCATCAAAAATTATTGATACGTTGAAGACATACCAGCATCCCCAAGCTTAACTCCTGCTCGTCCTCGAGTAGGTAAGTGGTAATAAAAGAAATAATTTTTGAGGTGACATGCACCTACACAATCTTGACCATCTGTGTAAGCGTTGTGCGCTGGGATCAAAAGAACTTAAAACATGGGCATGAAAGATATGATCTTGATAGAAGAAACTTAGCAACCATGTTATAACATGAAAATGAACACAAACAAAAGATCATGAAAATGAAACAATGAGAGTCAAACGTGTGTTCAAATCATAAGGAAAAACATACAAATGGTTTTCAGCTTGTCCTTCATGGAGAGCAAAACATAAATGCATAGGACACCTTCAAGTTTAAGAGGGCGACTAGATACAAATAATTTGAGAACAAGTGAAACCAACAATATGAATCAATCAATGAAAACTTTGAGACAATGCACATTATACTCAGAATGACAACTATGCTCTCTTAATGGTGCATAAAGATAGAAGGTGGTGACTCAGCATAAAAGTAAAAAAGAAAGGCCCTTCGCGAAGGGAAGCAGTGATTAAACATGTGCTAGAGCTTTTCATTTGTAAAACAGAGAGATAAAAATTGGGTTTTGAGAGGTGGTTGTTTTTGTCAACGACTGGCAATGGGGTTCTTACTATCTTCCATACAAAAATAAAGCAAGTTTTTGAGAGAGAGATTGGCACTTTTTGTGCTCTTTTTATAAAGCTTGGCACTCATCCCCACCTTTTTTCCTTTCTCAAACCATGGCTAACCGATTCCATCGGGTGCCCACCAACATTCACATACCATGGAGGAGTGCCTTTTTTCTTTCTTTTTTTCTCTTTTTTTTTATTTTTGGAATAAGCAATATGGAAGATAGCAAATCCGACCACTACGTCCCCATGAGCTGAAAATAGTGTCACAAAACGAGAAGTGTTTTGAAGGTTTTTGAAAGGTAGCACATGAAAATTTACTTTGGAATGGCTTACAAATACCATGCATAGGAATTTATAGTGGAAACAATGGCAAACTTGGTTTTTAGGAGTTGGATGCACGTGTAGAGCTCATACTCAGTACAAAACGAAGGCTAGCAAAAGACTGGGAGCGACCAACTAAGAGAGCAATAACGACCATAATCATGCAAAGCGACAAAGCAACATTAAAAGAAGCATAAGATGGCATCAAAGGTCAAAAACTAAATGATCATAGAGGCTATTGGCGACTTTGTAAGAGTCTAACATGTGTGAGCATGCGCCAAGTCAACTCAAATAAAGCATCAAGGAGAAAACCAAAATAATGCTTCCAAACGATAAAAACAACGCATGATTTTTTTAAAGGCTCATTAAGCAATCTCAGTTATTTGAGACAAGTCATGCTACAGCAAAACCACTAAGCATACTATCAAAAAGATATCAAGCACGACATGCAAAAGCCTAGGCCGCAGTCTACACAAGCTCCTTCTTGTACCACTTTTTTGCATAAAGCTTTTTCTCTTTTCCAACACCATTCAAACTTTTTATAAACACCTCTTTTGATGAAAACCAATAAAGACCAGAGGCAAAAATACACCTTGATGAAAAGATATAACAAGATCTGAACACATATCAAGGCGAAAATGAAAACTAAACGCAGTTCTAGAAAAAGAAGAACACTCGATCAAGTCCGTTTTTCATTCTATCGTTCAACGAGTGTTCTTGGCAAATGAAAAGCAAGGCAACTTCTCCAAAAGAAATTTGTTGGGGTCCAACCATTTATTGCAGGAAACAAAACAAAACTAAACTGAAAACTAAAAACAACTGACGCTCCAAGAAAAACGCATAATGCATGAAGCAATAAAAATATAGTATCTTGAAAGGTGACCTGATTTTTACCGATGAAGAAGGGGTGCCTCGGGGGCATCTCCAAGCTTTGACGCTTGTACTTCTTGGATTTTTCTTGGGGTGATGCATGGGCATCCCCAAGCTTGAGCTTTTGTCCATTCTTCAACTCATCTCATCACTCTCCGATCCCTAAACTTGAAAACTTCCTTCATACAAAACTAAACATAAATCTATTAGCAACATTAGTGTAAGCATAACATTGAATCAACCTCTTTTTGCTTCAGGTTTCAAATTAAAACCACCACATATAAAGAATATACTACTGTAGCAACTTCCTCAAAAGTTCCATGATCAAAAGAACTCAAAAAGAAAGCGATAAAGCGACAAACACAAATATTGGTAGAAATCTGTCAAAACAGAACAGCTGACAAAGGTCGGATTTTTGAGGGGTTTTCTGTTACTCAAATAAAAAAGTGTTCAACTAATGAAAGTTTGGATATAACCTGGGGAATATTCACAAGAAATCGCACGTGCAAAAGATATACAGAGAATTTTCATGAATTTTTACGGTGCAGCACCGAAAACTGTTTCAGGACAGCAACATCCCCAAATCTTACCTTGCTCAAATTAGAGGCTTCTCTTGGCACAAAAACGAAATAAAAAGGATAAGGAGAGGTCATTACAGTAGTAATAACTTCCAAGACTCAAATAAAAGAAAAAGAACTGAATGTAAAAACATTGGGTTATCTCCCAAGAGTGCTTTTCTTTAATGCCTTTGAGCTAGGCGCAGAAAATTGCGAATCAAGTAATATCAAGTGATGAAGCATCAAGCTCATAATTTGCTCTAAGAATAGAGTCAAAAAGTAATTTCTTTCTATTTCTAGGGAAGTGTTCCATACCTTTCTTGAGTGGAAATTGATACTTGATGGTGCCTTCCCTCATATCAATGATGGCACCTACAGTTCGAAGAAAGGGTCTTCCCAAAATAATAGGACATGAAGCATTGCATTTAACATCCATGACAAGAAAATCAATGGGAACAAGGTTATTGTTAACCATGATAATAACATCATTAATTCTCCCCAAAGATTTCTTCTTAGCAACATCAGCAATAGGAACATCATAATAGCACTTTTCAAGCGGTGGTAAATCAAGCATATCATAAATCTTTCTAGGCATAATAGAAATACTAGCACCTAGATCACATAAAGCATGGAAATCAAAACCATTAACATGCATATCAATGATGGGTTCCCAACCATCTTCTAACTTCTTGGGAACAGAAGCTTTTTGCTTCAACTTTTCATCCGTAATTTTCATGAGAGCATTGGTAATATGCTTAGTAAAAGCAATATTTAAAGAACTAGCATTAGGAGTCAAAGCAAGCTTTTGCAAGAACAAAATAACTTCAGATATATTGCAGCCATCAACATCAAAATCATTAAAGGAAATAGAGTTATCATCTCCTACACTCTGAAAAATTTCAGCACTCTTTTGAGAAAAAGTTTTGGCAGTTTTAGGCTTTTTAACACAAGGAGTAGTAGTTTTCTCTACACCAATCAAAGTAAGAGGATTGCTAGCATTTGGAGCAACATTATTAGAGGTAGTAATGGTACATACCTTCATTTCTCTAGCCATCTCATCTTCTCTTTCCCACCTGGCATGTAATTTTGCTAGCATCCTAACATTTTCATCAATTCTAACTTGGATAGCATTAGCAGTAGCAAAAACATTGTTCTCTTTCACCTCATGAGGCAACACTTTTAATTTCAGAAGTTCAACATCATGAGCAAGGCTATCAACTTTAGAAGCAAGAATATCAATTTTGCCTAACTTTTCCTCAACAGACTTGTTAAAAGCATTTTGCTTACCGATGAAGTCCTCGAGCATTACCTCAAGCTCGGAGGGCACGACCCTAGTGTTGTTGGAGGAATTACCATAAGTGTTACCATAACCATTACCATTGGTAGAAGGATATGGCCTATAATTGTTACTAGCAAAATTGTTCCTATAAGCATTGTTGTTAAAATTATTATTTCTAATGAAGTTTACATCAACATGCTCTTCTTGAGCAACCAAAGAGGCCAAAGGAACATTATTAGGATCTACATGAGTCCTATCATTAGAAAGCATAAGCATAATAGCATCAATCTTATCACTCAAGGAAGAGGTTTCCTCAATAGAATTTACCTTCTTACCTTGTGGAGCTCTCTCGGTGTGCCATTCAGAGTAATTTACCATCATATTGTCGAGAAGCTTTGTTGCGGCGCCCAAGGTAAGGGACATAAAAGTGCATCTAGCAGCTGAATCATGAAGGAAATATGCCCTAGAGGCAATAATAATATTGTTATTATTATATTTCTTGTTCATGATAATGTTTAGACTCCATGCTATAATCTTATATCTTATATTTACTAATTGGAGGCACCGTAGGAAGCACCACGTTAATCCTAGAAGTTACGATTTAGCATCCATCCGATTATTCTATCACGTGTTTGTAGCCATCGGATGAAGTACTCTTCCCGGCGCCACGGACGTGACTCGTGGTATGCTTGGTCTCTCCATGTCCCTTCAGAAATAATAAAGCATCGTCCTCCTAGGAAAGATCGAGAAGCCTAAATCTCCCCATGGCCAACCTAGCCGCACAGGT
The DNA here is from genome assembly GCA_007115705.1 of Dactylis glomerata. Classification (NCBI taxonomy): domain Eukaryota; kingdom Viridiplantae; phylum Streptophyta; class Magnoliopsida; order Poales; family Poaceae; genus Dactylis; species Dactylis glomerata. Next base: position 5,711,594 of record QXEO01000183.1, read on the forward strand.
GTGTTCTGGAGTAACTCCTAGCGCCGTTGTTCGTCAACCTCAGCACTGCGGCATCTTCTCCCACTGTGTTCTCAAGATCAAAGCTCCATCGGTGTTGTAACCTATATCTGTAAAAGGTATGATCCGATCAGCTCTGGCCGATACCTCTACCACTCTGCAACCTTCAAACCCCATCAATCTACCAAACTTTTACATGGCTGCTATCCAGATTCTCATCTTGATCTTAGACGTATCAAATTGAATCCCACAATAGTTGGAGTGGAGATGCAGATCTGTATGGCGATTGGAAGTAGACAGGATGGGGCTTCCTTTTTTGGGCACTAAAACGCACTCCTCTCAACAAGCATCTAGCCTCCACCCATCAGCACAGGACTGATCATTATGAAAATCAGAGTGGATGTCAAGCGGCCGGCGACCCATGACAAGGCCCAACCCAGCATTACCTGGCGTTGAGTGGTGAAAAATTGTGCAATTTGGTACGTACTCACCCACGTATCACTTCCTAACAATCATGCATCACCTGATCTTTTGGCCTGACACCTGATTGATTATATCTATTGAAATAAAAGTTTTCTAATGTTTCAGCTATGTCGTTGTAGGAAGCTTTTGTCCCTCCTTATTTTCATCTTGCAGATTTTGTTGCTTTCTCCGTGGAAGAAATCCCATGTATGGTCTTCCATTCTCTGACGTTCTGCATTTAGCTGAATAACCATCTGCTTGCTGAAATGAATCACTGATAGTTGTGCAGTCTGATTGTTGAGAAGATGCATGCGTGATGCTATCCAGAACTCCATGGTCCCTAATAATAGTGGGATCAGTAGTGGTAATGTTATCCAAGTTAACTCCTGGACAACATACTGATAGTAATAATAATGGAGTAGTTTTGCGAGCCTCTATTCTAGGGAATCTTTAATTTGGAGATAACACCTTTGTAGAAAAGGTCATATTTAACTGAGAATTCGTGGACAATATAGATATGCAGATTGATATTTGCACATAGTAGGTACTCAAACATCAACCTTTCCTATGATTCTCTTATTTGTGTAATGTAGATTTGATGGTTATCAGATGCCCAAGTGTGATGAAGCGCTACATACACTTCTGTTTTGGGGAACAGTATGTACAGAGCTGAAATTGGATTTTGGAAACATCAGAGGAAACATACTACTCAAAGTAAAGTATATCTAATTATTAAATTTACTTCAGATAGTCATGCCTTTTAATTATGCATTTGTGATAAGCGCACTTGCATGTGCTGGAGTATACAATCATTTATTTAAAGATAAGTTCATGAATGGTATAACTGAGTCCAGCATGGATGCTCAAAATAGTACCACCTGTATTCTTCTGTTTTACATAACATCCAGTTTAACGTCCTTACCTTTATAGACACTTTATCAATTTATTTGCTGTTCAAGTAACATACGAAATTGTCTTTTGGTATCTTGAGAAATATTGTAACGAGGTCACATTACCATGTTTTTATATATATTTGTCTTTCAGAATGTGAAAGAATTTGACATACTCTAAATTCCTTGAAGGCATACATTTCATGTTGCACTGACAGTTCGTCTTTAGTGCAGAGTTTGCACCTTTCTATTCCACACAATAACTATAAAAAATATGACAAGGCGGGCAATATGATCACAGACTTGATATTTCACCTTGAGTTCTTTTCCACAAATTTAGCTTCAAAATGGTTTTTGTAGGGGAGCTTCAAATTAAAATGGTTAGATAAAAAATTGTATTGCACCCATAAGATAAAGACAAAGAATATTTTTGAAGTAGCAGATGTAAGACACATGTGTAAATATGCAACGATGGTAACATTTTTTCAGTGCAAAACCTTTCAAATCCAGTTTCAGGTAACAAGATTGAAATTTGCCGTGGTAAATTTGACACTTCTGTTTTTAGTGTGTATTTTAATGGTCTAAGGCTATTCATTGAAATGTATTTGTAACCGGCAACTGATTTTATGCATGTATGTTGACAACGCCCCTTGATAATTTGGGATGCCTAACATACAAAAAATATTATTACTTAAATGAAACATCCACGAGTCTTTCAAATATGGTTGTCTCAAAAAGGGGATTCCATTAGAAAACATTCAGAAGTGCAAAGCCAAAGTAGTTCAAACATTTTAGGGTTCACAATTAATTTTGACACATCTTGAACATAATGTAGTATCTTATTGAAATGCTATGGTCTACTAAATGTTACCTAAATGAAATATTAAGATGTATGAAACAAAATGACATGGTTGATCTTGCAATAAATTTGTTTAAAAACTACGACATTTGAAATGAAATAAATCTTCAATGTTATCCTATTGCATTGTTCAGTAACTAGCCCGTGCAGGTGCACGGGATGATGACTAGTTGTATTAAGCGGAAACATTAATACTTGTGTGGTTTGTGAACAACACCGTGTCCCTAGTACGCCTCTATGGACTAGCTCATTGAATAATGATGGTTAAGGTTTCCTAACCATAGACATGAGTTGTCAATTAATAATGAGATCATATCATTAGGAGAATGATGTGATGGACAGACCCAAATAAAGCAGAGCAATTAGATCGTGTCATTGTGTTCATCTTTGCGAAGCTTTTTCCTATGTCAAGTATTGTATTCCTTAGACCATGAGATAATACAACTCCCTGGTATCGGAAGAAAGCTTTGAGGTCATCAAACGTCATCCTATGATAGGGTGATTATAAAGGTGTCTCTCAGGTGATCGGAAAGTACTTGTTGGGTTGTATGTATCGAGATGGAATTTGTCCCTCCCGAGTCGGAGAGATATACTTCGGGCCCACTCGGTAATCGATATCAACATCGCTTGCAAGCACGTGGTTAAGGAGTTAATCACAAAGTGATATCGGATTACGGAACGAGTAAAGTACTTGCTGTGAACGAGATTGAACTAGGTATGGCGATACCGACGATCGAATCTCGGGCAAGTAAAATATCGCGTGACGAAGGGAATACATATACGGGATTAGTTGAATCCTAGCATCGTGGTTCATCCGATATGATCATCGATGAATATATGGGAGTCAATATGGGTTTCCAGATCCCGCTGTTGATTATTGATAGAAGATCATGTCTGCATATTCTCGAACCCGTAGGGTCACACACTTAACGTGCATCGACGCTAGGATAGAATGGATAATTGGTTTATGAGTTTTTGGTCGGAGTCTCGGATGAGATCCAGGACATCACGAGAGGTTCCGGAATGGTCTGGAGAATAAGATTCATATAAAGGAAAGTAGTTTTTGGATTCCGGAATCGTTTCAGAGTTTATCGGTATTGTATCGGAAGGTTCTAGAAGGTTCCGGAGTGGGACCAATGTGGGCCCACTTGTCGGAGGCCTATGTGGGCCTAAGGGGAAGTGTCCTGGCCACTTTGGGCCAGGCGCACAAGGCCCCTAAGGCCCAGCCGGCCAGCCCTTAGGGGAAACCCTAAGGGAACCTTCCAGAAGAGGGGGGGGGGAAACTTGCCCCCCACTCTTGCCCCTAGGCCGCCGCCCTAGGACTTGGAGGAGGGGCCAAGGCAGCCGGCCAGCCCCCAATATAAGGAGGGGCAGGGGCGCAGCCTCCCTCCACTCCAACCCTAGCCGCCGGCCAACTGCTGCCCTCCAATCTCTCTCTCTCGCGACTGTGCGTAGGCGAAGCCCTGCCGCAGAAACTCTCCACCATAAGCACCACGCCGTCGTGCTGCAGATCCAATCTATCTCTCCACCATACTTGCTGGACCAAGGAAGGAGGAGACGTCGCTGCACCGTACATGTGCATCTCTCGGAGGCGCCGCCACTTGCGGCGTTGGATCGGATCGGATCGCGGGGAGGAGACGGCTAGTACGACTACATCATCCACGTTCTGTTGAACGTTTCCGCTGTGCGATTTCTTCAAGGGTATGAAGATATCATCTACCTCTCTCGTTGATTACATCTCCTAGATTAGATCTTGGCTTTCTTGTTCGCATCCGTAGGAAATTTTTGATTTACTATGCTGCGAAACCCTTCAAATCAAGTAGGTTCCTCGAAGAAAAATTCAGTCCTGCATAAAAAGTTTGAACAATCATCCAAGTAGTCAGTCCGTGAGTGGGACAATTCTTTATCATAGATTTCATTCTTTCCCAAGCTTGAGAAATATGTTCATTATCAAACTGACTAAACTTCATAATATTGCTACGCAAAGCTATAATCTTTGCAGGAGGATAGTATCTACCAATAAAAGCATCCTTACACTTAGCCCATGAATCAATACTATTTTTAGGCAAAGACATCAACCAATCCTTAGCTTTTCCTCTCAAAGAAAAAGGAAACAACTTAAGCTTAATAATATCACTTTCAACATCCTTATATTTCTGCATCTCACATAGCTCAACAAAATTGTTGAGATGAGCTGCAGCATCTTCAGTACTAGCACCAGAAAATTGCTCTTTCATAACAAGGTTCAACAAAGCAGGCTTTATCTCATAAAAATTTGCAGCAGGAGCAGGTGGCGCAATAGGAGTGCAGATAAAATCACTTTTGTTCGTGCTAGTAAAGTCACACAACTTGGTGTTTTCAGGAGTAGCAATTCTAGCAAACTAAAAGCAGACAAGTAAAAACAACTACAAAGATTCTATTTTTTTTGGGTTTTTGGTAAAATGATGCAAGTAAAAATAAAGTAAAGCAAAACTTAAAACAAAGTAAAGGATGTGCGTGCAAAAACTCCCCTTGCAGAAGTCTTCTTCTTCCTCCCCGGCAACGGTGCCAGAAAATATGCTTGATGCCGAGTAAATGACAGGCCAGTTGGGAACCCCAAGAGGAAGGTGTGATGAATATAGCAGCAAGATTTTTCCTCAGTAAGAAACCAAGGTTTGTCGATCAGGAGAGGAAAAAGCCAAACGACTGAAGGTGATGCCCGCTAGCTTGCGACAGCTACAGACAATTTATAGGGCGCCTCATCCAAGCTTTACTTTGTGAGCGGCAACGTGGAACCTGCACACAACACAACCAAATACTTTGTTCCCAACTTACGATGAGGTTGTCAATCTCACCGATTTGCTTGAAACAAAGGGTATGAGCGTATCGAGTGAAAAATAGTAATAGTATGCGAGTAAAGTAAACAGTACGAGTAAAGTAAACAGGTGATAGAAATATAAAGGAAATAGGACCGGGATCCACAGTTCACTAGTGGTGTCTCTCTATAAGATAAAATAATACATGATGGGTAAACAAATTACAGTTGGGCAATTGATAGAATAAAGACAACGTGCATATGATGAGAGGATCACTATGAGATTTACTCTGGGCATTACAACAAGATACATAGACCGCCATCCAACTGCATCTATGACTAATAATCCACTTGTGGCGAATCAATCTGAGAACTCCACAAGTATTAAGTTGCGAACAATAGATAATTGCATTAAGCAAAGTGTGTAATGTAAACAAAGCATATGCCCTCGAGCATATGAATGTTGTTTTCCCCCTAGTAGCAACAACACATCTACAACCTTAGAGGTTTCTGTCACTCCCCCAGATTAAATAGAGGCATGAACCCAGTATCGAGCATAAATACCCCCTCTTGGAGTCACTAGTAACTACTTGGCCAAGATAGCTACTAACAACGGAGAGCATGCAAGATCATAAACAACATAGAGATAACATAAGATAAATTTCAGTACATCAACTCAAGCATAACACCTATATTCATCGGATCCCAACAAACCAAACATGTAGAATTACATAACGGTGATCTCAATCATGTAAGGCAGCTCATGAGATCTAAACATGAAGCACATGGTGGAGAAGACAACCATCTAGCTACTTCTATGGACCCATAGTCCAAGGTAGACTACTCACTCATCGCTCCGGAGGCAAGCATGGCGATGAAGAAGACCCCCGGTGGCGATTCCCCTCTCCGGCAGGGTGCCGGGAAGAGCTTCTGGACCCTCCCGATCTTCGGGTCAACGGCGGCGGCGGATCGCGATGTGTTCTCGAAAAGTGATCGGGTATTTAGGTTTTCCCATTGGGGGGTCTTTATAGGCGAAGGGGCATCGTCAGGAGTGGACCGAGGTGGTCTCACACATAGGGGGCGCGGCCTACCCCTAGGCCACGCCGCCCTGGTGTGTGGGCCCCTCGTTGACAAGGGTATAGCTAATAGAGCCCGCTAGTTGAGTACCCCTGAGGCCCGTTAAGCTAGGCCCATTTGTAATAATAGTCAAGATACGAGTTCTTACCGTATGTCGATATTGTAATCTGTATCAGACCCTACCCGATCCTCGAGACCTGGCCACCTATATATAGGGGCCAGGAGGGGACGGTGTAGGCCAGATTGAAAGCAAGCCAGGTTCAACACCAGTATACACCTATTTCGACTAACTTTACCTTCGAGTTTATCCAACGCCCTATCTCCCCGATCCTAAGTCCTTCATCTAGGACATTTGTCGAGTTAACCCTCGTCAATTGGCACTGACCGTGGGGACCCTGGGCGTTGGAATCATGAATTCGATGGCTTTTTCACTTTTAGCCAACAACAGTGCAGGAATCAACGAAAATCAAGAAACAGAGTTGACGATCGGAAGTCTAAGCATCTTAATCGGACCCTCGGGTTCGACCCGCCTCTCGGATTCGACGAAGCCAGATCCGTCAGCAAGTGAACCTGAGACAGTAGCAATGACGGAATCATCTGAAGGCTCTTCCAGCAAGGTAAACTCGCCGGTAAGCTTAGGAGAAGCACAAATCGCAAAAGGCGACGAAATTTGGGAAAAACTCGACATGGAAGTAAAAGCGTTTAAAATGCACAAGGGTACAAGGGACTTCGCCGCTGGAAGTAGTGGCGTCTCCAAAAGAGTACACCAGTTATGCGTCATTATCACTGAAGCAGAAGAAGAAAACAACAATGAGGGAAACAAAGGGGGCGACAAGCAAGTCGACAAGATAAGGGAACGCAACAAAGAGAAGCAGAAAATTCACGTCTCAGCCGGAGAGTGGAGGATCATCATGTCAGCTATCAATCATGGAACAGAAGTACCCGAAGGTTCAAGAAGAGAAGTTCAAATGGGATACCAATACGCATTACACCAGCACAAGAAGAAACTGAGAGAGGAAAGAGACATGTTTTTGAGAAGCTAAGATAATAACAGTATGTCAAGGGAAGAGTATTGGAATGACTATAGTGATGATTCAGAGTACAGTAGGGAAAGGCGCGGAGACCCAAAACACAACAGAGGAACAATGGCGCAGAGTAGAGAGGAAAGGTACTCGAGAAGTATTACCCCACAGCCAAAGAAGGAGGAAGAAGATTTTGTGCCAGAAACACCGGAAGCAGCGCTGATAGCAGCACATGCATACCTACTAACCACGCAGCCAGAACCTAGAGACCCGCGGGAAGACATGCACCAGGCCGCAATACGTCCAAAAATTTGTGCGTCATTCCTCACAAGACAAGAACCTTTATTTCGAAATTCAAAAACAAAATCTATTCACGTCGGAAATGAGAGATTTTTTGTTTCTCCATACAGAATTAGTTTCTTCAGATTCTGACATAACAAACAATTTCTATGAGACATCATAACCCCCATTTACCCCCATTTATACGACTTAAGGATACATAAAGGATATTTTTTACTTTACTAGACTTTTGAACATTTGTAACGACCCGCCTTTTACTAAAGGCAAATCTCCTGTGTATCTGTGCCATTCCCTGGATCAGTAGATAGCACCACAGTACAAAATAAGTAATCATTGCAATAGCATCAATATTACAACGTAAATCTAGTTACATAGGTCTTCAACCTTACGAGTACACATCATAAAGCATAGTTGCAGTGAGCCTCCATTCTTCATCACGTGCCACAGGCAGACATGTTGGAATGTAGTCTCGAGATCCTACTCCTGGTTCCTTACTCGAAATAAAACCTGCACGTTTGAATATGCAGCCCCAGAGGGGTCAGTACAATGATGTACTGGCAAATGACACATATTTGGTGGCATTTTTGTGGAAAGACTATACTACATGATATTTGGCTGGTGGATCTCATAGGCTGATTTGCATAAAGCCAATTTTATCCTATGAAACCATTTTAATACTTTCTTTCAACAAATTTTATTTTTCAAGGGTCAAGACAACCCCCATACACTACATACTGGCCGGTATGTAGTTCTGGGCGCAACTCAACAAAGTTTGGAACCTCAGGCACCACCACCCCTCGGAGTGTGTGGTCCTTAGTTCCTACCTAGGGGTTTCTAGACAAATTTTAATAATTCAGAATCGGTGATGAGATTCTTCCGTACATTCCATGTCTAGAGACTCAATTGTCCATAACCGAGGACACGGCTAATCGATTAGATTTAAACACCTTGCAAGGGTTGTGCACTTTCACCTTACGATTCATTTTATGCCCATACATAAAATGAAACGAGACCTTTTAGAAGGAGAGGACAACTAACTTGGCAAGCACCGCTCCCAACCTATAATTTGACTACCACCACTTCTTGCCGACAAGTTGCACTCCCACATTCTAATCAGTCAAGACAGAGCCCATAATGTCATAAGGCTGCACTGGAAGTACACTAAGCATGGAAGACATAGCCATCTCTTTGTTCCTGGGTGGCCATCCCGAGCGGCATTCTGTTCCCACATCCTCTTATGAGGCTTGCGTCCCAGAACCCACCTACCTCGCCTCATCTTATCAAACCATTCCACCCAGGTGTTTCATTTTAGTTGAAGTTCTTATCTTTTCACAAAACACTTTTCAAGTGATCTTAGCGTGGCATCAATATTAACAAAGTATTTAGCATCCTATCATGTGGGGTTTGAGGGATAGTTACACACTACTAGGATCTAAGCATTTGATGAAACAGTTGAGTAAAACACCTATCATGCATACTACAAGAGGTGAAATATACTAATGCATAAGTAAAATGGGTGAGGGACATGTGTGTCACTTGCCTTTTTGAAGAATACGATCTTTCCACTTTTCTCAACTAAGCACGTAGCTCTTCGCAAAAACTATAGCACAAGAAATAGCATACCATAAACATACTATACAAACACAATCAAACAAACAAACAATTGAAATGGGTTTGTTTAACAATTTAGATTTATTGAGATGTTATGACAAGAAAGATATGGCAAGGGATCATGATTTGCGAGATATGAATTTGAGAGCTTAGTTGGGAAAGATCAATATGATTTAAGAGGGAATTGGACTAGGCAAATATAATTGATGAAGTTTTTATGCTTTACCAAAGCATATAGGGGTTTTAGGAATAGCTCATGTGAAATAAATTACACAAGAGTCAATTTGTGCAACTACAACACTATTGAGTAAATGTGACAACAATTACTCTTAAATAGCATCTATTGCACTTAGGAACTAGGCTAGGTTTTAAGAATGCTTGAACTACTCAATTAGCACATTTGCAAGTTAAATAGTTCAATACATGTGAACAAAACTAAGTAGACATTGGATTGGGTATGAATGATTGATATTTGAGAGCATAGCTCAAATGGTTCATTGATCAACATGGGGTATAGCACATACTATGGTACGGGTTATAACAACTCCACATTAATAGAACCTAAGTTTGAGATGAATTCATGTTCTACTCAAGTAGCATAATTGCAATTTGAATATATATGAATTAGACAAAATATGATGAGTGAGATCTTTATTGCTTTATCAAAGCATATTGAATCTTGGAATATCTCATGTGGGTAAATCACATAAGAGACAAAATAGTGCAATAGCAATACTATTGAATAAGTGTGACAACAATTATTCTTAAATAGTATATATTACACTTAAGCTTAGGCTAGGATTCATATAACATTGAAGTACTCAATTAACTCAAATGCAAATTGAATAGTTCAATGCAAGGCTAAGATTGAGTAGACATAAATAAATGGCTATAGGTAAAGGATATGGTTTAGGAATGGCTTATGTGAATAGATTCACAAAAGTATTGAATAATGCAACATAACACTATTGAATAAAGTGTGATAACACTTACTCAGAATAGTACATGTTACACATAGGCTTGGGGTCGAATAAGATTGGATGTTATTTAGTATGATGGTGATGGATAGGTATGATCATGAGCTATGGTAGTAGAATTGAATCAATACCACAATAGCAAAATAGAATTTTATGATTAAGATGTATCACACTTTACTCAAATGACACAATTGAAATTTGAATATGCGTGAACTAGATATGATGTACCTAGATGGACATGATGTTGGATCAAAGTGATCTCAAGATGATATTTGATAGCTAGGTATGATCATAGGGTTTTCTAAAGTAGAAGGAATCATTGATTGAAATAGAAATATCTATATAGGAATACTCAAATTCTCATATTAGAATTTGAATAATTGTGACATGGTTCAAGAAATTATGGGAGTGATGCTACTGGATAGCTTGCAGTAATACAAAGTCACTGCAATTGGAATCACTCAAAAATAAGTTATAGAAATTAAATTATCACCAAAATAGTGATTTGGATAAATTTGAATGCACAAAGTGTGTGCACGTATTAAATTTGGAATTTCTTGATCCTATGATGTTCTACAAGTTGATAGGATTCCAAAGACTACAAATTTGTAATTTTTGGACACCTGGTTCAAAAGATATGAATTTAGCATGCTAACAGAGAGTTTGATTCCAATTTGAAAATAGTTTCAAATTGAACCCATAAAATATAAGATGTTATAGTTCTACTGGATTCTACAAATCTCAAGGATTCCAATGGTATATCATTTGCTATTTTTGGACCTACAGATCAAAGGTTATGATTTTTCAAAGATTTGGATCAAATCAGGTTTCAAACTTCTATTTGATTTTCGTTTTAACCAGAAGCTTACACGTGGCTGATTCTGATTCGTTGATACCCCTTCGGTTGGATCACGTTTGAGAGCCGTTGGATTTAAAAGATGGATGGATGCACCAGATCAACTGATATCCCTTCACTTAAGTGAAGTGTTCTGGAGCGACGGATCTGGATCGAACGGCAGGATTAGAAGAGGGAGAGGAGCTCACCACGGGCCTAGGGTTTCCGTCGCCGGCGATGAGGTCTGGCACTGGAATCGGAGGACGGCGAGCTTCCTGTGATCGGCGACAACGGGGAATACGTAGACGATGTTCGGAGGAGGACGGCGGTCTCGAGAACGTGAACAGCGCCCTCGATTGCTTCCTGCTGCGGGGGAAAGGCGCGGCTGGAGCGGCTATTTGCAGCGGTGAGCTTCGGCCGACGAGGCCACGCTCGATTTGCTTTGAAATAGATGAAAGGAAATGTCAGGGAGGAGCGCCAGGGCAAGATAGAGAGAATAGAAGAGAGAAGGAGGACGGGGGCTCACCGTCGGTGTCGGAATTGCCCGGGGAAGCCTGCAGATGTGCGGGGTTACGGCGAGGGATTGCGCCGTCCTCGCTGCGGCTCGATCGGAGAAGCAAAAGGGGAGAGGAAGAGGATGCCTAGGGCTATTTATAGGCAAGGTTTTGATGGCTATTTAGTGCGCGAGGTTACAGCGGGGAGTAAGTCACGCCGGCCGTTTCCAGTAACTGAGAGAAGGAGGAGAGAAATTGGGGGAGAAGAAAGAGCTGACAGGTGGGTCCCACCTGTCGGCGAGGGGGAGAGAGGAGGGCTGTACCGATTCGGGAGAAGGGCTAGATGGGCCACGGGCTCCTTTTCCGATCTGGGCCGAGGGGTTCCCCAAGTCCCTTTCCTCTTTTTTTTGTTCTAACTCTTTTTCATTTTCTGTTTCCTTTATTCCTTCATAGATTTCGTATTTTAAAATCAAATGACTTCAAACCAATTGCAAAAGTTTTCTAAAATTAAAAATAACGTTTCAATACAGTAGCAAACATGTTTTCATAAATAAAACTGATTCCAAACAAAACTCCATAATTTAGCCAAAGGGCTTATTGCATAAACCAAGGTAGAAATAGGATTTTGAAATAATCCTTTTAAATTCAGAGAATAAAGTTTACAAAATAGTTTTTGAAATATAATTTTCAAACATTCCTTTGGCAATGAAAACTTTATAAATCATTTTGTAAGACATTTCTTTTGCAAGCAAGCTTGCATAGGTTTGAATAAGAAATGGAAAATAGTATTTTGGTACTTGATCTTTCTAAAAGAAGTTCTTCAAGAAAATAATAGAAAGTTTAAAATAGTTTTCTACTAAAGCTTTCAAATGGACTCAAAAGTTTTAAATCCCTGTGAATTTTCAATCATCTCAAGCAATACAAAAGCGAAAAAAATTTCCCCAAAATTTGACAAAATCCTGGGTCGTTACAGACTACCACCCTTAAAGAAATCTCGTCCTCGAGATTGGAGAAGCTAGAAAGAAAAGTAGGTATTAGGTTATCTGGGTTTAGGTATCTGGGTGGCTACCACCCTTAAAATAAAATTCCTCTTGGTGGTATCTTGATGTTTTCCTTAGGCACTTGCATTTTGTTCCCAGCTTGAATTCGCTGTTGTGTCATTTTCCTTGTATCGCCCTTCTCAGAAATTTTGATGTTCAATACTATGTTCAAAAGTGGGCACACCAAGGGTTCCATCCAATTCTGGGGATAAGCAGATATCATCCATCGCGTTGTCATCAACAAGGTAGTCCACATCTTCATTTATAATAGGTGGGTGTCTACTCACAATTCCGGGCACCATCCTTCCTTATGGGGTTGCTTGAGGTAACCTTACTCTATTGTAGAGCTTTCCATCCAACGGGGTAGTTATTGAACTACTTTGGACACTGAGGAGTCACTCTTTGGTTCAATCAGAGGACCAAGATGAGTTGTCTCCTCTTTGGGTCATTCAGAAGACCAAGCTGAGAGGGTATCCTCTCATCAACTCAATTTTCTTATCATCATCCTTAGAGGTTCTTCACCTTTTGGTTGCTTCCTTATACCATTCTGATCTTCAATTTTCCACGATACCATTTGTTCTAGTAACCTTCCTGGTTGTTGTACATCTTCATAGAATGTATATCTAGCCTTTTCTTGGTCGGTCCTCACCAAGACCAAGACATCATATAGGTCATCGCCAAACTCCTTGTTGCTTTTTTGCTGATTTTCGTTGCAGAATTTCAAAAGATGATCCAGTGCCAAGTACTGCATGCTTGCCCCATGAACATGATGAGACCACACATCCCAATGAATTTGGATGGCATCTCTCTACTGTCTTCTCATGCATTTCATAGGGGTAAACAAGGTGGACTCTGTAAGAGGTACTCGCACCTTTAAGGGACGGAAGGTCGCCTTATAACCAGTATTGTTGAACTCATTCAAGTTACCGGAGCAAGTCGTGCTACTTGCCACAGGTACCAAATGGTCCTTAAGAATTCCTTTAGCAACCGTCTTCATAGTTGTTGAAAGGCGCTGAACAACTTGGTCATATCTCGAATATGAACTCCTTCTCAGGGAAAAGGAATCTGACGACGCTCTCGTGGGCAGGAACATGGTTCCATGAATTTGGGGAGTTGTCTCATAACATCGTAGATCGGGATGAGGTAGACTTTGGTGACGCTGGGCTTTGGAACTAGGAGGAAATCTCATAGGTAGTGGTGGTCGTCTATGTTGTGACTCTCTGGAGAGGAGTGACTTCTCTTTTATAGGCTCAGGGAGTAGTCGAACAAGTAGCAGCCGAAGCTGAATAGTCTTCGTATTCAAAGCCCACTGAGCAAAACGTTTCTGATCCGTGAAGTTGTTCAAAAGTCCAAGTTCTCACCGTATTCCTACGTTTTGGCCACACTGGCTCACTATAAGGGGTGTAACATATTATCCTCCTAGGGTTATGGTTTAACGACGTCGTCTCTCATGTAGGTATGTCTCTCTAGATTCACCATTCCTCATACAAGAGCGAACGATATGAGTAGTCGTCATGGGGCGCAAATCCATGTCGCACCCAATCATTACCTTGTATTTGGTTTGGTGCATCTCGCATTCTAACTCTTGGTCAACCTCACTAGCTTTTAAACAAAAGTTTTGTTGAAATTGGAACCAAGTTCCTAAATTCTACTTTAAATTTTTTTGAAACAAAATCTATCGTTCCTAGCTAGAGGTTTTCAACAAAGCTCATGGCGATAATCTTTAAGTTGCAGATCCTTTGGTTTGCCATTTAAGAGGAATTAAAAATCCTTTCCATTGTTCTGTTTGCTCTTTCCATTGCTCTGTTTGCTCTTTCCATTGCTCTGTTTGTCCTTTCCATTGCTCTTTCCATTGCTCTGTTTGTCCTTTCCACCTTTCTTGCATGAGGTGGTTGAATAGTATTACTTCCACATTAGCTACCCCTTGGGGTGTCTTCTTATTGTTTGCGAGGTATCCTTCAGTCATCCTAGCTTACTAGAGTCTAGGGGCATCATCCTTTGTACAGCCTCTTGCGTAATGTTCCAGTCTCTTGTACATGAAACACTACCTCTTGTTGTTGTACTCTGTATCCTTATCTCCAACTGAGGGTCATTGTAGTTGTTCTGTCGTTGAGAATACTTTGGTTTGGGTTTTAGGACAAGTTTAGGTCTTAGCATAGATGAGAACTAGATAGAAGAGATCTAAAGAAGAAAATCTTACCCAAACACAGTAGATCAAGACAATTCATCCTACAAGCAATATCTAACAAACATTCCTCATATCTAGCAAACTAGTTTTCAAACAAACGGGAAGGTACGATCATCCACAAGTCGGTATGACCATAAACGTTTATTACACAACGTCGATTATTAAAATTACTAAATGGAAGTCCAACTAAACTTTTTGGTTCTCTTTCATACGGATCCATTGTTCTGGTCCAGCTGCTTCAGTAGATTGGCAATCTGTTCATCCTTGGTTTTGATAAGGTCTCCTTGATCACCAAGTTCAGATACCATCCTTTCCATGTCACCTTGAAGTTGGTTTATGGTTTCCTTCAATGTAGTGGTGTCTTCCTTTTCTTCCTTGAGGTCTTGCTGAGTATTATGAAGTCTCCACTTGAGTCTTTCTCCAAGTTCCTTTATGGCTGTCCAAGCAGCACATCTTGCTGAGTCAAGGAATGATGGATACATCTCGGAGTTGGTGAACATCCAAAGTCCCATCTTCTTGTGGTCATCTTCCTTGTTCTTGTACAAGTGAAGCTGCACCCACCAATATTCTTCACTTTCATCCATCACGGGAAATCCTTTGTAAACAGCTTCTCCTTGCATTCCTATGCTTAACATGAGGTCCTTCAAGGCTTTGGGAAACTCAGTCTCACTCTTCAGGGTCATGATCATCACTGGGCCTTTCTTCAGTGATTCAATGAGGCTGGTCATCTAAATTAGAAAGAAGAGTAGTGTAAAACAAATGAATGGGGTAAGTTCTTACAAGAAAATTTCAAACTAAAAGTATATAGATTGATCTCATTTAGAGAATCGAATTGATTTTCTTTTAAAGAGAGAGGAAAGAATCCTAGGGCTTCCTAGTCTATTCCAAACCTAGGGTCTCGATCCTACAGGCAACACTATGCTCTGATACCATTTGTAACGACCCGCCTTTTACTAAAGGCAAATCTCCTGTGTATCTGTGCCATTCCCTGGATCAGTAGATAGCACCACAGTACAAAATAAGTAATCATTGCAATAGCATCAATATTACAACGTAAATCTAGTTACATAGGTCTTCAACCTTACGAGTACACAGCATAAAGCATAGTTGCAGTGAGCCTCCATTCTTCATCACGTGCCACAGGCAGACATGTTGGAATGTAGTCTCGAGATCCTACTCCTGGTTCCTTACTCGAAATAAAACCTGCACGTTTGAATATGCAGCCCCAGAGGGGTCAGTACAATGATGTACTGGCAAATGACACATATTTGGTGGCATTTTTGTGGAAAGACTATACTACATGATATTTGGCTGGTGGATCTCATAGGCTGATTTGCATAAAGCCAATTTTATCCTATGAAACCATTTTAATACTTTCTTTCAACAAATTTTATTTTTCAAGGGTCAAGACAACCCCCATACACTACATACTGGCCGGTATGTAGTTCTGGGCGCAACTCAACAAAGTTTGGAACCTCAGGCACCACCACCCCTCGGAGTGTGTGGTCCTTAGTTCCTACCTAGGGGTTTCTAGACAAATTTTAATAATTCAGAATCGGTGATGAGATTCTTCCGTACATTCCATGTCTAGAGACTCAATTGTCCATAACCGAGGACACGGCTAATCGATTAGATTTAAACACCTTGCAAGGGTTGTGCACTTTCACCTTACGATTCATTTTATGCCCATACATAAAATGAAACGAGACCTTTTAGAAGGAGAGGACAACTAACTTGGCAAGCACCGCTCCCAACCTATAATTTGACTACCACCACTTCTTGCCGACAAGTTGCACTCCCACATTCTAATCAGTCAAGACAGAGCCCATAATGTCATAAGGCTGCACTGGAAGTACACTAAGCATGGAAGACATAGCCATCTCTTTGTTCCTGGGTGGCCATCCCGAGCGGCATTCTGTTCCCACATCCTCTTATGAGGCTTGCGTCCCAGAACCCACCTACCTCGCCTCATCTTATCAAACCATTCCACCCAGGTGTTTCATTTTAGTTGAAGTTCTTATCTTTTCACAAAACACTTTTCAAGTGATCTTAGCGTGGCATCAATATTAACAAAGTATTTAGCATCCTATCATGTGGGGTTTGAGGGATAGTTACACACTACTAGGATCTAAGCATTTGATGAAACAGTTGAGTAAAACACCTATCATGCATACTACAAGAGGTGAAATATACTAATGCATAAGTAAAATGGGTGAGGGACATGTGTGTCACTTGCCTTTTTGAAGAATACGATCTTTCCACTTTTCTCAACTAAGCACGTAGCTCTTCGCAAAAACTATAGCACAAGAAATAGCATACCATAAACATACTATACAAACACAATCAAACAAACAAACAATTAAAATGGGTTTGTTTAACAATTTAGATTTATTGAGATGTTATGACAAGAAAGATATGGCAAGGGATCATGATTTGCGAGATATGAATTTGAGAGCTTAGTTGGGAAAGATCAATATGATTTAAGAGGGAATTGGACTAGGCAAATATAATTGATGAAGTTTTTATGCTTTACCAAAGCATATAGGGGTTTTAGGAATAGCTCATGTGAAATAAATTACACAAGAGTCAATTTGTGCAACTACAACACTATTGAGTAAATGTGACAACAATTACTCTTAAATAGCATCTATTGCACTTAGGAACTAGGCTAGGTTTTAAGAATGCTTGAACTACTCAATTAGCACATTTGCAAGTTAAATAGTTCAATACATGTGAACAAAACTAAGTAGACATTGGATTGGGTATGAATGATTGATATTTGAGAGCATAGCTCAAATGGTTCATTGATCAACATAGGGTATAGCACATACTATGGTACGGGTTATAACAACTCCACATTAATAGAACCTAAGTTTGAGATGAATTCATGTTCTACTCAAGTAGCATAATTGCAATTTGAATATATATGAATTAGACAAAATATGATGAGTGAGATCTTTATTGCTTTATCAAAGCATATTGAATCTTGGAATATCTCATGTGGGTAAATCACATAAGAGACAAAATAGTGCAATAGCAATACTATTGAATAAGTGTGACAACAATTATTCTTAAATAGTATATATTACACTTAAGCTTAGGCTAGGATTCATATAACATTGAAGTACTCAATTAACTCAAATGCAAATTGAATAGTTCAATGCAAGGCTAAGATTGAGTAGACATAAATAAATGGCTATAGGTAAAGGATATGGTTTAGGAATGACTTATGTGAATAGATTCACAAAAGTATTGAATAATGCAACATAACACTACTGAATAAAGTGTGATAACACTTACTCAGAATAGTACATGTTACACATAGGCTTGGGGTCGAATAAGATTGGATGTTATTTAGTATGATGGTGATGGATAGGTATGATCATGAGCTATGGTAGTAGAATTGAATCAATACCACAATAGCAAAATAGAATTTTATGATTAAGATGTATCACACTTTACTCAAATGACACAATTGAAATTTGAATATGCGTGAACTAGATATGATGTACCTAGATGGACATGATGTTGGATCAAAGTGATCTCAAGATGATATTTGATAGCTAGGTATGATCATAGGGTTTTCTAAAGTAGAAGGAATCATTGATTGAAATAGAAATATCTATATAGGAATACTCAAATTCTCATATTAGAATTTGAATAATTATGACATGGTTCAAGAAATTATGGGAGTGATGCTACTGGATAGCTTGCAGTAATACAAAGTCACTGCAATTGGAATCACTCAAAAATAAGTTATAGAAATTAAATTATCACCGAAATAGTGATTTGGATAAATTTGAATGCACAAAGTGTGTGCACGTATCAAATTTGGAATTTCTTGATCCTATGATGTTCTACAAGTTGATAGGATTCCAAAGACTACAAATTTGTAATTTTTGGACACCTGGTTCAAAAGATATGAATTTAGCATGCTAACAGAGAGTTTGATTCCAATTTGAAAATAGTTTCAAATTGAACCCATAAAATATAAGATGTTATAGTTCTACTGGATTCTACAAATCTCAAGGATTCCAACGGTATATCATTTGCTATTTTTGGACCTACAGATCAAAGGTTATGATTTTTCAAAGATTTGGATCAAATCAGGTTTCAAACTTCTATTTGATTTTCGTTTTAACCAGAAGCTTACACGTGGCTGATTCTGATTCGTTGACACCCCTTCGGTTGGATCACGTTTGAGAGCCGTCGGATTTAAAAGATGGATGGATGCACCAGATCAACTGATATCCCTTCACTTAAGTGAAGTGTTCTGGAGCGACGGATCTGGATCGAACGGCAGGATTAGAAGAGGGAGAGGAGCTCACCACGGGCCTAGGGTTTCCGTCGCCGGCGATGAGGTCCGGCACTGGAATCGGACGACGGCGAGCTTCCTGTGATCGGCGACGACGGGGAATACGCAGACGATGTTCGGAGGAGGACGGCGGTCTCGAGAACGTGAACAACGCCCTCAATTGCTTCCTGCTGCGGGGGAAAGGCGCGGCTGGAGCGGCTATTTGCAGCGGTGAGCTTCGGCCGACGAGGCCACGCTCGATTTGCTTTGAAATAGATGAAAGGAAAGGTCAGGGAGGAGCGCCAGGGCAAGATAGAGAGAATAGAAGAGAGAAGGAGGACGGGGGCTCACCGTCGGTGTCGGAATTGCCCGGGGAAGCCTGCAGATGTGCGGGGTTACGGCGAGGGATTGCGCCGTCCTCGCTGCGGCTCGATCGGAGAAGCAAAAGGGGAGAGGAAGAGGATGCCTAGGGCTATTTATAGGCAAGGTTTTGATGGCTATTTAGTGCGCGAGGTTACATCGGGGAGTAAGTCACGCCGGCCGTTTCCAGTAACTGAGAGAAGGAGGAGAGAAATTGGGGGAGAAGAAAGAGCTGACAGGTGGGTCCCACCTGTCGGCGAGGGGGAGAGAGGAGGGCTGTACCGATTCGGGAGAAGGGCTAGATGGGCCACGGGCTCCTTTTCCGATCTGGGCCGAGGGGTTCCCCGAGTCCCTTTCCTCTTTTTTTTGTTCTAACTCTTTTTCATTTTCTGTTTCCTTTATTCCTTCATAGATTTCGTATTTTAAAATCAAATGACTTCAAACCAATTGCAAAAGTTTTCTAAAATTAAAAATAACGTTTCAATACAGTAGCAAACATGTTTTCATAAATAAAACTGATTCCAAACAAAACTCCATAATTTAGCCAAAGGGCTTATTGCATAAACCAAGGTAGAAATAGGATTTTAAAATAATCCTTTTAAATTCAGAGAATAAAGTTTACAAAATAGTTTTTGAAATATAATTTTCAAACATTCCTTTGGCAATGAAAACTTTATAAATCATTTTGTAAGACATTTCTTTTGCAAGCAAGCTTGCATAGGTTTGAATAAGAAATGGAAAATAGTATTTTGGTACTTGATCTTTCTAAAAGAAGTTCTTCAAGAAAATAATAGAAAGTTTAAAATAGTTTTCTACTAAATCTTTCAAATGGACTCAAAAGTTTTAAATCCCTGTGAATTTTCAATCATCTCAAGCAATACAAAAGCGAAAAAAATTTCCCCAAAATTTGACAAAATCCTGGGTCGTTACAACATTAGAACACTAACAGGTCAAATTTTATATTTTAATTTTAATAAGTAAAAGAAGTCAGTTAATTCATTAAGGTTATGTTTATATGATGTATCAATGGCCAACTCTCAGTAGAAGGTTCCTTCGGAACAATTATTATTTATTTCAAGCTATTAGCCTCGGGATAGTGGAAGACAAGATCAGAGGAAAAGAACCAGAGGCAAAGTCGTCAAGCTACAAGGAGAGGCGGAAGGAGAAGTTCAAGCACAAAATCACACGAAACGAATCTAGCGAGTCATCAGAAGAAGAAAAGTGACAAAAAAGGAAGGAGGACGCAAGAAATATACTAGCACAGGCTCGAGTAAATAAATCGCGCCACGCCTGGAGGGAAGAAAATTATGAAGACGATGAAAAAGAGATGGGCGCGTTGTGCTTTACCCGCAGGGTTCACAAAATGCGGGTACCCAAAGGATTCAAGCTACCGCACGACCAGCAAAAATATGATGGGTCGCAAGAACCTACCCTATGGTTAGCAGATTACCCGCAGGCAGTACATATATTAGGGGGCACAAAAGCGACAGCAATGCAAAGTTTGCAATTACACCTTACCGGCGCAGCACGGTCTTGGTTAAATACCCTACCCAATAAGTCCATCGGAAGCTAGGGAGAAATAGAAAACCAATTCGTAAAAGATTTCCGTTCAACATATAAGCGCCCAGCGTCACTGGAGGAAGTCAAAGCATGTGTGCAAAGGAAAGGCAAAACTCTACGTTCTTATATACAACGATGGAGTGTAATCAAAAACTCAGCAGATAACGTCTCCGACGAAAGAGCAATAGACGCTTTTTTGGCTGGCCTTCGTCGCTCAGACCTCGTGGAAGAGATAGGAAGAACAAGGCCAACAACGGTAGCCGAGTTAATGGAAGAAGCCAACAGATTCGCTGACGGAGAGGACGCATATAACAACAAAAGGGGACGTTCACCAGAAGTCGACAGAACAAGTAGACAAAGGAGAAGACACCGCAGCAGGGATAACCAAGGAAGGCAAAATCAGGTAGCCGCAGGATACGAAGCAAAGGAAGAGGAAGGCTATGAAAATAGGAAGTTTCAAGCAAAAGGAGCAGAAAAACCAAGATACTCCGGCCCTTCGGCCGAAGACATGTTATATGGACCTTGTCGAATCCACTACGCGTATCTTGATGGAAAGAGAGTCTCAAACCACCAGATGAAGGATTGTAGAACTTTCCTGAGGCTACAAAGCGCCATGGGGTGAAGCCATGGGGGATGGCAAGGAGAAAAATATACAAGTCAAGGATATCAAGTACAAAGGCTAGCGAGGCACCTGGAGTCGAAAGTTTACATATCGGCAATGATTCAACCGGTGCCCAAGTCAAAGAAAGAGCGAAAAAACATATCCAGGCAGGTAAACCTAGCAATATCATCGCCACCAGCCACTACAGAGTACTTGCGATGGTCAGATCAACCAATTAAGTTCCGCAGAGCAGACCACCCAAGGAAAGTTCCCAGGACGGACCACTCGCCAATGGTGTTAAAGGCGCAAATAGGAGGGTACAACATCGGGAGAGCATTCATGGATGCATGTTGTGGCATAAACCTAATATATGCTAGAACCCTGAAGGCAATGTGCATTTTGCTGTCAAGCCTGAAGCCAACAGATTGTTCTTTCCATGGAATAGTACCGGGAGCCGCAAATTACCCTCTAGGGAAAATAGAACTTGACGTCTGTTTCTGCAGTAGCAGCAACTATCGCAGGGAGAAGTTGGAATTTGAAGTTATGGACTGGCCCTCACAGTACCACGCAATTCTAGGGCGCCCAACATTTGCAAAGTTCATGGCAGTACCTCACTACGCGTATCTAACGCTAAAAATTCCAGGACCCAAAGGAACGATTACAGTACAAGGGAGCTTTGAAGTAGCCAACACTTGCGACAGAGAATTCAATAGAATGGCGCAAATCTTTGGCATGACAGTAGAATATGAAAGGCTGAAAGGAGAAACCGATCATAATGTCCTACCCGACGTTGGACGATCCCTGCCAGATCAGGCTTTCGACACAACTCAGGACTCGAAGAAAATCCAGGTCCACCCGACGGACCCGAACAAAACAACATCGATTGCGGTAAACCTGGATCCCGCATAGGAAAGCGCGCTCATCGAGTTCCTCCGTGAGCGTTGGGAAATATTCGCCTGGTGTCCTTCAGACATGCCAGGTGAAAGGGCATTTCCCTAATAAATGTATTTTGGTGTTTGTTAACAACATTTGGTGAATTAACCATTCTATTTAAGTTATGCAGATTTTCTAGGTTAATTCAGGATCTCGCGGAGGTTCACCCAAAAAGGGAAGAAAAGATCGAAGCCCGTAGTCCTGTAGTGGAGTTAGGGCTTAGTGGTCTTATAGGGTGCTTCGCGAAGGTGGAATTGGTGGAGAGGGGATCCTCGAAGTACTGCTATTGCTACTTCTAGGGCGGAGACTCCGGCCCTGGTGGCCGGAGACTCCGGCCTAGGAGTATCGCCCTAGCAATCCTCCCAGTCGGTCTAAGCAGAGACCTGCCCGGAGTTGGGCCGGAGACTTTTGTCTCTGGCCGGAGACTCCGGGTGGGGCGGAGACTCCGGTCCCAGTGGCCGGAGACTCCGGTCTCTCTGGCTGGGTTAGGGTTTGCTAAGGAGCTGGTCTATGCAGTGACCAGGCCGGAGTTGGGCCGGAGACTTCTGTCTCTGGCCGGAGACTCCGGCCCTGGAGTCACTTAGGGCGGAGACTCCGGCCCTCCTGGCCGGAGACTCCGGCCCTAGTCGACCAGCAACGGCTACATTTCGAGGAGGAGTATATAAAGCCTTCTTCTTCCTCAAGAGAAGGCTGCGGCTTCCACTCTCTCTCCACCATTGTTCCAAAGCTTCAAAGCTCAAGATCTCTCTCCCTAGCCAATAGAACTCAAAGCCCTTTTGGGATTTGAGGGAGAAGACCTAGATCTACACTTCCACCAAGGCGATTTGATTTCCCCCCTCTCTTTGTTGAGGGGCTTGTTACTTGTGTGATTCATCGGATTTATAGCCGGAAGAAGCCGTCCCCCAAGCTTGACTTTGTGTGTAAGAGCTTGGTGGGCCTATTGGGAGCCTCCAATTGAGTTGTGGAGCTTGCCCCAATACTTTGTGTAAAGGTGTCGTGCCGCCTTCAAGGGCATCGCTTAGTGGAGCGTGAACTCGCCTTTGTGGCTTGTTCACCGGAGAATAGGGTGAGCCTTTGTGGCGTTGGTGGCCTTTGTGGCCCCACACCTCTCCAACGTAGACGTACTTCCCGTAACAAGGAAGGAACTACGGGAATACATCCTCGTGTCTTCGTGTCTTCATTGCGGTGACCTCTATCCTTTACTTGTGCCTTTACTTATATTGTTATTGCTAGCTTGCTTGTCACTCTAGGTAAATTCACTTAGTATCACATCTAGAGAATTTACCTTCTTGTCTAGCCCTAACTTGAAAAGAATTAAAATTATTGGGTAGCTCCTATTCACCCCCCCCCTCTAGTCGCTCATACGATCCTTTCAATTGGTATCAGAGCGTGGTCTCTTATTCGGGCTTAACCGCCTAAGAGTTTGAGCGACCATGGATGGGGATAAGAGTAAAGAACCTCCTCCCGAAGATACTCCTCCATCTATCTCTTCCTCTTCAATCTCACGTGAGGAGCATTTGGCGTCCTTGGACACAATGCAAACCACTATGAGATTGGAAATGAAGGCTATGTTTGAGGAATATTTTGGAAGAAAACCTTCCGGGCCCACCGACCCAAACACCACTCCTAGTGTGGAACTCTCCTTGGCTAAGGTGAAGCCACCTAACAATGGCTCCACCTCTGCCGAGAATAAAGGTGACCTTCCTAAGGAAAATGTTGGTCCGGCAATGGGTGCTAACATTCCACCCCCTAACACTTACTCACCTTTGCCGGTTCATTATCCTATGCCACACATTAATAATATGGGATCTCCTCCCAAGCTTGATTCTCGCAATTTTATTAAATGGCAAGGACTAATGAAATCTCATATTTCTAGCTCTTCTACTCATTTGTGGAGGGTCATACAAAATGGTTTTGCTCCTCATGATCCTCTCAACTTGACCGGAAGGGAAGAAGTTGATGAGCAACTCAATGCCACCGCCAAGCATCTCCTTCAACAAGCCGTACCGGATACTCATGCGGTACACATCAACAACTTGAACACCGCCAAGGAAGTATGGGACTATCTCACTATGCTCTTCATTGGGAATGAAAGTATTCGGTCCTCCAAGTTTGATGAGCTCAAAAGTGAAGAAAGGGATTTCATTATGCGTGATAATGAGACTCCCGATGAGATGTACCAAAGGATCTTGGCTCTTGCAACGGCCTTGACCGGGTTTGGGTGCAAAGACAATGGTGATGACTATATCAAGCGTATGTTCATCACCTCCATCAACCCAAGAGAACCCATGCGATCCGAGATAATCCGTTCAAGACCGGATTTTGGGAGTATGACCTCAAATGAAGTTCTTTGCGAGTTCACCGCCTTGTCTATCTTGAAGAAGAACGCGGAAGAAACAAGAGCCCGTGTTCTTGCCGGACAAGGAATTCACAATCTTGCACTCAAGGCCAAGGTGGTGTCCAAGCAAGGAGAAGGAGAAGAAGAAATATATGAAGAAGAGTGTTGGTCTCCGGAAGATCTCAAGTTTGCACTCCATGAACACTTGGCTCTCAATGCAAATGCCTTTTGGGATGCCAACAAGCACAAGACGAAGGGATCCAAGTTCAAATCCTTTCCAAGAAAAGGTGGTGACTCTAAAGTGAGGCATTGCTACAATTGTGGAGGAATCAAGCACTTCATCGCCGAATGTCCTTATGAGAACAAGGAGGACAATGAGGGCCGGCTCGTCCCCAAGCGCCGGTCATCAAAGTTCTACCCATCCAAGAAACATGGGAACAAGGACAACAAGAAGAAAGGAGAAAGGGTATTGGTGGTTCATGAGGAGTATGACTCCGAGTCCGAGGATGATGACTCCGTTGATGAAGAGAATGGAGAAGTGGCCGCAATTGCCATTGTCTCCACACCACCTACATCCCTCTTCAACTCACTAAATGAGAACGCCATCATCACCACTCACAAGTGTCTTATGGCTAAGGCCTCGGAGGTAACCTCATCACCTACTCCTTCATCATCACATTCCAATACTACCTCTTTGGATGATGTGAGTAGTCTTAAGATTAAGAAAGAACTAGTTTCTTGTGATGATTTTCTTGCTAACATGAAGGGGCCAACCAAGATATATGTTGAGGCACTAATGTGTGAACTTGGTGATGCCCATGACACCATCAAGGAGAAGGAGGAGTTGGAAAGATTAGCCGCCGATGATATTGGCTCTCTATCAATTGAGCTCGAAGAAGAGCAAAACTTGAGAGTATCTTTAGAGGAGAAATTGTTGGGACTAGAAGAGTCTCATAATCTAATCTTGTCAAAACTCACTAAAGAACGTGACCATGCTCTCGCTATGGTCAAGTTGCTTAAAAAGGAGAAAGTTGAATTTGACGTTGGTCATAATAATCTTCGTGAGAAGTTTGAGAAGCTTGAAGAAGCTCACAAGGCTTTGGAGGGCAAATTCTCTCATCTCACCAAGATTCGTGAACAACTTCAAATTCAACTAACTATTGAACAATCTAAAGTCCCCCCAATGCAAGTTATTGAAGTTCCTTGTTCTTCTAACTCTATTTGTGATCATAGTGATATCATTGAGGAGAACAATAGGTTGAAGGCCGATCTTGCTAAGGGCCTTGCCACTTGCATTCAAGGAGAGAAGAATCTCAATGATCTCTTGAACAATCAAAGATTGTACAAGGGAAAGGAGGGCCTCGGTTTTGTTGCCGAGTCCTCAAAGAAAGGGGATCTCTGTTTGGTGGCCGAGTCCTCAAAGAAGAAGAAGAACAAGAAGAACAAGAAGAAGACAAAGCCTGCTGCTGCTCCTACTCCTCATGTCCCCTTTGACATTTGTTACACCGAGGAGGAGTGGGAGGAGTTGAATGGAAAGAAGAAAATCGAGGAGACCGGAGTCTCCGGGTCAAGGTCTCCGGAGTCTCCGGTTAGTTCGTCTACCCCGGAGTCTCCGCCCCCAAAGACCGGAGTCTCCGGCCTTTCTCACAATAATTTTGCAGGAAAATATAACCCTCATTATGTTCTTCTTAGGGACTATTATGGTGATGTCTATGCTAAATATGTTGGTCCCTATAATGGTTTCATTGAATATGCTATTTGGGTACCTAAGATTCTTGTGACTAACAAACGAGGACCCATTCAAAGATGGGGACCTAAAACCAAGAATTAATCTCTTGTAGGACATTGCTTCCGGAGGAGTAAAATGGATTATTGATAGTGGTGCCACAAGCCACATGACCGGAAGCAAAAATATTGTGGAAGATCTAAAGCCCAATACTTCAAATGTCACGGTCTCATATGGTGATAATTCATCCTCTCAGGTACTTGGTTTCGGTAAGGTGGTGATCACTCCGGACGTGTCCTTAGTGAATGTCATGCTTGTCGAAACCATTGGTTATAATCTACTTTCCGTTCATCAACTTGCTACTATGGGCTATGCCACATATTTTGATGTTGATATTGTGGTCGTCATGTGGAGTAAGTCTCTCAAGGTTGCCTTTGTTGGGTATGTCGAAAATGGCTTGTATGTGGTGGACTTTTCGGAGAAACCCACTACGGCCGCGATATGCCTAATTGCTAAGGCCGACGTGGGATGGCTTTGGCATCGCCGGTTAGCCCACGTCAATATGAGAGCTTTGCAAAATCTCTACACCAATGGCCACATACTCGGACTAAAGGATGTTTCTTTTGCCAAAGATCGTGTTTGTAGGGCATGTATTGAAGGAAAGATGCATGAAACAAGTCATCCGAGCAAGACTATTATCTCTTCCAAGAGGTGCTTGGAGCTCCTTCACATGGATCTCTTTGGACCTCCCACTTATGCAAGTCTTGGTGGCAAGAAATATTGCTTGGTAATTGTCGATGACTATTCAAGATACACTTGGGTTTATTTCTTTGAATTCAAGAGTGAGACCCAACAAACCGTCAAAGACTTTGCCACCGAAGTTGAGCGTCAATTCAATTCCACCATATTGACTATAAGAAGTGACAATGGCACCGAGTTCAAGAACTACTCCCTAAATGAGTTTCTTAGTGATGCGGGTATCAAACATCAATATTCCGCTGCATACACCCCGCAACAAAATGGAGTTGCCGAGAGGAAGAACCGTACTCTCATGGATGCGGCAAGAACTATGTTGGCGGAGTTCAAGTCTCCATACAACTTTTGGGCCGAAGCTATTAATACCGCATGCCATGCCACCAACCGGCTTTATCTCCGCAAGAACTTGAACAAGACTCCATATGAAATTCTTACCGGGCAAAAGCCTAACATCATGTACTTCCGGGTATTTGGTTGTAAGTGTTTCTACCTCAAGAAAGGTGTTCGTTTGTCAAAATTTGATTCTAAAGCATTAGAGGGTATCTTTGTTGGTTACTCCACGGACTCACATTCCTATAGGATCTATAGCAAGTCCACCGGGCATGTTATAGAAACTTGTAATGTGAGGTTCGATGAGGATAATGGTTCCTTTGTAGGACAAAGTTGTGTTCGTGATGTAGGTGACGAAATTCCTCCCCAAGCCATAAGAAGAATGGGTGTCGGATTCTTCCGGCCCATTGAGGGACACCTTTTGGCCGAAGGAGAAGGACAATGCTCTACACATGTGGAGCCTTCACCTGCTGAACACACACAGGACATTGACCAAAGACAAGCTGCACACCCTCAACCTCAAGATCATCCCACCGAGCAATCTTGCCCGGAGTCTCCGGCCCCTGTGGTCCGGACTCTCCGGCCTATACCGGAGTCTCCGGGTATGGATACCGGAGTCTCCGGAGGTGATCAAGCCTTTGATGAAGATCCTTCGGAATTCCGTGGCTATGGTCCACTTGATGATCAAGGCAATCCACTTACTGGTCAAGGCGAGGACCAGAACAGTGATCATGAAGATGATCAAGTAGTCTCTCAAGAATCTCCTCTTGAGGCTCGCACTCGCCGTGAGAAGAAGCTTGAGTCCATTCTACGACGAAGAAGCATATCCTTGGAAAATGTGGTTGGAAGTGTTCGTAAAGGTGTCTCCACTAGGAGGCAACTTTCTAACTTTTGCTCTCATCATGCTTTTGTCTCTTGTATAGAACCCAAGAAAGTTTATGAGGCGCTTGAGGATCCGGATTGGCTTGATGCCATGCATGATGAACTCAACAACTTCGAGCGCAACAATGTGTGGACTCTAGTAGAAAGGCCTAAAGATTGCCGTAATGTCATTGGGACCAAGTGGATCTTCAAGAACAAGCAAGATGCAAATGGCATAGTCATTCGTAATAAGGCAAGATTGGTGGCTCAAGGTTTCTCACAAGTCGAGGGTATTGACTTTGGTGAAACTTTCGCTCCCGTTGCCCGTCTTGAATCCATTCGCATCTTACTTGCATATGCATCACATCATAACTTTAAACTTCAACAAATGGATGTTAAAAGTGCATTTCTCAACGGTCCCTTAAATGAATTGGTTTTTGTGAAGCAACCCCCGGGCTTCGAAAACCCTAAGTTTCCTAACCACGTTTACAAACTTGATAAGGCACTCTATGGCCTCAAACAAGCCCCACGTGCGTGGTATGAGCACCTTAAAGAGTTGTTGGTTGATCGTGGTTTTGAAATTGGGGTGATCGATCCCACTCTTTTTACTAAGAAGGTCAATGGGGAGCTTTTCATTTGCCAAATATATGTTGATGATATTATATTTGGTTCTACTAACAAAGCTTTCAATAATGAGTTTGCCAAGCTCATGACCGACAAGTTTGAGATGTCTATGATGGGGGAGTTGGAGTTCTTCCTTGGATTTGAAGTTAAACAATTGAAGGGAGGGACTTTTGTGAACCAAGCCAAATATACCCAAGACATGCTCAAGAGGTTCGAGATGATTGGAGTCAAAGGTGCAAAGACTCCCATGCCAACAAAGGTTAATCTTGATCTCGATCCTAATGGTAAAGAAGTGGATCAAAAACTCTATAGATCTATGATTGGTTCCTTGCTTTACCTTTGTGCATCTAGACCGGACATTATGTTAAGTGTGGGAGTTTGTGCACGTTTTCAAGCCGCACCAAAGGAAAGCCACTTAGTGGCGGTCAAGAGAATCTTTCGATATTTGGTAAATACCCCTAACTTTGGTCTTTGGTATCCAAAAGGAGCAAGTTTTGATCTTATAGGTTACTCGGATTCGGATTGGGCGGGAGACAAAGTGGAACGGAAATCAACCTCCGGGGCTTGCCAATTTCTTGGAAGGTCTTTGGTGTGTTGGTCATCTAAGAAACAAAATTGTGTGTCTCTCTCTACCACCGAAGCCGAATATGTAGCCGCGGCTAGTTGTTGTGCACAACTCTTATGGATGAGGCAAACTTTGAAGGATTACGGTGTCATTTTTGACAAAGTGCCTCTTTTGTGTGATAATGAAAGTGCAATCAAGATCGCTCACAACCCGGTGCAACACAATAAGACGAAGCATATTGAGATTCGTCATCATTTCATTCGGGATCATGTCAACCGAGGAGAAATTGATCTATCTTATGTTGGCACTCATGAGCAACTTGCCGATATATTCACAAAGCCTCTTGATGAAGCAAGATTCCGGGAATTGAGGCATGAACTAAATATCATTGATTCAAGCAATGTGGCTTGAGCTAGGTGCATTTACTCCCATACTCTAATGTGTGTGTTGTTCTAGATGTGGGCATGAATATAGGGGGAGTGCGGTCCTAATTGATTGGGCTATCCCTCCCCCCATAATGCCGATAGTAAGCGTATTGTTCTATCGTGTCAGTGGTGACACTTTTGAGCTTAATTGATGAGTCTAGGTTTTGGGCCCAAGATATATCTTCGCGGTGCCATACCTTTGTACTCATACATGATGGCCCTTTGGTCACCAACCTCCCTAGTGGAGGAGTTTCCCATTTGACTTTATTGCCTTAATTTTATGGGAAGATGCTCATGTTTGGTCTTATTTGATTTTGTTTGCATGTTTGCAAGCATGAGCATGTTGTACCACACAGTGACAATGTGTCCATCCCAAGCCCATCTCATCCTAAAACAAACCTATCTCTAAATGACATGTCCTTCACACCATAAATATTGATCTGGTCGAGGGGGGGCCGGAGACTCCGGGGCTTACAGCCCGGAGACTCCGGTGGGCCGGAGACTCCGGGGTAAGTACCGGAGACTCCGGCCCGGGCAGTTTTCAAAAGTCACTTAGGGCACGGGGTGGGGAAGAACGGTTCATTCTTCCCCACTCGCCCCCGTGCCCTACACTCGCCCCCTGCCGCCCCCTCTTCGAAGATCGCTGCCCGGAGCTCTCCCAAGCCCCGGGATCCGCCGTGCCACCGGCCAATCTGTCCCTTGAGGGTGTGGGAACCTCCCCACCGACCGATTTGCGCCAATGGACTCCGGTAAATGTGCTCTTCATCTTCTCCATCTAGTTCCATCTAGATCTATGAGATGTGCATGTTTCCCATAGTTTGAATTGGTGTACTACATTCTAGTGGCTATCAATCATCTTCTTAGCAACTTTATTGTGGTTATTGCACTCGATTTGGTCTAAGTGGTCTCCTAGGCTCGGGCTCCTGCATCCGGCCGGAGACTCCGGCCCCTGTGGCCGGAGACTCCGGCCTGGACGCAAAGTCTCCGGTTTTGGCCGGAGACTCCGGCCCGAGTCCCCGGAGACTCCGGCTAGATCAGACCAATGTGCACTCTTTCACAGCATAGTTGCTTATATTTGGATTCTAGGACATGTCACCTCAACCTTGCTATCTTCCTCACTCTTTCACAGGTGCAGGTGGTTCTCGGAAGCCGGCAGCCCATAGCAAGGACAAGTTGGTTGTGAATCCCGCCACAGGGGAGCTTTCTCAGAGATCGGTCATTGCTCAACAAGCTAGAGATGCTAAGAGGCTCAAGACAAGGATAGCCGAAGAGGAACGAGCTGAGGCAGCTAAGAAGGTCAAATTTGATAGTCTTGTGACTCTGGAAGGGCTATCAGCATCTGAGTTTGTTGAAATGAGGAAGAGGGATATGTACACTCTCGCGCGGAACTCCCGTGACCGTTGCTTTTTCCGCAAAGAGCAAGAGCTGATCATGAAGGAATTTTATGCTTCCCTCAAGAAGTATCCGGTTTGCCCTCAGACGGTGATGGATTTCTCTCACTTTGCCAAGTACAGTGCATACTTCGGAGAGGCTGTGTGGATCACTCGCAAGCTTGGGCTCCATCCACTCATGAAGATACAAGAGTCCTACAACATCACATTGGTCCAACAGTTCTTTGCTACCTTAGTGTTTGGAGAGGGTGAGGAGATCCCCATGACTTGGATGACCGGAGAAGAGGTTTGTCATTCCAATTTCATGGACTTTGCTGCTCTCCTTGGGTATGAGTTCCGTGGTGCTACTACTCCTAGTGGCATGAGGATGCATGTTGATGGGGAGTACTATGAGAAGAAGAAGCTTGCTCCTCTCTACACCGGGGATGACAAGAAGATTGTCATTGGGGGCACTCTTGGGCTGTCCAAACGGTCCAACATCTTGCTCCGCATATTCCGGGCCTCCATTGCCCCTCAAGCCGGCAACTTTGATGCTATTCGCAAGGCCTTGGTGAATCTCTTGGCCTACTCTCATGAAGTCTATTGCCAAGGAGAGACCGCACTTATTGAGCCGCTTGATGTGATGGATTTCATTCACAAGGAAATCAACGATTGCATTCTCAGCAAGAAGACTCCTCTCTATGCCCCGTTCATCATGAGGCTCATTCGTGCTCAAGGACTCAACCTTCCTCTTCTCGATGCAAACCTTGTGGATCACAAGGTTGTGAAGCTTCAACGCAAAGAACCCACCGGTCACTCCAAGGAACCTTTTGCTCCAATGAGAGGTGAAGATGATGTTGCCTTTGCCGAGGGTGTGTCCACTAGAAGGGGCCCAAGGATGAAGCATGCTAGCAATGCCGGCTCTAGCTCCACCAATGAGTTTTCTCAAGAATACAAGAAGCTCAATTGGTTCCAAAGAAATGTGCTTTGCATGAATGTGGACATCCGTCATAAGCAATATGAGAGCTACATCTCTCAGAAGCACATCAATGACAATCAAGCTGTTCTTCACAAGGCCTTTCGGAAATCTCAACCGGGCTATGTGGAATCACCTCCTTCTTCCTCTTCATCCGGTACTCACAGCTATGGCAAGTGGAGCAAGGGTCTGACTGACTGGCAGGCATTTGAGGAGGTCACCTCTGGCACCTCCAATGTGCGTCATGGCAAGAAGCCCATGGCTTCTGATGATATTGAAGAAGGAGATGAGGACTTCAATGCCGGTTCCGAGGACGAGCCCGAGGATGAAGACGACGAGTGATCTCATGGGCGTGTAGCATCGCTCTTTTCCCTTTTTGGTGTCTCGATGCCAAAGGGGGAGAAGTAGCTCTACTAGGATGTCTTCGTTGGGATTTGCATGGGGTGGTTATTTGGATTTGCACTTCGTTTGCTTTGCTTTGGTCGAGACACAACTTCGTGGACTTTCATGTTGTGTCTCATCTATCTTAGTGTTGAACTGTTTAAATGTGTGTGGTATGTTATGTGTGTGAGACTTAAGTTCTTATGTTGCTTAGTAAGACTATTAAAATGTGAGCTATATTGTTAGTCTTACTTATATGCTTATTGGTTAGTCTCATATATTATTTCTTGCAATTGGTATAATTGTGAAATATATAGGGGGAGTGATGATTCTTACTTATGTGGCTCATGTTCAAATGCAAATGGTGTTGTGCACACAAGTAGGGGGAGCTTTTCCTATATATTTCATTTTATTGTGTTTATATCTTGCAAATCCTTATGTTGTCATCAAACACCAAAAAGGGGGAGATTGAAAGGGCATTTCCCTAATAAATGTATTTTGGTGTTTGTTAACAACATTTGGTGAATTAACCATTCTATTTAAGTTATGCAGATTTTCTAGGTTAATTCAGGATCTCGCGGAGGTTCACCCAAAAAGGGAAGAAAAGATCGAAGCCCGTAGTCCTGTAGTGGAGTTAGGGCTTAGTGGTCTTATAGGGTGCTTCGCGAAGGTGGAATTGGTGGAGAGGGGATCCTCGAAGTACTGCTATTGCTACTTCTAGGGCGGAGACTCCGGCCCTGGTGGCCGGAGACTCCGGCCTAGGAGTATCGCCCTAGCAATCCTCCCAGTTGGTCTAAGCAGAGACCTGCCCGGAGTTGGGCCGGAGACTTTTGTCTCTGGCCGGAGACTCCGGGTGGGGCGGAGACTCCGGTCCCAGTGGCCGGAGACTCCGGTCTCTCTGGCTGGGTTAGGGTTTGCTAAGGAGCTGGTCTATGCAGTGACCAGGCCGGAGTTGGGCCGGAGACTTCTGTCTCTGGCCGGAGACTCCGGCCCTGGAGTCACTTAGGGCGGAGACTCCGGCCCTCCTGGCCGGAGACTCCGGCCCTAGTCGACCAGCAACGGCTACATTTCGAGGAGGAGTATATAAAGCCTTCTTCTTCCTCAAGAGAAGGCTGCGGCTTCCACTCTCTCTCCACCATTGTTCCAAAGCTTCAAAGCTCAAGATCTCTCTCCCTAGCCAATAGAACTCAAAGCCCTTTTGGGATTTGAGGGAGAAGACCTAGATCTACACTTCCACCAAGGCGATTTGATTTCCCCCCTCTCTTTGTTGAGGGGCTTGTTACTTGTGTGATTCATCGGATTTATAGCCGGAAGAAGCCGTCCCCCAAGCTTGACTTTGTGTGTAAGAGCTTGGTGGGCCTATTGGGAGCCTCCAATTGAGTTGTGGAGCTTGCCCCAATACTTTGTGTAAAGGTGTCGTGCCGCCTTCAAGGGCATCGCTTAGTGGAGCGTGAACTCGCCTTTGTGGCTTGTTCACCGGAGAATAGGGTGAGCCTTTGTGGCGTTGGTGGCCTTTGTGGCCCCACACCTCTCCAACGTAGACGTACTTCCCGTAACAAGGAAGGAACTACGGGAATACATCCTCGTGTCTTCGTGTCTTCATTGCGGTGACCTCTATCCTTTACTTGTGCCTTTACTTATATTGTTATTGCTAGCTTGCTTGTCACTCTAGGTAAATTCACTTAGTATCACATCTAGAGAATTTACCTTCTTGTCTAGCCCTAACTTGAAAAGAATTAAAATTATTGGGTAGCTCCTATTCACCCCCCCCCTCTAGTCGCTCATACGATCCTTTCACCAGGGGTTCCCAGGGAACTCGTCGAGCACGCACTAAATGTAGATCCTAAAGCAAAGCCAGTCAAGCAACCACTGCGACGATTTGATGAACCCAAAAGGAAGGCGATAGCATCAGAATTGCACAGGCTAGAAAACGCCGGATTTATCAGAGAAATAAAAACCTCGAGTTGGGTATCCAATCCAGTCATCGTACCCAAGAAAAACATGGACGTACAAAGAGTGTGTGTCGATTACACATCTCTCAATAAGCACTGTGCAAAGGATCCCTTCCCTTTACCCCGCATTGATCAGATAATTGATTCAACAGCGGGATGTGCAAGGCTTTCCTTTCTAGATGCATATTCTGGTTACAACGAGATCAAGCTGAAAAAAGAAGACGAAGAAAAGACAGCTTTCATTACACCATATGGGGTGTTTTGCTATCAAGTAATGCCTTTCGGCCTAAAAAATGCAGGAGCAACCTACCAACGGATGATGCAAAACTGCCTTGGGAGCCAAATAGGACGCAACATCCAAGTTTATATTGACGATGTAGTCATTACAACAAGAAAGGAGGAATTCCTAATCAGCGACCTAGCAGAAACCTTCGACAACCTGAGCAGGTATAAGCTTAAGCTGAACCCGACAAGGTGTTCCTTTGGTGTATCAGCAGGACAACTTTTAGGATTCCTGGTGTCAGCACGGGGAATAGAAGCGGACCCAGAAAAGATCCAAGCAATTTTAACAATGGGGAAACCCACGAAACTACACGATGTACAGAAACTCGCAGGACGCGTCACGGCACTAAGTCGTTTCGTTGCTCGATTGGGAGAGAAAGCACTCCCTTTCTATGCACTTATGAAGAAATCAGATGATAAATTTGAATGGACAGAAGAAGCAGATGCAGCCTTTGTGCAGCTAAAAAAAGTGCTTTCCACGCCACCAGTGCTGGTCGCACCAATAGAAAAAGAGCCACTACTACTCTACATCGCCGCAACCCATCAGGTGGTGAGTACAGTATTAGTAGTCGAAAGAAGTGAAGAAGGAAAAGCCCACGGTGTCCAGAGACTGGTATATTTCATCAGTGAAGTACTTTCTCCGACAAAACAGAGGTATCCGCACTATCAAAAACTTGCATATAGTGTCTTTACAACAGCACGAAAATTGCGACAGTACTTTGCGATGCACCCAATTAGAGTGGTCAATGAAGCACCACTATCGAACATACTGAACAATCCTTCAGCAACAGGACGTGTCTCTTTGTGGGGAATCGAATTATCTCCCATGGACATCACGTATGAAAAAAGAAAGACAATCAAGTCGCAAATCTTGCCAGATTTCACAACAGAGTGGTTGGAGTTGCAGAGCACGGGACCGCCAGATTTATCGAGTGTCTGGACAATGTACTTTGACGGTTCTAAGAGAGTCCAAGGCACAGGCGCAGGAGTAGTCTTGATATCACCAAACAGCGACAAACTGAAGTACGTTTTAAGGATGAGCTTTCTGCATGCCTCTAATAATGAAGCAGAATACGAGGCTTTACTGTATGGAATGAAGGTGGCCAAGGCGTGTGGAGCAACTCGTCTAAAAATATTTGGGGATTCAAACCTTGTTGTCCAACAAGTTATGAACAGATGTGACGCAATTAATGACAACATGATGGCCTACACGAACTTATATCACTATCTCGAAGGAACATTCGATGGGTGCGAAGTCTTGCACATCAGCAGAAACAACAACAAAGAAGTCGACAATTTGGCAAATATCGGGTCACAGTGCCTACCCTTTCCATCTGGAGTCTTCTGGGAAGAAATAGCGGAAAGATCGATAAAAAGCGTCAAAAGTTTGACTACTGCAGCAGGCTCGGGGGCTGGTGCGAAAAGTGACGAGATTGCACAAGAACTCGAAGAAGTCATGATGATAGAAGAAATATGGATGCAGCCATATCTCGCATACATGATAAATAAGAAGTTACCCGAAGATGTAGCGGAAGCCAAGAGAATAACTCGACGATCGAAAGCATTTGTCGTGTTGCAGGGGAAATTATACAAAAGAGCATAACTGGCATTTTGCAGCGTTGCGTAACGCCTCAAGAAGGACAAGTAATATTAAAAGATATACACGCCGGAGTATGTGGCCACCATGCTAGCAGCAGGGCAATCGCGGCAAAAGCGTTTCGAGCAGGATTATATTGGCTAACAGCCATTGAAGATGCGAAAGATATAGTTCGGAAGTGTGAAGCATGTCAAAGATTCGCGTCTCGACCACACGCGCCAGCAGCAGAGTTACAGCCAATACCATTGTCCTGGCCCTTTGTACAATGGGGACTCGATATGGTAGGGAAGTTGCACAAATCCTGGCCAGGAGGGCATGTTTACATGCTAGTGACAGTCGACAAATTTACCAAGTGGGTGGAAGCGGCCCCGGTAACAACTCAAGATTCGATAAAAGCAATCAATTTCATTAAGTTAATAGTGTTTCGCTTCGGTGTACCATACAGCATCATCACAGACAATGGGACAAACTTCACTTCAAAAGAATTCAAGAGTTAGTGCGAAGGTTTAGGAATCAAGCTCAAGTTCGCATCCGTAGCGCACCCGAAGACAAACGGGCAAGTAAAAAAAGCCAATGGCCTAATATGCAACGGGATAAAAAAGAGGCTCTTAGCACCTCTCAAGAAAGCCAAGAGCGCTTGGGTAGATGAACTGCTTTCCATTCTGTGGAGCTTAAGAACCACGCCTAACGCAGCTACTCAAGAAACTCCCTTTTTCCTGGTCCACGGTGCAGAAGCCGTGCTTCCAGTCGAAGTTACACACGAAGCTCCAAGAGTGACGGCATACGACGAAGTAACCTCAACAGAAGCGTTACAAGACGACATCGATGCACTGGATGAAGCAAGAGATAAAGCGCCGGAAAGAGCCACGCAGTATCAGCAGAGCCTGCAGAACTACCATAGTAGTCGAGTTCGACCGCGATCCTTCGTGGTGGGATATTTAGTCTTACGACTCAGGCAGGACAGCCACGACAAGTTAGAGTCCCCTTGGGTGGGACCTTACATCGTCACAGAAGTAATACCAGGAGGAGCTTATTGACTACAAGACAAGAAAACAAGAAAAGACGAAAGCAACCCATGGAATGCGGAGCAGCTATGATGTTTTTCCGCATAGAAGAAATCTAGAGACATCAGTAACTTCAAGTTGACCCTCTGAACCCAGAACATGAGGCCATAGGTCGGGTTCCTTGGGTTAACTCGACGAATTGTACAAATATTTTACTTTTCCACTCGGGGGCTTCAACCCTCGGGTCGTACGAAAGAAAGTTTATCACAATATGGAGATCTTTAAAGGTACACTACTAGGTTGTGCAACAACCCGATATTCTTTAAGCAATATAATTGGTTCAAAAGAACCCGATAATATATAAAGCATACCTCGGAACAACGAGTTGTTCCCATGGTCTGTTAAAAGCATCAAAACCAAGTACGATTATTTATTACAAGATAGCACGACAACGAGGCAACTCGAAAAGGAGATTACATAAAGAAGATTCTAGTGGAAGTGTACTTCAGCGTCGTACTCCTTCTGGCATTGAGTAATGTCGTATATCTTCACGTCAAACTTGGACGTGCCAACATAAAAGTCGAAGGTCATGAAGAAACCTTGCTGGATGTCGTGATCATCCACAAACTGTGACCAGCTGCCCTTGAAATACTTCTCGCCAGCATTGTCATACCAGACCTCCACCTCGTAGGGAGTTCCTCCCCCAGAATGTTCACGCAGAATTGCTTCACGCAACTCGCGCCCATCCATGAATTGGGTGAACTTTAGCGGCAGCCGTTGAATTTCACGGCACTGCGCGCCAGCGATATAGAAAAACGAGTATATCTTTGGCTGAGGAGAAGAAGTGTTACCCGGAGGTGCGCTTGGACCTGGGATAGCGCAAGGCACCTTTGGTTTATTCTTACTCCCGGCCGGACGGCTGGGACACCGCTTCATCGAAGCAAATGACGAAGCTCCTACAACAGGTGGTGCTGTATTATTCTTGCCGCCACGAGGGCGGCTGTGACCCCGCGGCGCCATCGGGGAGCCGAGGTTTAGACGGAACCCATCTGCATCAGCCATGGAGACAAGTTGGCAGAAAAGAAACCCTAGGTGAAGAAGAAGATGATGCGGCGGAGGAGGAAATCTGTTTAGGGTTTTTACCCTCGCCAAAGGGTGCTTTATTTATAAGCACGCACAGAGTTACGGGCCTCCGCAAAAACAAGGCCCATAAAATATTTACAAAGGAGTTAAATTCTACACATAACAGACGATAATAAAAAAGAATATCAAAGAGAGTACGGGAAACCTCGCCTTGGACTCGGGGGCTTATGATTTCAAGGGAAAAAGAAAAGATAATGAGTGTACTAAGAAGAATTCATATTGCTTGAGCCTATACCCGGGAAAAATTTCTCGGCTATAGCCTCGGGGGCTACTCTCATTAGGAGCGCTGAGCGCGCACCCGATAGAAAATAGAGAAGACGCAGTGAAGATGAAGAAGCTACGATACAGTATAAGTCGCCATCATTTCGAAAAGAATGAAACTTCGACTATATAGTCGACGAAATATAGGGCGATTACTCCCATCGGGAGTTACTCATGAGAAGTTAATGTAAAATTATTTTGGATATTGCATCAGTCAAATTCGACTGCGACATGTGATTCTCGAGTTACGTTATCGCAACGAAATTTGAATGCCGTGATTTATCACGAAGGTAAGACCCCGGGATCCGTCCTGTGTGGCCTGGTATACGCACATGGATGCGCTCTGCTGGTATGTATCCGTGTCTACGACGCGAAGAAAATCCTGGAGCACGCACTGGGTAGCCTGAGAACCACTAGGACTCATTCTTTGTAAGTCCTAAATGCGGCAAAAGAATGGGTTTGACCGGTATCCCGAATTCAAGTCCAAGGGGATTGAATTTGAAGTAGCTGACAAGTATCTGTTCTGGCAGTTAACTGACCTCTTGATCATTCAGAGTTGTCAGGCTTGTTCATCAAAACCCCTTGCGAAATATTATCATGAAAATAAGTCGAAAGACCAAGTCGAAGATTTGAAGATATGAAGAAGTCGAAGAATTCATCAAGTCGAAGATTTAAAGATTAGAGATTCAACCCGAATCTGCAATTCTGGTAGAATCTCAGGGGCTACTGACAAGGGTATAGCTAATAGAGCTCGCTAGTTGAGTACCCCTGAGGCCCGTTAAGCTAGGCCCAATTGTAATAATAGTCGAGATACTAGTTCTTACCGTATGTCGATATTGTAATCTGTATCAGACCCTACCCAATCCTCGAGACCTGGCCACCTATATATAGGGGCCAGGAGGGGACGGTGTAGGCCAGATTGAAAGCAAGCCAGGTTCAACACCCAAGTTTACTTTCATTATACACCTATTTCGACTAACTTTACCTTCGAGTTCATCCAACGCCCTATCTCCCCGATCCTAAGTCCTTCATCTAGGACATTTGTTGAGTTAACCCTCGTCACTCGTGGCCCCACTTCGTCTCCTCTTCGGTTCTCTGAAAGCTTTGGTGAAATTCTGGGCGACTGGCTTTGGTTTCGTCCAATTCCGAGAATATTTCCTGTGTAACTTTTCTGAAACACAAAAATAGCAGAAAACAGGGAACTGGCACTGTGGCGACTTGTTAATAGGTTAGTTCCAGAAAATGCATAAA
This sequence comes from Dactylis glomerata, assembly GCA_007115705.1. NCBI lineage: Eukaryota > Viridiplantae > Streptophyta > Magnoliopsida > Poales > Poaceae > Dactylis > Dactylis glomerata. The sequence goes on from QXEO01000183.1 coordinate 5,751,730, forward strand.
AGTGCCACGAAGTGTAACGAAACACTAAGTAAATGGTGTAAAAACAAGCATGGAGCATCAAAAATTATAGATACGTTGGAGACGTATCACATGGCAAGGCCAGTATGTCGGCCATGCCGAGGGTTGCACTGTCATTCTTGAGGACGTGGCATCGCAAGATCTTTGGATCAGGCACTCTTTTTTTGGCATGGCCGGCTCCCACAATGACATCAACGTGCTCCAACATTCTCCGGTCTTTGCTAGGCTAGCGGAGGGCAATGCTCCGATGTTTAACTATGAGATCAATGGTCATCCATACAACAAGTGCTATTACCTTGCAGATGGCATCTATCCCGATTGGTCTAGTTTTGTGAAGACAATTCATGAACCTGCGGAGGAGAAAAATAGAAGGTTTGTTAAGTGACAGCAAGCATGTAGGAAGGATGTGGAGCATGCATTTGGTGTGCTCAAATCTAGGTGGGCTATTGTTCACCACCCTGCGAGGACATGGAGCACAGAGGTGATGTGGAAGGTCATGACTACTTGCATGATCATGCATAACATGATCGTCGAGGATGAAAGCGATGAAGGCATCCATGACCAAGAGTGGGAGTTTCAAGATGACTTGGTTTCCCCACATCCAGGTGCAGCTACATTTGAGGAGTTCCTCCATGTGCATGAGGAGATTCTTGATCGAGGTACTCATGATCAGCTGTAGAAGGATTTGATTGAACATCAGTGGGCATTGGCAGGAATCATTCCACGAGGCAACTAGTTTTATCTTGTCTTGCTTTCATTCGAACTATATTTATTTGAACTATGTTGTCAATTCAAACTATGTTTATTTGAACTATGTTGTCCCAGTATTGTAATACTAATATTTATTTGATATGGTGTGTTTAATTTATTGTGTATCATTTTGTAAAAAGAGTTCGAATTGATGAGGCCACGTGGCTAACTATCCAAATGCGTCGGGCCGTTGGGCACAATGCCAATGCAAACAGCCTAGTGGGAGGACAACGGCCGTTTGTGTCCTTGGACCGATGCAAATGGTCCAAATCGGCCACGATTTGGGGCCAAAATGCATTGTGCTGTTGGAGATGCCCTTAGGCATCGAGGCAAAGCCATGGCCGGCTTCCGGGGGTGCAAATTCATGTGGCTCTGTGAACTGTTTGAATGTGAAGAGATCATGGCTCATCAATGTTCTTGGGTTACCCACAAAAAACATTCTCAGGTTGATTGGCTTCGGGAGGGCGATCAGAATACTGCTTTTTCCATGCGAAGGCCTCGGCAAGGAAGAAGGATAATCAGATCACTTCTTTAGTTTGAGATGATGGATCGGCTTGCACGGATCAATGTGAGATCAATGTGGCGTGTGACTAGGATTATGTCCTCTTGAGCACTATGTGTTGCATACCTTTGATTTTTTGCTGGATATTTATGTCGCCACTTTGGTTGATCCATGAACTGTAATAAGTACTATGAACATGCTGGAATAAGTTAATAAAGGAAGAGCCATATGCATTGATTGGCGGTGCTAGCCACCCAGTTGGGAACCCCAAGAGGAAGGTATGATGAGCACAGCGGCAAGTTTCTCTCAGTATGAAACCAAGGTTTAATCGAACCAGGAGGAGAAAGAAACCACTTCCAAAGGTTGATGCTAGCTGGCTTGGCGACTTCTCCAGACAATTTATATATGGAGCCTTATCTGGGGCATAGCTTTGCACCAGAAGCAACGTGGAACCTGCACACAACATAACCAAAGTACTTTGCCCGAACTAGCAGTGATGTTGTCAATCTCACCGGTTTACTGTAAATAAAGGATTAAACGTATCGTGTGGTAAAAGATATTTGTTTGCAAGAAAGTAAATAATGCTTGTAGAAATTAAACGGTAATATGAATGTAAAGGAATGGACCGGGGTCCACAGATCACTAGAGGTGTCTCTCCATAAAGATAAATAACATGCTGGGTGAACAAATTACAGTTGGGAAATTGACAGAATAAAGAATGCAAGCAATGTATGTACATGTCATGAGGATCACTATGAGATTCACTTGGGCATTACAACATAATACATAGACCGTTATCCAACTGCATCTATGACTAATAATCCACCCGTCGGATATCATCCGAACAAGCGTTGGGTATTAAGTTGCAAGCAACAGATTATCGCGTTAAGCAAAGTGTGTAATGTAAACAATACAAATGTCCTTGAACACAAGATTTTTGTTTTCTCCCTAGTAGAAACAACACATCTACAACCTTAGAAGTTGTTGTCACTCTCCCAAATTACTAGAGGCATGAACCCACTATCGAGCATAAATACTCCCTCTTGGAGTCACTAGCATCTACTCGGCCAAGATATCTACTAGCAACGGAGAGCATGCAAGATCGTAAACAACATAGGGATGATAAATCACAAATCAACTTGACATAGTACTCAATATTCATCGGATCCCAACAAACACAACATGTAGAATTACATAACAATGATCTTGATCATGATAGGCAGCTCACAAGATCTAAACATGAAGCACACAGAGGATAAGACATCCATCTAGCTACTGCTATGGACCCATAGTCCAAGTTAGACTACTCACAAATTAGTCCAGAGGTAGGCATGGTGATGAAGAAGGCCTCCGATGGTGATTCCCCTCTCCGGCAGGGTGCCGAGAAGAGCTTCTGGACCCTTCCGATCTCGCATCGACGATGGCGGCGGCTTCCAGTATGTATTCTAGAAAAGAGTTTGGGCCCCTAGGGTTTTCTCGTCGAGAGGATTAAATAGGCGGAAGGGCGATGCCAGGGGTTGGACCAGGCGGTCACACCCCCTCGTGGCGCGGCCTAGCCCTAGCCCACGCCACTAGTAGGTGCGGCCGGCCTTTGGTCCGTCTCCTGCTCTCCTTTGGACTCCGTCTTTGTGTCAGGTAATTAGGGACTTCAGATTTTATTTCGTCCAATTCCGAGAATATTTCCTGTGTAACTTTTCTGAAACACAAAATAGCAGAAAACAGGGAACTGGCACTGTGGCATCTTGTTAATAGGATAGTCCCGGAAAATGCATAAAAATGCCACGAAGTGTAAACAAAACACAAAGCAAATGGTGCATAAACAAGCATGGAGCATAAAAAATTATAGATAAATTTGAGACATATCAAGCATCACTTTGATGCAGAGGATGGGGTTTAGCCCCTATTTAAAAAAATGAGGAGTTGTTTTCTTCTGAGTGATTGCTGGTAGATGGCGCCAGAAAAGAACTAGTGCCTAGTTGAATGACCAGCCCGTTGGGAACCCCAAGAGGAAGGTGTGATGAATATAGCAGCAAGATTTTCCCTCAGTTAAGAAACCAAGGTATGTCGATCAGGAGACGAGCAAACAAATGACTGAAGGTGATGCTGACTGGCCTAATAACACTCCAACAAGGGCGCCGTTTACGACACTTGTTGACTCGTCTTCAACCAATAGCAACGCTGAACCTGCACACAACAAAACCAAATACTTTGTTCCCAACTTACGATGAGGTTGTCAATCTCACCGGTTTGCTTGAAACAAAGGGTATGAGCGTATCGAGTGGAAAATGATAATAGTATGCGAGTAAAGTAAACAGGTGATAGCAATATAAAGGAAATAGGACCGGGATCCACAGTTCACTAGTGGTGTCTCTCCATAAGATAAAATAATACAAGCTGGGTAAACGAATTACAGTTGGGCAATTGATAGAATAAAGATAACATGCATATGATGAGAGGATCACTATGAGTTTTACTCTGGGCATTACAACAAGATACATAGACCGCCATCCAACTGCATCTATGACTAATAATTCACTCACGAGGATATCGTCCGAACACCCCATGAGTATTAAGTTGCGAACAACAGATAATTGCATTAAGCAAAGTGTGTAATGTAAACAAAGCATATGCCCTCGAGCATATGAATGTTGTTTTCCCCCTAGTAGCAATAGCACATCTACAACCTTAGAGGTTTCTGTCACTCCCCCAGATTAAATAGAGGCATGAACCCACTATCGAGCATAAATACCCCCTCTTGGAGTCACTAGCAACTACTCGGCCAAGATAGCTACTAACAACAGAGAGCATGCAAGGTCATAAACAACATAGAGATAACAAAAGATAAATTTCAGTACTTCAACTCAAGCATAACACCAATATTCATCGGATCCCAACAAACCAAACATGTAGAATTACATAACGGTGATCTCAATCATGTAGGGCAGCTCATGAGATCTAAACATGAAGCACATGGTGGAGAAGACAACCATCTAGCTAATGCTATGGACCCATAGTCCAAGGTAGATTACTCACTCATCGCTTCGGAGGCAAGCATGGCGATGAAGAAGACCTCCGGTGGCGATTCCCCTCTCCGATAGGGTGCCGGGAAGAGCTTCTGGACCCTCCCGATCTTCGGGTCACGACGGCGGCGGATCTCGATGTGTTCTGGAAAACTGATTGGGTACTTAGGTTTTTCTCGTCGGGGGGTCTTTATAGGCAAAGGGGCATTGTCAGAAGTGGACCGAGGTGGTCTCAAACATAGGGGGCGCGGCCCAGCCCCTGGCCGCGCCGCCCTGGTGTGAGGCCACCTCGTGGTCCCACTCCGTCTCCTCTTCGGTTCTCTGGAAGCTTCGGTAAAATTCTGGGCGACTGGCTTTGGTTTCGTCCAATTCCGAGAATATTTCCTGTGTAACTTTTCTAAAACACAAAAATAGCAGAAAACAGGGAACTGGCACTATGGCGACTTGTTAGTAGGTTAGTTCTGGAAAATGCATAAAAGTGCCATGAAGTGTAACGAAACACTAAGCAAATGGTGTAAAAACAAGCATGGAGCCTCAAAAATTATGGATACGTTGGAGACGTATCAGCATTCCCAAGCTTAACTCCTGCTCATCCTCGAATAGGTAAGTGATAACAAAAGAAAGAATTTTTGAGGTGACATGCACCTACACAATCTTGATCATATATGTAAGCGTTGTGAGCTGGGATCAAAAGAACTTAAAACATGGGCATGAAAGACATGATCTTGATAGAAGAAACTAAGCAACCATGTTATAACATGAAAATGAACACAAACAAAAGATCATGAAAATGAAACAATGAAAGTCAAACATGTGTTCAAATCATAAGGAAAAACATACAAATGGTTTTCAGCTTGTCCTTCATGGAGAGCAAAACATAAATGCATAGGACACCTTCAAGTTTAAGAGGGCGACTAGATACAAATAATTTGAGAACAAGTGAATCCAACGATATGAATCATCAATGAAAACTTTGGGACAATGCACATTATACTAAGAATGACAACTATGCTCTCTTAATGGTGCATAAAGATAGAAGGTGGTGACTCAACATAAAAGTAAAAGAAAGGCCCTTCACGGAGGGAAGCAGTGATTAATCATGTGCTAGAGCTTTTCATTTGTAAAACAGAGAGATAAAACTTGATTTTTGAGAGGTGGTTGCTTTTGTCAACGACTAGCAATGGGGTTCTTACTATCTTCCATACAAAAATGAAGCAAGTTTTTGAGAGAGAGATTGGCACTTTTTGTGCTCTTTTTATAAAACTTGGCACTCCTCCCCACCTTTTTTCCTTTCTCAAACCATGGCTAACCGATTCCATCGGGTGCCCACAAACATTCACATACCATGGAGGAGTGCCTTTTTTATTTTTTTATTTTTGGAATAATCAATATGGAAGATAGCAAATCCGACCACTACGTCCCCATGAGCTGAAAACAGTGTCACAAAACGAGAAGTATTTTGAAGGTTTTTTCAAAGGTAGCACATGAAAATTTACTTTGGAATGGCTTACAAATACCATGCATAGGAATTTATAGTGGACACAATGGCAAACTTTGGTTTTTAGGAGTTGGATGCACGAGTAGAGCTCATACTCAGTACAAGGCGAGGGCTAGCAAAAGACTGGGAGCGACCAACTAAGAGAGCAATAATGGCCATAATCATGCAAAGCGACAAAGTGACATTAAAAGAAGCATAAGATGGCATCAAAAGTCAAAAACTAAATGATCATAGAGGCTATTGGCGACTTTGTAAGAGTCTAACATGTGTGAGCATGCGCCAAGTCAACCCAAATAAAGCATCAAGGAGAAAACCGAAATAATGCTTCCAAACGATAAAAAACAACGCATGATTCTTTCAAAGGCTCATTAAGCAATCTCAGTTATTTGAGACAAGTCATGCTACAGCAAAAATAACTAAGCATACTATCAAAAAGACATCAAGCACGACATGCAAAAGCCTAAGCCGCAGTCTACACAAGCTCCTTCTTGTACCACTTTTTTGCATAATGCTTTTTCTCTTTTCCAACACCATTCAAACCTTTTATAAACACCTATTTTGATGAAAACCAATAAATCAGAGGCAAAAATACACCTTGATGAAAAGATATAACAAGATCTGGACACAAATCAAGGCGAAAATCGAAAATTAAACGCAGTTCTAGAAAAAGAGAACACTCGTTGAAATTGTAAGAATGAAAAACGGAGTGTTCTTGGCAAATGAAAAGCAAGGCAACTTCTCCAAAGGAAATTTGTTGGGGTCCAACCATTTATTGCAGCAAACAAAACTAAACTAAACTGAAAACTAAAAACAACTGACGGTCCAAGAAAAACGCATAATGCATGAAGAAATAAAAATATAGTGTCTTGAAAGGTGACCTGATTTTTGCCGATGAAGAAGGGGTGCCTCGGGGGTATCCCCAAGCTTTGATGCTTGTACTTCTTGGATATTTCTTGGGGTGATGCATGGGCATCCCCAAGGTTGAGCTTTTGTCCGTTCTTCAACTCATCTCATCACTCTCCGATCCCTACACTTGAAAACTTTCTTCATACAAAACTAAACACAAATCTATTAGCAACATTAGTGTAAGCATAACATATAATCAACCCTTTTTGCTTCAGGTTTCAACCCAAAACCACCACATATTAAGCATATACTAATGTAGCAACTTCCCCAAAAGTTCCGTGATCAAAAGAACTCAAAAAGAAAGCGATAAAGCGGCAACACAAATATTGGCAGAAATCTGTCAAAACAGAACAACTGACAAAGGTCGAATTTTTGAGGGGTTTTTTGTTGCTCAAATAAAAAAGTGTTAAACTAATGAAAGTTTGTATATAAACTGGGGCATATGCACAAGAAATTGCAGGTCCAAAAGATATACAGAGAATTTTCACGAATTTTTACGGTGCAGCACCGAAAACTGTTTTAGGACAGCAACATCCCCAAATCTTACCTCACTCAAATTAGAGGATTCTCTTTGCACAAAAACGAAATAAAAAGGATAAGGAGATGTCATTACAGTAGTAATAACTTCCAAGACTCAAATAAAAGAAAAAGAACTGAATGTAAAAATATTGGGTTATCTCCCAAGAGTGCTTTTCTTTAACGCCTTTGAGCTAGGCGCAGAAAATTGCGAATCAAGTAATATCAGAAGAAGCATTAAGATCCATTGAAGATGTCTTCTCAATAAGGCATTGTATTTCATCCACATAAGTTTTTGAAGACCCTTTGTGATCATGCTTTGGTTCACTCAAATCACTAAAAAGATTTTTGGGACAAATCCAATTAAAATTATTTTCAAAAGCTTCATACAATCGCAAGAGTTTGCTAGGTATAGGTATCTCGGTTCCCTCATTGTTTGTACGAATAACTTTTATAGGTGAACCCAGCTTATTAAAGCGCTTAAGAACTTTCCTAGCTTCAATGGCAACATCTTTAAATTCTAAGCGCAAAGTTTCCAAGATAAAAGCTTTCTTTTCAGGATCCTCAATTTCATGAAGCTTAAGGAACATGTGTTGCATAAAAGGATTAAGGCTAGCAAACCTAGCTTCCAACATGTGAATTAAATAAGCAGAAGCAACTTCAATACTAGGAGCAAGCTCAACCAAAGATTTTTCCTCAACTTCCTTATGCATACTAATGTGATTAAAGAACTTCTCAATGTTACTTTTTCCAATAATTGAACCACTACCTACTGAGAGGTCCTCCAAAACGTACTTAGGGAACAACATAATGAACTAAAGTAAAGAAATAACAACTACCAAGGATTCTAATTTTTTTTGGTTTTTTTATAAAACTAATGCAAGTAAAAATAAAGTAAAGCAAAACTTAAAACAAAGTAAAGGATGTGCGTGCAAAAACTCCACTCGCAGAAGTCTTCTACTTCCTCCTCGGCAACGGCGCCAAAAAAGAGCTTGATTGCTGGTAGATGGCGCCAGAAAAGAACTGGTGCCTAGTTGAATGACCAGCCCGTTGGGAACCCCAAGAGGAAGGTGTGATGAATATAGCAGCAAGATTTTCCCTCAGTTAAGAAACCAAGGTATGTCGATCAGGAGAGGAGCAAACAAACGACTGAAGGTGATGCTGACTGGCCTAATAACACTCCAACAAGGGCGCCATTTACGACACTTGTTGACTCGTCTTCAACCAATAGCAATGCTGAACCTGCACACAACACAACCAAATACTTTGTTCCCAACTTACGATGAGGTTGTCAATCTCACCGGTTTGCTTGAAACAAAGGGTATGAGCGTATCGAGTGGAAAGTGATAATAGTATGCGAGTAAAGTAAACAGTGCGAGTAAAGTAAACATGTGATAGCAATATAAAGGAAATAGGACCGGGATCCACAGTTCACTAGTGGTGTCTCTCCATAAGATAAAATAATACAAGCTGGGTAAACGAATTACAGTTGGGCAATTGATAGAATAAAGATAACGTGCATATGATGAGAGGATCACTATGAGTTTTACTCTGGGCATTACAACAAGATACATAGACCGCAATCCAACTGCATCTATGACTAATAATCCACTCACGGGGATGTCGTCCGAACACCCCATGAGTATTAAGTTGCGAACAACAGATAATTGCATTAAGCAAAGTGTGTAATGTAAACAAAGCATATGCCGTCGAGCATATGAATGTTGTTTTCCCCCTAGTAGCAATAGCACATCTACAACCTTAGAGGTTTCTGTCACTCCCCCAGATTAAATAAAGGCATGAACCCACTATCGAGCATAAATACCCCCTCTTGGAGTCACTAGCAACTACTCGGCCAAGATAGCTACTAACAACGGAGAGCATGCAAGATCATAAACAACATAGAGATAACAAAAGATAAATTTCAGTACTTCAACTCAAGCATAACACCAATATTTATCGGATCCCAACAAACCAAACATGTAGAATTACATAACGGTGATCTCAATCATGTAGGGCAGCTCATGAGATCTAAACATGAAGCACATGGTGGAGAAGACAACCATCTAGCTACTGCTATGGACCCATAGTCCAAGGTAGACTACTCACTCATCGCTCCGGAGGCAAGCATGGCGATGAAGAAGACCTCCGGTGGCGATTCCCCTCTCCGGCAGGGTGCCGGGAAGAGCTTCTGGACCCTCCCGATCTTCAGGTCGACGGCGGTGACGGATCACGATGTGTTCTGGAAAACTGATCGGGTACTTAGGTTTTTCTCGTCGGGGGGTCTTTATAGGCGAAGGGGCATCGTCAGAAGTGGACCGAGGCGGTCTCACACATAGGGGGCGCGGCCCAACCCCTGGCCGCGCCGCCCTAGTGTGAGGCCACCTCGTGGCCCCACTCCGTCTCCTCTTCGGTTATCTGGAAGCTTCGTTAAAATTCTGGGCGACTGGCTTTGGTTTTGTCCAATTCCAAGATTATTTCCTGTGTAACTTTTCTGAAACACAAAACAACAGAAAACAGGGAACTGGCACTGTGGCGACTTGTTAGTAGGTTAGTTCCGGAAAATGCATAAAAGTGCCATGAAGTGTAACAAAACACTAAGCAAATGGTGTAAAAACAAGCATGGAGCATAAAAAATTATGGATACGTTGGAGACGTATCACTGAGCCAACAATTTCTATGGACTCTTAGAAGCAGTCCTGGTTTGTAACCGCATGAGGGAGTACTCTTAGAGGTGGTCGTGATTTCAGACCATCTAAGCTAGATCTCTGAGCCGGTTTTCTATCAGGATCGACTCTAATTCTAGAACTTTTTGAGGAGGCAGTTGTTTCAAACCGGCTCCAATATTTTTAGAGACGGTCGTAAATTTACGGCCGTCTGAAGTGTTTGTGCAGAGGTGTATTTTGTAAAACCTGGGGTATGCCGCCTCGAGAGGTTGTCTCTAAGTAGCGAGTTTGTACTAGTGGATGCACGTGCCTTGATGGACTCACGTAGGGTGGGGCACCATCTGGTGGCATGGTGGCATTGATGGTTGGTCTGGTGAGGAGCTTCGCTTCAGTCTATCACCCTGGAGATGGGTTGGCGAAAGGTGGAGGAGGTGACTCCTGGAGAATGCGCACAAGATGCTATCTCTGGGTTGTGTCGGTGAGTCGGCGTTCGTGGTGATCGGGGCACAAGGCCCCATGTTTATCCTTTTATGTTGTACTAGTTTGGTGTTGCTTTTGGTGGCTCCAGTTTATGTGATTGTTGTAAGACTTTTTTTCGAATGTTATTGTATAATTGAAATAAAAGAAGGACATATGCATCATTTGATGAAGAGGGTGGGAGAGTCCCTATTTCAAAAAATCTGAGTCATTCTATGTTCGTCATGTTATTGCATGCATAATGTTGCAGCTCATAAAGTAAATCGTTTTGTTGTATTCTCTACTATAATATCCGTGTGGCAGGGTGTGTCTCCCTAGGGCGCATTCGTAGCCTTCATTTGATTTGGGGCTTAGTGGGGCTAGGCCCATCTTTTTCATTGCTCACTCAGAACAAGCCATGGGCCACATCTGGCATGTTGTTTGGTAGCTCGCATAGGATTCCGTTGCCCGATATATATGCAAGGCCTAGTTGGTTTGGTTACATACGAGCTCATCTTTAGCCTCACCATTTATCATATGGTAAGATTACAATACAAGAGTTGTGCGAAATGGTGAGGTGAACTTACCAGTAGTACAGATCAGGCCTTTTATGGCCCCCGTCGCAAATGAAAAACCTGTGCTGTGTGCGATGTGATTTATCGCATACGGGCCAAGAAACATACCGTCTGCCTGACACCCGGGCGGGCTCCAGCATGGGCACAACGCAAACGACGATATTTAGGAAACAATGTGTGGAAATATCACACGCGGGTCCATTACTGATCGTCACTACCGTCACATGCAGCTTTCTATGGGATGTCGTGTGCTTTCATTTCATGATGCTTACGCTATGTCAATCGTTTCCTTTTTCCTGGTCCATCACTAACGCGGAAGCCACATTAATCGTGTGTGTGTGTTCCCAAGGTTGCCTCCTCGTATTCCGATCATCGTGTCCGATCACGCCTTCCTCTAGCCTTCCATGTACGCACTGGCTGCGGTGGAGCTTCCTTGGCTAGTCGCCTGAAATCCAGCGCCACCGTGCTCACATTGATCAACAAAAATGATACGGTATTGTAGACTGATTAACGCGATATAAAATATTAAGATCAATTATGAGACGAGATCAGCACCCCATCCACAGTCCTAGAATTCTCCTCTTGTTCTGTCCATTGTTCTACTGCATCAAAATCCAGAGACCAAGTGCTAGCTATGGCATCTGTACCCAGGAGGAGGCTGTACTATTTTGTTGAGAAAGGCATCCAGTTCAGGGTGATGGTCACTCCCCAAGCATCGCGTGTGGAGAGGTGGATATGTCGTGTGCAGCGGGAGTTTCTCGACCACACACCGGACAATTCCATGTGTGTTGGCCTGGACTGTGAGTACACCGATGTAGTGAAGAATGTGAAGCAGAAGAACCTTCCGCTAGAGAAGAAGCAATGTGCTGCCATCCTACAACTCTCTGTGGCGTCTGAGACTCTGGTCTTCTAGATATGACATGCGGATGCAGTTGATACGTCTCAAACGTATCTATAGTTTTCGATGCTCCATGCTCGTTTTTACACCATTTGCTTAGTGTTTCATTACACTTCGTGGCATTTTTATGCATTTTCCGGAACTAACCTATTAACAAGATGCCACAATGCCAGTTCCCTATTTTCTGCTGTTTTTGTATTTCAGAAAAGTTACACAAGAAATATTCTCGGAATTGGATGAAACAAAAGCCGAACGTCCAGATATTAAACGAAGCTTCCAGAACACCGAAGAGGAGACGGAGCCGAGCCAGGGGCCAGCCTCACCATGAGGGGGCGCGGCCCAGCCCCTGGCCGTGCCTCCTATGGGTGAGACCACCCTGGTCCACCTCCGACGCTGCCCCTTCACCTATAAAGACCCCCCGACGGGAAAAACCTAAGTACCCGATCAATTTTCCAGAAACACATCGCGATCCGCCGCCGTCATCGACCCGAGATCGGGAGGGTCCAGAAGCTCTTCCCGGCACCCTGCCGGAGAGGGGAATCGCGACCGGAGGTCTTCTTCATCGCCATGCTTGCCTCCGGCGTGATGAGTGAATAGTCTACCTTGGACTATGGGTCCATAGCAATAGCTAGATGGTTGTCTTCTCCACCATGTGCTTCATGTTTAGATCTCGTGAGCTGCCTTACATGATCGAGATCACCGTTATGTAATTCTACATGTTGTGTTTGTTGGGATCCGATGAATATTGGTGTTATGTTGAGTTGATGTGCTAAATCATATATCTTATGTTATCTCTATGTTGTTTATGATCTTGCATGCTCTCCGTTATTAGTAGCTATCTTGGCCAAGTAGATACTAGTGACTCCAAGAGGGGGTATTTATGCTCAATAGTTGGGTTCATGCCTCCATTTAATCTGGGGGAGTGACAGAAACCTCTAAGGTTGTAGATGTACTGTTGCCACTAGGGAGAAAAAAACATTCTTATGTCCAAGGGCATATGCTTTGTTTACATTACACACTTTGCTTAATGTAGTTATCTGTTATTCGCAACTTAATACTCATGGGGTGTTTGGACGATATCCCCGTGGGTGGATTATTAGTCACAGATGCAGTTGGATGGCGGTCTATGTATTTTGTTGTAATACCCAGAGTAAATCTCATAGTGATCCTCGTGACATATGCACGTTATCTTTACTCTATCAATTGCCCAACTGTAATTTGTTTACCCAGCATGTGTTATTTATCTTATGGAGCGACACCACTAGTGAACTATGGACCCCGGTCCAATTTCCTTAATATTGCTATCACCTATTTACTTTACTCGCACTGTTTACTTTCTCGCATACTACTATTGTTTTCCACTAGATACGCTCATACCTTTGTTTACAGCAAACCGGTGAGATTGACAACCTCATCGTAAGTTGGGAGCAAAGTATTTGGTTGTGTTGTGTGCAGGTTCCACGTTGCTACTAGTTGAAGACGCACTAACAAGTATCGTAAACGGCGCCCTTGTTGGAGTGTCACTAGGCTAGCAAGCATCACCTTCTTGAGTTTGGCTTTTCCTGGACTGACAAACCTTGGTTTCTTACTGAGGGAAAATTTGCTGCTGTACTCATCATACCTTCCTTTTGGGGTTCCCAACTGGACGGTGAAATTACATCAACACCGTGCCGCATCAAGCTAATTTTCTGGCGCCGTTGCCGGGGAAAATGAAGACTTCTGCAAGGGGAGTTTCGCACGCATATCCTTTACTTTGTTTTAAGTTTTGCTTTACTTTATTTTTACTTGCATCGTTTTATCAAAAATACAAAAAAATAGTTTCCTTTATAGTTGTTATTTCTTTACTCTTACTTCATTATGTTGCTTTCTAAGTACGTTTTGGAGGACCTCTCAGTAGGTAGTGGTTCTATTATTGGGAAAAGTAACATCGAGGAGTTCTTTAATCATATTAGTATGCATAAAGATGTTGAGGAAAAATGTTTGGCTGAGCTTGCTCCTAGTTATGAAGTTGCTTCTGCTTATTTAGTTCACATGTTAGAAGCTAGGTTTGCTAGCCTTAATCCTTTTATGCAACACATGTTTCTTAAGCTTCATGATATTGAAGATCCCGAAAGAAAGCTTTTATCTTGGAAACTTTACATAGAGAATTTAGAGATTTTGCCATTGAAGCTAGGAAAGTTTTTAAGCGTTTTAATAAGCTTGGCTCGCATGTAGAGGTTGTTGGTACAACCAATGAAGATTTCAGAGTACCTATACCTTGTAAACTTGCAGGAATTCAAGATGCTTTGGAAAAGAATTTTAATTGGATTTGTCCTGAATTTTTTTTTGATGAAAGTAGTGTACCAAAGCGTGATTACAAGGGATACTCAAAAACTCATTTGGACACAGTTCAATTTATTATTGAAAATACTTCTACAATTGATCTTAATGCCTCTTTCGAAAATACTTGATTTGCACTTTCTGCGCCTAGCTCAAAGGCGTTAAAGAAAAGCACTCTTGGGAGATAACCTATTGTTTTACTTTCAGTACTTTTTCTTTTATTTGAGTCTTGGAAGTTATTACTACTATAATAACCGTTCCTTATCCTTTTTATTTCGTTTTTGTGCCAAGAGAAGCCTGTAATTAGAGTGACGTAAGATTTGGGGATGTTGCTGTCCTAAAACAGATTTCAGTGCTGCACCGTAAAAATTCGTGAAAATTCTCAGAATATCTTTTTGACCTGCGATTTCTTGTGCACATGCCCCAGGTTATATCCAAACTTTCATTAGTTATACACTTTTTTATTTGAGCAACATAAAACCCTTGAAAAAATCGACCTTTGTCAGCTATTCTGTTTGACAGATTTCTGCCACTATATGTGTTTGCCTCTTTATCGCTTTCTTTTTGAGTTCTTTTGATCACGGAACTTTTTGGGAAGTTGCTATAGTAGTATACGCTTTATATGTGGTGGTTTTGAGTTGAAATCTGAAGCAAAAATGGGTTGATTCATTATTATGCTTACACTAATATTGCTAATAGAATTGTGTTCAGTTTTGTATGAAGGAAGTTTTCAAGTGTAGGGATTGGAGAATTATGAGATGAGTTGAAGAATGGACAAAAGCTCAAGCTTGGGGATTCCCATGTCACCCCAAGAAATATCCAAGAGGTACAAGCGTCAAAGCTTGGGGATGCCCCCGAGGCACCCCTTCTTCATCGGCAAAAATCAGGTCACCTTTCAACACACTATATTTTTATTGCTTCATGCATTATGCATTTTTCTTGGAGCGTCAGTTGTCTTTAGTTTTCACTTTTGTTTAGTTTTGTTTGCTGCAATAAATGGTTGGACCCCAACAAATTTCTTTTGGAGAAGTTGCCTTGCTTTTCATTTGCCAAGAACACTCTGTTTTTTACTCTTATCGTTCAATGAGTGTTCTCTTTTTCTAGAACTACGTTTAGCTTTCGTTTCTGGCCTTGATTTTTGTTTAGATCTTACTATATCTTTATATCAAGGTGTATTTTGACCTCTGGTCCATGTTGGTTTTCATCAAAAGAGTTGTTTCAAAAAGGTTCGAATGGTGTTGGAGAAGAGAAAAAAAATTATGCAAAAATGTGGTACAAAAAGTAGCTAGTTTAGACTGCGGCTTAGACTTTTGCATGTCGTGCTTGATGTCTTTTTGATAGTATGCTTAGTGGTTTTGCTGCAGCATGACTTGTCTCAAATAACTGAGATTGCTTAATGAGGCTTTGAAAAAATCATGCGTTGTTTTAGTTATTTGGAAGCATTATTTTGGTTTTCTCCTTTGATGCTTTATTTGGGTTGACTTGGCGCATGCTCACACATGTTAGACTCATACAAAGTCGCCATAAGCCTCTATGATCATTTAGTTTTTGACTTTTGATGCCATCTTATGCTTCTTTTAATGTTGCTTTGTCGCTTTGCATGATTATGACCGTTATTGCTCTCTTAGTTGGTCGCTCCCAGTCTTTTGCTAGCCCTCATTTTGTACTGAGTATGAGCTCTACTCGTGCATCCAACTCCCAAAAACCAAGTTGTTCCAATGTGTCCACCATACATACCTATTAGCAATATGCTATTCCAAAATACATTTGACTTGCTTTTATCTATCCTTCAAATTAAACTCTTTTTGGTGTTATGCGAAAATTGGTCAGTAAAGCTCTCACGAACCTGATGGCACTCTTTACTTTTCTCGTTCTAAAAAATTTGACATTGTGGCTCTCTTATGTTGAGTTGTTATGCTTGCAAGTTGTAAGTTGGAAATTAGCCCAACCATGCCGTCATGGGGCAAGCTTTCAACATTGCACTTCTTATTTGAGTTGATATCGTGATTTTTTGTTTATGGATACTCGCGATGTGAAATAATTTGGGAATCTAGCGGGATCATGGAGTTTGTATATGTGTTAGAGAAATGCCTGGGCCGCTAATCTAAGCCATGCATAATTCATGGTGGAAATTTACAGCATGCTCATAGTGAACATTCGACGGCGCATCTCATAATAAAAAGCTATACCAATGGTAAATAAAAGAGATGTCGAGGTGTTCATTGTCTGTTTGTCCTGTCATTTTGATGTGGGCTTGTTCCATGTCATCGGGCACGGAGGTACCCCGTTGGCGGTTCTCGATGATACGTGTATACTTACAATGACAAGAGCTTGCTTGGGACTCTAAGTCGAGTAGCATGAGGTTTCGGTATTCGTACTTCATGGGAAACGAGGTTTTCAAATTATGATTTGTCAATCATATGCTTCATAATTGTACTCGCATTAACTTTAACTATTCAAGATGCTTATGATGGGGGAAATGAGAGCTCAAAGCTAGTAAGTACCATAATTTTTGAAGGTTTATAAAACTTGGAATCACTGCTTCCCTCTGCGAAGGGCCTTTCTTTTCCTTAATATTGCTATCACCTATTTACTTTACTCGTACTGTTTACTTTCTTGCATACTACTATTGCTTTCCACTCGATACGCTCATACCTTTGTTTATAGCAAACCGGTGAGATTGACAACGTCATCTTAAGTTGGGAGCAAAGTATTTGGTTATGTTGTGTGCAGGTTCCACGTTGCTACTAGTTGAAGACGCACTAACAAGTGTCGTAAACGGCGCCCTTGTTGGAGTGTCACTAGGCTAGGAAGCATCACCTTCTTGAGTTTGGCTTTTTCCTGGACTGACAAACCTTGGTTTCTTACTGAGGGAAAATTTGGTGTTGTACTCATCATACCTTCCTCTTGGGGTTCCCAACTGGACGGTGAAATTACATCAACACCGTGCCGCATCAGCAGTGCCAGATCTCCTAAGGGACTTCCTGAACAAGTCAAGTATGCCGCTCTAGATGCTCGCCTAGGATTCGAGATTGCTAGAAAGTTCTTTCAATTTGCTGGGTACAATACCCATGTTGCCCAATGTAGCTCTTCTTGAATAAGTTTGATTATGTATTACATGGGCAATCTATATGTTATATATGAAGTTATATATTTTGAATTTAGTTCATAGCAAACAATTTTCTAGTAATTAGCCGTATGCGATTATTTGCGTCACACACAATTTTCATCATAGACTCCATGTGTGATATTTACTGACGCAAACAGTTCTCGGTCATCAATCGTATGCGATATGTGACTATCGTTTAAAAGTGCACACACTTCCTCTGAAATGAACGTGTGTGAAGAAGGCCCATAAGGGCCTAGCAAGACTAACCCTACCTTACTCCTTATCTATGAGCTGCACACCAGCGGTCCCCATCCCGTCACTTGCATTCCACAACAGCCACACTCTTCTTCAAGACCAGCAGGGACCCCGGTCGGCCGGTCTCACTGCCGGCGACGACCACCACAGCTCCGTCTCTAATAAGGATCTTCTCGGTGGCGGCTTGCTCGCCATTGTCTCGTGCCCACCCGCGCAGTCGTAGGCTCCAGGTGCCACAGAGAATGCCGGTCAAGCCGCCTCGTCTTCGCGAGCTTACACGTGTGTACGTGATGCCTCCCCAGAGGTATATGTTGTTAGCATGCATTTTTACTTATATATAGTACGGATCTTCTATCTAGGCACTGTTAGCAAGGATGGATCCATTAGAATATAGTGCGGATCTGCTATGTAAGCCCTACTAGCAAGGCCGCATCCATTAGAATCGTGCGGATCTACTATGTAAGCATTGTTAGCAAGGCTGGATTCATTAGAATATAGTGCAGATCTTGCTATCTAAGCACTATTAGCATGGTGTGGTATGGTATCTTTTGGATCTTTCTATGAGATTTTACATTACTACTGTTTCCGGTTTTTTTATAATAGGTTCGATAATTTGGTGGCACTGCATAAGAATTGGAAAGCCTCAGTTTTGTTGAATTGCTGCTATGTAAGAACACAAATCATTTGAACTTGCATTTATTTTATCAACTTTAACATCAATGTTCTAGTTCTAATGATTTTATTGTGCAATTTTTCCTACTATGAGTGCTACATCCAAATTAGGGTTAGTGAGAATGCACACATATGGGTTGGCTGTGCCATCTCATATGCTTTTTAATGATGCAACACCCGCATCGATATCATTGAGTTTATATCTTAAGAAACCAAATTGATATAATTTTGATTGCCACTTATTTACTTGTCTGTTGTACTTAAACAAATGAGATGCATATCATCATCTCAGCTGTGTCCCAGACCGTCCATCACCTTTCCGAGGTTTGAGTTCACTGCAAAGTGTTGCCTATATTTTACAAAGGTGACGAGAAGATTGAAGATTGAAGTGAAGGTTTAACAAGGGATGCCACCAGATATGATGCATCATTGCCAGCAGAACCTTTGTTCACAAAACGAAGATGTAACCAAAAAATAAACAACAACTAGCTAGCTCATTTATATTGCTAGGAATTCAATGTATATCAAAATTCATGTACATGTTGTGTATGAAATACGTGGAAATTCAAGCACATGAGGTGTATGAGATGTACAATAAAAACATTTTTTTTGCAATACTGATTAATGGTATACTGGTATGCAATAACACACACGACAAGTTGTGCATAAGACGGTCGCGATTTACTTTAATCCCGACGGTTAAGTACAAATAACCGTGTACGATCTCCTACTAACGATGTCGAAAGCCATCAAGTTTGCACACGATTCTGGACCAAAGCCGTATGCGAATGGTTACCTATCGCACATGGTTTAAAAAACTGTTTGTGTTGGTCGGCTTCATCGCACACCCATGCATAGCGATGGTTTAGTCACCGTGTGCGATGGGTCGATTTGGCCATGTGTGAAGACCTGATATGTACTAGTGTACTCATCAAATGAAATTTTAAATGGTTGAGCGTGTGCGACGAGTTTGACAAAATTTATTTAAAATTGAAAACAAAAAATTTACAATTTATGACCGACAAAACTCGAAGCCGATTGTCGGAATAGATTCATATCATTGACGAATACCTTATTTATGTACACCTTACTCTGATTTGAAGCACGGTTACATTAATTACAAGAGCACTATGTAAGACTTTATTCAACTGAAGAAGCAACTGACACACATAGTAGCACATAGCATTTATAGTATACTACCGAGCTCTTTATCTATCCGTCTATGTCCATTTTTTTTGAAAAAATTACAATATGAAAATAGTGCGTAATGGTGAGGTGAACCTACTCCTCAAAGGAAATTTCAAATGGTTGAGTGTGTGCGACGAATTTAGTAAAATTTGCTTAAAACTCGAAATATGAAATTTACGCATCACAGCTGACAAAACTCTAAACCGATTGTCGGAATAGATTCATATCATCAAGACACATCATTCATGTACATCTTATTTTGATTCGAATCAGAATTATGTTGGTTATAAGAGTATTATGTGAAGCAGTGTAAAGGAGAGTGAGTATAAACAACTCACCTACCACCCCAGCTATCCCCACATGCCGACCAGATAAAAGAACGGGCCAGGCTTCACCAAAATGGCCTAATTCGGGTAGTTCTTCCGGGCCAAGCCTAAAAGTGCTTTAAGAACCGTGCCATGCGATAACCATGGAACCAGGCTAGAGGAGCTCAGGAATCCAAACAGCCCATTTTCATCCATCTGCATGCTACCGATCGGGGTGATTTTGTTTGCGGTCACCGAGTTCCTTGGCACAGGCTCACAGGTACATTTGTTGCTTATAATAGACGCCATTTGAAAAGTTGGGTAGGTAATTCCTCAGAGGGCCCATTCTGAACGAAATGAGGGCAAACCAAATATTGCCGTGACTTCTCCCGTTTTGGGCCCATTGCGGTCCCGCATGTCAGTATTTCTCCGTTATGTGCCGAGCGAGTGGGTCCTGCTTGTCAGGTGTCTCCGTTATGTTGCCTCGTTAGTTGACAGTATGTCAACTCCACCTGCAACTCTCAGTACGAACAAATCTCCTTTCTTGTCCTTCCAACCCTAGACCCCCCTAGGTCGGAGTCGAATTCCGGCGGTGGCGCATGTCTACCAGCAGGAAACGAGAGGCACCATCGCCACCAGGAGCGGCGATTGCTGGAGCTGCAAGCCATGAAAGCAACCAGATATCTTGCAACAAGCCAGCAGAGGGGAGCAGCGAGAAGCGGAAAGCATGCCCGATGGCGGTGGCGCCGCCGACCAAGCGAAGAGCTGGCCCGACGGTGGCGCCGCCGTCGGGCAAGATTTCCTATTCTCGCTGCTCTCTGCTGCTGGCTTGTTGCAAGATATCTGGCTGCTTTCATGGCTTGCAGCTCCAGCAATCGGCGCCGCCGACCAAGAGCAATCGGAGCGGTAGCCCTCCGGCGTCGCTAGCGCGGCACCGCCTGTAGATTGGAGGAAAAGAACAAATCCCAAAGATGAACGGAATTGGGCCTTCTACTGTCAGTGTGAGCGCCAGAAAGCAGAGGTGAATATTTCAGATCCAACTCTTACATCCCGATAGCACTAGGATGTTTTATGGAACGGCAGGAGTAACTGTCAGTATCTGAACAATTGCAGAGAAGAAACTGACTGATTTTTGTCATATGTTTTCCGAAATTGTGGTATTATTTTGTATGCAAGTAATCCTCAATCTCTATCAAACCAACCAACATGCAAACCCAGATTTTTTATCTTATGGAAGTCATCTCAAATTATGTTCAGATCTGAAGGCTCCAATTTATCCAAAAGCAAAAAACATACTTTTTGTCTTATGTTTTCCCAAATTGTGGTATGATTAGAGAGAAGCAACTAATTTGTATCTTTTGTTTCCCAATATTTTTGAGACAGCGATGATTTAGAGAACACATACAAATAAATGTCCGAGTGCATCAGTACATTGCTAGATTAGATTATGGCTTGGAGAGGTGTGTGGCTTTGCAGTCTGTGCAAATGAATGTGAATTGCAGTGAGATTGTGTCTGTTTCGCAGCTTGTTGACATTCTTCACGCTAGGATTCCTTGGGGATCCAAACAGAAGGCTAAGTTTGTGTGGATGAACATGAATCAGGTGTATGAACAACTTGAGCACTCCCATCAGTTGTTGCAGATTTGGGAGAAGTATAAAGGTACTCGTCAGTTGGACCTCTTTGTTATGGTAGATGATGTTGATGCACCAGAACCACAGTTAGGTGCCAAAGGTGTTGATCCAGATGGTGGTGCTCCCAATGGTATGGATGCTTGCAAACTAGCAGCTATTGACCATTCACAACTGTATCTAATTGCTTTGCAAGTGGATCCTTACACTGCAGTACTAGATGATGGCCAAGAATTTGCTGTGCAGAACGATCATATGGAAATAATGGTAGATCCCAAGACAGTTAGTGTTGACCAGATTCTTGAGCAGCTAAAGTAGAGATGTCCTTGGGGCCCTAATCAGCAGGCACGTTTATGTTGGTGGCACTTTAAGAAGAGGGATTTCATCGAAATTGTTAAAGATGACGATCTCATGCAGGTTTTCCGAAGGAAGAAATTGAGTAAGAATGTATTTTTTGTTGTTGCAATTTTAGAAATGGTTGGAGATGATGAGACTGCTGTAGAGCTGTCATCTTGAAGTTTTGAGCTTCCCGCTTCATAGGTGATGATATGTTACAGTGAGAAGTGCAACCCAATTCTGGTCACTATTTAATTCATCTCCTTCATTCTGCATCACTCTGTAAATGTTTGTGAGTGTGCTGTAGCTGCTCTATGCAATAAGCTGTTGTATCTTAGAAAATGTTGTATCTCATATTGTCTGCCTCAAACTTCTTCTGAAAACTAGTATCAATTTGTAATTTTATTGTAGAACTATGTTGAGAGAATGTAATAAATTCATTTCTAGGAAAAAAAAGGCTGGAGAACTGCATTGCAGATCTCTTGAAGCAAGCAGCAGTTAATAAGGACAAGTTAGATAGATTGAATCAAATTTTAGATGAATAAGTTATGTGTATGTAATTCAGCATTTCAAGTTATCTAAAAGCAATAGCGTACCTACAACAATTGCTTCCATATAACAGAGAGCTTTAACGCAACATCATAGTTCAGTTAACATTTCACTACTAGTTCAGATAACATAAGATTCAGGCTAGTTAACTCACAGTTCAGACATACAGGACGATGAAACGTAGCGCACAGACTACATCGTATCTCCTCTTACTTGGAGGCAATCTCATCCCGCTGGAGGCGCTCGAACTCATTGATCTTGGCTTTCAGCATGATATTCTCTTTCTTAACAGCCTCGAGCAGAGTGGCTGCTTTGCGAGTTCTCTCGGTCATCATCTTCAAGTGATCTCTGGACTTGTCTCTGGCCTCATAGGCTACCACGGTCCTCTCGCTCTGCTTGATCTGCTCTTTGAGGCCCTTGGTGATTTGCACACGAAGGTCGCTGCACGTGGCATTTAGCTTCAGATTTTCCTCCTCCAGCGCCTTGATGGTCAACCTATCCTTGTCCAGGAACATTTTCATCTGCTCCTGCGTCTTCACAAGGTAGTCCATATGCCCCGATAGCAAGGCTTTCACAACCGTAAGCTTGTCAACCTCATGCGCCAAAGTTTGGGATTTCTCCTTCTCCTGATCCAAATGTGAGCCTAGGCTAGCACAGTGCAGCTCGAGGGAATGTTTCTCGGCCAGTTGGCTCTGTATCTTGACATTCAGTGCGGCCACATCTGCCTCAATCTTCTCCTTCGCTTCCTGCACCGGAGTTTAGGGCATGCAATAAAAGAAATCAATGCTAATACTTCCTGTTCACAAATATTCAGGGGCGGAGCTGCATATGGTTTGCATGGTGCACATGCACCAGGGACAAAGAGAATTTTACTAGCTATTGGGTCCAATTTTTGCTATGTGCACCAGATAAATTCTTTATCAGTGCACTAGGGCTAACAATTTCACATTCAGAAACTGCCCAAACAAGCATGCACATGCATATATGTGCACATGTCACATTTCACCTAGATTGTTGTTAGTGTGCACTAGGATATTATTTCCCTAGCTCCGCCCCTGCAAATATATAGTTATTTTTATAGTTTTCAAAGTAAACTAGATACGGTAAACAATGAGTGAATCTATACAATGAATCTATATAGATCTACATGCGTAGCACCTAGCCGCATTGCCAAAGGTAGGTTATGAACAATGGTAAATAGGCTTGATCACGAAGTAGACTAGATGGCATGCGATTACCTTGCATAGCCGGGGAATGGGCTTGATCAGGAAGTCCATTGACGGGTCCAGGGTCTTCATGGGCAGCTTCTTATTCGTGGATTTTGGGGGCCTAAAAAATCAAATAGGTTACGAAGTTGGAAAGAACAAACAAACGGAAGATCAAGGCGTTGTTAACCCACCCGGGGGAGACAATGTCCCCCTCGTCCGTTGGTGCGCAGAAAGAGAGGACGGCTTCGGCCTGACTGATTAGGCTGCTTGCATGGAGATCTGCCTGACGGCGGGTTAACTCCTTCCTCTCCGCCGCCCTAGTCTTGACCCCATCGGTCTTCAACGCTGGTCGGGTCCGCTTCTTGCGAGGCATGGCTTCGTCGTAGAATGGATGGAGGGGCAAGGAAGTCAGGACGAAGAAGAGGAAGTGGGTTTCTGCAGAATAGTGCTACCCAGTCAAGGACCAGCTTCAGCTGACCACCGTGTCCTTGCCTCCTGGGCACCATCTCAAGCAATCTCGGTCGTCCGTTTGAATCTAAGCGTAGCCCTTGGTACCTTGTTGACGAAGGGTCACCGTAGGTCGAACGAATAGGAAGCAGTAACCCCTTGCTTTTTCACTGCGCACTGCCACGATGGGACTAGGCATTGAACTCAATGGGACTCTGCATTGGGTCCCAGCTAAGCGGCGACATGACGCGCACGCCCAGGCGTACATGTACATCTATCTCCTCACCCGGCGTGCATCCATGCCCGTGATTTTTTTTTGGCCATGCATGACATGTTTGGTATTTTTCTAGGTGATGCATCACTCACCATGACTCCATGCACTATTTTTCCATTTTTTTGATTTTTTCTGAATTCCCCAGGCCCCCCTTCGAGATCTAGGTCAAACTCGCGGTGCCATCGATGTCTGCCAGGTGGGGTGGGAACTATGGTTTGGCCTTGGTTCTAGGGTCCCCCAAGGGACCTCCCTGTATTTTCTCCCTATTTTTCTGGTGTGCATTTCTTGTAGCCCTAGTGCAAAATTGGATTTAGGGCAAAAATAATTCATTATATGGAAGAAGGCCGAGATAATTCCTAACCTCCTGGATGTGGCACCCCTGGTAGGTCCCCCACCCATGAAAATTAGAGTGGTGATGTTTTGCACACTGCCCTTGGTGGCCCCTTCACAAAAAAGCACCTGTTTTGACCCCTCCGGCCACCTGAAAAATGGGAAATGCATTTTTTATGTAGAAACTGAAAAAAACACTAGTTGCAAAAGTTGTTGGGAATGCAAAGATGCACATCTCCACCAAAAATGGGACCATGGTTCCACAGTTTGCTGTGGAACTTGCGCAAACCATGGTCACCTGGCAAGGAAGACCAAGAGTACTCCTGCCTGGAAGCACCTCTCTGTGAGAGAGTCCACCTGTGAACCCTTGGGATGGCATGTTTGGTATTTTTCCTAGGTGATGCATCACTCACCATGACTCCATGCACTGTTTTTCCATTTTTTTTTTGATTTTTTCTGAATTCCCGAGGCCCCCTTCGAGATCTACGTCAAACTCGCGGTGCCATCGATGTCTGCCAGGTGGTGTGGGAACCATGGTTTGGCCTTGGTTCTAGGGTCCCACACCCCCAGGGGACCTCCCTGTATTTTTCCCCTATTTTTCTGGTGTGCATTTCTTGTAGCCCTAGTGCAAAATTGGATTTAAATGGATTTAGGGCAAAAATAATTCATTATATGGCAGAAGGCCGAGATAATTCCTAACCTCCTGGATCTGGCACCCCTGGTAGGTCCCCCACCCATGAAAATTAGAGTGGTGATGTTTTGAACACTGCCCTTGGTGGCTCCTTCACAAAAAAGCACCTGTTTTGACCCCTCTGGCCACCTGAAAAATGGGAAATGAATTTTTTTATGTGGAAACTGAAAAAACACTAGTTGCAAAAGTTGTTGGGAATGTAAAGATGCACATCTCCACCAAAAATGGGACCATGGTTCCACAGTTTGCTGTGGAACTTGCGCAAACCATGGTCACCTGGCAAGGAAGACCAAGAGAACTCCTGCCTGGAAGCACCTCTCTGTGAGAGAGTCCACCTGTGAACCCTTGGGATGGCATGTTTGGTATTTTTCCTAGGTGATGCATCACTCACCATGACTCCATGCACTGTTTTTCCATTTTTTTGATTTTTTATGAATTCCCCAGGCCCCCCTTCGAGATCTAGGTCAAACTCGTGGTGCCATCGATGTCTGCCAGGTGGGGTGGGAACCATGGTTTGGCCTTGGTTGTAGGGTCCCACACCCCTAGGGGACCTTCCTGTATTTTTCTCCTATTTTTCTGGTGTGCATTTCTTGTAGCCCCAGTGCAAAATTGGATTTAAATGGATTTAGGGCAAAAATAATTCATTATATGGCAGAAGGCCGAGCAGTGCACATCCAAGTTGGTGACAGATGCACATGATGCTGTCAGGATGCCCTTATAGACAATGGAAAATGCACAAGTATCATTGACTGCAGTCGCTTCCCTTCCCTGTCCTCTTCTCCCCCCTTTCTCAGCCCCCACCCCCACTAAGGAGGATCTGGATCTACCCCTCTTCCTGGTCCGCTGCTGCCGCCCTCGCCGACGTTCGTACGAGCCACCGCCTTGGTCGCCATGACCCTCGGGGTAAGCTGCACCGCCTCGAGCTATGTGTTTGGTTTCGGATCTATGAATGGCCATTTTCTATCCGATTCGGTCGCTTTACATAAGTTAACATTGATTTTCTCTAGAACTCGTGGATGTGTAGGACCCCAAGGAAGCGGATCATGCCCCGCGAACCTGCGAAGACCCCACATTTCATGGTTTAGCATCGAGCTGTGAAGAACTTTGCCGCGTCCACAAACTTAAGCTGCTCAAGTGCGTCGCCTTCGAGGGGACTGATACAGGGTGAAAATTCTACAAGTGCTCACTGCAGAATGTGAGTCCTTCTATGTGCACGTTAGCAGTGGAAAAGCATCAAAGTTTACTTTAGTTGGAGATAATATTGCCTTGTTTAAGTTGATCTATTGCCTTGTTCAGATAAGATTATGTGCATGAGATTTTACCTTCAAACTTCTAACTGCAATTTTGTGGGCATGTAATTACACTGTTTCTTTCAGTTATACATAATATTATAGTTACCCTTTGTACGATCTTTGTCCTCTTCTATTACTACTCGTGTGTAAGTTGCTTACGAATTACTTGCTTCATTGATTACTATCTTGCCACTTAGTACTATCTTTTATGTGTATTTGCGTATAAATTACTTGCTTCACTGAGTACTATCTTGTGTTACGTAGGGGCAGGGTGAAAGCTGCAATTTCCCCTATGATTTTTCAGTTTATTGTTTGGTATAGTAATTAAAAGTAATTGGATGCACATGACTAACTTGCTGCAAGTAATTAAATAATTGATGCACATGACTAAATTGCTGCACATTTAATATTATCTTGCTGTACTTAGTTCTTTCATGTGTATTTGCGTATGAATTACTTGCTGCATTGAGTCCTATCTTATGTTACGTAATGGCATGAGCATTTTTCATTTCTTTTTCTATAGGAAGAGAACAACTGTGGGTTTGTTTCTTGGGTTGACCAAGAGTGGCCAGACAGACTAAAGAATGCAGTATCACGACTATGGGGATTGTACCATTCTAGCAATGCTGCAAGAAGTGCTGACAAAATTATACTAGCTGAGCTAGAGAAGAAGAATTCCGCTCTATGCGCTGAGAAGGCTGTGCTGATGGAAGAATCTGGTCAGCTGAAGGATAATTTGGAAATGCTGAAGAAAAATGTGGATGAAATGGAGAAAAAAATGAAGTTGCAGTGGGTGCTAAAGCGCGCACATGATGTTGTACGTATGTTGAACAGAGCGGGATGGAACGCCCAAACTGACAAGGTGAAAAGGATCAAGGCAATCATCGAAGAGCCATTGTTCGAAGAGGAGCCAAATGATAGAGCGTTAGATGAGGAGTTAGATCCTAAGACGAACCTTTGTTGAGCCATTGTTCGAAGAATCGCCAAATCATCAGTAGAGGTATCATGAGATTACCGTAGCTAAGAACTATTTGCTATCTGCTATTTGCTCGATGCAATTAGCACGAACCTATTGTTTAATGTTACCTAATGTAACCAATGAGTCACAATGATGAATTGCAAGTGCTATGTGCCATTTATTTATTTGTTTACCCATGGAAGGGAACTCCTCCATCTATGGCTACTGAACTAGTCGCCAGAGTAGAGTGAGCGATGATGACGCAACTGACATCTCTTGAGCACGCCTAGTCAGACTGCGGCGTGTCTCGTCAATTTACTTGCACTGTCAAATCTCATCCCGCTGGTATGCACAACTTGCTACCACGCGTTTGTTGCTTGGGTTTTTCCACTGGCCACGAATTCTAACCCTTATGACATGTGGCCCCATGTAGGCCCGGAACACTATTGACAAGTGGGGCCCCAGACACACGTCGGACCAAACCTTACCCAGACAAGTGGGTCCCCACATGCTTTGGATGATAAACCTGGACTAGTTTGTCTCACTCGTTTGTCTCATGGAGCAGGGGACCTCGATGAGAAGCATTTCAATGGTAAGATTTTGTTCTCTATTCCTTCCTCATGTCAGACGAGAGCAGATTTATTCCCCCTTGCACGCTATCTCCTTTTTTAGACTGTCGCTCTGCTGCCTATAGTCAAACAACGAGGGGGACCCAACAACGAGTCTCTATAATTGCTGCCTGGCAGTAAATGTACGTATATCCTTACCCACGATAGCAGCCTCTCGCTTACAAGTGGGCCGGAATACCGGGGCCCGCGGTGACATGTCGGTCTAGCGCTCTCTCAGAAACGAAACGAAGCGCCTGATTCAATTTCCAAAGCGCTAGACTTGCATTTACCGCGGCGTGCCTGCAAAACAATTGGATCCCCAACTTCCTTCTCTCTCAAAAACGAAGCGACGGGGGCGGCTCGCGTGGGGGGTTCAACTTCCAAAGCGCTAGACTGCATTTACTTACGCGGCGTGCCAGCGACCAGTCGCATCCACGAGAGGAAACCAAACCGCCAACATCTATATAACACATCGGTCTCATCGTCTCTCCCACCACCGGCCACTTCTTCCCGGGCACCCCTTCTTCCCCAATCTGCCGAAAAACCCCAAACCGCTCTACCACCGCACCACCAATCTCAGTCCTTAGTGCATCTGCAAGATGAAGCGTGTTCGCGAAGACGAGTCGCAGTCGAATGCGGTCGGAGGCTCTGGCGATGCACCCGCGGTCGTTGCCGCGGTGGCGGGCGAGTCTTCTTCGGGAGCACCAGCCGCTCCTCGGCGTGCCATGACCGTTGCGGCCTCCACCATACCGATCGTGGTCGCCGTCGATGAAGTAGAGATGGAGGACCCCATGGCTCCCACGGCACATCTGCGGAACCAGCATGCAGGCCAGGTCATCGTCGTGCCGGACGATGGCTACTACGCCGGCTATGACCCTGACTCCATCGAGTACATGGTTGAAGAAGACCGCAAAGAAGCAGAACCGTTCAAGGAGGAGGCCTCCGACGACAGCACCGAGGTTCTGAGCTGTTCTGATCGATCCCCTCTATTCGTCTTACTGTTCACATAGGGTTTCTTCATACAGTAGATTGATTTGTGCTGTCTAGATGATCTCCTCTGTTCCTTTTACTGTTCACAAAGGATTTGTTCGTAGAGTAGATTATAATAACAAGATTTTTGTTTGGGAAGAAATGATTGATTTGATGCATAGAATTTATAATTACCATTTTCTTTATGTGCTCCTTATTAATGTGATGATTCCATAGTGTGTATCAATTAGTATCCTGTTTTAGTGTAATGATAAATGCGTATGAAACTTAAATTCATCAGAGTCTTGTTTCATTCTAGTGCTTATGATTGGTCATATGATATCTATCAGTTAATAGTTATCAGATTAGATTATGAATGTGTTAATGCAGTTACCTTGCAAATGATTGATCAACACAACTGACTTAAATTCATCTGAGTCTAATTTGATTATAGAGATTATGATAACAAGATTTTTGTTTGGGAAGAAATGATTGTTCTGATGCATAGAATTTATAATTGCCTGCGCTTATTAATGTGATGATTCTATAGTGTGTCCTCGATTCATCAAATATTGGTCACACAACATTACTAGCGTCAAATATTGGTCACACAACATTACTAGCGTCTGTTAGTACTATCACCGCAACAATTTAGAATCATTTTGGCAGCATTGTTAGTTTTTTACAGCTTATTTCTTTTGATCTTTGTTGTGCTCCTATTTATCTCAATTCTTATGTATTTCAAAATTCACAGGACGACTCTGACAATGTGGGCCACGACAAGGAGGACAGGGACCGCAAGAGCCGCTTTGTTCTTAAGCAGCTCAAGAGTGGCAAGATCCCTTTCCGCAGGTACGGGGAGCTAACTTATCCATTCTGCGGCAAGGTCGTCACCAAGAACTTAGAGAGCATGATCTAGCACGCGAATGGCGTTGGCGTAGGCAGCAAGCAGAAGCACAAGGGCCACACCATGGCGAAGCATGCCGCCTATGGCAGATTCCTCGAAAAGTTCATCAAGGGTGGCCTCATCCCGGTTATCGGTCCTGCTGTTGGCCCTCATGTTCCGTTTCCATAAGATTAGTTTAAGTCCGTGTTGTCCCCCTAGAGATGAAGTAAAACTGTGTGATGTTTGAAGACTATGTTTTTATTATGTATGGTGGAATCTGGGCAATCATACCCAGATGTTTAAGACTATGTTAATGTATGTGGAGTTTGCTGTTGCATTACTGGTACCCACATGTCTATAAATTAAGCTTATTTTATTCAAACGGAAACAAAATTATCTGATCCAGCGGCTAGACGGACTAGATAGATGGCATCCAAAATCTAGATAAGAGAATGCACAGTGTAATAACATATAGAATAACATGTCATACAAGTTTTACAACTCAAGCCTTAATATATAGCATAAACTAGCCGATCAGAACTAGTACTAAAGCCTTAATATCTGGCATACAAGTTGAGTTGGTGCAGATGCATACACCACCAGATTAGTAGTTTAAGTTAACACTTAACTGGCTTACCTATCGGCACATTACTCATCAGATGGATAAATAGTACTTCCTTTTCATCTGGTTCTAGCTCGAACACAGCCATGTCATCAACAGACATGCGTGAGGTGGTCACAAGCATGCTCTAGTTAGTTGTAATCTGGGCACGACCATCGTTTCCCATCCGAAGCTTGATGTAATGCACATCCTGCTCAGTTTCACCTTCAGGTGCATACGGGTCATCGGCGCAGGCTGGCACCATAATATCTCCTGCTTCCAGGTACTGCTTGAGATAGAGCTGGCTATACGGCTTCAAAAATACCTGATATGATAGTATAGATACTAGGGTGTCATGCAGTTGAGCAAACACGTTAATATTCACTGTGCACAATGAAATATTACCATCTTTGACTTCCCTTTAGCTGTCAGAGACTTCTTGACAGAGCAGACATACAAAGGGATCACCGGATTATCACTATCAAGCCTCCGTGAGAGCAATTTGAGAAGGCCAATCCTTACATAAGACATTGGTACATCATTTCCGTAAACGATGTTATTTAGCTCCCAAGGTGCTAGGTCAGGAGCCCCCCTTTTATACCCCTAACGATGGGACCTACATGAATTATTTCATGAATGAGATATATGTCCTATCTCTCAAATTCTATAACCAGACATGTATAAGTTATTACCTTCATCAGTCAGCGCCGGTCCTAGATGGGTGTGGTACTGGTAAGTCCTGGGACTGTGCCCAATCACACAGTTCTCATCGTCGGAGGGACAGTCGTAGCATGCTTCATGACGTTGCATTGTAACCTGTAATTGTGTGAGGGACAGTTCATTATCATTTTAAAATAGGAACATGACAATATAACCAATAGCATTACATAGCTTTCAATAGCAATTTAAAAGCTCCACCAAGATCATGTCCTAACTATGTATAATCATTGGAATCCGACCTCATTGGAAAGATCTAAAAGCATGCCAATTTTGTGAAGAGTTCGCCTATGAATCCTTGGCATGCCATGTTTGGTATTTTTCCAAGGTACTACATCACATACAATGACTCTATGCGCTGGTTTTCCAATTTTTCAATTTTATTTGTATTTCTTTTGCTCACTTTTGAAATCTAGGTCAAACTCACGGTGCCGTAATCCCTAAACCCCATAACCCATCATATCTATTTACTTCTTATAAATAATCAATTATAAATCACCAAAAAGCATGATGTAGCTTGCAATGTTTTATATATAGCATGGCTAAGCTTTCAATTATAATATGTAAACTAGAACAGGATTTTAAACCCAATAGCTTTACATAGCTTCCAATAGCAATTAAAAAGCTACACCACGAGCATGTCCTAACTATGTATGATCATTGGAAACTGACCTCCATTTTAAAAGCATGTGGAAAAACTAGGTCAAACTCACGGTGCCGTAAGCTCCCAAAAGCATGCCAAATTTGTGAAGAGTGTGCCTATGAATCCTTGGCATGCCCTGTTTGCTATTTTTCCAAGATACTACATCACATACCATGACTCCATGCGCTGGTTTTCCAATTATTTGATTTTATTTTCATTTCCTTAGCTCAATTTTGAATTCTAGGTCAAACTCACAGTGCCGTCACCCCATAACCCATCACATCTATATTCTTCGTCTAAATAACAAATTAAAAATCACCAAAAAAACATGATGTGGAATGCAATATTTGATATAGAAATAACCAAGAGCATGACATAGCTTTCAATTATCATTTAAAATTCATCTCAACAAGAACATGTCAATATATCCAGTAGCATTGCATAGCTTCCAACAGTGCTTTAAAAGCTCCACCAAGAGCATGTCCTAGATTTCCCCTTTTAGCACAATGGAGCAATGTTGTGTCCGAGATACAACACAATTTAAACTGGAATAAGAGCACCCATTCAATCATTTTAAATATAGCACCTTATATTTTGGCAACAAACCGAACCGAACAAAGACTAAAATACAATAGGTAACCAATGTTTTGGCAGGGCATGCAAGTTTGGGCAACATACATAGCAAAAATATGGTTCTGATTATAGAACAATCAAGCAGGCTCAGTGACCATATGAACCACTCCTTTTGAAAAATATCGATTTCGAAATTACTGAACTATCATTACAGAAGTAGAAATATTTTTGGAACATTCCCCTTGAACTAGGGCCGCCCCTTGATTTAGTACTAGATCGGAGCATTGGGCAATCCGTACGGGAAAACCCTACACTTACCTAGAGAAGGGATTCCTGCGTGCAGGACGCCGTGGAGGTCGAACGCCACCCGGCCGGCGTTGGTTCGAGCAGTCGCTGTGGGCGGGGCGGCCAACCCCCCAGCAGCCGCCGGTTTGGGAGGAAGGAGACTGGAAATGTGATTTAGGGTTGACATCGCCAGGGGTGGAGGTATCTAGTACTTTACCCCATATAGCAATCCCAGTCTAACTGACAGTGGATCCAGAAAAATGAAGTAAAAGCCCAAGTAGATAAACATGGACAGTCAATGTTATTTTATTTACGGGGCAGATAAAGGCTGCTACGCGTCTTCCTCCCTTGTCTCACTCTCCACTTCACAGTCCCCACCCTAAGCTCGCCGTAGCTCATGGCACCGCCGCCGACGACGCTCCAATATCAAGCCCCCATCAGGCAGGCAATGACTTGCCTTGTCAAAGCCGGTGTGCAGGTGCCAATAGCGGCTGTCATGAACTTCCCCAAATTGCATTGTCGGCGGGGGCGTTGGAGGCGGGGAGGAGGGTTTCACCAAGGTCTAGATGCTCACCGGCTCTGTCCGAGGTAAGGGCTATGAAGCTGAAGTGGGGTAAGCTGGGGAAGCGTGGTCGTCGGCCATTCACCGGCTGCGCGGCGTCGAAGACCAACAAGAACTTGCGGCGGGCGAGGAAGCGGTCCATATCAAGATCTCCGATATGGCATGTTTATGCGCCGCCGGCGAACCACAACTACACTGATATATCATTGCAACTGCGGTTGACCAAGAAATACGACACCTATCAAGAGCTGCCGTACTACTCGTTTGAAGAATGCCTCGCGGCGGCGCTGCTGGTCAGGTTCAACCAGACGCTTTTCCGCCAGAAGCGCGAAAAGCCCTCCTCCCCCAAGGGCGAGCGCGGAAAGCACTCTTCCCCCGCCCCCAAGGGCGAGCGCAGGCGCCCGAGGAAGGGGAAGCCACGACGTGCATGCTGAATGGAGAAAAACAGCAGGAGTTAGGCGGGAAGGGAAATCGTTCAGTTCCGGTTGATTTAGCAATGAACTTTAGCCCTTCGCAGCATTTTGGTATGCCAACTTCCATGAAGGCTGCTCTCCCCTAGTTTCTTCAGTTAACTACAGTTAGTGTTAGACTAACTCTGAAGAATTGCTTTTGTATAGACAAGGCTAAAGCCGCCTTTTGTGTTACTAAAGCAACCAAATATTATGAATTTTCAGATTTAGTGTTTCTTCTTTAATTTCAGATCTGAAATCTACATTTATTGTTCTTCATTTTTTAGATTCGCATTTACAGAGATGAATTCGGTGAAAATTAACATAACAAGAAACTAGATGTTCATGAGGTTCCGCCACCAAGTCCACAGGAACGGCCACCGTCGCCATCGCCATTAGAGACAGCTAGCCGATCTCCTCTGAGATTGCTGCGCTTTCATAGGTGCCGTCGCCATTAGAGACATTACAGGGAGCGATTCTAGATCTCCTATCTGGGGAGCTCAGATCTGTGGGGGAAGGGAGGAGCCGGAACTGCGACCTGGGGAGCCTTTGCCACTATGTGGGAGATCCTAGAACCAGGGTGGTGTCAGCGACGGGGAGCTCGATTCCGGCGAAGCGACGGCGAGCTCGATTCCGGCGTAGAGACGGCGATGGGTCGACGGCGAGCTGGGCGGGCGGACAGAACAGGGGAGGACGACAGAACAGGGAAGAAGACGGTGGCAACGGAACTCTAACGCTGACAAAGTCAAGTTCTGTTAGAATAACGGGTAAACCTGACAAGGTGGGCTCAGCAAGCGGCAGTGGAACGGGAATTATGAGTTCAAACATTTTCTCCCCAATTTAAACACTAGGATTTGAGCTCAAACAAATTTTACCCAAAAAAACCCTCTGAGCTATTTGTTAAGGGCTTTTGGACCCCCATGATGATTACAGCGAACTAAGACACCTGTGAATCTGTGGCAAGGAACTTGATGACCGCAAACTGAATAGCCCTACCGATCGAACGCGGCTCTAGTGTATCAGGCAAACAGTTTACGTTGACTCTATGTTTGATTGATTGATTAACAAAGCACACGCTTTATCTAACAACCAACGGTTCAGATTTTACAAAGAATAGGAACGGTTCAAATTTAAATTGATCAGGGATCTGATTTTACAAAGAATAGGAACGGTTCAGATTTAAGTTGATCAGGGATCTCCACGTCGCACAAATCACGTTAGAATCCTGGTCAGCAGCTCACGTTAGAGTCCTGGTCAACAGCTCAAGGTGATGCACAATAG
Organism: Dactylis glomerata; assembly: GCA_007115705.1. Lineage (NCBI taxonomy): Eukaryota > Viridiplantae > Streptophyta > Magnoliopsida > Poales > Poaceae > Dactylis > Dactylis glomerata. The sequence continues at coordinate 5,786,671 of QXEO01000183.1, forward strand.
TACGTATCGATTAGGAGTACCTCAAAAAGGAAACCAAATAAAATAATTTGATCAGAATTAGAACAAAGATGAAGAGACCAGCATGCACACGTTAATAGTTCGTGATAGAGATGGATCCGGCCAAAGTGACGTGTGCAAGCAACATTAATTAGAAGAAGGATGTGAAGAAATTAGCATCCACACGTGATAGAGCAAAGCACTGGCGGACAGCGCCCTCGCCATATCCCCTCCTCCGCCTCCCGAAGCCGTCGCAGCTGCAACGCGCCGAACGCAAGAAAAAAACTCGACGATGCATTGTTGTACTAATTTAGACAACACCAGATCACTTTGGAGTTTCTTGCTAGCAGTTGCAAGCTTGCTGATTCGATTCATCAATCGTGTATCTCCAGCGATTCGGCGGCGTGGGCGTCATGTCAGTGAAACTGCACATCATCATGTATGAAAGATCCTTCAACCTGCCCAAGTTGCTACAAGCATGCAACCACGCAAGTACATCGGATCTCCGTTCAAAAAAAAGTACATTGAATCTTTCCGAGTAGCATGTAAGCAGACCGGAATTATTCCCCTTGGTGGAGTACCTCTGTGTGGCGGCTCGCACAGCGACATCCAAGACCAGCCAAGGTTGGAAGAAACCGACGAATCCAGTGTCGGGTGATATGGTCGACCGTTTTGATATTTTGATCGAGACTGAGCCATTGCGTTCCTCACAACTTGAAGAACCTTTGGCAAGATGGAATCGGATTGTAGATATCCAGAGGGCCACCGTTCATGAAAAACTTCAGCACGCTCTGCTTAGCAAGGAAAACGAGCTTCATGTCATTCTCGCCGACTGTGATGGAGAGTACGTCTCCCCAGAAATTTCCTCCCGGCCGAAGCATGGAGCATCAGATTCGAGTTCTTAATTTCTAGAAATTGGTTCACCTGCGTGGCCATGGTGAATGCAATCGAGCTTTGCTTGCTCGCGGCCGTCCGCCTGGCAAACCGAGTTTGTTATGTTGGAGCCTGAGGACCCCATGCTCTCAACTACACACACAATCGATTGGGAGTCGAGAACTCGAGATACGCATAGATGAAGTGGATGTAGAGGCGGATGTGGCTGCTGTGTGAGCTGTCGTCCTTCTGAACAGAGCGCCTCTGAAGAGTAAGCCACGGAGCATTTCACTTCGAAAATGTGTGGCAGGTAATATTTTTTCAGCATTATGTACACTTTATGTAGGAGCAACAATTTGGTAGCTAACTGAAGCTGAACCTGAAGTCTTAGATGTGATGGTAGAGTGAAGCCTAGGTGAAACAAAGTGATAAACTGGCCCCCGGAAACATGGACGTTTACATTTCTTTTGATCTTCAATGCAAGTCTGCAAGTGCTATGATCTATCAGTATGACAGTATCTACTGGAATTGGTTCACGGTCACATTATGCTTCCCTTTTTGTCGGAAAAATCAGAAAGAACATGCTTTTTTCCATGTTTTTTCTATAAATGAATAAGAATCCTGATGCAAGCGAATATAGAAACGAATGTTTAATATTTATTTCTATAGTTTTGTACTTTGTTGTGTTCGTGAGGTGCAAAATTTGTGTGAGCATTCTTTCCCTCTATTCTATAGAAACAATAACTAAAGTTTACAGCTTACAGCCTCAGCTCAACCTGTATTTATATATCTCATTTGTTCTTCATGTTTGCAGTTGTCGGATCCTTTCAGATATTGTTTTCTGGAAGACATGACAATGAAGTTCCAATCAAATCTATTCGGGAGATGCCAGGTACAGTTCACGTCTTGCTTTCTTTGGTTGCTCAAAACAGTAGGTCAATTGTCTGTAGATCTTTAGTTAAACAATAATATTTCAACGAAAAAGCATTGTGCTGAACTTTCCTTAGCTTCATAGGAATTTGATGCATAACGAGTGTGAGTAAAATATTTCATAAAGTGTGTGTACTCAGGTGAAATGTAGTTTTAAATCAGATCGATGGCCTGAGACAGAGATGGCGCTGATGGAACTGCAGTTAAAATTTGCTTAGCTACGATTTTCTAGACACTTTTGGAAAACCAAGAACAAACATGCTTTTAGTATGTAGCACCTCGGGATCCAAGTGACATTATCTTTCATATTTTTCATGGGAGTAATTTGCAAAAGGAAAATATTCGAGGGGAACTACGTCGAGGAACTGAGAAGCTCAAGAAAAGAGATCTTCAGCCGGTCGAATGGATGGGCGCGAGGATGTCTAAGGTAAGATAGTAATTGTCATGATAAATCAAAACAATGTAGCACATAATTTTTTGTTAATGAAGCTAAGGATGAATCCCCTTGGGTAAAAAAATCCAAGGGCGTTTGTCCATGTCTTTGCATGTATCAAAATTTTCAAATTATATTTTTATTTCTCTTTATCTTAAATTCTTCAAAAAAAAGTGGGATCTCACTATTAAATTACAGCTGGTACATAACCGATCTTTAGTAATGTTTCTAAGGATTAAAAAATATTCCATAGCAATGAGAGCCAATTGAAATGAGTAAGCAGTAGGGAATCTCCTCTTCTGCGTAATAGAACTTACAAGAATCAGTTACTCACATATTGCATTTATAACATGTGCAAAAGTATTATTACCTACATTGAAATGAGTAAGCAGTAGGGAAGCTCTATATCGAGTATCGCAGATTAACTTAATTTATATTCACTAATTATCTCTCTTAGGTATCAACAAGAACGTATATGCATATTCAAATACTCGCATTGCTAGCCGAGCAATTTGAGCGGCAAATTGTGATCCAGGACTACTCCGCTGCGGGCAAAGGGCGTCAAGCAGTAACGAAAACAAGTCAGAAACGTTCACTGAGATGCGAAGCTGCCAATGGCGTTGCTGCATTTATGCCTTAAAAGACAAGCTGAGTTGGCCAGGAATAGCTGCCCCAACGAACAGCTCCTCGAGAGAGTGTGAAATTTTTGGCCTGCCGGCTAGGTTGGTGATATTTTACGTACAGGCCATATCCATGACCGACTGATAGGCATAGCCCTTGATCGTAGCATGGAGAATCATGGATGAGTGGTACCACATGTTTGCTGGATCTATTTTATGGATTGACATGCATGATTCACGTTTGATGGCCTGTATAACCCACGTCTACAGATAAAGCAACTACAGGAAAAAAAATATCAGTGAGGTATCGATCTCAATCTGCCAATTAAACTACGGCGGAAAAAATGTTCAAGAGCTCCACTCATATCTCAACAGCAATTCCGTCTCTTTGAATATCTCAGATCGATCTTGGTACATGTGGAGTGGGTACAAAAGACTAGCATTTTACAATGCTTTTTGTTAAATAAATATGTGTTACATAATGGAGTGGGTACAATATTTTTTAAAAGTATACATACTTATTTAGAAGCTTCAAAAATCTTCTGTTTTGACCTTCGGCACATCACAAATTTTATATGATTAATTAATTCAAATAGGAGTGATATAGCTTTTCATCAATTTTTGTCATAAAAAATTACAGTTTAGACAATTCAAATTTATGATACCTGAGTGAGTGCACAATCCTATGCCTCATACTAAAACTTGGAGGACTAAACAATGAAATTACGGTGGTTTTGTATTTAGAAGTTTTATTATCACAAAATGGAATCATGTGAGCAGTACATACGCTGTATGATTTGAGTATGGAAAAATAATTTGAATATATTTTCACCTCTTATTTCTCTTCAGTTGTGTAAGAAAAGGGTATCAATAAGAAAACAATACATAAAATATAATGATTTAAATAGCCTCATTGCTAGCCGCGCAATTGCGCGGGCCCACCAGCTAGTTATTATATAAAATAAAAAACATCGTTCGTTCGTTGAGCCGGTTGTTTCGTCCACAACACCTTCACCGCTGCAATGCCGTGTGCTGACCACGATTCAGGAAGGAAATACATTACTGCCACGTTTCTGACGCGTCCGTCTCTGCGAGCTGTTGCTGTGGCCTTATTCTGCTTCGCCCTCCCGCTGTCCTTGAAACATTCGGTAGCTTGGGACGATAGAGTAGAAAGGAATGTAAGAAGGCGAGGTGCATAGTTGGATTATTCTAGACAATCATAATTTGCCGAGTGTTGGTGTGTACGCAAATGGTAGTATAATAATACTACCGGCGATTAACCAGATCAGCAATAGCCTGTACACAGTACTATGCCATCGAACACTGCGAAGTCGGTCGCATGTTTTAGTTGGGATCTCATCATTGGAGCAGTGGTTCATGAATCGTTCATTCAATAAAATATATAGAATCATGAACCATTAAAACACTAGCCAAGACTCGGCATTGTTTCACCTCTAATCTTCAGCCCAACATCACATCGCAGAGGAGGAAAACCAATTAAGCAAGCTTATTGTTACGGACGGTGCCACTACCTCAGCTACGCAGGAACCAGAAGCAGGAACGGGCGACATCGAGCCACCGCAACGCCGAAGCCTTCGTGAGCGCCGGCCCAACCCACGATACCTGTGAGGCCCGGCCCGCTCGGCACCTAGCTACTTAAGCTGTAACTCTCGTATGCCCTAGGTGTGGAGATTGTAATCTGTAGTGGCTGCGTGTTCTTCCTCCCTCCGGACTCCGATTTCTCCTCTCAATCCCCAGAACTCCATGAACTCTTGGTGTAATCGGTGTATCTGGAAGTAAATCTAGTACTGGGACCGTAACATCTGGTATCAGAGCCATCCCGACCTCCTTCTCCACCAATTTCTCCACCGAAATTTTTCCCCCCACTCAGATCTGGCTGGGAAGTACCCGTCTATCATCCTCACACGCAAGGGCAAGGCCGAAGCCATGGAGGAACAGACTCGCCTGCTCGCGGATCTGACCGCATCGATCTCCTCGATGAACGCCAAACTCGAGGATATCCACCCCGCCGTGCTGGACCTCAGCACCTGGAAGCCGGTGGTCGAGCGCTCCGTCGACGCGCTTCGGGCGGAACTGAGCGACCTCCGCGCACGCGTCATCGACCTCGCGCGGCCCCCTTCTACCTCGACCTCGCCGCGCGGTGAGCTACCTCCTCCACTTCCTCATGCGGAAGCGCTGCTGCCGACTCCGCCAAAACCCACGGCTCCAGCCGCGACATCGTGTGGTGACGACCACGGGCAAATCGGCCACGGCGACGCTTCGAACCAACGGGGTTACCGTCACGGTGATCTCGCGATCCCGGTCGGCGCCCCGGCCAACGGTACGCATCGCTTACCCGGCTCCGGTTACGATCCGTCGGAATTCGCTCGGGGATGGGGTTCTCACCGTTTTCCTCCTCCACCGCGTGTTGATTTTCCTCTGTTTGATGGAGATAATCCACGAGCGTGGCGTTTGAAGTGCGAAGCTTATTTCCAAGTTTGTTCCATGCATCCAGACACTTGGGTGAATTGTGCTGCCATGTACTTTATCGATGGTGCTCTTTCTTGGTTGCAATCCTCTGAAGCTCATCTGGGTTACCCTATTTGGAAGGATTTTGCTTCTGCTATTTGCATACAATTTGGCCGAGCCGATTTTCAGCACTACCTTCGCCTTTTTAACAAACTGCAGCAAACAGGCTCTGTGGCTGAGTATGCCAGTCGTTTCAACGAACTGATGCATAATTTGACGGCTCACCACAACTCCTGGGAGCCAGCATATTTTGTTACTCACTTTGTGGACGGGTTGCAACGAGATATTCGAGCTGCTGTTATTTTGCATCAACCAAAAGATCTCGATACTGCCGTCGATCTTGCTCTGTTGCAGGAAGGCGTTCTGGAGTCTTATCGGCACGAGACGCGGCGGGCAAATTTCTCACCAATGCCGCGCGCTCTTCCCAGGAACGCTGTTCCTCTGCCACCTCCACCGGCAGCTCGTCTGGATCCTTCCCCAACACAACGTATAGACGACAAGCGCGACACCAATTCCTTCCAGGGCAACCAAGTTGATGACAAGATCATCGCTCTCCGCAACTATCGCCGTGCGCGTAATCTCTGCTTCACATGCGGTGAGCATTACAGCCGTGAGCACCGCTGTGGTCCTACTGTCCAGCTGCACATTGTCGAAGAACTTCTCGCCCTAGTGCCACCACCAGAGTGAAGGGAATATGCCCGAGAGGCAATAATAAAGTGGTTATTATCATATTCCATGTTTATGATAAATGTTTATTTCTCATGCTAGAATTGTATTAATCAGAAACATTAATACTTGTGTGATTAATAAACTAAAAAGGTTCCTAGTAAAGCCTCTCTTTTATACTAGCTCGTTGATTAACTGATGATCAAGGTTTCCTGATCATGAACATTGGATGTTGTTAATAACGGGGTCATATCATTAGAAGAATGATGTGATGAACACTCACACCCATAGTATGAATAGCAAAACGATCAAGTCATCAAGTTCATTGCTATTTCAAACTCATGCGAAGTAGTTCTAATCCTTAGACCATAAGATCATGTTAATCACTGATACCGGAAGGGTACTTTGATGATATCAAACGTCACACCGTAATAGGGTGATTATAAAGGTTGATTTGGGTACTCTGAAAGTATTAGTTGAGGCTCATGGATCAAGAGTGGGATTTGTCCATCCGGATGACGGAAAGATATTCTCTGGGCCCTTCTCGGTGATATTGCATTGGAATCGCTTGCAAGCATGTGACTAGGTCACAGGAATGCATTATCACGGAACGAGTAAAGAGACTTATCGGGAACGAGATCGAACTAGGTATGGTTGATACCAAATGATCGGATCTCAGACAAGTAATAATATCGCGAGACAAAAGGAACTAACTATGTTCGTTACCGGTTCACACGATCACTAGTTCATCGTTGAGTAAGTGGGAGTCATCATGGATTTCCAGATCCCGCTGTTGATTATTGATCGGAGAGGAGTCTCGATCATGTCCACGTTATTCACGAACCGTAGGGTGACACACTTAAGGCTCGTTGTCGTTTTTGAGTGGATACGATACTCCGATCGAATTACAGGACAGCATAAGGGTTGTTTCTGAAAAGCACCGAAACTGTTTCGGGATATCGAAATAACTCAAGGGTGTATTTGTTAATGTTTGTTAATTGAATGAATTAACAAATATTAAAGAAATAAAAATGTTTTATTAAATCAATAAGTGTGATTTTAATTGGCATGAATGTCATGCATTAAAATGGGGGTTACCTCATGTTGATGAGGGAGTAATCACCATAAAAGGGAATGAAGAGGGGGCAATGAAGAGGGAGGAGACCCTTGGGCCGGCCACCCCTTGGCTGCCCTCCTCCTCTATATAAACCGCCCCTCTCTCCCTTGTACACACACTTCTTGATCCTCCCCTCCCTTGCATAGTTGCTGTCCACTTTCTGTCTTAGCTTAGCGAAGCTCTGCCGGAATTGTAGTTCGTAGTTCACCCACTTGGAGAAGTGTGTGGAGGAGTGTCCAGCGGATCCCTTCTTCCGCTGCCCCGCTGGACCGAGGGCGTGGAGGAGTCGACGTCAAGCTGCACGTGTGTGCGAGTACAGGGGCGCTGCCACTTGTGGCGCCTGGTACACGATCTTGTGATCGTCAAGTGAACCACGACGTCGACTACGTCAAGTGAACGACTACGTCGACTACGTGCGTCTTCACCAACTCTCCATTGTCAACGTTTGTGCGGGAACGTAATCCCCGCTTACGGTCGTCGAGGGTGAGTATCCGTTGCTACCATCTCGTAGAGTATCTTGGCCAGTTTTTGTGTTCATGCGTAGGAAAATTTTTGTTTTCTATGCTACGAACCCATCACAGAGGACAGTCCTGTGAAAGAGGAGCAAGCTCTCACTGACGCGGGCTCACAACTGATGCACATCTCTCAAGCAGCGTCTGATGGAGGCCAAGCCGCCAATTCTATGCGGCTACAGGGTTGGGTGCAACAACAGGTGGTGCTCATGCTTGTGGACTCCGGCAGTTCGCACACTTTCGTGAGTGCTTCTCTGGCAGCGCGACTGTCGGCTCAGCGTCGCACCATTCTTCCTCTCAATGTCAAGGTGGCCAACGGAGGACTGTTACAATGCACTCAGGAGTTACAAAATTGCGAATGGTGGACTCAAGGGTGTCGTTTCTGCACCAATTTCAAGATTCTGCCTCTTGGCTCCTATGACATTATCCTTGGGTATGATTGGCTGACGCAACATAGCCCTATGACCATCGATTGGAGCGCTCAGACTATGAGTTTTGCGGGCCTTGATCGTCATGTGTCTCTTTGTGGAGTGCAACCAGATCTGACCAAATGCCCAGCAGTGTCTGCTGACCAACTGCAGTCCTTACTTCAGAAAGGGAAAGTCTCCAGAGTGGTTCAACTATGTTTGCTCAAGCCTGAAACTGCCCAGCCGGCGGATACATTGCCTGAACCAGCAGCGCACTTGCTTCATGAGTTTGAAATTCTGTTCCTGGAACCCACTGAGCTCCCACCTCCACGTCAGTTCGACCATGCTATTCCTTTGCTCCCGGGTGCCAAACCAGTCAATTTGCGCCCTTATCGGTTCAATCCAGCTCAGAAAGACGAGGTGGAACGCCAGATCAAGCAAATGTTAGAACAAGGCATTATTCGACTTAGTACCAGCCCTTACTCCTCTCCAGTGATCCTAGTACTGAAGAAGGACCTCACCTGGCGCTTTTGTGTGGACTTTCGCCAACTCAATGCCATCACTGTGAAAATCGTTACCCTCTACCAGTAATCAATGAGTTGTTGGACGAGCTTGCTGGGGCGTGTTTGTTCACTAGTTTGGATTTACGGGCAGGGTACCACCAGATTCGTATGCGACCAGAAGATGAGCACAAAACTGCCTTTAAAACACATGAAGGCCACTATGAGTTCAAGTTCATGGCTTATGGGCTCACAAATGCGCCAGCAATGTTTCAAGGTCTCATGAATACCATTCTCCAGCCACTGTTGCGAAAGGGAGTTCTAGTTTTTATTGATGATATACTCATTTACAGCAGAGATTTGGACACTCATCTGATGCTTCTCCGCCAAGTGTTCCAAATCCTGGCCCATCACCAGCTCAGAGTGAAACGCAGCAAATGCAAGTTCCTCCAGCCTTCTTTGACCTACCTGGGTCATGAAATCAGCGGTGACGGGGTGCGCACTGACCCAAAGAACATCCAGGCAGTCCAGTTGTGGCCAACACCAAGCAATCTCAAGGAAGTACGGGGTTTCCTCGGGCTAGCTGGCTACTATCGCAAGTTTGTCCGTGATTTTGGCATTATCAGCAGACCTCTGACTGATCTGTTGAAGAAGAGCTCGGTTTTTAGGTGGACTAAACTAGAAAATGCAGCTTTTGTAGCTTTGAAACATGCTCTGATCTCAGCACCGGTGTTAGCCCTCCCTGACTTCTCTCTCACATTCGAGATCGAGACCGACGCATCTGACCGTGGAATTGGGGCAGTGCTGCTCCAACAAAAGCACCCTCTTGCCTTCCTGAGCAAGACTTTGGGGCCTCGTACCTCGATGTTGTCCACTTACGAGAAAGAAGCCTTAGACATCTTACTGGCAGTGGACCATTGGCGGGCATATCTTCAGCCAGCAGAGTTTATCATCCATACAGATCAGAAAAGCTTGATACACCTCGAAGATCAACGCATTGCTACTCCTTGGCAACAAAAAGTAATGGTCAAATTGTTAGGGCTTCGTTACCGAGTGGTGTACAAGCGAGGACCAGACAATCGCGCAGCCGATGCTTTGTCTCGCTGTCCTCCATCTGGCACGGGAGAGTTGGCAGCCATCTCCGTCTGCTTACCTACGTGGCTTCAAGAAATCCAACAGGGGTACCACGGCGACCCCCAGACTCAAAAACTGCTCGTCCAGCGCACAGCTGACCCACCTGAAGGTCCTACTGAATTCAGTCTGGAAGACGGCGTTCTTAAACTCCACGGACGCATCTGGGTGGGGCGTAACCCAGCTCTCCAACAGAAGATCCTCGAGGCAATGCATACAGGCGCCATTGGGGCCATTCTGGTGTCAGCGTGACGTATCGTCGCGTCCACGCCCTGTTTGCCTGGCCTGGGATGAAAGATCAAGTGCGCCAGTTCATTGAGACCTGCTCGATCTGCAAACAAGCCAAGCCTGAGCGTGTCCGTTACCCAGGCCTCCTGGAGCCACTGCCGGTTCCGCCACACCCGTGGAACACTGTTACCATGGACTTCGTGGAAGGACTCCCGCGCTCGTCCAGGTACAATTGTATTCTTGTAGTGGTTGACAAGCTCTCCCGGTACACCCACTTCATCCCTCTGTCCCATCCGTTCACAGCTCTCCAAGTGGCTCAGGCGTACATGCTCCATGTCTACAAGCTCCATGGCCTGCCAGCTGCCATCGTCTCCGACCGTGACAAGGTGTTCACTAGTAACCTGTGGCGTGATTTGTTCCGGCTGTCTCAAACCCAACTCCGGATGAGCTCATCCTACCACCCACAGACCGATGGGCAAACGGAGCGAGTTAACCAATGCCTCAAAACTTATCTGCGCTGCTTTGCCCACGCCTGCCCTACAAAATGGTTCTCCTGGCTACACCTCGCCAAATTCTGGTATAACACTTCCACTCATGCTACCCTAGGAACAACTCCTTTTGAGGTCTTGTACGGGCACCCGCCACGACACTTTGGCATCATCGACCCGGCAGCGTGTGCGGTACCAGAACTGTCTGAATGGCTCCAAGATCGAGCTGACACCATGGCACTGCTTCAACAGCATTTGCAGCGCGCTCGCCAGCACATGAAACTGGTCGCTGACAAGAAACGCACTGATCGAGTGTTTGCAGTGGGAGACTGGGTGTACCTCAAGATGCAGCCCTATGTCCAAAAATCCCTGGCTACGCGTGCTAACCCAAAGCTAGCTTTTCGCTATTTTGGTCCCTTTCAGGTTCTCCAGCGCGTTGGCGGCACCTCGTACAAGCTCCAGCTCCCTGATGGCTGCCTGATCCATCCAGTCATCCACGTCTCGCAGCTTCGTCAGGGAGTTCCGCCGTCGACTCCAGTCCTCACCGACTTACCGGCCTCCTCTACTTCACCACCGGAGCCAGTCAAGGTGTTGGAGACATGGCTGTACAAGCATGGCGGCGGTACACGCCCCCAGGTGCGCGTCCAGTGGCGGGATCAACCCGAAGCGCTGGCGACATGGGAAGACCAGCATGAGCTCCTTCATCGCTTCCCGGACGCAGCAGCTTGGGGACAAGCTGGTTCTCAACCGGGGGAGAATGTTACGGACGGTGCCACTACCTCAGCTACGCAGGAACCAGAAGCAGGAACGGGCGACATCGAGCCACCGCAACGCCGAAGCCTTCGTGAGCGCCGGCCCAACCCACGATACCTGTGAGGCCCGGCCCGCTCGGCACCTAGCTACTTAAGCTGTAACTCTCGTATGCCCTAGGTGTGGAGATTGTAATCTGTAGTGGCTGCGTGTTCTTCCTCCCTCCGGACTCTGATTTCTCCTCTCAATCCCTAGAACTCCATGAACTCTTGGTGTAATCGGTGTATCTGGAAGTAAATCTAGTACTGGGACCGTAACACTTATCTCCCCCACTAGCAGCAGGTTAAGAGCCGTGTTTCACCTCTTCAGACGTAGTTCTATTTTTTTACAGTTTTTAAGTGCAGCCAAACTGCGATGGTAGGGTTTGTACATGGGGTTCGGCGTTTATTACCACTAACTAACAAATGCGCTGATGTGTAATGATTGTCTGAGACTAATTTTCAGTTGACTAAGAATTAATTAATTCTCAGTTATATGATTGATTTCAATTGCAACCCATATTGCAACTTATGATTATCATGTATCGAAAAACAATCTAACGGTTTGAGGCATTTTTCTCAGCTGCTGCTCATAAGTAGCACGAAACACAAAGCAATATATACCATGGTTTGGGAATATTTTTCTCTATTTTAACATGTTGTTCTCTCAAATATATCTGTTTCCAAATATGCGGAACGAACTTTCTAAGCCCTCTCTTCCGGTGTGACACGCTCAGATCCCGCGTCCAGGTGCATCAGGTTGATGTGGAAGATGCTAAGCAAGATCGCACTAGCCTTGTATAACATCTCGGCATCGACATCCCTAGGACCCTAAAGAGAACCAACCTAAGGCTAGGGTGGTTGTATCCCGAGCCCACCAGAGTTCAAATTCTAGGTTTCACACATATATTTCTCATAAAGGCAGAATATGGTTGAGTGAGAGGCGATGTTCCGTCAATAGCTAGGCTCGTACGGTGAATTTTCGTCAATATCAAGACCCGATCCGTTGGTTCATTCTTTCAAAGGCGCTCATAGTAGTAGGGTGTATGTACGTGTGTTCATAGGGGTGAGTGTATGTCGTATTTGTGAGAGTCTATGTTTACACTGTGTTTTTTGTTTAAAATGCCTAGCACCAAACTAGTGGCTAAGGTAGACACATCTCTGAGCTTCTTTTAGTAAATTAAAAAGCCTACTATAATCATGAAATGATAACGATTACAGATGGATTAGATTTTATCAATGTCCCTAGTCACTGCTTCCTAGCCTGGCCTCACTGTCAGGGATGAAGAGAGGGGGCCTCGCTCACTTGTATCGGGGCGTCGGAGCATGGGCTGCTGATTACATGCACAACACAACATCGTTTGTTCGTCCAGCCGCGGCACACATCCATGGATCGCTGGAACTGGATACCACCTCGCGTGTGGCCTCCACGCGAACCAGTTTGTGTCGTCGAGCATACCTCCGCCATTCCTCCGTTGTGAGCCTGAAGGAAATAAACTAGTGCCACGATTTCTGTGATACCACATCTCACATGAGAGCATGCATGATACCACTTCTCAAAATTCAAATTTATAATTGCTCATTTTTTTGGAACAAATTTGTGGATGTTCGCAAGATGTGTGTTTACATTCCTTATAAGTTTCAAAACCAAATTAGAAATACTAGTCGTTAACCCGTGCATTTGCACGGGCTAGTTATTAAAATCACACAGTTATTCAATCTTATGATAACACTATTAACATATTTTGAAATCCATTCTTTGGTAATTCTGAATGGACGATGTAGATTGTCCACCCAAGTAGTAAAGTTACGTGTGATTCCCTTTTTCTTATGTTGAAGCCAATAGAAATAGTATTGCCAAAACTATATCTTTACATGGTTGAAAAAAGTAGAAAGAACACAATGGCCTAATATATTAATTAAGTAGAGATATAGGGAAAACACCAAAGCCGACACATTTATATTCAAATATAAACCATGGAAAAATTCTTATAGTTTTGCATGTTGCTTCTTATGTTTGAAACAAATTCAAGCTGAGTTCAAGCATGGCACATCACAGTTGTAAGGATATAATAAGTTGGAGACATACCATGAACCGTGGAAGTTGCCCTGCTCCAACTTTCACTGCCACATAGTAATTTACTGCCGCAAATGCTCTAGTCCAGTGTTACGCTCTCACATGTCAACTATGGCCATGACATATAAACATGAGCTTTTCAATTCTTTGATTTACCCTCTCTATTCCCTGCAATTATTACTTCTAATTAAATTTACAGGATAAGATGGATATTAGTCTATTTCAGCTGTATAAGATATCACAACTATATTTCATCCCAAAGCAGATAGAAATAAGAAAGCACCCAAGTTACCAACTAAATTAACTTCAAAAAATCCTTTTACATGAGTTAGTGCGACTAAGATGTGGTGACCGTACTGGTGACCGTAACACCTCTCCTCTGATGCCGCATACTTATAGTGGTTCTTTGCTAGTTAGCAGAATTAAACATATACTTCCTTTCGTTCACTAATATAAGATATTTTAGATTTTTATAGAGTGATCATTTTGGTCTGTATCTAGACTACTTTAGCGTGTAGATTTACTCATTTGTATTTGTATCTAGTCTACTTTGAACATCTAAAATGTCTTATATTAGTGAATGGACAAAGTATTTATCTTTTTTGAAACTGAGGGAACAATAGTTAATTTGAGTGCTGCAAATATTATCAGAATTTATTTATGTTTTTCTGATACTCGTAGTGGTACGTTTTTTTTGTAGTATTGCCCAAATAATTAATGTTTTTGAGATTTTTAACTAAGATCAAGCAAGATGCATCGAAGTCTGCCGAATAACACACATGGTGGGATTAAAGCAAACGTTACCATGCACATGGTGGGATTAAAGCAGTCGTTACCATGCAAACATGAGACTTGCATGCAGATTGCAGAGTAGAGTCTATAATCAATTCATCGCTGAAGCTACCATTCATGCAATTTTATCGTCGGCAGCTGGTGACATGACCGGCCAATTTAGAACAGATCCAATCAGTGCATGGCTGTAATCCTGCGAATTTTTTTTTATTGCACTTTTTTTAAGCATTTTCAAAAGTAGCATTAATTTAGAGTTAATATCAGAATTAGGACACCGTTGTGTCCGCCGGACACGATTAGGAGAACTCGTATCCGGCGGATACGACTAGCTGGTGGGGCCCGCGTGCTGTCGCGACCTGCGGGCGCGAGTGGAGAGGAAAGGAGCCACGTCGGCCAGGTGAAAAAGAAGTCGCGCCCGGCGGATTCGAACCAGCCTGTCGCATCCGCCGGAGCCGACATGTCTGCATGCGGGGTGCTAACCCGGTCGGCACCCCCGCGCTGCACCCCAGTCACCCTCACTCGCCCGCTCTCTTCGTCTCTTTCTTCTCTTTCTTCTCTCTTTGCTCATTCACTTCTTCAGCTGAAACCTCTCATTCTCAAATCTTATTTCTTCGATTCTGAGAGCATTTCTTGATCAAAATCAGTGAAATTTGTTGCAAGAAGTAGAGGATAGCCCGATCTACAAATGGGTTAGCTTTAGGAGAAATTTTGTTGGTTCGTTTTGTCACATTTTGGAGTTGTAGGTGTAAATTTCCCTGTAGATGTTCTTGTGTTCTTGATGTTCTTCTTATGTTGTTGTGCAGGTTGAATCAGGTGTGGTTGAAGTTGTGTAACGTGAGCAAGTTTCAAGGTGGTGGTTTGCACGCTTCAAGGGTAAATTTTGGATGTGAAATCTCAGTCATTATATTTTAGTGGTGTAGTTTACAAGTGAATAAGTAGCTGTGTTTAGTCTCATATCGGTATAATAGCTGTAAAAATCTCAGTAGTTGTAATTTTGTTCTTGAGGCCGTTCTTGTATTGTTGTATAGGTTGATTTCGGTGCGTTGGAAGTGGTGTGACGTGAGCAAGTTTTAAGGTGGTGATTCGCACGCTACGAGGGTAAAAATCTTATTCTCAAATGGTGGTTTTGTAATTTTGTGTATATATATTTTAGCGGTGTAGTTGACGGAAGTAGGATTTTTATGTAGCAGGAGTCATGTCTGGATTAGTTAGATTTGTTATTCATTATGGGTACGGTGCGGTCCGTAGCAGTGATGCTGGAGCTGATCTTAGCGACTTTGAGTATCATGAGGTGGAGTTTACTGATCCTCAGAGTATGCGTATTGGGGAATTCAAGAGGATGTTAATGGTGTTCTTAGGATGGGATCGTAAGCTGTTCACTGTCAGCTTACAAGCATTGTGGAGCAACTCAAGTAGCAATATATATTGTCAGTTGAAAGAGATAGAGCGTACCTCTCAGTGGGTCGGCTGGTTGAAAGGGTGTGAGCGGCGGCAAACATCCCCGATCGCCCTTGTGGTTGCAAAGCCGATTACTATCGGAGGGGAGGCCGAGTCAAGCCACAGCAACTAGACAATTGGTTTTGGTTCTTGGCAGAGCATGCAAGCAGCTGATGAGCCTGCTGTGGCCATGTCATATGCCGATAACATTGGGTATGAAACAGGGCAGAGCAGTCATGCATTAGGTGCAGCGGCAGATGATGCAGGTGGCGAGATATTTTCAGACGATGAAGATGAGGTTTTGTAGCAGCAGATGGAAGCTGAAGATGTTGATGGAGATGCTGATGATATTAATTCATCTGACTCAGATGAAGAAGATGAAGAAGATGATCAGGATGAGGCCCCGATTCCGAAAGAATGGAATCAGGACTTCTCAAATTTAATGAGAGTGAACGAGGGGCACGATTCGGCATGGGAGTATCACCCGAACAGCATCTCGGTCGGTTCATTATATCCCGACAAGCAACGTCTTCAGGATGCAATAACTAGTTGGGCAATGTCCACGCAGAGGGTATTTAAAACAGTCGCGTCAAATAAGAAATATTTGACAGTGGAATGTACCAACGAGAGATGTTCCGCTAGGGTGCATGGCTACCTCCGCAAGAATGACACCTTCTGGGTGGTGAGCGACCACGTGCAGCACACATGTATTATTAGAAACCAGTTGGTGGATCATAAGAACCTGAGTTCCACTCTCGTAGCTCGACTATTTCATACACAGATAGTCGAGGGCAAAGCTATGGAGGTAAAGGCTATCCAGAAGACAGTGAAGCAGAGATACAAGTATAACATATCTTACGGTAAGGCCTGGAGGGCTAAGCAGAAGGCGTTGGAGACGCGATTTGGGTCATTCTTTGACTCGTACGACTCGGTTGTCCGTATGTTGCACACATTGCAGGAAAGAAATCCGGGCACCTATGTTGACATCCAAGACTCATGGTTTGCGGAGGACTCCACTGTGAAGGTTTTGGAACGAGTGTTTTTCTCATTTAACATATGCATCGAAGCATTTAGATACTGTCGACCGGTGTTATGTGTGGATGGAACATTTTTGACAGGCAAGTACAAGGGTCAGATTTTGACGGCCATTGGACAGGATGGAAACAACCAAATCGTCCCACTGGCATTTGCTTTTGTGGAGAGCGAAAACACGGAGAGCTGGTTGTGGTTCTTCAGACAGTTAAAGATAGCAATTGTGAAGGAGAGGCCGAATGTTTGCATCATTCATGATAGGCATGCTGGTATACTGAGGGCGGTGAAGACGCTGAAAGAGGCCGGTCCCGATGAAGAAACACCATGGCTTGACTTGCAGAGCCGGTGGTGCATGAGACATCTAGGTGCCAATTTTTTCTCACAGTTCAGGAGTAAGAATCTTATGAACCTATTCAAAAAGTTATGCAAACAAAACCAGCAATGGAAGTATGCATTTCTCACAAAGAAGCTGCATGAACTAACTGGAGAGCATGTCAAACATAGAAAAGCAGCCCGCGCAGCCGCAGTAGCGGCTCATGCAGCTCTAGTAGCAACTCAACAAGAAACAACATTACCCCCAGAGGAAGAACCAATTGGACTTTGCGATCTGCCAGGATTTGACCCCCCCCCCCCCCTCTTAGGAGGCGTCCTGGGTCTCGCATAAAGAACTTTGCACAATGGATAGAGCATGAGCCTGTGGAGAGGTGGTCATTGCTTCACGATGCTCATGGAGCTAGGTTCGGCTGTATGACCACTAACCTAGCTGAGTCATACAACTTTGTGCTTAGAGGAAATAGGGCACTCCCACTAACAGCAATTGTGGAGGGAATTTTCTATTGCACACTGAAATATTTCAAAGAGAGACGGGAGGAGGCTGAAATGCATAATTTGAGAAATCCAAACACACCATACTGTGAGAAGATAGCAAAATACATGGAGAAGAAGATAGAAAAGGGTAGAGGACACATGGTCGTTGCCACCGGAAATGCAGGATCGTCAGCAGGCTCAAGAAAAGGGTACCCGCACATGTCTCACTAAGGCAAGAGACCCCAAGAGATATTTTGAACCAGCATTATGTGATATGTATGATGCAGGATCGTCAGCAGGCTCAAGAATACAAGCTGTAAGTTATTACAATTAAATGTTGATATGGTAAACTCTCTATTTTGTAGCTAATCGTACATATTATTTTTTGTTCAATTTTTGTAGGCCGATGAGGTTCACGGAGCCGTTAATGATATTTACCACTTCACACGCTCTCAGTCTACGGCGTCTCTAATTCCACGCCAACCTGTTGTCACCTTTCTGGGCAAGCTGGAGAAGAAGCTACGTTCTATTTACTCCACTCTTATTTGCCGTACTACAGACGATGTTCGTCAGAGAAGTGGACAAATGGACCCTCATACTTGGACGCCGCGTCCACCGCGGTATCCAGAAGTGCCTACGCCTCCAGCCCCTCTCAGTCATGCTCCACGTCCACGTCTTGATCCACAGGGAAGTATGAGGCCACCTCCTACGGTTGAGCCTAGACGTTCAGCTACGCGGCGCTCCACGTCGAGACAGAGGCCACCTCCTCCTGATCAGGCTGGTGGTTCAGCTTGGCTGCATCAGGAGCAGCCTGATCCTTACCAGGCTGGAGGTTCAGCTGGGCCTCACCAGCAGCCTGATCCTTACCAGGCTGGAGGTTCAGCTGTGCCTCACCAGCAGCCTGCTCCTGATCAGGCTGGAGGTTCAGCTTGGCAGCATCACCAGCAGCCTGATCCTTACCAGCCTGGAGGTTCAGGCTATGTGCAGCAGCCGGAGTATGACTACTTGAGCCAGCCGCAGTATGGAGGCATAGCATCACAGATTTTTGGTTATACTCCACAGATGGCCATGCCAGAAGGTACGTGTAGTTCACAGTTGTTGTATTTCTTAAGTTATACATAGCCGTAATTTCCTAATATATTTTGTTGTATTGCACGCTACAGCACAGGGAGGGACGTCGCCTATGCAGGGATCGACTTGGATGACTGGTGACATCGATATTAACTCGGATCCTATGGGTGGTTATATGGCCTTGCTTACTACTCCTCCACCTGATCCCACACAGCAGTCACAGACCGACAACCAGGAGGTCGAGAGCACTCAGTACTATCGAGCGGCCCCTAACAGGTATGGATGGACGACGCCTCCGCCACGAGGACCACCACGTGCTCCGCGCCGTCGATGATCTATGTGATCATCGTATCTTTGCATCCTAATAATTTGTATACACATTTGTATTAGACATATATTTGTAAGCATGTTTCTGGTTCTCATTGTACTACTATCCCATGATGTATGAGACACATATATTTGTCACGATTTATTTTCGACTATTTTTTCCCGCTCGTTCTTTTCCGCCTATTTTACTTTGCAGTTTATAATACCGATGTATCTCGGACTTCCTATATTTGAGAATCGAAGAAATAAGATTTTTTGCAACAAATTTCACTGATTTTCATCAAAAAATGCTCTTTGAATCGAAGAAATAAAATTTGTGAATGGAGGGTTTGAGCTGCAGCTGAGAAAGAGCAAAGAGAGAAGAATAAAGAGCTGAAGCAGAAGAATGGGTGAGCTAGCGTCGGCGCGGGGGGTGCCTAGCGATTTTGGTGCGGCAGGCCGACTTGTCGCACCCGCCGGTTGCGACAGCAGACGCAGGAGGCCGACGTGGCCGATTCCTGTCCTCTCGCGCCCGGCAGTCGCGACACCACCTGCCAGCATGCGGGCCCCCCAGCTAGTCGCAACCGGCGGATACGAAATGTCCTAATCGCATCGGCCGGTTACGACGGTGTCCTAATTCTGAGATTAGCTCTAAATTAATGCTACATTTGAAAATACTGAAAAAAAGTGCAATAAAAAAAATTCGCTGTAATCCTCGCAGTCACTTACCTGCCAATGTTGAGGATGTCTCCAAGTAAGGTCGGTGTCGTCGCACGCGAAGACAGATGAACAATTTGAGCATCTCTACTAATAATATTGCTACAGGTATGGTCCATGGCTCGCAAATATGCTTTCAATCCACCTAAAATACGTTTTTCGGTTAAATATCCCGAAACGTTTTCTTGGTACATCCCCCACCGGGTAAAAAGAAACACCGAAGGTTGACAAGCGGAGCAGGACTTGGAGATGGGGATCAAGCTCTAGGAGAGACCGAACGGCCTGACTCGTGCGCCTCCAATCGAGCTCTCGCCGCCAGGGCGCCAGGCACACGATGCGGCGACCAGCCCGAGCTCCCGTTGACGGCCATGCGTCGCCGGCCGGCATGCCAAGATCTAGCGCCGGTCACGTGTCGTGTCCGCCATCCCGAGATCCCGCTGTCAGCCTGGATATACTGTTGCCCTGGAAGCCAAAGCATACACAACGGCGAGCGAGCCTCACCGGGGGAGGTGGAAGAGCAGGGGATTCGTTGCCTCGCAGGGCATGAAGCAGTAACATCTCCGGCGTTGGGACGGCATCTGCGAGAGAAGCTAAGATCAGGGCTCACGGGAACCAGGGCTGCCACCAAGCGGACCAGGCCACCAAATCCGCGGGATGCAAGGGGCGGGCGGGCGCCGCCAACATGGGATGCAGAAGAAATAGCCAGGGGGCTAGCCGCTACCGAGATTTGGACCGTCCCAGGGCCAGCAGTCAGCATCCGTCCCCGACGGGGCTCCCCGGACGAACTGGCTCGAAACCTGCTCTCCTCTGGTTTACTTCCGCCGAACAAGATGGAAACACAGTGTTAGCAAAAAAAGGCTCCTCTGGCTTACTTCCGCCGAACAAGCTGGAAACACGGTAAAACTGCACGTCAGCTGCACGAATTAGCAAAGAGGCTTCGGTGCTGTCTTTTTTTTTGAGACGGGTGCTGATTGTTTTGAGGACATTCACGTGTGCTGCATCGTTGCAATAATGAAAGCGAGCACTTCTCACATATGTGTAGATATGTCCTTGATTTTTTTTTACAAAATACATATGTCCTTGATTGAACTAATCCTGATATCAAATTGCTTGTGAACTATTATTTTTGTCAAATACTCAAGGTTGATCAGTTAATCAACAAAATACCTCTTAGTAGTCTGAATTTCAGCCACAAAATAGATTGGGTTAGATTCCAGGGAAGATGTAAATCAAACACTTTTGAATTAATAATAAACGTAATAGTATGTGAAAATTATCAACATGTGATCACATAGGGAAATTTCAATTTTCATGGAGATTATTCTTGAGCTTCCTATCACTGGGATTTCGGGAGGATGCGCAGAGACGTTGGGGAAACGCAGGGACAAGGGAACTGACGGTGGCGGCGTTCGGCTAGAGGTGAGGATGATTCGTTTGATTCCATGTGTCCCGACTCGATTCCTTAGCAGGGTGGCGGGGACACCGAGAAACACACAACGAGAGTCCCAGCGATGGTATGTAGATGTTGTACACTACTTCTATTTTTTTACTCTGCATTCCGGATTTAGTTAAAGTAAAACTTTATTAAGTTTGACCAAATATATAGAATAAGGTATCAACATCTAAAATATAATATTAGTACTACTAGAATCTCCTTGGTATGTATTTTTGTATTATAAATGTTGATATTTTTTGCTACATAACTGGTCAAACTTTATAAAACTTAATTTTAATTAAACCTCAAATGCATGGTAATAAAAACAGCGGGAATATATGGTATATATATTTTCCGTAGCAACGCACGGGTATTGTGCTAGTAGTAATTAAGACGGAGATGGCACCGGCGAATCAATTCACGGCAGGAGATGCAAAAAGAGTATCGTGATTAAGGAAGAAAACACGAAGAGTCCTGAGACACGATGACAGGACTACTCTTTCTCATGCGCGTGGAGGAGGTGGATCCGGAATTATTCGACGACGATGGATGAAAATTGCTAACCTCTAGGATTAATGAGGCTCGTACGGTGCCTCCAATTAGTAAATATAAGATACTAAGAGAAACAAAAAGGAAAATTTGCTATGTGAATAGTGTCATTTTGTGGTGTTGTGTTTTTGTGATACTTTTTGTTTTGTTTCTCCAAGTGTATTCCTAATTTGGTTCTGAAAATTTTAGGGATTGTAAACCCATATATTGTGAACATAAAGAAATGTATTTAAAATTCACTTAAACTTCTAAATTCGAAGTTTAAAGAGTGGTATGATGATTTAAGGTGTTGTATCACTGGATACGTTCTCCACATGTGCGTCTCCGCGATTGAGCTGTTGCTTGTGAGCTGGTGAATGATGAGCGTCCCCCGACCAACTTGCCCATTTGCTTCGGCCTCCGGTATCCTTGAAACGGTGGTACACACGATGCCTAACGAACGGAAGGTATAACAAGGTTCGTGTCGGAGACGAGATCAAATCTGCGAAGTCGCTTGCATGTTCCCGTTGTTGGGCTCTCATTATCGGAGCCATGTATCATGAACGGCTCCTCCAAATAAAAATATGGAATCGTGAACCGTTAAAACACTGACCCATTATATAGCCCCTCTAACCTTCAACCCAACATCACATCCCACAGTAGAGCAACTAGCTTCTCTCTCCGACTAGCTGCAGGTTCTCCACGAGACATGAAGCTCTCGGTGGCTCTCCTGTGCGCCCTGGTTGCCGTGCAGGCTGTGCTGCTCGCCGCGCCATCGGCAGAGGCCGGCGGACTCAAGGTCGGCTACTACAACAAGAAATGCAAGGGCGTGGAGGACGTCGTCAAAGGGCACATCATCCGGGCTATCAAGAAGAACCCCCGTGTCGGCGCCGCTCTCGTCCGGCTCGTCTTCCACGACTGCTTCGTTAGGGTATGCCCATTGATTATTAATTTCAGATCAGGAACCCGAATTTTTAATTTGCATGTGCTAGTTTGTCATTTTGACATTATTCTGTGTTCATTGAAAAAATGAATTCCAATGCACCTTTTGATTTCGCTATTGATTACAAAAATGGAAATCCTACATCACAAATTGACGAGACGCCCACAGACTTGTGAAAAAGCTAATTGCATAATGTGGAGTTTCCATACGTGGTCGAGGTGTCGAGCTAATGATAACCAAATAATGATAATGACATGAGGTTGGCTATTCATGCAGGGGTGCGATGGCTCTGTCCTCCTTGACAAGTCTGCACAAAACCCTCACCCCGAGAAGGAGGCGCCGGCCAACATCGGGCTCGCCGCCTTCGATATCCTTGAGGCGATCAAGGCAGACATCGAGAAGAAGTGCCCCGGCGTGGTGTCCTGCTCCGACATACTCGTCTACGCCGCCCGTGACGCCACCAAAATCCTGAGCAAGGGGCACATCAACTACGAGGTCCCCGCCGGCCGCCTCGACGGCATGGTCTCCTCCGCCGCCGAGGCCCAGGCGGAGCTCCCGGATTCCACCTTCACCGCCCAGCAGCTCATCGACAACTTTGCCCGCAAGAATTTCGACGTCGAGGAGCTCGTCATCCTCTCCGGTGCGCACTCCATCGGCATGGCACACTGCTCGTCCTTCAGAGGCCGTCTCACCGCGCCTTCGGACCAGATTACTCCGGCCTACCGGAACCTTCTCAACTACAAGTGCGGCAAGGGCAATCCGGCCGTGGTCAACAACGTCCGCGACGAGGACTACAACACCGTCGCCAAGTATATGCCAGGGTTCAAGAGCCGGGTGCGCAAGATCAGGGACTTGTTCGACAACAGCTACTACTACAACAACCTCGCCAGGATCGTCAGCTTCAACTCCGACTGGCAGCTGATGACCCACACGGAGGCGCGGGGCCACGTTCATGAGTACGCTGACAATGCCACGCTCTGGAACGAGGATTTTGGCGATTCCATGGTCAAGCTCAGCAAGCTGCCCATGCCGGCCGGAAGCAAGGGCGGGATCAGGAAGAAGTGCAGCATCGTCAGCCACCCCTTGCACTAAATCGTACATGCATGCGTGGAGATCTCCAAGGAAGAAACATTTTGCGTGTCTGTGTGTTGAGTTCAATAATCTTGTGGCCCATTCTTTTGGTTTAATTTCCATTCGTTGTGTTTTCCAGATCTGTTGATCCGTTATATATTTTTCAATATATCGCCACAATAATGTTACAATCTTGGCAATCTGTTAAAAATGATGGTACATCAAATCAAATAATGATCTTAATAGGAATATTAAAGTTGACAGACTAGTGCAATCTAGGGTGCTTGTTTGATTTTCAGAAGATGCTTATGGGGTGAACTGGCTTTCGAATGGTACAAACTTTGATATTACCCAAAATTTAATTTGAGGCATGGTGATGATAAGGTGACGTGGAAATTTGGGAGAATTGTTTACAACGAAATCACTGTATACATCTTGCAGACCAAGCTAGACTCATATCTAAGGTTTTTAAACAACTGTGGTGTTTAAAGCTTCCTGCTAATTTTTGTGCGGACACTACGTGCAATGTTTCGGTTTGCGTTCTCAGGTTTCTGTCACTCCGGCAGAATTTGCCCCTTCCTCTTACACATACTACAAACCCTATGATGTTTAATCCATGCGCGCACAAATATAATGGACACCAAAGGACTATACCATATCAACATACAACTCTAATGAACCAAAGACATTCAACCAAGCAATCAAAAGACAAATAAACTACACAAACTTGACATAGATCATAGGATTATAACTTATAGCATCGAACACCATATTTACATAGGACGGTATAGAGGTGTGTGAGAGGATGAACCACTGTATACAAGGAGGAGTTGGTGATGGAGATGGCGGTGAAGACGATGAAGGGGGCAGCGAGAGGCGCAGGGTGGCGGCGGCGCCGGCGGCGGCGCGGGGAGCTCCTTCCCTGCCGCCGGCATCATGGAGGAGCGCCGCCCCTTAGCCCCCTTCCTTCATGGCTTCTTGGGAGCCCTCCCTCATGGAGATGGAATCCATGAGGGAGGCAAAAACGTGGCTTTTGGCGGCTGCAATTCGTGGGTGGAGGTGTCCCCCACGAGTTAGGTTTCTTCCCTTTATATAGCTTCTCGGATTTCCGTCACCCCATCTAGGGTTGTAGTGGATCGGGCTTATCTCTGCTGTCCGGACTCAGAATCAGTTAAATTTTATGTCTAGAACGTTCCTTGCAAAATTTCCAACAATTTTATAGCTGGGGAGTTTTCCGTTTGACGCCGTCATCAACCCGTAACGTGACCATCTTCGAAAAAAGTTCTGGGACAGATTTCTAGAAAGTCCCGATTTAAGTCCAACAAGGTTTCCTCTTGTATTCTTGGTAATTCCTACACATCAAAGTGTAAAACAAAAACATTGTGCACTTTTGCAACTATTAGTAGGTTGGTCCAAATAAATCATAAACTTTATATAAAAACAAGTGTCAAAAGCATAATATTAGCATAAAGCCATCAAAAATTATAGATACGTTATGGACGTATCACGCAGCGAGGAAAGGAACTAAACAGAAGTTCTAACTACCCATGAAGACTGATGAATTTAGATTTTTATAAAACTCTAAAACTTACCTTTTCTAAGAAACTATTTTCGAAAACCAAACCTTGGATATAAATCTATGGTTACACAACACACATCACTTTTTAGAACTTGCTGAGTACGCATGTACTCAATCTATCATCTTAAACCTTTTTCTAGACTTTAAACTGTACAATATCGAGGAGACCGAAGCTAACCAACAGGAGGACGACGAGGTATACTACGAGGAGCCGGATCTTTTAGGAGGAATAGAAGGCATAGATTACATAATAGAATATGGAGTGAACAGTGAGGATACCAATGAAGAAGCGTAGACACATAGGATATAATAGATGAGATACGCAACATAGACTTACCTAAATAAAATTGTGAAACTCCGATGGTACTTAGCTTAGTAGTATCGATGATTAGAAGATTAGCTAGTTTGAATTTAAATTTGAATTTGAATCCTCAATGGACCAACGAGCATCTTTAAACCTTTGTACATTATTGGTTGTTAAGCATGAACATTTAAAGTTGTGGACCCGCAATATTTTTGTTGTACCATTTTGAGGGATTTAATATTTGCGAATCGGTACTTCGTGAGTGTTATGTCAACGACTTGTACATTACAACATGCAGTGGTGTACTGGGTCACCGTATTAAGCTTCAACAATTTAAGGAAGAACTAGAAGAAATAGCAAATAAACTTCAAGAAACTATAAAAGAGGCTCCTAATAGGTAAGAAATAAGCAATCTTTGTACTTACACTTGTTCTAAGCTTAGGAATTACAACAAATGCTTTAATGATTCTGGAAAAAATAAGGGCTGTGGAATACCATGCAAAAGTCAAAGAGAGTCTTATTGACAATGTTAATAAGAAGATATTCTTCATGCGAAAGTTCTTAGGACAAGCTGGTGATGTTTTTAAGTGTGAATACTTTGCTAAAGAATTTACTATGCTTGTGGAAGAAAAAGAAGTAGAGGAAGTAAAAATGCTCTCCAATAATATTAAAGATCCTCTAGTTGATCTTGATAAATGTAGTTTGAATGAAATTGTCAATATATTGCAAAGTTTTGCTAATGATCTGTCTTTTAGTGTTCATCAAACTAGTTTTGGATCCTATATA
The DNA here is from genome assembly GCA_007115705.1 of Dactylis glomerata. Classification (NCBI taxonomy): domain Eukaryota; kingdom Viridiplantae; phylum Streptophyta; class Magnoliopsida; order Poales; family Poaceae; genus Dactylis; species Dactylis glomerata. The sequence goes on from QXEO01000183.1 coordinate 5,812,775, forward strand.
GCCAATTATGTTATAAAAGAAAAGATACAACGTTATAACAATGAGGCTATGATACCACCAAAGCATGGGGATGTGTGGATTCCAAAAATACTTATTGTTGTAGAAAAAGAGTCACATCATGCTATCTTAGACTTGGGATAAAGCGTTAACATTCTCTCCAAAGAATTATATGATTTACGCGATTTTGACAAGAAACTAGAAAAATGTGACATTGATCTATTACCTGCTAATGATTCTACCAAGCATGCCTTAGGTAGAATAAATGATGTTATGATTGAACTCCATATGACTTTTGTACATGTTGATTTTATCATTATGAACGTGAGGATCAATACCTCAAGTCCTATAATCCTTGGGAGACCTTTTTTGAGAACTACATGTCCAGTTATTGATTCCAAAGAAGGGAATATGAAGTTTCAATTCCCACATAAGAAGTGTATGGAGCACTTTCCAAGGAACAAGTTGAATGTTCAGAAGTACAAGTGCCCTCATGACACTTTCCCATTTTTAAAATAATAAGGTATGAAGCCTAGCTATATGGCTATAAAGAAAGTGCTTTACGGGAGGCAACCCGGTAGTATTTACTTTTTTCGGTTTTGTTTCCATTGCTCTTGTTAGATAGTAATTTTATTTGAGTCTTATTTTTGTGTCCTTACAGTAGCAATAAAGTTTTTTAGTGTGTATGTTGTAGCAAATATAAAAGTGACAAGTTTTACCCATCTTGGTTATTAAAAGATTGCAATACTTATTTGGAGATGTTGAAATCTGCGCAGCACTTTATAGTGCATGATTTTTCATATTTTTTCTATAACTCCTGTGGAACTGTGATATTTATATAAATTGAAACATCTCATCTTCTACCTGAATAAAAATATAACAATAATTCGTGGCCTGTTGAAGGGGGGCAGAAAAATTTCTCAAACTGCTACTGTTTTTATTGACAAATTTTGTCATTTTGTTGTTTTGAGCGTTTTCTTGAGTCTCAAGATGTTTTTTTGAGTCTTTTGATATTTAGTGAATGTTGGCAAGTTAATACACTCTCTGAACACATTGCACCAAATTTTATTTGGGGTTTAATTTACAGCACTTATATTATCTTTGTGCCCTCTAATAGCAGCCACTCTAGAAAAGATGTGGGAAATAGTTTTGTGGTGAAGTTTTTTCACAGGAAATGAATAATCATCGAGCAAGGAGTCATCTAAGTAATTAAAAACACCATAAGATTGGGTATGTCTCATGGCAACTCCATGTACCTATCAACTCCTTGGTTTGCATACTATTCTTGCCTTGTTTTTTTGAGCATCACTTTACCGTTGCATAAACTTGGAGCGTCTGCATCTAGTTTTTAGTTTTTCGTTTGCATATTTTGTTTTGAATAAATAGATCACCACCTGTAGGTATACTTTATATCTATGACAAAGTTACTGTAGGATTTGAGAAAAATGGTTGGGAAGAAAAGGGAGGTAGCAATACAAGTAATGCTTATGTTCTATGCTTCATATGCTTTGATTGAATAGTAATTTGCTAATGCCGTATTTAGTGCTATTTCTTCTTTGAGCATTGATGGTTAACTTTTAGTTACTTAGTTCATTAACAAATGTGTAGCATTATGGACATTATGCATGCTTGTGATGTCGATGGATTTCGTGTCGCAAGAACACGGGGTACCACACGACGGACCCAAGGATTCGAACGCAGGGGGCTAAACGTGTGAGATCTTGGATCGCAACGAAACACGGCGATGGAAGCCTCGATTGTCGGACGCGCAACGCACTGCAGAGAGGGAGACCGAGCTTTACCCAGGTTCAGGGCCCTCGTGGTGAGGTAAAACCCCTACTTCCTGCCTTCTTGTATTGCGACGCGACACCTCGCGAGGAGTACAAGGCCTTGGTTACAAAGCTCTAGTTGGCCAGAGGTTGAAGAACCTGCGTGCCCAACTAGCAGCTCGAAGAAGATGAAGATCAGATTAGACCGGCCCCCTCTCAGGGGTGGCCTCTCCCTCCTTTTATATCGCCAATGTCCTCCTTCCCCTTATCTTCTTGGGGAAGGGGTTGCCACACACGGCCAAGGAGGGAGGACAGCTGTAGACTATGTTCTTCTGTAGACTTGGTCTTCGTAGGGTAGCGGCGCCGGTCCACAGGAGTGGGTCGAGGAGGCTGACGTCCTCCTCTGGCGCCCTGCACCGTCCATGCTATATTTAGGGGGGTGGCCAACTGCCACTGTGCCGCTTTGGGCAGGCACAGAGAAAGTTGGTCTCCTCCCTGTCGGGGGTAGCGTGGGCGGTACGCGGTCTTCTGCCCGCCAGCTTCTTGCCCCGCACGGAAACGTGCTAGGCTGACGTGGGCGTACCTCCTCTCCTCACCAGCAGGGCTCGTGAGGAGGTCTTCTGGTCCTTAGCGGTTTCTGTCGTCGTTCTCCTCACGAGGCGCCTCCTCGTGAGGGTCTTCTCCGTAGCGAAGATTGTTGATTCTCCCCTGGGCTGACGATGGGCCGATGACGGGGCCCAGGAGCAGGTGGACCGGGATACCCCGGTATCCAGAACACCGACAGTAGCCCCTGGGAGCCCGGCCCATGAACGCACCCTCTTGAGGAAGCGAAGGGTCGGGGGCCCCCGAAGCTGCTGGGCCCTCCAACGGCACGCGTCAACCGCGCGGTCAGAGGACCATGAAGATTGTCTCCGAAGCGCGCCAGAAGATTCCCCCCACCGTCGGGCCTCCCAACCCAGCCTTGGCTGGGGAGGAGGCCAAGCGGGCGGCTCAGCACCTCCTGGACCAGGCCAGGACGAACGCCGACGGCCTTCTCGCCAACGCCCAGCGGAGGCTGGAAGAGGTCGAGGACCGGGAGGCCCTCCTCCACGCTCGTGAGGAGAGCGTGGACTCCCGGGCGGAGAGCCTGAGCCTGCAAGAGGCTGGGCTCGCCGTCCGAGAAGCAGAGGCTCGCGAGCGCGAGCGGGGACTTCGCCTCCGAGAGGAGCAGCTCCAAACCCTCGAGGACCGGCTCAACAGGGAGCGGGAGGCCCTGGAGAGCCGGGAGGAGATGACCAGCCAGACCACCGCCGAGCTGGCTCGGCAACAGGAGGCGCTGAACCAGCGCGAGGCTTCCCTCCAAGCGAAGATGGACCACATGCTGAACCAGCGGCGGGTCAGCATGGAGCAGGAGTTCGAGCGGAAACGCAAAGAGACCACCGAGGCGTGCCGCGCGGACTTCCGCTCCAAGAACGACGCCGACCTCCTGATGTACAAGCAGAAGCGCGAGACCCTGGAACGTCGGGTCCGCGACATGGAGGCCGAGCTGAAGGGAGCGCACGAGGTGCGCCAGGGCGCCGAGCGCGCCCTTGCTGAAGCCGACGCCACCATCGCCGCGCTCCGGCGCGACGTGCAGAGGCTTGAGGAGGAGAACTCGGCGTCGGCCCTGCAAGGCGTGGAGATGGCCGGAGAGCTCCAGGAGCTCAGGGACGCTGAAGAGGAGGCGAACGTGCTGCGGAGGCAGCGGGTGCAGATGTTCCGCGGGTTCTCAGCCCGCGTCATGGCGGCGGCGCACCGCCTGGGCATCCACGGGCTGAACCTGCCCACCGTCCCTGAGGACGACGGGTCGATCCTGCTCTTCTTCAGCCAGCTGGCCGAAGAGCTGGACGGTGCGTCGGCGAAGGTCCTGGATCTCATCGACGCCGAGTGCCAGGAGCTGCTGGGGCTCGCGGGAACGAGGATCTTCTCCAACATCCAACGCCTCCGCCCCGACCTCAAGCTGGAAGAGGTACTGCGGAGGCCGCCACCCCCGCCGTCCGGAACTCCTGACCGCGCGGCGGAAGCCAGGGCAGGGCGGTTGAACTTCGCCCTTCAACGGCTGCAGGCCCTCTACGCCCGCCCTGGCGCGTCCGCCCCGAGCTCCTCTAGCGGCGAGGCCTCCGGCTCCACAGAATCCGGCAGCGAAGAGGCGACGGACTCCAGCGAGGGGACGACATCCAGCTCCAGCGATGGCGCCGACGGCGACGATGGCGATGCAACGGCCGCCCAGTAAGCTCCTCTTAGACCTCCTCCGGGAGACCTAGGTTAGCTGCACACTTTGCAGCTGTCAGACATTGCCATGCTGGGCCAGTTTAAGTTGTAATCGTACTTAAGGCGTTGATCGCCAAATGATCCTTGTTTGCACCCTTGCACATATTTCCTTGTCTCGCCTTTGTCTGGGGAATGCTCTACGCCGTTCGGGGGCCAGCCTCCGAGCGGGACAGCAGCCTAACGCTTAGTATGCAGCTCGTGGTGCAAGGCTAGCGGGCACTGGCGCTCCAGAGGTGACTGTAATGGCATACAGGACTATCTCCCTGCAGCCCCCCAGGCGTCCAAGCACAACAAAGGCTATCCCAGGAGAAGAGACACAAGGCCGCAGACAAGGACAGCAGAAGACTTAGAGAAATCTACACGAATTGTGCGACTCTCGCGCGCTCATGCGCCTTCATTCGAGTGTCGCTCGAGAGGAGAGAGCACCATGGATCGTATGAGGTGACTGTAACGGGTCCCTTCCCGAGTCAGAGCTCGATCCGTTCTGGGTTTTGCGGGCCTGCTGTTTTCCGGGCGAAGGCCCCAGCGCGGACACCGTGCTCCGGCTCTTTCTCGAAAGGCAGTCGAGCGAAAACTCACGTTCGCGTTAAGCCGCAACCAGCGGACCTCGCGAGGCTGGTGAGACCAAGACTCGCGACTCCAGGCAGTTTCCACAGATTCGAAAGGATTAATGGCGAGTAAAGCTGCTGTTACACTTTGTTCCTTGCGCAGATGAAAGACTCCGTTTCGTTGGCGAAGGCAAGAGGGTGACGACTCTTAAGCCCCCTTGCCCTATCCTCATGCTCCTGGGGACGGGGCCAGCGAGGACGGCGTAGGCCTACGCGTCCCCTGGCTCAGGTCCTAGGGATGCGTATCTGTCGAGGAAGCGCTCGCAGAGGTCCCTCCAGGACGAGATGGACCTTGGCGGTAGCCCGCAGAGCCACCGGCGAGGCTTTCCCTTTGTAGCCATCATGAACCAATTGGCCATGACACGCCCATCGCCCCCAGCCGCCCGAACACTGGCCGCGTATTGCCGTAGGAACTCCACGGGATCGGAGGTCCCATCGTAACGCGCGTCAGTGTCCGGCTTGAAGCGAGGCGGCCATGCCGCATGACGAAGGGGCTCGGCGAGCGCCGCGAAGCCCCCAAAGCCGATGTCGCCGACCTCTGGCTCGCCCTCTCCGATGGCCTCCAGGCCATTGAGGACTTGGAGACATTCTCGGCGACGACTTGCGTAGACAGCGCGAGGGCGAAGACGGTGATGACGACCGTCACCCATGTCGACGCAGATCTTGAAGAAAACACACCACAGCCCCCTACCTGGCGCGCCAAATGTCGATGGATTTCGTGTCGCAAGAACACGGGGTACCACACGACGGACCCAAGGATTCGAACGCAGGGGGCTGAACGTGTGAGATCTTGGATCGCAACGAAACACGGCGACAGAAGCCTCGATTGTCGGACGCGCAACGCACTGCAGAGAGGGAGACCGAGCTTTACCCAGGTTCAGGGCCCTCGTGGTGAGGTAAAACCCCTACTTCCTGCCTTCTTGTATTGCGACGCGACACCTCGCGAGGAGTACAAGGCCTTGGTTACAAAGCTCTAGTTGGCCAGAGGTTGAAGAACCTGCGTGCCCAACTAGCAGCTCGAAGAAGATGAAGATCAGATTAGACCGGCCCCCTCTCAGGGGTGGCCTCTCCCTCCTTTTATATCGCCAAGGTCCTCCTTCCCCTTATCTTCTTGGGGAAGGGGTTGCCACACACGGCCAAGGAGGGAGGACAGCTATAGACTATGTTCTTCTGTAGACTTGGTCTTCGTAGGGTAGCGGCGCCGGTCCACAGGAGTGGGTGGAGGAGGCTGACGTCCTCCTCTGGCGCCCTACACCGTCCATGCTATATTTAGGGGGGTGGCCAACTGCCACTGTGCCGCTTTGGGCAGGCACAGAGAAAGTTGGTCTCCTCCCTGTCGGGGGTAGCGTGGGCGGTACGCGGTCTTCTGCCCGCCAGCTTCTTGCCCCGCACGGAAACATGCTAGGCTGACGTGGGCGTACCTCCTCTCCTCACCAGCAGGGCTCGTGAGGAGGTCTTCTGGTCCTTAGCGGTTTCTGTCGTCGTTCTCCTCACGAGGCGCCTCCTCGTGAGGGTCTTCTCCGTAGCGAAGATTGTTGATTCTCCCCTGGGCTGACGATGGGCCGATGACGGGGCCCAGGAGCAGGTGGATCGGGATACCCCGGTATCCAGAACACCGACATGTGACTTTTATACCTTTCCAATGGCCAAGAAAATAAAAGAAAATAAAAAGCAAGCAAAAGACTTGTATATCCAAATACCTTGAGCCATAATTCTCCGCAAAATCTCCGCCATACCTACCTACATAGAAAAAAATTATATTCCAAGTATAGTATATGTTCCATGTCTTTACATTCAAAATTATTTCCATTTTTATTGTGCAATTTGAAGATCATGGGAAAGTAGCAGTCTACGGTGGAGTTTATTTATGTAAGTTGCATGTTTGTAATTTTATTAGTTGCGGTTAAGTTAAACCATGCTTTCATGGAATAAGACTTTCAATGTTAATTAAGTTGTTGTCATACACCTTGGGTTATGCATATATTTTCGGTGTGAAATGAGTGGGAGTTATCATATTAAAGATTCGAGTGTGCATATTTGTTAGAGAAGATCATTGGGCCACTAACCGAAACCATGCCTAATTATGGTAGAAGTTTCAGCATAGACTTCCTCATTATCTTAAACAAGTTTAATTTACTACTCAATTAGTACTTTAAGAGGAGTTCATTTGTTTGTTGTCCTGTCGTCCCTATATGTATTGCCTTTGCAAAAATATGAAAATTCAGAAGGCACTGTGTACAAGTGGCATGGAGGTACCCCTTTGCAAGCACTTGGTTGAAACTATATGCACACGATGAAAGTTTATAGTAATTCTAGAATTTAATAGCATTGGGTGGAGGTACTATTAACAACGGGGGTATGAGACTTACAACTAGTAAAGTGTTGATCATGTGAACCATATTTTCTCTTCACTACCGTTGACTTAAGTTGCACAATTCTAAAATTTATTTTCTCTTTAGCTTCAAATCTTGGCACATATATTCCCTACTTACTTTTAGTGGCTACTTGTTCAATAGAAAATAAAAGAGAAGAAATAAAGAAATAAAAGAAAGTTCCAAAGCACAAGCACTTGCATGTTTAATGTTCATAGTACTTTCATTTTTTTGCACTATGTTATTGATTGTTGGACATCATTGAGTTGAATTAGAAGTACCACTTGATATCTCATTTGCTTTTTGTTGTAAATTAAAGAGTGAGTCATCTGTAATATGCATTACTACTTGTTATTTTCATAGAAGCAATAAAATCCAAAGTTCTAGTTTGATTTTATCACCTTCATACTCGAGGACGAGCATGAGTTAAGCTTGGGGATGTTGATGCATGCAAAATACATGCATGAACTTTGTAGTTTATTGATGCATATTCATACATATTATAATGTTATTATTTGTTATAATCATGTTTTATAATGATTTATATTATAATGTTATTATTTGTTATAATCATGTTTTATAATGATTTATGGGGATTTTCCATCGATCCCCCTTATTTTGGTTATAAATCTATAGAACAGGAAAACCTTGTTTTGCATATTTTTACGTTTCAGGGACCTTCCCGGACTCGAATTGACCTGGAATTTTTTGGGAATTAATATATACCACGAGAGGCACCTGGAGTACAAGAAGTCAACGCGGTGAGGCCTAGGGGCAAAATGAGCACAGGTGGCGCGGACACCTGGTCGCGCCACCCATGCCCGTTTGGGCCTCGAGCCTCTGATTATGTCCATCTTTGTCTCCTGACGCTCATCTTGACCTAAAAATGCCTATATAAAGACCCCCCTCAGCGATCGCGAAACAAGGCGGTAGAGAAACATGAAACACGGAAATAGAGGATGTTCCAACGAAGATTGGAGTGGGTAATGCTGCCGGAGTCGCCCCTAGACGCTTCTCCACCCTCTTCAACGTCAACACCATCATCACCACCATGAAGACGGAGTAGTCCACCTTTGGACTATGGGTTTGTGCAAGTAGCTTGTTCTATCTCTCTCTTATGCTTCAATGTTTAGATATCATATGAGTTGCCCAACATGATCATGGTGCATATTATGTAATTCCTATATGGTGGATTGATGCGCCACGGTGTGTTGATGTAAATCACCGTCCAGTTGGGAACCCCAAGAGGAAGGTATGATGAGCACAGCAGCAAGCTTTTCCCTCAATAAGAAACCAAGGTATGTCGAATCCAGGAAAAAGCCAAACTCCAGAAGGTGATGCTTGCTAGCCTAGTGACACTCCAACAAGGGCGCCGTTAACGATAACGTGTTAGCGCGTCTTCAACTAGTAGCAACATGGAACCTGCACACAACACAACCAAATACTTTTCTCCGAACTTACGATGAGGTTGTCAATCTCACCGGTTTGCTTGAAACAAAGGTATGAGCGTATCGAGTGGAAAGCAATAGTAATATGCGAGTAAAGTAAACAGGTGATAGCAATATAATGGAAATAGGACCGGGGTCCATAGTTCACTAGTGGTGTCTCTCCATATGATAAAATAACACATGCTGGGTAAACAAATTACAGTTGGGCAATTGATAGAATAAAGATAATGTGCTAAGTCGAGAGGATCACTATGAGATTTACTCTGGGCATTACAACAAAATACATAGACCGCCATCCAACTGCATCTATGACTAATAATCCACTTGCGGAGAATCAATCCGAGAACTCCACAAGTATTAAGTTGCGAACAACAGATAACTGCATTAAGGAAAGTGTGTAATATAAACAAAGCATATGCCCTTGGACATATGAATGTTGTTTTCTCCCTAGTGGCAACAGCACATCTACAACCTTAGAGGTTTCTGTCACTCCCCCAGATTAAATAGAGGCATGAACCCAACTATCGAGCATAAATACCCCCTCTTGGAGTCACTAGTATCTATTCGGCCAAGATAGCTACTAACAACAGAGAGCATGCAAGATCATAAACAACATAGAGATAACATAAGATAATATTAAGCACATCAACTCAATCATAACACCAATATTCATCAGATCCCAACAAACACAACATGTTGAATTACATAACGGTGATCTCGATCATGTAAGGCAGCTCATGAGATCTAAACATGAAGCACATGGTGGAGAAGACAACCATCTAGCTACTGCTATGGACCCATATTCCAAGGTAGACTACTCACTCATCGCGCCGGAGGCAAGCATGGCGATGAAGAAGACCTCCGGTGGTGATTCCCCTCTCCGGCAGGGTGCCGGGAAGAGTTTCTGGACCCTCCCGATCTCGGGTCAACGACGGCGGCGGATCGCGATGTGTTTCTGGAAAAGTGATCGGGTACTTAGGTTTTTCCCGTCGGGGGATCTTTATAGGCGAAGGGGCATCGTCAGAAGTGGACCGAGGCGGTCTCACACATAGGGGGTGTGGCCAGGGCCTGGGCCGCGCCACCCTATTGTGTGGGCCCCTCATGGCCCCAATCCATCTCCTCTTCGGTTCTCTGGAAGCTTCGGTAAATTTTTGGATGTTTGGCTTTTGTTTCGTCCAATTCCGAGAATATTTCCTGTGTAACTTTTCCGAAACACAAAAATAGCAGAAAACAAGGAACTGGCACTGTGTCATCTTGTTAATAGGTTAGTTCCGGAAAATGCATAAAAACGCCACGAAGTGTAACGAATCACTAAGCAAATGGTGTAAAAACAAGCATGGAGCATCAAAAATTATAGATATGTTTGAGACATATCAGCATCCCCAAGCTTAACTCCTGCTCGTCCTCAAGTAGGTAAGTGATAACAAAGAAATAATTTTTGAGGTGACATGCACCTACACAATCTTGATTATCTATGTAAGCGTTGTGCGCTGGGATCAAAAGAACTTAAAACATGGGCATGAAAGATATAATCTTGATAGAAAAAACTTAGCAACCATGTTATAACATGAAAAAGAACACAAACAAAAGATCATGAAAATGAAACAATGAAAGTCAAACGTGTGTTCAAATTATATGGAAAAACATACAAATGGTTTTAAGCTTGTCCTTCATGAGAGAGCAAAACATAAATGCATAGGACACCTTCAAGTTTAAGAGGGCGACTAGATACAAATAATTTAAGAACAAGTGAAACCAACATCATGAATCAATCAATGAAAACTTTGGGACAATGCACATTATACTCAGAATGACAACTATGCTCTCTTAGACGGTGCATAAAGGTAGAAGGTGGTGACTCAACATAAAAGTAAAAGAAAGGCCCTTCACAGAGGGAAGCAGTGATTAAACATGTGCTGGAGCTTTTCATTTGTAAAGCAGAGAGATAAAAAATTTGGTTTTGAGAGGTGGTTGTTTCATGTCAACGACTAGCAATGGGGACTTACTATCTTCCATAATAAACAAGTGAGAGCGGTTTCGAGTTCTTTGAAAATTTGGCACATTGGTGCTCTTTTATAAAGCTTTGGCACTCCTCCCCACCTTTTTTCCTTTCTCAGACCATGGCTAACCGATTCCATCGGGTGCCCACCAACATTCACATACCATAGAGGAGTGCCTTTATTTTCTTTTTTTAGAATTAGATTACAATGGTCTGACCAACTCCCTTCCAAAATTAATGACGAGCAGATGAAGCTGCCTAGTCGAGGGGTACTTAATTTAATATGGAAGATAGCAATTCCGACCACTACGTCCCCATGAGCTAAAAACAGTGGCACAAAATGAGAAGTAGTTGAAGGTTTTGAAAGATAGCACATGAAAATTTACTTGGAATGGCTTGCAAATACCATGTATAGGAATTTATAGTGGACACATTGGAACAACTTGGTTTTTTAGGAGATGGATGCACGAGTAGAGCTCATACTCAGTACAAAACGAGGGCTAGCAAAAGACTGGGAGCGACCAACTAAGAGAGCAATAACGGCCATAATCATGTATAGCGACAAAGCGACATTAAAAGAAGCATAAGATGGCATCAAAAGTCAAAAACTAAATGATCATAGAGGCTTATGATGACTTTGTATGAGTCTAACATGTGTGAGCATGCGCCAAGTCAACCCAAAAAAAAAGCATCTAATGAGAAAACCAAAATAATGCTTCCAAATAATTAAAACAACGCATGATTTTTTCAAAGGCTCATTAAGCAATCTCAGTCATTTGAGACAAGTCATGCTATAGAAAAAATCACTAAGCATACTATCAAAACGACATCAAGCATGACATGAAAAAGTCTAAGCCGCAGTCTACACAAGCTCCTTTTTGTACCACTTTTTTTTTGCATAAAGCTTTTTCTCTTTTCCAACACCATTCAAACCTTTTGGAAACAACTCTTTTGATCAAAACCAACATGGACCAGAGGTCAAAATACACCTTGATATAAAGATATAACAACATCTGAACAAAAATCAAGGCCAAAAACGAAAGCTAAACGCAGTTCTAGAAAAAGAGAACACTCGTTGAAACGATAAGAGTGAAAAACGGAGTGTTCTTGGCAAATGAAAAGCAAGGCAACTTCTCCAAAAGACATTTGTTGGGGTCCAACCATTTATTGCAGCAAACAAAACTAAACAAAACTGAAAACTAAAACAGCTGACACTCCAAGAAAAACGCATAATGCATGAAGTAATAAAAATATAGTGTGTTGAAAGGTGACCTGATTTTTGCCGATGAAGAAGGGGTGCCTCGGGGGCATCCCCAAGCTTTGACTCTTGTACCTCTTGGATATTTTTTGGGGTGACATGGGCATCCCCAAGCTTGAGCTTTTGTCCATTCTTCAACTCATCTCATCATTCTCCAATCCCTACACTTGAAAACTTCCTTCATACAAAACTAAACACAAATCTATTAGCAACATTAGTGTAAGCATAATAATGAATCAACCCTTTTTGCTTCAGATTTCAACTCAAAACCACCACATATAAAGCATATACTACTGTAGCAACTTCCCCAAAAGTTCCGTGATCAAAAGAACTCGAAAGAAAGCGATAAAGCGGCAAACACAAATATTGGCAGAAATCTGTCAAAACAGAACAGCTGACAAAGGTCGAATTTTTAGAGGGTTTTATGTTGCTCAAATAAAAAAGTGTATAACTAATGAAAGTTTGGATATAACCTGGGGCATATGCACAAGAAATCGCTGGTCCAAAAGATATACTGAGAATTTTCCCGAATTTTTACGGTGCAGCACCGAAATCTGTTTCAGGACAGCAACATCCCCAAATCTTACCTCACTCAAATTAGAGGCTTCTCTTGGCACAAAAACGAATTAAAAAGGATAAGGAGCGGTTATTACAGTAGTAATAACTTCCAAGACTAAAATAAAAGAAAAATAACTGAAAGTAAAACAATGGGTTATCTCCCAAGAGTGCTTTTCTTTAACGCCTTTGAGCTAGGGGCAGTAATTTGAGAAGATGCTCACATAAGAAATATGAATTGAAGCAAAAGAGAGCATCAAGGAGCAAATATAAAACACATTTAAGTCTAACCCACTTCCTATGCATAGGAATCTTGTAAGAAAATAAATCAAAGAAGCACATAGTAACAAGTATGGGTAGATAAAACAAGCGCAACTTCGGAACTTTCAATATAAAGAGAGGTGTTTTAGTAACATGAGAATTCCAACAACCATATTTTCCTCTCTCATAATAATTTTCAGTAGCATCATGAACAAACTCAACAATATAAATATCACACTCACCCTCCTTTGTTAAGCATGGAGAGCGATCAAATAAGGTATTAGTTAAAGAGTTATTCTTATTGGGAGGTAGACATGGGTAGCTCCATTCTTCATCCTCTTGATCATCACTCTCCTCCTCTTTTTCATCCAATGAGCTTCCAGTTTCAGCAATTTCTTCTTCCATAGGCTCCTTCAAGGCATTAGTCTCTTCCGTTGGAGAGCATCTATTAAGATATTTAAGAATATAACATTTTCTTCATTGTAATTATCAAAGCAAAATATAAGTATATCATAAACCTCATATTTATAAGGTGCATCATCAATATTTTCAAGCAAACAAGCAAGTTCGAATGCACCCTTCCAAGCAATAAATTCTTCAATTTGTTCCACATCATAAAAGTCATAATTTCCATTAATATAAGAAGATATGGTAACATCATCATTATACTCACATTGAAAAGGGAGGTGTTCATACCTCCTACAGCAACAAGATTTATCAAAGCAATAAGTAACATTATAAGTAGAGCACACATTTCTAGTAATGATATACAATTTATCAATTTGTTCCCATAAGTGTTTCCCTTTTTGTGACAAGCGGTGTTCCTCATAATATTTTTGTTGCTCTTCTGTGAGCCCACCTTGCCAAAAAGATTTAGTTTCAAAGAAACCAACCATTGATAGAAAGCATGATAAAGCAAGACAATAACAGACCAACAAAAATAACAACTATAGTAGGAACTAATTTTTTTTTGTATTTTCAATAAAACGATGCAAGCAAAAATAAAGTAAAGCAAAACAATAAACAAAGTAAAGGGTGTGCGTGCGAAACTGCCCTTGCAGAAGTCTTCTTTTTCCCTGGCAACGGTGCTAGAAAAGATCTGGTGCCAAGTTGACGTGGGAACGTGTAGTTGATGTGGGAGCTTCTTATTCTTCAATCCCCGGCAACGGCGCCAGAAAAGAGTCTTGATGCGGCACGGTGTGTTGATGTAAATCACCATCCAGTTGGGAACCCCAAGAGGAAGGTATGATGAGCACAGCAGCAAGCTTTTCCCTCAATAGGAAACCAAGGTATGTTGAATCTAGGAAAAAGCCAAACTCCAGAAGGTGATGCTTGCTAGCCTAGTGACACTCCAACAAGGGCGCCGTTAACGATAACGTGTTAGCACGTCTTCAACTAGTAGCAACGTGGAATATGCACACAACACAACCAAATACTTTGCTCCCAACTTACGATGAGGTTGTCAATCTCACCGGTTTGCTTGAAACAAAGGTATGAGTTTATCGAGTGGAAAGCAATAGTAATATGTGAGTAAAGTAAACAATGCGAGTAAAGTAAACAGGTGATAGCAATATAATGGAAATAGGACCGGGGTCCACAGTTCACTAGTGGTGTCTCTCCATATGATAAAATAACACATGCTGGGTAAACAAATTATAGTTTGGCAATTGATAGAATAAAGATAACATGCTAAGTCGAGAGGATCACTATGAGATTTACTCTGGGTATTACAACAAAATACATAGACCGCCATCCAACTGCATCTATGACTAATAATCCACTTGCGGAGAATCAATCCGAGAACTCCACAAGTATTAAGTTGTGAACAACAGATAACTGCATTAAGCAAAGTGTGTAATGTAAACAAAGCATATGCCCTTGGACATATGAATGTTCTTTTCTCCCTAGTGGCAACAACACATCTACAACCTTAGAGGTTTCTATCACTCCCCCAGATTAAATAGAGGCATGAACCCAACTATCGAGCATAAATACCCCCTCTTGGAGTCACTAGTATCTACTCGGCCAAGATAGCTACTAACAACAGAGAGCATGCAAGATCATAAACAACATAGAGATAACATAAGATAATATTCAGCACATCAACTCAATCATAACACCAATATTCATCGGATCCCAACAAACACAACATGTAGAATTACATAACGGTGATCTCGATCATGTAAGGCAGCTCACGAGATCTAAACATGAAGCACATGGTGGAGAATACAACCATCTAGCTACTGCTATGGACCCATAGTCCAAGGTAGACTACTCACTCATCGCGCCGGAGGCAAGCATGGCGATGAAGAAGACCTCCGGTGGCGATTCCTCTCTCCGGCAGGGTGCCGGGAAGAGCTTCTGGACCCTCCCGATCTCGGGTCGACAATGGCGACGGATCTCGATGTGTTTCTGGAAAAGTGATCGGGTACTTAGGTTTTCCCGTCGGGGGGTCTTTATAGGCGAAGGGGCATCGTCAGAAGTGGACCGAGACGGTCTCACACATAGGGGGCGCGGCCAGGGCCTGGGCCGCGCCGCCCTGTTGTGTGGGCCCCTCGTGGCCCCACTCCGTCTCCTCTTCGGTTCTCTGGAAGCTTCGGTAAATTTCTGGATGTTTGGCTTTTGTTTTGTCCAATTCCGAGAATATTTCCTGTGTAACTTTTCTGAAACACAAAAATAGCAGGAAACAGGGAACTGGCACTGTGGCATCTTGTTAATAGGTTAGTTCCAGAAAATGCATAAAAATGCCACAAAGTGTAACAAATCACTAAGCAAATGGCGTAAAAACAAGCATGGAGCATCAAAACTTATAGATACGTTTGAGACGTATCATGGATCTTTATTTTATTGGATGACCAATGGGATATGATATGTTATTATGTTCTTGATGTATGAGTACATGCATATTATTACCCCGTTCTTTGCTACTTGTTCTGATCCAACATATATGCGAGAGTGCGAGAGAGGGATGGTGTGTATTAGATGGAGTAACTAGGTAGTAGTGATTGGATAGTGATAGTATATTGATCTGCTATGGTTTTTACCATTTCACGGTTACCTCACTAGGTATAAAAAGAATGTATATGCTATAATTTCTAGGTGATAGCTTAGAATTCCAAGTAACATTCATAGACATCGTTCTACCGTAATATGTCCAAGCGGTAGCATATTTGATATTCAACATTATGTCAAAGTATCTAAGGCTATACTCTATTAATTCTTAATACTAGATTGCTTGAAGTGTATTCCTATCTAGTAGAGTATAAGTAAGTTATACGTCTCATACGTATCTATGATTTTTGATGCTCCATGCTTGTTTTACACCATTTGCTTTGTGTTTTGTATACACTTTGTGGCATTTTTATGCATTTTCTAGAACTAACCTATTAACGAGATGCCACAGTGCTAGTCCCTGTTTTCTGCTGTTTTTGTGTTTCAATATTCTCGGAATTGGACGAAACAAAAGCCAAAGTTCCTATTTACCTGACACAAAGACGAGTCCAAAGGAGAGACAGAGGGGGGCCAGAGGACAGCCGCACCATAGAGTGGCGCGGGCCATGATACGTCTCAAATGTATCTATAATTTTTGATGCTCCATGCTTGTTTTACACCATTTGCTTCATGTTTTGTTTACACTTCATGGCGTTTTTATATGATTTCTGGAACTAACCTATTGACAAGATGCCACAGTGCCAGTTCCCTATTTTCTGTTGTTTTTGTGTTTCAGAAAAGCTACACAGGAAACATTCTCGGAATTGGACGAAACAAAGACCGAAACTCCTATTTTGCCCAGAGGAAGGACGAGGACTAAACGAGAGCCGGAGGGGGGCCAGAGGGCACCCTCACCACCAGGGGGCGCGGCCCAGGCCCTGGCCGCACCCAGCTGTGGTGAGGCCACCCTGGCCCACCTCTGACGCCGCCTTTTCTCCTATAAGAAGCCTCGGGACGGAAAACCCTAGATCGATCGGTGATTTTCAAGAAAGAGTCCTGCAGCTCCGCCGCTGCCACCGACAAATTTTGGGGGACAGAAGTCTCTGTTCCGGCACCCTGCCGGGACGGGGAAGTGCCCCCGGAGCCATCTCCATCTGTCTCCATCACCATCTCCACCGTCTCCATCGACCTCACTGTCATCTCCATCGCCGTTGCTGCCTCCGATGATGAGGAGGGAGTAGTTCTCCCCCGGGGCTGAGGGCTCTGCTGGTAGCTATGTGGTTCACCTCTCTCTCTCATGATGTGATCTTTATATGATCGTGAGCTTTGTATCTAGTTGAATTAGTAGATGTTATTATTCAGATATTATGCTACTCCCGTGCTTTATTATTGTAAACTCCGGAGATACCTTGTATCGTAATGTGAAGGTGACTAGTGTGCGCATTATCTGTGTCTTTTTGGTTAATGTCTCTATGAATTGTTGGTGTTTGTTGGAACCATCTAGTGCGTTCATGGTGATAGTGTGGGACAATCTAGTTTGGGGAAATACGGACTTTGAGGAGTGCTTTGTAGCCCTACGCATGATTAGTGTTCGTTTTCCATTGGAGAATAGTTTAGAGTGGCATATTGATGTTAGTATCTATTGGTTCAATTATGTTATATTTGTTGAGAGTGTGCCCACTAGTGAAAGTATGATCCCTAGGCCTTGTTTCCAAGCGTTGCACACCGTTTACATTCAGTTTTGTTACATGTTTGCTCGCAGTGATATTTATTTCAGATTACATTTACTACTTATAATCATCACTACTACTTGTATTTCACTATCTCTTCGCCGAACTAGTGCACCTATACATCTGACAAGTGTATTGGGTGTGTTGGGGACACAAGAGACTTTCTGTATCGTAATTGCAGGGTTGCTTGAGAGGGATAGCTTTGACCTCCTCCTCCCTGAGTTCGATAAACCTTGGGTGATCCACTTAAGGGAAACTTGTTGTTGCTCTACAAACCTCTGCACTTGGAGGCCCAACACTGTCTACAAGGATAGAAGCGTGCGTAGACATCAAGCTCTTTTCTGGCGCCGTTGCCGGGGAGGTAAGGTAAAAGGTACTCACATTCTTTGGTTACTAAGTCTTTTAGTTGCTGGTGAGTGCTCGAAGTTATTTTCTGTTGTTTTTGTGTTTCAGAAAAGCTACACAGGAAATATTCTCGGAATTGGACGAAACAAAGACCGAAACTCCTATTTTGCCCGGAGAAAGGATGAGGACCAAACGGGAGCCGGAGGGGGGCCAGAGGGCACCCTCACCACCAGGGGGCGCAGCCCAGGCCCTGGCCGCGCCCACCTATGGTGAGGCCGCCCTGGCCCACCTCTGACGCCGCCTTTTTGCCTATAAGAAGCCTCGGGATGGAAAACCCTAGATCGATCGGTGATTTTCGAGAAAGAGTCATGCAGCTCCGCCGCCGCCACCGACAAATTTCGAGGGACAGAAGTCTCTGTTCTGGCACCCTGCCGGGACGGGGAAGTGCCCCTGGAGCCATCTCCATCGGTCTCTATCGCTGTCTCCGCCATCTCCATCGACCTCACCGCCATCTCCATCACCGTTGCTGCCTTCGATGATGAGGAGGGAGTAGTTCTCCCCCGGGGCTGAGGGCTCTACTGGTAGCTATGTGGTTCACCTCTCTCTCTCTCATGATGTAATCTTTATGTGATCGTGAGCTTTGTATCTAGTTGAATTGGTAGATGCTATTATTCAGATATTATGCTACTCCCGTGCTTTATTATTGTAAACTCCAGAGACACCTTGTATCGTAATGTGAAGGTGACTAGTGTGCGCATTATGTGTGTCTTTTTGGTTAATGTCTCTATGAATTGTTGGTGTTTGTTGGAACCATCTAGTGCGTTCATGGTGATAGCGTGGGACAATCTAGTTTGGGGAAATACGGAATTTTAGGAGTGCTTCATAGCCCTACACATGATTAGTGTTCGTTTTCCATTGGAGAATAGTTTAGAGTGGCATATTGATGTTAGTATCTATTGGTTCAATTATGTTATATTTGTTGAGAGTGTGTCCACTAGTGAAAGTATGATTCCTAGGCCTTGTTTCCAAGCATTGCACACTGTTTACATTCAGTTTTGTTACATGTTTGCTCGTAGCGATATTTATTTTAGATTACATTTACTACTTATAATCATCACTACTACTTGTATTTCACTATCTCTTCGCCGAACTAGTGCACCTATACATCTGACAAGTGTATTGGGTGTGTTGGGGACACAAGAGACTTTCTGTATCGTAATTGCAGGGTTGCTTGAGAGGGATAGCTTTGACCTCCTCCTCCCTAAGTTCGATAAACCTTGGGTGATCCACTTAAGGGAAACTTGCTGCTGCTCTACAAACCACTGCACTTGGAGGGCCAACACTGTCTAGAAGGATAGAAGCATGCGTAGACATCAGGCCACCCCCTGGCCGCGCCACTAGGTGGTGTGGACCCCTGGTCCACCCCCTGACATCGCCCTTCCGCCTATAAGTTCCCTTCGACGAGAAAACCCTAAGGAGACAAACACTTCTCCACGAAACATACTACAAACCGCCGCCGTCATTGTCCTGAGATCGGGAGGGTCCAGAAGATCTTCCCGGCACCCTGCCGGAGAGGGGAATCATCACCAAAGGCCTTCTTCGTCACCATGCCAGCCTCCGGTGTGATGCGTGAGTAGTCTCCTTGGACTATGGGTCCATAGCAGTAGCTAGATGGTTGTCTTATCCTCCATGTGCTTCATGTCTAGATCTTGTGAGCTGCCTATCATGATCAAGATCATCATTATGTAATTCTACATGTTGTGTTTATTGGGATCCGATGAATATTGAGTACTATGTCAAGTTGATTGTTGATTTATCATGTCTATGTTATTTATGATCTTGCATGCTCTCCGTTGCTAGTAGATATCTTGACCGAATAGATGCTAGTGACTCCAAGAGGGAGTATTTATGCTTGATAGTGGGTTCATGCCTCTAGTAATCTGGGAGAGTGACAATAACTCCTAAGGTTGTAGATGTGCTATTGCTACTAGGGAGAAGACAACAATCTTTTGTTCAAGGACATTTGTATTGTTTACATTACACACTTTGCTTAAGGCGATAATATGTTGCTTGCAACTTAATACCCAAAGGTTGTTCGGATGATATCCCGAGGGTGGATTATTAGTCATAGATGCAGTTGGATTACGGTCTATGTATTATGTTGTAATGCCGAAGTGAATCTCATAGTGATCTTCATGACATGTACATGCATTGCTATGCATTCTTTATTTTGTCTATTGCCCAACTGTAATTTGTTTACCCAACATGTTATTTATCCTTATGGAGAGACACCTCTAGTGAAATGTGGACCCCGGTCCATTCTTTTACATATATTACTTTCTACTGCAAGCACCGTTTACTTTCCGCAAGCATTATTTATTTACTTACTGCAAACAAATATCACTTTCCACATGATACTTTTAATCCTTTGTTTTCAACAAGCCAGTGAGATTGACAACCTCACTGAAGCTGGGTGATGACCACAAGTATAGGGGGTGTATCATAGTACTTTCGATAAATAAGAGTGTCAAACCCAACGAGGAGCAGAAGGTGTTGAAAAGTGGTTTTGATCAAGGATTCACTGTAAATACTAGCAAACGGGTTTTCAGGGGTATTTGGTAATGCAAGTAAATAAAGTACGAGTAAATAAAACATAGTAATAGTAATTGCTAAAAGTGGCCCAATCCTTTCTAGAGCAAAGGACAAGCCGATTGTGTAACTTATGATTACCAAACGTTCCTGAGGACACACGGGATTTTCTGTCGAGAGCTTTCACTTCACGCTGCTAAGTAATCTTCATTGGTTTGATAAGTGTTATGGGGGTGAACCTGTGCTAGTGTACTACCCTTACTAGGACTAATACACACTTGTGATTATACCCCCTACAAGCATCCGCAAATACAAGAAAGTAATTAAGATAAATCTAACCACATCCTTAAACTCTTAGATCCTACGCTCCCTGGTGCAATGGTTTCCTAACGGGGGTTTAGGTTTGTGTCGCTCCGGCAACCTCAAAATTAGTAGCCAAATACACAATGCATTCCACTAGGCCCATACATGGTGAAGTATCATGTAGTCGACGTTCACATGACACCACTAGTAGAATAACACCACAACATATATATCAAACCATTAAATATTACTCAACATAGTTTCACTACTAACATCTCGACTTCTCCCATGTCCTCAAGATCTAAATGAACTACTCACAAGACATCATATGGATCATGACCAGAGGTGAAATAATGGTAAATAACAATCTGAACATAAACCTTAATTCAATGGTTCTACTCAATAGCATCATCTACAAAGGTAATCAACATCGGGAAAGTATCCCCTAAGAATTTTACAAGATTCAAGCCAAGATGTTACATCGGGATGGCGTGGTGATGGTGGAGATGAAGGTGCTGGTGATGAGGATAATGGTGATGATGACCCCGATGAAGTCCAGCGCGATGATGATGACGATGACGATGATCTCCCCTCTCCGAGAAGGAATTTCCCTGGCAGATTTTTGCCTGCCAGAGAGCTTTTCTCTCTCAGTGTTTTCCGCCCCGCAGAGGCGGCGGTGTCTATCTCTGAGCCCCCCTTGACTTAGGTTTTTTGGGACGACGATATACGCGAGGGGGTGAAGGCAGTAGTGGGCCGGGGTGGCCTCACCACAGGCCGGCGCAGCCAGGGGTGGGCCTGCGCCCCCTGGTGGTGAGCCCACCCTGTTGCTCCTCTCGCCTCCTCCTTCTGGCTACTTTCGTCATCTGATATTATATGAATTTTTGGGTATTTCTCTGGAATTGTTGATCTTCAGAAATATGGTGTCTTGACGGTCCTTTTTCCAGCAGAATCCTGACTCCGGCAGCAAATCCTCCAATGATCATCAAACATGTAAAAACAGAGGAAACAACATAAGTATCATCTCTAAATATGAAATATATCAATGAATAACAGTAAATTATGATACAAAATAGTGATGCAAAATGGACGTATCAACCCCCAAGCTTAGACCTCGTTTGTCCCCAAGCCAAAACTAAACTCAGTAAACATGACCGTAGGTTTATGGAGTGAAGTGTCGATAAACAATATACGGACAAGAAGCATCACATTCACCAAGGCACAAGTTATAATAGATAGCAACTTCCCTTCATATAATATAGACTTGCAATAAGTAAAAAGGAATCACAAATAAAGATGCACAAGGTAAATCATGATTGGTGATGGCAAACCTTTGTTCTTGGTCAGAGAACAATGAACAAACTATACTTATTTTTGAACGGAGCTTTTTATAACAGAGCTAATATAGCAAACCATACTCAACAAAACACACTCTTTACAATCATAGAAAGCTTTCAAAGATATATTCCTTCAGATAAAAGCATCATACCTAAACAAAGGAAGATAGTAAACATGATTTAATAGATCATCATATGGATGAGTGAAACATAACAACTCAAATGCTTACTTAAGATAGAAGGGAATAGGTTGATTCAACATAAAAGTAAAATACAGACCCTTCACAGAGGGAAGCAGGGATTAAACATGTGCTAGAGCTTTTCATTTGTAAAACAGAGGTAAAAGTTGTTTTGAGAGGTGGTTGCTTTTGTCAACGACTAGCAACAGAGATTTTGATATCTTTCATACTAAATAAGTGAGAGCGGTTCCGAGATGTTGATTAATTGGCACAATTGTGCTCTTTTATAGCTTGGCACTCCTCCCCACCTTTTCCTTTCTCAAACCATGGCTAACCGATTCCATCGGGTGCCCACCAGCTTTCACATACCATGGAGGAGTGCCTTTTTCTTTTTCTTCCCTTTTTTTGTAGATTACAATGGTCTAACCAGCTCCCTTGCAAAATTAATGACGAGCAGATGAAGCTGCCTAGTCGAGGGGTACTCAATTTAGTATGGAAGATAACAAACCAAACCACTACGTCCTCATGAGCTAAAAATAGTGGCACAAAACTAGAAGTATTTGAAGGTTTTTGAAAGGTAGCACATGAAAATTTACTTGGAATGGCTTGAAATACCATGCATTTTAGGGGATTGGATGCACGAGAAGTATTCCCTCTCAGTACAGGTTTTTTGGCTAGCAAGGCTAGGTAGCAAGCATAAGAGTTGCATGAAACAAACAAACATACATATAATAGGAACAATCATGCAAACTTCCTTGAAAGTACAAACGATTTTAACCTGAGAATACTATTGCTTATGAGCCAAACATGAAGGAAAGCTGAAATGATGTATCTACTAATACTTCCTTCTTTTTCTACTCAAACCTCAAGGTAATGTTGCTATTGACCAAGCTAAGTTTGCCAAAAACCAAATAGATTTACTCATGCTCCCAAAGTGATACCAAAACTAATCAACAAGACTAATCATATAAGAAAGATTGCAAGATAAAATAAAGTGCGCAAAAAGTAAATGATAAAACTTCTCATTAATATTTCTCAACCGCAACTCACACCAAGGGATACATAGATAACCAACTAAAGGAGGATACTTCCACACTGCAAACTATTCTATAAGATAACTTCTCTATTCATGATATGACTCTACTTGAAAAGTAAATGAGTAAAAGATAATGATGTGATACCGCGACACTCCCCCAAGCTTGGAACAAACCAAGGGGATGCCAATACCAATGACGAATTATTCCTTCGGTGGTGGTGTGAGTCTTTATCATCATCAGACTTCCAAGGAAGAGGTTACCCATCAAGGAAAGATGTCTTGGTCTCCAATATCCTGAAACTGGCAGCAGCACTCATTTGTTTAAACCTAGCTTCATACTCACAGTTTTGGTTCTGCAAGTCGTAGAGTTGTGCTTGTAATTTGTTGGTGGTCTCATGGAGTGACAAGATGTCATCCCAGAGCTCTGCGGTCTCCTTCTTGTGCTTGGCGATGAGTTCTTGATTTATCCTGTGGATGATGTCCACCTCACGCTCCACCATCTTCTTGTATTTAAAGACTTCTTGCTGCAGCGCTTCCATCCTGGCTTCTAGACTCCCTTCTCCTGTAGGGCCCTGGACATCTTCTATCTGCAACTCCCCATCCTTGAGTGACAACTCCTTCGGATGGATCTTCAGCTCCCTTATGTATGGATTAATGATGTCCGCAAGAGAGTTCTCCTTGGATGAGCCAGACGAAGACATGGTGACTCTAAAGCTGGGACAACTCCTGACAGGAACAGATTGAAACAAAAACACGATGAGAACACGATATACTGACCTCGGGCAATCTGGGGGGTTATATAGATGAAAATTAAACATAAAAACAAAGTCACAGGAGAAAACCGGGACGGAGACGAGTTCCGGGGTGGTCTCACCACAGGGCGGTGCGGCCTAGAGTGGGCCCGCGCCCCCTGGTGGTGAGGAGCCACCGGACTCCATCTCCTGCTCGTTTTTGTCTCGTGATTTTTCATATTTAATAAAAACATCAAAAATATAAATATAAAAACTTATCATGAATCTTTTCTGACTAGAACTGTTACCTATTCGAAAACGAACTCTGCAGTTTCCTGCATATGCTCTTTGATGTATTTTTTCGGAGTAATCATTTGAATAACATCAACATCTTCATTATAAGAATCTCCAGCAATATAATGTTTGAGTCTTTGCCCATTCATCACTTGTGTAGTGTTATCTTTTAGCGAAGCAATCTTTATCGCACTAGAGCGATACACCTCTTCAATAACAAAGGGTCCTTCCCATTTTGAAAGTAATTTTCCTGCAAAAAATCTGAGACGAGACCTATACAATAGAACTTTCTCACCAACATGAAACTCTCTCTTAAGAATTCTCTTATCATGCCATTGCTTGACTTTTTCTTTGAAAAGCCTGGCATTCTCATAAGCTTCGTTTCTCCAATCATCTAAAGAACTCAAATCAAGCAATCTTTTCTTACCGGTGAGTTTAAAATCCCTATTAAGCTCTCTCACTGCCCAAAAAGCTTTGTGTTCTAATTCTAAGGGCAAGTGACACGCTTTTCCGTAAACCATTTTGTAAGGAGACATGCCCATGGGGTTCTTATAAGCAGTTCTATAAGCCCATAAAGCATCATTCAACTTGCTAGCCCAATTTTTCCTAGATCTATTAACAGTGTTCTGCAAGATAGACTTGATCTCTCTATTTGAAAGCTCTACCTGCCCACTAGTTTGGGGATGATAAGCAGAAGCAATTCTATGATTAACGTCATATCTAGCAAGAGTTTTAGAAAAACCTCCATGAATAAAATGAGAACCCCCGTCAGTCATAAGATATCTAGGCACACCAAACCTAGGAAAAATAACATCCTTAAGCATTTTTAACGAGGTATCACCATCGGCGCTCTTCGTAGGTATAGCTTCTACCCACTTAGTAACATAATCAACAACAACAAGTATATGAGTATAACCTTCTGAAGGGGGAAAAGGACCCATAAAGTCAAATCCCCAACAATCAAATGGTTCAATAACAAGAGAATAACTCATAGGCATTTCATTACGTCTAGAAATATTACCAACTCTTTGACATTCATCACAAGGTAAAACATACTTTCTAGCATCTTTAAAAAGGGTTGGCCAATAAAAACCTGATTGTAGAACCTTTTGCGCAGTTCTATCTCCAGCATGATGTCCTCCATAAGCACTACCATGGCATTTTCTAAATATCTCTTGTTGTTCATATTCTGGAACACATCTTCGCATAATACCATCAACTCCTTCTTTATATAAGTGTGGGTCATCCCAAAAATAATGCCTCAAGTCATACAAGAATTTCCTTCTTTGCTGAGCTGTAAAGATTGGAGGCAAATACTTGGAAACAATAAAGTTAGCATAATCAACATACCAAGGATTCTCTCGCATAGTTACCTTTATTGAAGCCAACTGTTCATTTGGAAAACTATCATTAATAGGAATAGGATCAAAAGAAATGTTTTCTAACCTAGACAAATTATCAGCAACAGGATTTTCAGCACCTTTCCTATCTACAATATGCAAATCAAACTCTTGTAAAAGCAACACCCATCTAATAAGCCTAGGCTTAGCATCCTTCTTCGACATAAGATATCTAATAGCAGCGTGATTAGTATGAATAGTAACTTTTGAATCAACGATATAAGGTCTAAACTTATCACATGCAAAAACAACAGCAAGAAACTCTTTCCCAGTAGTAGCATAATTCTTCTGAGCAGCATCAAGAGTCTTACTAGCATAATGAATAACATTCAACTTCTTATCTACACACTGTCCAAGAACAACACCAATAGCAAAATCACTAGCATCACACATAATTTCAAAGGGTAAATTCCAATCAGGTGGTTGAACAATAGGAGCAGTAGTTAAAGCCTTCTTAAGAGTTTTGAAAGCTTCCTTACAATCATCATCCAAAACAAATGGTACATCTTTTTGAAGAAGATTAGTAAGAGGCTTTGAGATCTTAGAGAGATCTTTAATGAACCTCCTATAGAAACCAGCATGACCAAGAATACTACGAATACCTTTAACATCCCTGGGACAGGGCATTTTCTCAATTGCTTCAACCTTTGCTCTATCAACTTAAATACCTCTTTTGGATATTTTATGTCCCAAGAACAATTCCTTCATTCACCATAAAGTGGCATTTCTCCCAATTAAGAACAAGATTAGTTTCTTCACATCTCTGCAAAACTTTATCAAGATTGTGCAAACAATTATCAAAAGAAGTTCCATAGACGGAGAAATCGTCCATGAATACCTCCACAATTTCTTCACAAAAACCATGAAAAATAGCGGACATGCATCTTTGAAAAGTAGCAGGAGCATTGCACAAACCAAACAACATACGTCTATAAGCATAAGTTCCATAAGGACAAGTAAAAGTAGTTTTCTCTTGATCTTGCTTTTTAGCAGCAATCTGAGAGAAACCAGAATAACCATCAAGAAAACAAAAATGAGTTTTCTTAGATAACCTCACTAGCATTTGATCTATAAACAGTAAAGGATAATGATCTTTCTTAGTAACCTTGTTGACCTTCCTTAAATCAATGCACATCCTATAACCAACTACTACCCTTTGAGGAATAAGCTCGTTATTCTCATTAGGCACAACAGTAATATCTCCTTTCTTAGGAACACAATGAACAGGACTAACCCATCTACTATCAGCAATAGGATAAATAATACCAGCATCTAGGAGCTTCAATACCTCATTTCTTACCACTTCCTTCATCTTAGGAATTAGGCGGCATTGATGTTCAACAACTGGCTTTGCATCTGGCTCCATGTTAATAGCATGCTGACATATAGTAGGAGAAATACCCTTTAAATCATCAAGAGTATATCCCATATCTCCTTGGTGTTTCCTCAATGTTTCTAATAACATTTCTTCTTCCTTTCCTGAAAGTTTAGAACTGATAATAACAGGATATATCTTCTTGTCATCAATATAAGCATATTTAAGATCATCAGGTAAAGGTTTTAAATCAAAAACAGGATCTCCCTTGGGTGGCAAAGTGGTACCCAAATCCTCCACATGTAAATTATGTTTAATCAACGGTGGTTGATGAAGAAGAATGTCATCAATTTCATCTCTTTCTTCCTTGAAGACATCACTTTCATGGTCCTCCACTGCAAAGTCTTATTAGGAGCAAGAGCAATAGAGGCAAGTTGTTCAACTCAAAAATCTTCATTAGGCAAATCAATTTCATAAGGAGTTTTAGTGAACTTAGAAAAATTAAACTCATAAGATTCTCCATCAAACTTAGTCAAAATCTTCTCCTTCTTACAATCTATAACAGCGCCACAGGTTTTCAAAAAGGGTCTACGAAAATAATAGGACAAGTTTTACTAGCTTCTTTACAAAGTACTAGAAAATCAGTAGGATATTTAGTCTTACCACATAGAACTTCCACATCTCGAACAATACCAATTGGCAAGACAGTCTCTCTGTTAGCCAGCTGAATAACCACATCAATATCTTCAAGTTCACAAGGGGCAATTTCATGCATGATTTCTTTGTAAAGCTCGAAAGGGATAGCACTTGAACTTGCACCAATATCACATAAACCATAATAGCAATGATCACCAATCCTGATAGAGAGCACATGAACACTTGTTTTCCTAGATTTTCTAGGATGTGAAACAATGTTAGAAGCATCTTCACAAAAGACAATATGTTCATCTTCTACATTTTTAGTAATAAGATCCTTCACTATAGCTACAGGAGACTTAATAGTAATTTGCTCATCAGGTTCTACAGCTTTCTTTGCACTTTTCTTAAGCACACTAACCAAAGTAGAATGTTCCTTTACCTTAGCAGGGAAAGGCGTTTTCTCAAGATAAAGCTCAGGCAAAATGCGATCAACAGTACAGACTTTAGTAGTTCTAGCAGGAGCACAAATAGTAGTATCTTTATAAGGTGCATGATATTTGTTCCAATCTTTCTTTGGAACATCAAGATACAAGGCAAAGGCCTTAAAACAGTTAGCAAAAATTTGGGAATCAAGACAATAAACATCACTAACATTACGAAAGTCATCGGTTTCCATAAAAGCTTCAATGCATTCATAATCATAATTTATACCTGACTTCCTACCTTTGTCGTTCTTCCATCCTTTAGTGTTTTCTGGAATACAGTCAAGAAGATCCCATTTAGCCTCTTCTTTTATATGTGTAAATGATCCAGAGCAAGAAGCATCCAATAAATCCTTGTCAGGAAGAGTAAGCCTTGCATAAAAGTTATTAATAATAATATTCCTGGGGAGCTCATGAATGGGACATTTGAGCATGACTTCAATCTCTCCCACGCTTGGGAAATACTCTCTCCATTATGAGGCCAAAAGTTATATATCTGATTACGATCCTTATGAATCTCACCTGGAGGATAAAATTTGGAATAAAAGAGAGGTACAATTTCCTCCCAGCCAATAGATGGACCATCCTTAAGCAGCCTATACCATTCCGCAGCTCTGTCTTTCAGTGATAAAGAGAATAGCTTCCTCTTAACCTGGCTTGATGAAATACCTGCACACTTAAACAACTCACATAATTCATGTATGAAGAGTAAATGATCACCCGGATGGACAGTTCCATCTCCTGAATAGCGGTTATTTATAACACGTTCAACAATTTTCATAGGTATTTTAAAAGGATCTAACTGACCAGGCGGTGGTTCATCTACTACCGTACCAGAGGCAGTAGCGTTCCCAAATAGGGAACCAAATGGAGAATTCTCCATGGCAAAATAAAATAAAAATAAAAGACAGAAATAAAAACAATACTCACAGCGAAGGTTACCTTTACCAATTCCACTCTTCAATAGCGCTTCACTCCCCGGCAACGGCGCCAGAAAATATTCTTGATGACCCACAAGTATAGGGGATGTATCGTAGTACTTTCGATAAATAAGAGTGTCGAACCCAACGAGGAGCAGAAGGTGTTGACAAGTGGTTTTGATCAAGGATTCACTGTAAATACTAGCAAACGGGTTTTTAGGGGTATTTGGTAATGCAAGTAAATAAAGTACAAGTAAATAAAAGACAGTAATAGTAATTGCTGCAAGTGGCCCAATCCTTTCTAGAGCCAAGGACAAGCCGGTTGTGTAACTTATGATTACCAAACGTTCCTGAGGACACACAGGAGTTTCTGTCGAGAGCTTTCGCTTCATGCTGCTAAGTAATCTTCATTGGTTTGATAAGTGTTATGGGGGTGAACCTGTGCTAGCGTACTACCCTTACTAGGACTAATACACACTTGTGATTATACCCCCTGCAAGCATCCGCAAATATAAGAAAGTAATTAAGATAAATCTAACCACAGCCTTAAACTCTGAGATCCTATGCTCCCTGGTGCAATGGTTTCCTAATGGGGGTTTAGGATTCTATCGCTCCGGCAACCCCACAATTAGTAGCCAAATACACAATGCATTCCACTAGGCCCATAAATGGTGAAGTATCATGTAGTCGACGTTCACATGACACCACTAGTAGAATAACACCACAACATATATATCAAACCATTAAATATTACTCAACATAGTTTCACTACTAACATCTCGACTTCTCCCATGTCCTCAAGAACTAAACGAACTACTCACAAGACATCATATGGATCATGACCAGAGGTGAAATAATGGTAAATAACAATCTGAACATAAACCTTAATTCAATGGTTCCACTCAATAGCATCAACTACAAAGGTAATCAACACCGGGAAAGTTTCCCCTAAGAATTTGACAAGATTCAACCCAAGATGTTACAGCAAGATGGCATGGTGATGGTGGAGATGAAGGTGCTGGTGATGAGGATGATGGTGATGATGATCTCGATGAAGTCCAGTGCGATGATGATGATGATGATGGCGATGATCTCCCCTCTCCGGGAAGGAATTTCCCCAGTAGATTTCTGTCTGCCAGAGAGCTTTTCTCTCTCGGTGTTTTCCGCCCCGCAGAGGCGGAGGTGTCTATCTCTGAGCCCCCCCTCTTGACTTAGGTTTTCTGGGACGACGATATACCCGAGGGGGCGATGGCAGTAGTGGACGACGATATACGGAGATAGAGGATTTATGCAAGGGGAGTCTCTCACTTCTAATCTTTTTACTTTGTTTTTGCTTAGTTTCTTTACTTTATTTTTTTTGCATCTTTTTATCAAAAATACAAACAAAAATAGTTCCTTTTATAGTTGTTATTTTTGTTTATCTGTTTTAGCCTTGTTAGAATTAGTATTCCTGAAGTTGAGGTTCGTTCTTTTAAGCAACAAAGTGGAGAAAGTTTGAAGGATGTTTGGTATAGAATAAGTAATGCTCATCATAGATGTACAAAAAAAGTATTCTACCATGATCCTTTTTTGGAATTTTTTATGTTGGTATATCTAGGTGGAATAGGTATGTTCTTGATACTCTTACAGGAGGGCAATTTTCTGGGTACTCCTGCTTTGGAAGCATGCACTTTAATTGAAAGTTTAGTGAGAGTACCACCTATTAATGTTGTTAAAACTGAGATCACTTTGGAAGAAGTTATAAAAAAACTAAGCTCTCGAGAGAAAAGTTTGCCAAATCTTCTTGATAACGCTGGCCAGGTTAATGAATCGATAGAAAGTATCGGTAAAAGAATCACTGTTTTAGAGGCTAGCACTATCCACGATAGTCAAAACCTTAGGATTGGTAAGTTAGAGGAGTCTATGGAAACTTTAAGCTCAATTTTCTCTTCTCTTAAATTTAAGAAGGAGAAAGCTTTTGTGGGAAAAGAGCAAAAGTTTATGAATGTTCCCAAGGTTTCTATACCAAAACTGCAGAATGTGTTTAAAAGTGATAAAACTTTTAGTGCAACTAAGAGTGGTTTACATGTTGAATCCTCTTCAGGGATATCTGAAGTGAATATTGTGACAAGTTTTGTTTTTGAGGAAACTATTTATCTTGATACTTCTTCATTTGAAAATACTTGATTCTCACTTTCTGCGCCTAGCTCAAATGCGTTAAAGAAAAGCACTCTTGGGAGATAACCCAGTGTTTTCTTTTCAATACTTCTTCTTTTGTTGAGTCTTGGAAGTTATTACTACTGTAATGAACTCTCCTTATCATTTTTATTTCGTTTTTGTGCCAAGAGTAACCTCTAATTGGAAGAAGGTAAGATTTGGGAAAGTTGTTGTCCTGAAACAGATTTCTGCGCTTCACCGTAAAAATTCGTGAAAATTCCTAGAACGTTATTTTGATCTGCGATTTCTTGTGCACATGCCCCAGGTTATTATCTAACTTTCAGTAGTTTTGCACGTTTCGATTTGAGCAACAGAAGATTTTCAAAAAAATTGATCTTTACCAGCTATGCTGTTTTGACAGATTTCTGCCACTATTTGCATTTGCCTCTTGATATCTTTATTTTTGAGTTCTTTTGATCATGGAACTTTTGAGGAAGTTGCTACAGTATCTTATGTGTTAAAATGTGTTGTACTTGAGTTGAAACTGAACCAAAAGTGGATTTACTATCTTGCATAAACTAATGTTGCTAATGAGAATTGTGTGAAGTTTTGTATGAAGGAAGTTTTCAAGTGTAGGGAATGGAGAGTGATGAGATGAGATGAAGTATGGACAAAAGCTCAAGCTTGGGGATGCTCATGTCACCCCAAGAAATATCCAAGAGGTACAAGCGTCAAAGCTTGGGGATGCCCCCGAGGCACCCCTTCTTCATCGGCAAAAATCTGGTCACCTTTCAACACACTATATTTTTATTGCTTCATATTCCATGCATTTTTCTTGGAGCATCTTTACTTTTGCTTTCAGTTTCTTTTGTTTTGTTTTCTGCAATAAATGGTTGGACCCCAATAAATTTATTTTGGAGAAGACACACTTCGTTTTTTATTGCCAAGAACACTCTATTTTTCACTCTTATCGTTCAACGAATGTTCTCTTTTTCTAGTACTGCGTTTAGCTTTCATTTTTTGCCTTGATTTTTGTTCAGATCTTGTTATATCTTTGCATCAAGGTGTATTTAGACCACTGGTCTATGTTGGTTTTCATCAAAAGAGTTGTCTCAAAAAAGTTTGAATGGTGTTGGAAAAGAGAAAGAAAATCATGCCTATAGTGGTATGATGGCTGGCGTGTAGTTGATGATGATTATGGCCAGACAGTTGGGAAACTCCAAGCGGAAAGTATGATGAGCACAGCGGCAAGTCTTTTCCCTCAGTAAGAAACCAAGGTTTATCGTTCAATAGAAGAGCAGACAATACGACTGAAGGTGATGCTTGCAAGCTTTGCGACAGCTCCGGACAATTTATATGGCGCCTCGTCCAAGCTTTGCTTTGCGAGCAGCAACATGGAATCTGCACACAACACAACCAAATACTTTGTTCCCAACTTGCGATGAGGTTGTCAATCTCACCGGTTTGCTTGAAACAAAGGGGATGAGCGTATCGAGTGGAAAATAGTAGAAGTATGCGAGTAAAGTAAACAGTGCGAGTAAAGTAAACAGGTGATAGCAATATGATGGAAATAGGACCGGGGTCCACAGTTCACTAGTGGTGTCTCTCCATGGATAAATAACACTTGCTGGGTAAACAAATTACAGTTGGGCAATTGATAAAATAAAGATAACGTGATATGTCAAGAAGATCACTATGCGATTTACTCTGGGCATTACAACAAAATACATAGACCGCCATCCAACTGCATCTATGACTAATAATCCACTCGCGGGGATATCATCCGAACACCCCATGAGTATTAAGTTGCGAACAACAGATAATTGCATTAAGCAAAGTGTGTAATGTAAACAAAGCATATGCCCTCGAGCATATGAATGTTGTTTTCTCCCTAGTAACAACAGCACATCTACAACCTTAGAGGTTTCTGTCACTCCCCCAGATTAAATAGAGGCATGAACCCACTATCGAGCATAAATACCCCCTCTTGGAGTCACTAGCAACTACTCAGCCAAGATAGCTACTAACAACGGAGAGCATGCAAGATCATAAACAACATAGAGATAAGATATATTTCAGTATAGCAACTCAATCATAACACCAATATTCATCGGATCCCAACAAACCAAACATGTAGAATTACATAACGGTGATCTCAATCATGTAGGGCAGCTCATGAGATCTAAACATGAAGCACATGGTGGAGAGGACAACCATCTAGCTACTGCTATGGACCCATAGTCCAAGGTAGACTACTCACTCATCGCGCCGGAGGCAAGCATGGCGATGAAGAAGACCTCCGGTGGCGATTCCCCTCTCCGGCAGGGTGCCAGGAAGAGCTTCTGGACCCTCCCGATCTCGGGTCGACGACGGTGGCGGATCGCGATGTGTTTCTGGAAAATTGATCAGGTCCTTAGGTTTTTCCCATCGGGGGGTCTTTATAGGCGAAGGGGCATCGTCAGAAGTGGACCAAGGCGACCTCACACATAGGGGGCGCGGCCAGGGGCTGGGCCGCGCCGCCCTGGTGTGTGGGGCCCTCGTGGCCCCACTCCGTCTCCTCTTTGGATCTCTGGAAGCTTCCGGGAAAAATAAGACTTCAGGAACTTGTTTCGTCCAATTCCGAGAATATTTCCTGTGTAGCTTTTCTGAAACACAAAAACAGCAGAAAACAGGGAACTGACACTGTGGCAACTTGTTAATAGGTTAGTTCTGGAAAATGCATAAAAGTGCCACAAAGTGTAACGAAACATTAGGCAAATGGTGTAAAAACAAGCATGGAGCATCAAAAATTATGGATACGTTGGAGACGTATCAACATCCCCAAGCTTAATTCCTGCTCGTCCTCGAGTAGGTAAGTGATAACAAAAGAAATAATTTTTGAGGTGACATGCACCTACACAATCTTGATCATATATGTAAGCATTTGTGAGCTGGGATCAAAAGAACTTAAAACATGGGCATGAAAGATATAATCTTGACAATAAGAACTTAGCAATCATGTTATAACATGAAAAAGAACACAAACAAAAGATCATGAAAATGAAACAATGAAAGTCAAACGTGTGTTCAAATCATAAGGAAAAACATATAAATGGTTTTCAGCTTGTCCTTCATGGAGAGCAAAACATAAATGCATAGGACACCTTCAAGTTTAAGAGGGCGACTAGATACAAGTAATTTGAGAACAAGTGAAACCAACAATATGAATCAATCAATGAAAACTTTGGGACAATGCATATTATACTAAGAATGACAACTATGCTCTCTTAATGGTGCATAAAGATAGAAGGTGGTGACTCAACATAAAAGTAAAAGAAAGGCCCTTCGCGGAGGGAAGCAGTGATTGCAAGTTTTATAACCTTCAAAAATTATGGTACTTACCGGCTTTGAGCTCTCATTGCCCCCATCATAAGCATCTTGAATGGTTAAAGTTAATGCGAGAACAATTATGATGCATATGCTTGACAAATCATAAGTTGAAAACCTTGTGTCCCGTGAATACGAGTACCCAAACCTCATGCTACTCTACTTAGAGTCCCAAGCAAGGCTCTTGTCATTGTAAGTATATGCATATCATCGAGAACCGCCAACGGGGTACCTCCGTGCCCGATGACATGGACCAAGCCCACATCAAAATGACAGGGCAAGCAGACAATGAACACCTCGACATCTCTTTTATTTACCATTTGTTTAGCTTTTTATTTTGAGATGCGTCGTCGAATGTCTACCATGGGTATGCTGAAATTTCCACCATGAATTATGCATGGCTTAGATTGGCGGCCCAGGCATTTCCCTAACACATATACAAACTCCATAATCCCCGCAAGATTCCCAATTCATTTCACACCACGGGCATCCATAAACAAAAGATCACGATATCAACTCAAATAAGAAGTGCAATGTTGAAACCTTGCCCCATGACGGCATGGCTGGGCTAGTCTCCAACTTACAACTTGTAAGCATAACAACTCAACATAAGAGATCACAATGTCAAATTTTTAAGAACAAGAAAAAGTAAAGTGTGCCTTCCGGTTCGTGAGAGCTTTACTGACCAATTTTCGCATAACACTGGTAAGAGTTTAATTTGAAGAGAAAATAAAAGCAAGTCAAATTTACTTGGAATAGCAAATTGCTAGTAGGTATGTATGGTGGACACTTTGGCAAACTTGGTTTTTAGGAGTTGGATGCACGAGTAGAGCTCATACTCAGTACAAGGCGAGGGCTAGCAAAAGACTGTGAGCGACCAACTAAGAGAGCAATAATGGCCATAATCATGCAAAGCGACAAAGCGACATTAAAAGAAGCATAAGATGGCATCAAAAGTCAAAAACTAAATGATCATAGAGGCTATTGGCGAATTTTTAAGAGTCTAACATGTGTGAGCATGCGCCAAGTCAACCCAGATAAAGCATCAAGGAGAAAACCAAAATAATGCTTCCAAATAATTAAAACAACACATGATTTTTTTCAAAGGCTCATTAAGCAATCTTAGTTATTTGAGACAAGTCATGCTACAGAAAAACCACTAAGCATACTATCAAAAAGACATCAAGCACGACATGCAAAAGCCTAAGACGCAGTCTACACAAGCTCCTTCTTGTACCACTTTTTTGCATAAAGCTTTTTCTCTTTTCCAACACGATTCAAACTTTTTAAATCCAACTCTTTTGAGGAAAACCAACATGGTCCAGAGGCAAAAATACACCTTGATAAATAAATATAAGAAGATATGAATGCAAATCAAGGCGAAAACAAAAACCAAAAGCAGTAGCAGAAAAAAGAAGAACACTCGGTTTTTGATAAGAGTGAAAACTAGAGCGTTCTTGGCAAATGAAAAGCAAGGCAACTTCTCCAAAAGAAATTTGTTGGGGTCCAAATATTTATTGCAGCAAACAAAACTAAACTAATAATGAAAACTAAAACAACTGACGCTCCAAGAAAAACACATAGTGCATGAAGCAATAAAAATATAGTGTCTTGAAAGGTGACCTGATTTTTGCCGATGAAGAAGGGGTGCCTCGGGGGCATCCCCAAGCTTTGACGCTTGTAATTCTTGGATATTTCTTGGGGTTATGCATGGGCATCCCCAAGCTTGAGATTTTTTCCATTCTTCAACTCATCTCATCATTCTCCAATCCCTACACTTGAAAACTTCCTTCATACAAAACTAAACACAAATCTATTAGCAACATTAGTGTAGGCATAACATATAATCAACCTCTTTTTGCTTCAGGTTTCAACCCAAAACCACCACATATAAAGTATATATTACTGTAGCAACTACCCCAAAAGTTCCGTGATCAAAAGAACTCGAAAGAAAGCGATAAAGCGGCAAACACAAATATTGGCAGAAATCTGTCAAAACAGAACAGCTGACAAAGGTCGAATTTTTGAGGGGTTTTCTGTTGCTCAAATCAAAAAGTGTTCTACTAATGAAAGTTTGGATATAACCTGGGGCATATGCACAAGAAATTGCAGGTCCAAAAGATATACGGAGAATTTTCACGAATTTTTACGGTGCAGCACCAAAAACAGTTTCAGGACAGCAACATCCCCAAATCTTTACCTCACTCAAATTAGAGGCTTCTCTTGGCACAACAATAAAATAAAAATGATAAGGAGAGGTCATTATAGTAGTAATAACTTCCTAGACTCAAATAAAATAAAAATAACTGAAAAGAAAATATTGGGTTATCTCCCAAGAGTGCTTTTCTTTAATGCCTTTGAGCTAGGCGCAGTAATTTGAGAAGATGCTCACATAAGAAATGTGAATTGAAGCAAAAGAGAGCATCAAGGAGCAAATATAAAACACATTTAAGTCTAACCCACTTCCTATGCATAGGAATCTTGTAAGAAAATAAATCAAAGAAGCACATAGTAACAAGTATGGGTAGATAAAACAAGAGTAACTTCGGAACTTTCAATATAAAAAGAGGTGTTTTAGTAAAATGAGAATTCCAACAATCATATTTTCCTCTCTCATAATAATTTTCAGTAGCATCAAACTCAACAATATAAATATCACACTCACCCTCTTTTGTAAAGCATGGAGGGCGATCAATTAAGGTATTAGTTAGAGAATTACTCTTATTGGGAGGTAGACATGGGTAACTCCATTTTTCCTCCTCTTGATCATCACTCTCCTCCTCTTTTTTATCTAATGAGATTCCAGTTTCATCCATTTCTTCTTCCATAGGCTCCTTGAAGGCATTAGTCTCTTCCGTTGGAGAGCATCTATTAAGATATTTAAGAATATAGCCATTTCCTTCCTTGTAATTATCAAAGAAAAATGTGAGTATATCATAAACCTCATATTTATAAGGTGCATCATCAGTATTTTCAAGCAAATAAGCAAGTTCAAATGCACCCTTCCAAGCAATAAATTCTTCAATTTGTTCCACATCATAAAAGTCATAATTTCCATTAATATAAGAAGATATGGTAACATCATCATTATACTCACATTAAAAAGGGAGGTGTTTATACCTCCTACAGCAACAAGATCTATCAAAGCAATAGGTAACATTATAAGTAGAGCACACATTTCTAGCAATGATATACAATCTATATATTTGTTTCCATAAGTATTTCCCTTTTTGTGACAAGCGGTGTTCCTCATAATAATTTTTCTGCTCTTCCGTGAACCCACCTTGCCAAAAAGATTTAGTTTCAAAGAAACCAACCATTGATAGAAAGCATGATAAAGCAAGACAATAACAAACCTATAAAAGGAACTAATTTTTTTGTGTTTTTGATAAAACGATGCAAGTAAAAAATAAAGTAAAGCAAAACAATAAAACAAAGTAAAGGATGTGCCGATGTTGCAGATGAAGAGATCGTCGCCGCCTAACGCGGCAACGCACACCATAGGAGGGACTGATCAACATCGCTGGAACGCACGTGATAGCAGATCCGACACCTATGACATCGAGCCAGCAGTGATGCCAAAATTTATCCGCCTGGGTTAACGACGCTGATGACGTGATCGATGGCGTTGTAGCAGATCCGATCTCGCCACCACAGAAGACGATGAGTGATTCCGCCCGGATCGATTCCAGACACCCTAGCCCCACGGTGGGCGCCAACTGTCGTGGTTCTTACGACACGTATGCCATGAGGGATACCTCAAGGCGATAGAAAGAGGGGATAGGCGATCTGGTGCCTGGGACGGTGATAGACAGGGATTACCCAGGTCCACGTTCCCGCGGTGGAGGATCGCTACATCCTGCTACAACTCACTATAATGGCACAATGTGTACAGATTACAATGATGGTGTTGGTCGCGATGCGATCTGCTATGTCTTAGCTATTCTAGCTATCTCATGGCCTCAAGGGCTCCTCCACGCCGGCTTATAAAGGCGCCTGACGTGGGCATCACGGTGGTTCCGGGGCGGATACAATATGGAGTCCTAGACTAAGTCCTATGCATGTACTATAAGGCAACCTGCCATGGGCCTGTCTTCGGATCTGTCATAAGCTCCTGCGTCCAGTAATCCACCATGGTATGGCAGCATTGAATCTGCCATAAGCTCCTGCCGTCTGGGAATCTGCCATGGCATGGATGCGTCCAGTAATCTGCCAGGGCATGGCAGCGTGGAATCTGCCATGGCATGACAGCCTTCAATCCGCCATGCCACCAGCAACTAGGCCGCCCGGTTGGCTATCCGCCATACCACCTCCATGGGCCACCCTGGTTTGCCGGTATGAGACTACGTCACTGGTATACCCGTTTGGTATATCCACAACAGTAGCCCCCGGAGTTCTTTGAGATCTTCTCTTCTGTCTTCAATGCTTGATGGGCTTTTTATCTTCGTCTTCATCTTCGTCTTCAAGATAGTCGCGTGAAAGATCTCGTAGAGCTCCCAAAGAATAAATTTTATCCGCCTAGAACTTTAGGCGGACCAGTGACGTCTCATACTTGCAGGGCAATTCTCCAGATACATGCTGGTATGATACTGTGAACGAATCCAAGGCGGATAACTAGTATTTTTTTCCGAGCTCAAGGAACGTTCTTTCCAGTATAAGATGTTGCCTCGAGGCTTACCAAACAATAAGCGCAAAATTATCGCACTGCTTCTGTTTTTGAACTTCGATGCTTTTACACCATGTGTAGCCCCCGAGCGCCATGGCGGGTTCTCATAGAGAATCCATCAAGGTGCTCTTAGAGAAACTACATAGAATATTTAGCCTGTAGCCCCCGAGCACCGCTACGCAATTTTCCTAGCGGTGCTCTCAGAAGACTTAGGATTTTTTGCTAGCTGTAGCCCCCGAGCGTTATGGCGGATTTCTATCCGGCATAGGGCTCTAAGAGAACTACGTAGTTAAAATGCGATGAGTAGCCCCCGAGCGTTATGGCGGATTTTTATCCGGCGCAATGCTCTAAGAGAACTTCACAAAATTTAGCATCGGTATAGCCCCCGAGTGTCAAGGTGGAATTTACTTGAAAATCCGACTTGATGCTCTTAGAGAACTTCACCAGTTATTAGATCAACATACTGTGGCCACAGTCCCCGGGCGGCCAGCTCCATGGCGGCGGCTCCGAGATGATGTTAAGGCAGCCTGCTCCATGGCGGTCTGCTCCAATTTGGCCTGCTCCATGGCGGACTCAAGGCAGTCTGCTCCATGGCGGACTGTTCCAAGATGACCGCTCCATGGCAGATTTGGGTTGCCATCTAAGGTGACCGTTTCATGGCAGATTTGGGCTGCCGTCGACGGTAGCCCCCGGGTATTTGAGCTGAGTGGCTCAAAAACACCTCAGCTCGGGCACCAGCAAAGCGTCCAAGCGTCATATGTACCTATGACATGAAAACAAAACACACTTGTATTAAATCGTTCTTGTGTTCAACGAACAAATGCAAGGCGGGTAAAACATGGCCATTGAACAAATGTTTTAAGGCTGAAACTATGCAGCAGTTGAACAACATAAAACTGTCAAGGCGGAAAAAACTCGACTATCTTGAACAGTTCATGTGCATTTAATATATTTTAAGCAAGTGCTGGTTTATCCGTTCTTCCAGTTTATATGCTTGACTTTTCATGAGATGGCAAACTTTTGCACGAACAATCCGCCAAGGCGATAGCGCTTAATAGCAGCCGTCCAAAACTTTGGAAACGGATGGAGGCTTTAAAGTGCCAAAATGTCACTACTCGGGAATCCACCTATAAAACATCAGAAAACGTGTACGCCAGAAAACTTAAGCTAACGTCGGATGGCGGATTTTTGCATGATACCGGCGCCTTTAGAGGCAAGCCAGTCAAAATTTTACTCACGAGCGCAAGGCAAATTGTGGAAAGGTTATGATCAAAACGAAAGCGGTAAAAGACTCAGAATATGAGCGAACCAATCTTTATCTCATGATCATAAACAAATATTAAATATTAAATATAAATAGGGACTTAGCTGTTTAAACGAAGTCGATGTTGTTTGCAGCGAACTCAAAGCTCTAGCCAGCGATGAGGGCGTTTGCAGTGATAAAACTGGAACATGGCGCTGATGAAGTTGACCGGAGTTGTAACCAGCTGCAACAACGAAGTAATCCGAGATGGCGGCAATTGCGACGGAGGCAAGGCGTAGATGGCTCCGTCAACCGCATCGTAGACCAAATCAGCCATGGCGGGACGAAACCGGCCGGCTGACGAAGTTGTACGCGTGGTATGGCCAAGCTACTTCCGCCATGGCATCCGCTAAGCTACAACCGCCATGCACCTCATACGATTACACATGCAAGCAACTTCCGCAAAATCCATGCACGTAAGGTGCTTCTTCACGTTAGACTTAATGTTGCACATAGCCTTATTCCTTCGTCTTGAATAGTGCTCTCTACACCACGTGCTTCCGTCATGATTTTTTGCTTGGTGGCGGCAAAGCCAGCTGTGGCGAAGTAGGAAAAATCTGTGGCGGCGGCGAGGCCAGCGGCACCGAGCAGATGTGAAGACTGGCGGTATTGTTCATGGCGGACTCGAAGTTGTAGCCCAGCGATGATGAACTTATCAGCGGTAAAATTATACTAGCCAGCGATGATATAAGGTGACGCAGTCCGGGACAGCGACAATGCGGTTGTCGCGGAGCTGTAACCGGCCGCAACAATAAAAGTAGTCTGTGATGGCGGCAAAGCCAGCCATGACGAAGTAGGGTTATCCGCGGCGGCGGCGAAGCCAGCGACGCTGAGTATATATTGAGACGCGGCGGATGACGCTGTTGTCTACGGCAGAGCGGAGGATGTTGTTTGTTCCTGGCATAATCAAAGTTGTAGTCAGCGGCCAAGAAGACACCATGGCGGCAAACCAGAATGAAGTCATCCTCAACGAAGTCGAAATAGACTGGCAAAGCCGCTGTGTGATGTAGTCAGTTGCTGTAGTCCACCGCGGTGGCAAAGCCAGCCATGGCGGAAGTGAGTACGCCGGCACGTCGGATGTTTTGTGATTAGCGGAACTGACGGAATTGGTGACGAAGGCGACAAAGTAGACAACCGCTCCATCAACTGCAACATAGACCAAATTGAGCGCGGCGGAGCAGAAACCGCCATGCAAAGAAGTAGCCCACTGCGTCCGCCATATAGTCGTCTGTTGCATCCGCCATATAATCGTACGTTGCATCCGCCATATATTCGTATCTAGCCTTGTATGATTATGCTTGCAATCAGCGTCTTGGCAAGAAAAATCCATGCACGCAAAGTTTTTCACGTTGGTGGAGTTCATCTGCACAGCTGTCACCAACCGCGCGGATGGCGGTTTTGATGTCGGAGCAATACAGCCGCCGAAAAACAAACAATAAACCGACTTCCAGCAAATAGTGCTGCCTTGGCGGATCTGTGTGGCGGCAAAGTTATACGAGCTAGCGACGAAGTAGGGATTATCCGCGGTGGTGGCGAAGCCAGCGACACCAAGCAGATGTAGATATATGGCAGATCGCGAATCAGATCAGATCGGCGCCGCCTCGAACACAAGGGATGAGAACAATCCACCAGTGTGAGGGCTGTTACGTCGAGCCCCCGATTGCCTAGCCTTGGCGGTAATGAACTTTCTGCCGATGTTGCAGATGAAGAGATCGCCGCCGCCTAACACGGCAACACACACCATAGGAGGGACTGATCAACGTCGCTGGAACGCACGTGATAGCAGATCCGACACCTATGACATCGAGCCAGCAATGATGCCAATATTTATCCGCCTGGGTTAACGACGCTGATGACGTGATCGATGGCG
Source organism: Dactylis glomerata (assembly GCA_007115705.1). NCBI lineage: Eukaryota > Viridiplantae > Streptophyta > Magnoliopsida > Poales > Poaceae > Dactylis > Dactylis glomerata. Next base: position 5,854,900 of record QXEO01000183.1, read on the forward strand.
TTGTAGCAGATCCGATCTCGCCACCACAGAAGACGATGAGTGATTCCGCCTGGATCGATTCCAGACACCCTAGCCCCACGGTGGGCGCCAACTGTTGTGGTTCTTACGACACGTATGCCATGAGGGGTACCTCAAGGCGATAGAAAGAGGGGATAGGCGATCTGGTGCCCGGGACGGTGATAGACAGGGATTACCCAGGTTCACGTCCCCACGGTGGAGGATCGCTACATCCTGCTACAACTCACTATAATGGCACAATGTGTACAGATTACAATGATGGTGTTGGTCGCGATGCGATCTGCTATGTCTTAGCTATTCTAGCTATCTCATGGCCTCAAGGGCTCCTCCACGCCGGCTTATAAAGGCGCCTGGCGTGGGCATCACGGTGGTTCCGGGGCGGATACAATATGGAGTCCTAGACTAAGTCCTATGCATGTACTACAAGGCAACCTGCCATGGGCCTGTCTTCGGATCCGCCATAAGCTCCTGCGTTCAGTAATCCACCATGGTATGGCAGCATTGAATCTTCCATAAGCTCCTGCCATCTGGGAATCTGCCATGGCATGGATGCGTCCAGTAATCTGCCATGGCATGGCAGCGTGGAATCTGCCATGGCATGACAGCCTTCAATCTGCCATGCCACCAGCAACTAGGCCGCCCAGTTGGCTATCCGCCATACCACCTCCATGGGCCACCCTGGTTTGCCGGTATGAGACTACGTCACTGGTATACCCGTTTGGTATATCCACAACACAGCTCATGAGATCTAAACATGAAGCACATGGTGGAGAGGACAACCATCTAGCTACGGCTATGTACCCATAGTCCAAGGTAGACTACTCACTCATCGCGCCGGAGGCAAGCATGGCGATGAAGAAGACCTCCGGTGGTGATTCCCCTCTCCGGCAGGGTGCCGGGAAGAGCTTCTGGACCCTCCCGATCTTGGGTCGGCGACGGTGGCGGATCGCGATGTGTTTCTAGAAAATTGATCGGGTCCTTAGGTTTTTCCTGTCGGGGGGTCTTTATAGGCGAAGGGGCATCGTCAGAAGTGGACCGAGGCGACCTCACACATAGGGGGCGCGGCCAGGGGCTGGGCCACGCCACCCTGGTGTGTGGGGCCCTCGTGGCCCCACTCCGTCTCCTCTTCGAATCTCTGGAAGCTTCCGGGAAAAATAAGACTTCAGGAACTTGTTTCGTCCAATTCCGAGAATATTTCCTGTGTAGCTTTTCTGAAACACAAAAATAGCAGAAAACAGGGAACTGGCACTGTGGCAACTTGTTAATAGGTTAGTTCCGGAAAATGCATAAAAGTGTCACAAAGTGTAACGAAACATTAGGCAAATGGTGTAAAAACAAGCATGGAGCATCAAAAATTATGGATACGTTGGAGACGTATCATGGTAGAAATGGGAGCTTGTTTAGACTGCGGCTTAGACTTTTGCATGTAATGATTGATGTCGTTTTGATATTATGCTTAGTAGTTTTTGCTGTAGCATGACTTGTCTCAAATGACTGGGATTGCTTAATGAGCCTTTGAGAAAATCATGCGTTGTTTTTATTATATGGGAGCATGTTATTGTGGTTTTCTCCTTTGATGCTTTATTTGGGTTGACTTGGCACATGCTTACCACATGTTTGACTCTAACAAGTCGCCATATAGCCTCTATGATCATTTGGTTTTTGACTTGTGATACCACTTTATGCTTCGGTTAATGATATTTTGTCGCTATGCATGATTATGGCCGTTATTGCTCTCTTAGTTGGTCGCTCCCAGTCTTTTGCTAGCCTTCATTTTGTACTGAGTATGAGCTCTACTCGTGCATCCAACTCCCAAAAACCAAGTTTTCCAACGAGTCCACTATAAATTCCTATGCATGGTATTTGCAAGCCATTCCAAGTAAATTTTCATGTGCTACCTTTCAAAAAACCTTCAAAAGACTTCTCATTTTGTGACACTATTTTTAGCTCATGGGAACGTAGTGGTCAGATTTGCTATCTTCCATATTGTTTTATTCCAAAAAGAAAAAAGAAAAAAAGAAAAGAAAAAAGGCACTCATCCATGGTATGTGAAAGTTGGTGGGCACCCGATGGAATCGGTTAGCCATAGTTTGTGAAAGGAAAAGGTGGGGAGGAGTGCCAAGCATTATAAAAGAGCACCAAAGTGCCAATCTCTCTCTCAAGAACTTTCTTTGTATGGAAGATAGTAAGAACCCCATTGCCAGTCGTTGACAAAGATAACCACCTCTCAAAACCAATTTTTATCTCTATGTTTTACAAATGAAAAGCTCTAGCACATGTTTAATCACTGCTTCTCTCTATGAAGGGCCTTTCTTTTACTTTTATGTTGAGTCTCCACCTTCTACCTTTATGCACCGTCTAAGAGAGCATAGTTGCCATTCCGAGTTTAATGTGCATAGTCCCAAAGTTTATCATTGATTGATTCATGATTATGATTTTGCTTGTTCTTAAATTATTTGTATCTGGTCGCCCTCTTAAACTTGAAGGTGTCCTATACATTTATGTTTTGCTATTCCATGAAGGACAAGTTGAAAACCACTTTGCTATGTTTTTCTATATGATTTGAACACACACTTGACTTTCAATGTTTCATTATTCATGATCTTTCGTTTGTGTTACTTTTCATGTTATAACATGGTTGCTAAGTTTTATTGTCAAGATTATGTCTCTTATGCCCATGTTTTAAGTACTTTGATCCCAACACTCAATGATTTACATCGTTGATCAAGATTGTGATGGTGCATGTCACCTAAAAAATTATTGTTTTGTTATCACTTACCTACTCGAGGACGAGCAGGAGTTAAGCTTGGGGATGCTTGATACGTCTCAAGTGTATCTATAATTTTTGATGCTCCATGCTTGTTTATACACCATTTGCTTTGTGTTTTGTTACACTTTGTGATGTTTTCATGCATTTTCCAGAACTAACCTACTAACGAGATGCCACAGTGCTAGTTCCCTGTTTTTTGCTGTTTTTATGTTTTAGAAAAGCTACACAGGAAATATTCTCGGAATTGGACGAAACAAAAGCTAAACCTCCTATTTTTCTAGACACGAGTCAAAGTCCGAAGATGAGATGCGGGGGGGGCAGGACCCGGCCACACCCTAGGGCGGCGCGGCCCAGACCCTGGCCGCGCCACCAGGGGGTGAGCCGCCCTGGTCCACCTCCTGACGTCGCCCTTCCGCCTATATATTCCCCTCGACGGGAAAAACCTAAGGCCCCGATCAATTTTCCACGAAACCTACTGCAAGCCGCCGCCGTCGTCGACGCGAGATCGGGAGGGTCCAGAAGCTCTTTCTGGCACCCTGTCGGAGAGGGGAATCCCTGCTGGAGGCCTTCTTCATCACCATGGTCGCCTCCGGAGTGATGTGTGAGTAGTCTACCTTGGACTACGGGTCCATAGCAGTAGCTAGATGGTCGTCTTCTACACCATGTGCTTCATGTTTAGATCTTGTGAGCTGCCTATCATGATCAAGATCATCTTTGTGTAATTCTACATATTGTGTTTGTTGGGATCCGATGAGTATTGGTACTATGTCAAGTTGATGTGCTGAATTATTATCTTTATGTTATCTCTATGTTATTTATGATCTTGCATGCTCTCCGTTGCTAGTAGATATCTTGGCCGAGTAGATGCTAGTGACTCCAAGAGGGGGTATTTATGCTCGATAGTTGGGTTCATGCCTCTAGTAATCTGGGGGAGTGACAGAAACCTCTAAGGTTGTAGATGTGTTGTTGCCACTAGGGAGAAAACAACATTCTTGTATTCAAGGACATTTGCATCGTTTATATTACGCACTTTGCTTAATGCTGTTGTTCGCAACTTAATACTCAACGGGTGCTCGGATGACACCTCGAGAGTGGATTATTAGTCATAGATGCAGTTGGATTACAGTCTATTTATTTTGCCGCAATGCCCAGAGTGAATCTCATAGTGATCCTCATGACATATGTACGCAATCTTTATTCTATCAATTGCCCAAATGTAATTTGTTTACCCATCATATTGTTATTTATCTTATGGAGAGACACCACTAGTGACGAAGGAATGACAGATGGGCCCCCGACATTCGCCTACCTGGTTCTCGGTCCAGGTGGGGTGTCTCAGGAGAGGCTTTCGAGGCCCGTCAAGGCAGTGTTTCGATGCGGCCCGGGAGTATTACTTGGTGTACAAGCGAAGTTTCGAAGAGTCCAAGCTAGATTAGGTCTCGGTTGATCCGATCTGTACATGGCTTGAGAAACACTCCTGAGACCTAGCCTTATCTTATAAAAGGCTGGGAGGGAGGTTTCGAAACCCTAGAATCACTTCCACCCACCTCACGCCGGAGCGCTCGACGACTTAGAGCTCTCTACTTTTGGCCAGATCCAATCTGCGCCGCCATTGTAACACCATCATCGTCGCCACCACCTCAATACAAAAGTCAGACAAGCAGGACGTATGCCTTTTACCTTTTGAGGGGGCTGAACCTGGGTAAATCCTCGTGTCCTTCTGCTTTCGCCTGATCGCCGTCGAGTTTGCCAGGTTCCCAATACGCTTCCTAGATCGAAAGCCCTTCGACATGGGCATTGCCGGGGATAAACCTCATCAATTGGCGCCGACCGTGGGGACGACGGGATCTGGATCTACGGATTCGCCGGCTCCAGCACCAACCGCAACCAAGATCGGCATCGACACCGCCGTCGGCATCGCTGCGTCGACCAACGACAACACCACTTCCAAGATCGGCATCGACACCGCCGTCGGCATCGCTGCGCCGACCAACGTCGGCACCCCCGTCAAGACCGACACTACCGTCGGCATCGCTGCGTCGACCAACGACGACACCACTTCCAAGATCGGCATCGACACCATCGCCGGCATCGCTGTGCCGGCCATCGTCCACACCAGCCCGATGGAATTCGAGACTGGCGCCGTCGAATCGACTGTCATCGATGGCATCTCGCCAAGCACCATCAACCTCACCTCGACGATGAGCGCCATCGACCCCGTCCCGAGCGTGGCAAGGGCAGCGCCCGAAGGCTATGACATGGCCTTCGGACTGTTCAATTTCCATGTGGACAGCAATGGAGCAATGGAACTGCTCTCCATCGGCGAATCGGCTCCGCTCATGGCCGAAGCGACGACACCACCATCCGTCGGGGATAAACCCTCGGCAAGCGCGTCACTAGCGCCGTCGAAGGAGGAGCTGAGACTGAAGATTTCGACCCCATCAGTAGGGTCGAACGATTTCGAAGATCCACCCGACTGATCCAACCAAGACGGCGTGGGTGTCGAACTCCCTTTCCCCCGCATAGGAAAGCGCGCTCGTCGAGTTCCTCCGTGAGCACTGGAGGATGTTCGCTTGGTGTCCAGCAGATATGCCAGGCATCCCCAGGGAACTCGCCGAGCACGAGCTTAAAATATTCCCCAACGCGAAACCGGTCAAGCAGTCTATGCGACGGTACAATCCAGAGAAGGCCAAGTCGATGGGCGAAGAAATCAATCGCCTCCTTGAAGCTAAGTTCATCAGAGAGATCAAGGAAGCCACATGGCTCTCGCCACCGGTCATGGTGGAAAAGAAGGACACCAAGATCTACAGGATGTGCATCGACTTCACAGCTCTAAACAAACACTGCCCGAAGGATTACTTCCCTTTGCCCCGAATCGACCAGATTGTTGATTCCACGGCAGGATGCGAGCGCCTCTCGTTCCTCGACGCCTACTCTGGATATAACCAGATACGGCTAAAGGTAGAAGACGAAGACAAGACGGCGTTCATCACCCCGCACGGGGTATACTGCTACATGACGATGCCTTTCGGGCTCAAGAACGTTGGAGCTACGTATCAGCGGTGTATGCAAGCATGCTTGAAGGAACAAATCGGACGCAACGTCGAGGTCTACGTCGACGACATTGTCATCAAGACATCGAAAGCAGATACTCTGCTCGACGACCTTCGAGAAACCTTCGCCAACCTCGACAGATATAGCATCAAGCTTAATCCGAAGAAATGCTCTTTCGGAGTACCCACCGGCCAACTGCTGGGCTATCTGATCTCCGAGAGAGGAATTGAAGGCAACCCAGAGAAGATAAAGGCCATCATCAGCATGCACCCTCCAAAGACGCTCCGACACGTCCAACAGTTGACAGGCCGACTCGCAGCGCTTAGCCGCTTCATCAGCAAGCTTGGCGAAAAAGCACTGCCCTTGTATCGACTGCTCAGAAAAACAGACAACTTCACATGGACCGAAGAAGCGCAAGCCGCCTTCGACGACCTCAAGCGACGACTATCGACCTCCCCAGTTCTCGTTACACCTCGAGAAAAAGAGCCAATGTTGCTGTACATTGCGGCTACAAATCAAGTTGTCAGCTCGGTGCTTGTGGTTGAACGCGCAGAGGAAGGCAAAGAGCACGGTGTTCAGAGGCCCGTGTACTACTTAAGCGAAGTCCTGTCGCCAACCAAGCAAAGATACCCCCATTATCAGAAGTTGGCATACGCCATCTACATGACGGGGAAGAAACTGCCGCACTATTTCGAGTGCCACTCCATCATAGTAGTGGCTTCGAACCCAGTCTCCAGCATCCTCAACAACCCAAATGCTACAGGGCGTGTGTCGCTATGGGGAGTCACGCTAGGACCCTAGGAGATTACGTACCAGCGCCAGTCCGCAATCAAGTCACAGGTCCTACCGGATTTCATAGCCGAATGGACAGAAGCCCAGATGCCCGAACTACCAGACCTGTCGAACAGCTGGACCATCTTCGTCGACGGGTCCAAGCGGGTTTCGGGGGCAGGAGCAGGAGTTATCCTGGTGTCACCACAAGGAGACAGGATGCGCTACGTCCTCCGAATGCGCTTCCCGAACCCCTCCAACAACGAAGCAGAATACGAGGCCGTCCTCCACGGAATGCGCATGGCGAAGGCCTGCGGGGCCACCCGCATCAAGATACACGGAGATTCGAACCTCATCGCCCAGCAAGTCATGAAGGAGTGTGACGCGACCTGCGCGAACATGATCGCATATCGCGCCATGTACGACAAGCTCGAAGGCGAATTCGAGGGCTGTGAAGTAACGCACATCTGCCGGGAAAGCAACGAGGAGGCAGATAACCTGGCCAACGTCGGCTCAAGGTGCCTCCCAATACCGCCAGGTGTTTTCTTCGAGGAGATATTCGAGCGCTCCGTCAAGATCAAGCCAGTAATTGAACCGGCGTTAGCAACACGTCCGGAAGCTGGGACGGTCAATACCGCCCCAGCGGCAGGAGCAGCAGACCTCCCGAAGGATGCAGCCGCGGTCATGCTTGTCGAAGCAATATGGACAAAGCCGTACTTGGCGTTCCTGACGAGGGGCGAACTCCCAGAAGACCCCATCCACCGCCGACAAATCATGCGGCGCTCTAAGGCCTTCACGATAATCAACGGGGAACTCTACAAGCGAAGCACTTCGGGGGTGCTCCAGCGGTGCATAGCGCAGGAAGATGGAATCACCCTCCTCCGAGAAATCCATGAAGGAACCTGCGGACATCACGCCTGCAGTCGAACCCTCGTAGCAAAAGCCTTTCGGTCCGGATTCTACTGGCTATCCGCCCTCTACGATGCCAGGAACATCGTCCAGCACTGCGAAGCGTGTCAGATGTTCGCCACCAAGCCGCACGCGCCGGCATCGGAACTGCAAACCATACCTGTGGCATGGCCCTTCGCACAATGGGGGCTCGACCAAGTGGGGCCTCTCCCCAAATCATCTCGAGGAGGGCATACGTACTTGCTCGTCGCTGTGGACAAGTTCTCCAAGTGGATCGAAGCCGTTCCGGTCACCAACCAAGAGGCAATCATGGCGGTCAAGTTTTTCGAGTCCATTGTTTATCGGTACGGCGTCCCGAACAGCATCATCACCGACAACGGCACCAACTTCACTTCCGGCGAATTCCAGGGCTTCGCCAAAGACCTCGGCATCAAGCTCAAGTACGCTTCGGTAGCACACCCCAAGTCCAACGGCCAGGTCGAAAAGGCCAATGGACTCGTCTGCGGAGGCTTGAAGAAGCGACTGCTTCGACCCCTCAAGCGCGCAGCAGGCGCCTGGGTCGAGGAACTGCCTTCGGTGCTATGGAGCCTGCGAACAACGCCCAACTCCTCGACAGGCTACACACCCTTCTTCTTGCTCTTCGGAGCAGAAGCCGTGCTGCCCACGGACGTGCGCTACAGCGCGCCCCGCGTCGCCGCCTATGTCGAGGAAGACGCGGACAAGGCGTTAGCAGACGCCCAAGACCTGCTGGACGAAGCTCGAGACGTCGCCCTCGTTCGATCGGCGGTCTATCAGCAGAGCCTCCGCAATTACCACAGCAGACGGGTACGCGGACGCTCTTTCGAGCCGGGCAACCTCGTACTCCGACTCAAGCAAACAAGCACGTCGAAGCTGGAGCCACCATGGGAAGGCCCGTACCTTGTCCACGAGGTCATCCCAGGAGGAGCATATCGTCTACGCAACCCGAAGACGGGCAAAGACGTAGATAACCCATGGAACGCCGCGCAATTGCGCCGCTTCTATCCTTAGCTAGCAAAGCTGTCTCCTCTACCCCCTCTAAATCAAGTGTCGGCAGCAGTCCGCACCCAACATTATGCCTTCGGCACCAAGCAATAAAATTCGAGTTCCTCACTTCATGAGTTAACATATCCGCATATTCGCCTACGCTCGGGGGCTCAGTCCTTTGACCTACGTTCGGGGGCTTCACCTACGCTCGGGGGCTCAGCCTTTCGACCCACGCTCGGGGGCTCAACCTTTCGACCCATGCTCGGGGGCTTTCGCCCACGCTCGGGGGCGCAGCCTTTCGACCCACGCTCGGGGGCTTTCGACCCACGCTCGGGGGCTCAACCTTTCGACCCATGCTCGGGGACTTTCGACCCACGCTCGGGGGCTCAGCCTTTCGACCCACGCTCGGGGGCTCAACCTTTCGACCCATGCTCGGGGGCTTTCGCCCACGCTCGGGGGCTCAGCCTTTCGACCCACGCTCGGGGGCTTTCGACCCACGCTCGGGGGCTCAACCTTTCGACCCATGCTCGGGGACTTTCGACCCACGCTTGGGGGCTCAGCCTTTCGACCCACGCTCGGGGGCTCAGCCTTTCGACCCACGCTCGGGGGCCCAGCTTTCGACCCACGTTCGGGGGCTCAGCCTTTCGACCCACGCTCGGGGGCTCAGCTTTCGACCCACGCTCGGGGGCTCAGCTTTTCGACCCACGCTCGGGGGCTTTCGACCCACGCTCGGGGGCTCGCCCATTCGACCCACACTCGAGGACTTCGCCTACGCTCTGGGGCCGCGCTCGATCAGCTCACGTTTGGGGGACGCGTTCCCTCGACCTACGCTGGAGAACTTTCGCCTTCCTAATCGATGCTCGAAGTCTCTGCCTTCTCAACACAGTCGAATATAAACACAGGTATACAATATATGTACAGAGTGAAGATACAGACACAACAACAAAGCTAGTTCATGGTGCCGCAGCATCTCGACTCGCCCTCTGACGATCGCTTTCGACGATAATTTGTCGAGCGATACAATCGCCGGTACTTCTACAAGCAGCATAATGCCGTTCCATGTCGTAGCGACCGCTGGGCGACGGCGGAGGCGTCTTCAGAAGCTCTAGGTCGACTTCAGGGTAGTGCGCATGCACGAAAGCAAGTGCGACCACAGCCCCGCTGCGCAGATGTGCCCGGACAAAGGAATGTATAGCATGGCCGTTCTCGAATCGATCGAGCAGCGCCGGCAAACCTTCGGGCTGATCATTTAGAGGAAACATCGCCTGGTGCACCAGCGCAAGGGCACTTCGGCTCGTCTCAGCCAACGCACCAGCTTGAGCAATCCTATCCTGAAGGAGTGTCAGCTTCATTGCCTTCGATCGATCAGCCCAGAAGTTATCAGCAACGGAGTTGGCATGATTCTGGGCAGCAATAATATGCGCGTTTACGCGCCGGGCCTCAGCTGCACTGTCAAGACACGCATCTGCGAACAAGAGAACAAAGACTCGGTCCTGCAGATCCAAGCCAACGTGCAGCGAAAGAAGTTCGAAGACTTACACTTCAGTGATTTGCCAAGATTTTCGATCTCATCTAGAAGGAATTTCTCGCAGTCCGCAGCATACGACGCCTTCGAAAGAGCAACATCGACCTTGGCAGTAACAACCTTTAGTTGGCGCTGCGCGTTCTGGAGCTGATCGCGCAACGATCGAATTAGTGACAACTCGCTCGTGGAGGGCGCTCTTCGCTCAATGGCACCAGCAGTACTGCCAGTTGTTTCGTACGAAACAGGCCAAGCACCAGAGGTCAGCGAAGGATCCTGCATGAGGAGCCGAACATCACACACAAGCAATGGCAACCAAATGGCGTGAAGATTAACATAACAGCAGCACAAGTTTTACAACCGAAAGAGTACTATTCGGGGTCACAGCCCTCGATGTGCACCAGCGAAACTAATTACAATTGGGCATCAGAAGCACTGCTTGCACTACGCCGAACTACCAGCCTTGCTAGACGGCGCGGCGGATGCGCCACGCTTCCGAGCCCTCGCTGCCGCACGCTTCTCGTTCCTATCGGCCAGGAAGCCCGTCATTCGAGCAGCCAGTTCACGAGCACGCGCGACGTAAGTCTTGGCGGACTTGTCGCGTCCGTCCTTATCCTTTGGGTATGTGCTCGTGACCTTGTCAGCATCGAACTCCATGCCATGCATCATCATCATGGAGAAGACAGACTCGGTGCCGATGGTTACCTGACGGCGTACTGCGGCAAATAACGGATCTTCGCCACTCGCCTTCACCGCCACAGCGTCGAGGATTCCCGCCATGGTGTCGCTAGTCGAGTCGGGTACAGAAGTATCCCGAACGCGAACCAGCGTCGACCGCACCCGCGCTAAGAGGTTGACAACCTCTCGGCTCAGGCATTCGGCAAATCCGATACTGGACTCGATTCCAGCAGGCCCTTTCATCGCTCCGGCGTCTACCTCGGCAGCAGCTACACAAGCAAGCAGACAGCTAAGTCACAACGCGACTTTTCGCCCCGAAAGTTATTCCGGAAAAAGCTTTGAGAACTTACCACGGAAGGCATCAAGTGAAGATTGTAGGCGCTGGGTCAGCTCTCCTTCGCGGGCTTCGGCGTCCAGGCGGCTTTTATCCGCGCGCTCCTTAGCTTCCGACGATTCGCCCTTCAGTCGGGCGATTTCGTCGTTCAGCTCGGCGATCTTATCCTTCAAACCCGAATTCTCAGTGGTAAGATTGTCCAGCTGAGTTTTCAGGGAAGTCTTATCAGTAGCAGCTTGGGCCCCAATCCCTAGTCAATAGAAGAAGATGTTCAACAACAAAAGCATCATGTCATACGCAAAGGCGAACTGTACAAGGAAGGTGGCATTACTCACTTCGAGTTTCGTCGAGCTTCTCAGACAGCCTACGATTCTCTTCCTCTAAGGCGAGGAAGCTCCTGCAAACCTTCGACAGGTCCCTAACAACGGGCTAAAGAAAGTCGGGCGACAAATTAACCTTCGAATCATGTTTCGGAGGGCAAGCCCAAGTGTGAACACTTCGACTCACCCTCGGGGGCTACTAATGGTCAAATACGCGAAGTGCAAGTCGAAAGTCTTTGGACTTACATGGTTGCTAGGACCGGAAGGCCCGCCGGACGAGGAGACAAGCACGAATTCTTGTTCCGTCGCCTTCTTCTTGGAAGAGGTCGAAGGCTTCGTCGGAGCAACTTCGGGGGCGACAATATCAGCGACCTTCTCCTGTGAGTCTGCCGTTTGCTCAAGGGCGTCGTCATGAGGTCGAACCTGGTATCGATCTTGATCCCCCGGACCAGTCGACGTTTCCTTGGTGGAAGATCTGAAGCAATCATCAGCGTTAGAATCGGACAACCAAATCAAAACAAGACCACAAGTTACACGAAAGAAGAACTTACGATGCGTCGATCCCGAACTTCGGAAGGACCTTTTTCTCTGTTCGAGGAGGAGGACGGCGGTTCAAAGGCGAGGCAGGGATGGCGCTGTTGTCGTCATCCCCTGAAGAAAAGTGAGTGTCGTCAAGGTCTTCCGAATCCTCGACAACGTCCGCGACTCGTTGTCTCTTCGGAGCCCTCGGTGGCGATGGAGCAGCGGAGGCCGACCCTTCAGGCACCTCGGCGAAGTCACGCCCCGGATATTCGCCCATCTCTGGCTGGGGCGGATAGCTTCGGGCTATGTTTATCACCTACATAATGAGAAAGACTGCATTCGACACTGGACGATCCGGCTAAGAAACGAAGAAGGCATTCGAATAAAAGCATAATCATACCTCGGTGCGGGGAAAGGCTTTGCTGAAGGCCACTGCACCGAAGACCTTCGGCACAGGATCCTTCTTCTTGATGTTGGTGACGGCGCGTACGCACTCGTCGATTTCGGCTTCGTGCAGCTCATCCTGAGAGATGCGAGTCGAGTCCCGGCGATCGCTGTAATCCCACATGCAGTGGGCTCGAGCAGCGAGCGGCTGGATTCGGCGCTCGATGAAGGTTCGGATGAGTTGGACTCCCGAAAGTTCCTTCTTCGGAGTAGCTCGAAGCTGTTGGATCTTCTCCATCAGCGGCTCTGTAATCTTCAACTCCTCGTCCAAAAGGTCGTGCCTCCAGGAGACGCGAGGTCGAAGAACGCCGGTGGGATGGAATTCCTCAAGTCCGAAGTTTTCACCGTCGGAGGATTTGTCCTTGGCGTAATACCACTTCGTCCTCCACCCGGGGTTGTTTTCGGGTGTTTGGAGGTTGAAATACTCGACGTCTGGGCGCACTTGGACGCCGAAACCGCCGGTCTGATAGGGCAGAGGGTGCCGAATCACGAAGATTCGGCGCCACAGTGCCCAGTGGGGTTCGATCCCCAGGAAGCACTCACAAAGCGTGATAAAACACGCAATGTGAAGAACAGAGTTGGGATTCAGGTCATGGAGCTGAATCCCGTAAGCAAAGAGAAGGCCACGGAGAAAAGGATGCGGGGGGAAAGACAGACCCCGCAGCAAAAAGGCGATGAAGATTACCCGGAAACTGAGGGGTGGCCGGGGAACGATCTCCGGGCCGGCGGCGAGCGATTCCGCCGGCTCATTCTTCAACAGGCCCATCTTCTCGGCCTGGGTCAGCTCCTTGTTGCCAACCTTGGATTGGACCCAGCGGCCAACGCCGGAGCCTTCAGCATCGGCCGTCTTGGCCTTCTTGGCGGCGGCAGTGGCGCCGGCGGCTGTGGAGCTCCTCTTGCCCATGGTCAGGGCGCAGCAAAGATCGCGGAAATGGAGATGGAAAGGAAGAGCTACAAGGATGCTGCGCGAGGAAGAAGACGATGGCAGCGGAGTGAGATAGACTGTTACCCTGCCACCATTATTTATTCTAGCTCTAGAGATCTACGTCAGATCTCAACCGTCCATGGCGAAGTGGAAACGGCCGGGTTGATCCGACCGTCCACGTGTCAGCACGCAAGCACCGCGGCGTCCACTACGCACGGTAGTCAAGGAAACCGCGCCGGTTATTTCTCACCCACGCGCGGGACGTGCGGTCAAACTCTGTCAACGGCCGCGATGCATGGCTTGAGGGCCCACCACACGTCTTGTCCTGGCAGGCTCAGGCCCGTCCTGCAGAAGATGAGGTGACGACTCGACGCAGTGTGTCGTCAGCGCTGACGCGTTCCCTAGGGTAAAATGCTGTCTTTTCGACTCAAGGGGTAAAAACTGGCAAAGGCTCTTTCGAGTCCCAAAGGTATGTACCCCTTGCACTCAGATGATCTCTCGATCAGGTTTCTTTCGAGGTCTTCTGTGCTTTTCTCTTTTGTGCCATTCGAATGAGCATTGAGTTTCTCGACGACTCTGTCTTTCATTCTTTTGGGGGAATTTTCCGGTCCCTCGAATTATCTCTTTCGGGCCAGCAGCGCCTTCGACATATTCGAGTCAGGGGTCCGGTCCCTCGAATTATCTCTTTCGGGCCAGCAGCGCCTTCGACATATTCGAGGCTGGACTTCGGCCCCTCGAGCTATTTCTTTCGGGCCAGCAGCGCCTTCGACATATTCGAGTCAGGGCTCCGGTCCCTCGAATTACCTCTTTCGGGCCAGCAGCGCCTTCGACATATTTGAGTCAGGGCTCCGGTCCCTCGAATTATCTCTTTCAGGCCAGCAGCGCCTTCGACATATTCGAGGCTGGACTTCGGCCCCTCGAGCTATTTCTTTCGGGCCAGCAGCGCCTTCGACATATTCGAGTCAGGGCTCCGGTCCCTCGAATTACTTCTTTCGGGCCAGTAGCGCCTTCGACATATTCGAGTCAGGGCTCCGGTCCCTCGAATTATTTCTTTCGGGCCAGCAGCGCCTTCGACATATTCGAGTCAGGGCTCCGGTCCCTCGAATTATTTCTTTCGGGCCAGCAGCGCCTTCAACATATTCGAGTCAGGGCTCCGGTCCCTCGAATTATCTCTTTTGGGCCAGCGGCGCCTTCGACATATTCGAGTCAGGGCTCCGGTCCCTCGAATTATCTCTTTCGGGCCAGCAGCGCCTTCGACATATTCGAGGCTGGACTTCGGCCCCTCGAGCTATTTCTTTCAGGCCAGCAGCGCCTTCGACATATTCGAGTCAGGGCTCCGGTCCCTCGAATTACTTCTTTCGGGCCAGTAGCGCCTTCGACATATTCGAGTCAGGGCTCCGGTCCCTCGAATTATTTCTTTCGGGCCAGCAGCGCCTTCGACATATTCGAGTCAGGGCTCCGGTCCCTCGAATTATTTCTTTCGGGCCAGCAGCGCCTTCAACATATTCGAGTCAGGGCTCCGGTCCCTCGAATTATCTCTTTTGGGCCAGCGGCGCCTTCGACATATTCGAGGCTGGACTTCGGCCCCTCGAGCTACTTCTATCAGGCCAGCAGTGCTCTCGAAATATTCGAGGCAGGGCTTCGATCTTTCGAGCTGTTTCTTTCTACCCAATAACACTTTTAGAGATTCGGGTTCGAGTTTCGGACCTTTGAATCATCTTGTTCTAATCTGTCTTTCGGGCTATCAACGCTCCTCAATCAACATGCCCGAATTTTGGTCGCCATATACCTGTTCGGATGCCGTATGTCAAATACGAAGGTAAGACCACGATTTGCAACATCGGATGGCCCGGTATTCGTATCAAACGCGCTCTGCCGGAAATTTTCCATACCTACGGTATGAAGCTTGCACCGATGGACGCATCGGGTGCCTCACAAATGAACTGGGCTTCGACTTGGTAAGTCCAACGCGGCTCAGGTCGAGGTAGCGCCAGCCCACGCGGGTTCGAGTCGGGGGACTCGAATCTGAGTAAGCTAACCGAATGTCTTTGCAGCAATGCAATTAACTGAGACCCGGCGTGAGTCTCAGGCCGGTTATGCGCATCCCTCTGCAAACCCAACTTAACGCTTTCGAGGCTCTACATCAGAGTAGCTCGAAAATCACGTAACGAAACAAGCAAACTATTTGAATGACTTCTGTACATTTGCAGCTTTGCAGGCCAAGTGCTCATGTCGGGTGCGGCTGGGAAGACTTTCGGGAGGAGTCCCTGCCATAGTCTTTGGCTATCCCAGGCACTCGGGGGCTACTGACGAAGGAATGACAGATGGGCCCCCGACATTCGCCTACCTGGTTCTCGGTCCAGGTGGGGTGTCTCAGGAGAGGCTTTCGAGGCCCGTCAAGGCAGTGTTTCGATGCGGCCCGGGAGTATTACTTGGTGTACAAGCGAAGTTTCGAAGAGTCCAAGCTAGATTAGGTCTCGGTTGATCCGATCTGTACATGGCTTGAGAAACACTCCTGAGACCTAGCCTTATCTTATAAAAGGCTGGGAGGGAGGTTTCGAAACCCTAGAATCACTTCCACCCACCTCACGCCGGAGCGCTCGACGACTTAGAGCTCTCTACTTTTGGCCAGATCCAATCTGCGCCGCCATTGTAACACCATCATCGTCGCCACCACCTCAATACAAAAGTCAGACAAGCAGGACGTAGGCCTTTTACCTTTCGAGGGGGCTGAACCTGGGTAAATCCTCGTGTCCTTCTGCTTTCGTCTGATCGCCGTCGAGTTCGCCAGGTTCCCAATACGCTTCCTAGATCGAAAGCCCTTCGACATGGGCATTGCCGGGGATAAACCTCGTCAACTAGTGAACTATGGACCCCGGTCCAATTCCTTTACATTGCTATTACCGTTTTACTTTTACTCGCTTTATTTACATTCTTGCATACTATTACCTTTTACCACTCGATACGCTTAATCCTTTGTTTACAGCAAACCGGTGAGATTGACAAGCTCATCGTAAGTTGGGGCAAAGTACTTTGTTGTGTTGTGTGCAGGTTCCACGTTGCTGCTGGTGAAAAGCTACACACCGACAAGATATCTCGCGCCATTGTCCGGAGTGTCGCAAAGCTAGCTGGCATCAACCTTCGGAAGTTTGGTTCTTTCTCCTACTGGTTCGATAATCTTGATTTTACAACTGAGGGAAACTTGCTGTTGTGCTCATCATAACCTTCTCTTGGGGTTTTCTAACAAGTTTTCTAGCGTGAACTACACGCTAGCAAGACAGCAATCAGTCGTCTGCGCCTCCTCGCGTGAAGGAGGTGAAGGAGGAACCATCGCATGAGACGTCGCAGCCACGCGGCTTCCTCCGCTTCCGCCGCCCGAAGAACGAGTCGGCGGTCAAGGTCAAGAAGGAGGAGCCGCCTTCGCCGCCGCCGGTCAAGAAGGAGAAGCGGTGGTGGGAAGAGAAGCTAGATCTCGCAGCGACGTCCCGCCACTCCGACGACCTAGAGGATGCGTCGGGCCAGCGCCTCCAAGAGGCGCACACCTTCCACAAAGTCCAGCCGATGGACAACGCCACGGCGTGCTTGATGTCGGCCATCAACGCCGGCAACATCATCGCGCTGGACAGCGACGAGGAACAGGGACCGACGAGGAGGAGTAGATTTAGGTTTTATTGATTTTTATTTCAAATTTCGTTTGAGCCTTTCCATCTTTGTAAGATTTTAATAAAAATCAATATTTTTTAATCAAATTTCAACCTAATATAAATTATTGGGAGCGGCGGTATTAGGAGCACCGGTGTGGAACGCCCCGCCCTACCGGCGTTCCCAATAAAAATCTGCCGATCCTTATTTGAAGGCGTCGGTGGAGATACACTAACAACAGCCCAGTTATTCAGTTCAAACACATGGAGAAGATTGGACTTACTTATCCAACTGGAATTTCGTACTCAAGCTAGGACAAGGGCAAAGCGGCAAATCGTTCCGGTCCACACATAAATCAATATGTCGACCCCCAATTATTGTGGGCAGGAGGCAAGAGGAGAACATGAAAAATGTTCACGTACACGACACGACACAGAAGAGGTAACCTCCACACAGTCACGTTCTGGTGATCGAGACGAGCACGACAGCGCCATCTCAGCTGGCTGCTTCGATGGCGACGAAACGCCTGAGTACCTGGACGAGCTCGCCGGCGGCCGCCGACGTGGGTTTCAACGCAAAGAACGCGTGTTCCTCGCCGGCGAACACGAGGAGCTCAACGTTGTCGTTCTCGTCCCCCGGCGCCGCCCTCAGGCGCTCCGCGTACTCCACGTTCTTGTCCCGCAACAGGTCGCCCTCCGCTGCGACGACGAGCATGCGACCGAAGTCCAACGTGTCCAGGCTCGGGCTGTCGGGGGCGAAAGGGTTCACAAGCGGGTGGTCCTTGTTCGCTCCGGTGGGCAGGAACAGGCGGCAGTAAGTATCGGAGATGTTCCTTGTCAGGAACGCCGTCGCTGGCGTGTTCAGCTCGGACTGCGTCGGCTGCTCCGATATGAAAGCCGGCATGAGGAGGATGTACCCAGCGATCCTAACCGGGTCCAACCCCGTCGTGCCGAACCGGAGGGCCATGTGGTGCGCGATGTTGCCGCCGGCAGACTCGCCGGAGACGAACACACGGTGTGGGTCGGCCGTGCCGGCAAGCCATGGGTCCGACCCGAGCTGGTCGCGGAGCCAAAGGAGAGCCGCGGCGGCGTCCTCGTGGGCGGCGGGGAGGCGGTGCTCCGGCGCGAGGCGGTAGTCGAAGGAGACCACGACGGCCGGGAGCTCGGCGGAGAGGCGGAGGCAGGCAGCGTGGAAGTTGGGCCAGGCGAAGGAGCCAATGCAGAAGCCTCCGCCGTGGAAGTAGACGAGCACGGGGAGCTTGGCACCCACCTCCTGCTCAGCCTGTGCGGTCGTCGCCGCTGCCGGCTTATACATACGGAGGCCGAGGCCGCGGTCGGCGTCGTACACCGCGTCCTTCCACTCGACGCGGCCGTCGTCGTGGTCTACGCCGTGGCCGACAGGGAAAGGCAACGCCTTGGAGCGCACGACCGTACCGTCGCTGAGCAGCTGCAGCACGCCGCGGCATTCCTCGACGACATGTGGCCGGGGCTTCGGGTCAGCAGAGGACGCCATTGCGCCAGCTCCAATCTGAGCTAGGATGTGCTGCGGAGCCGTGCCCGTCGTGGTGCGCGCATGCCCACATTAATAGTACATCCATTTGCATAAGACGGAAATATATCCGCCCAATTCTTATCGGGGCGTCTAGAGCTTAGGTGTATTGAGATCTTTAACTTTTAACTAGAGATTAGTGGTCTTTCTCTTTCAGCCCCGCCTCTAACTCTTTTTTTTTTTAAGATAGAAGGCAGCCTGTGCCCGACTTTAAATTAATAAAGCCACCACAGCAGAGTTATACAATAGTTAAGAACTACAACAGCACCTGCCCAAAGAGAACAAGCAGGGCACAAGCAGGTACCAGCCATAGCATGACCACACTGGTCATACCACCAGGAAGTTAGGAGACAAACATAGATAAAAGTACGGTACAGCCATGAAGATGGCGTTACACAGCGCGCAGGCCGGTAGTATTATGCGTCTGATGATTCCTGTCTGGAGCTACTGGAGGAGAGGAGGTGCGGGCGAAGAGGATCTTGGTCAGCCTGATCAACTCATCCAGCGCTCCCCGGTCCTTAGGCTTTTGAAGCGGACGCCACAGCTGCAAAGAAAGCATGAGTTTGAAAATAATGTCAGCTGGTTGCCGAGGGAATTTTCGCTCTATGGTAAACTTGTTACGAGTAGTCCAGAGAGCCCAACATTGGGCAGCGAAAAAGATCCACATCAGCCTTTTAGATCTCTCCCCCCAGAGAGTCCAAAATGCTAAACCACTCCATTCTTGAGTTAGGGTTCCAGCTTACACTAAGCATTTCACGAACCCCACTCCACAGGAATTGAGCCAAAGAGCATTGGAAGAAAATGTGATCTGCATATTCTAACTCTCCACACAAAACGCAGAGGCCATCAGACGGGCCATGCTTATTGAGAATCTGATCATTGGACGGCAAACGGCCGCGGGCTAACTGCCACGTAAAGATCTTGATTTTTGGAGGGACCTCATAGTTCCAGATGTACTTTGTAATCTGAACTTCTGGCTTTTTGCAAAGCTCCCTGTACAAGGATCTAGAAGAATAACAACCAGATTGATCCCATTCCCAGGAAATCGAGTCCTCACGATCCTCCAACTCAATATTCTCAACCAGACTGGATAACTCACCCCACACTTGGGTGTCAGCCTGGTCTAAGTTCCTACGAAATGGAATCCACCAGCCCTCCTCAGAATAAGCTTGGGCAATCGAGATGTCACTCTCAGAGCTTTTCTGAAAGAGGCTTGGGAATCTCACACTCAAAGGTGTATCTCCAATCCACAAATCGTTCCAGAAACTAATGGATGATTGAGCTACTGGAGAGAACCTGACCCCTTTCTTGAAATGGTGCTTTATTTTGTGCAAACTGTGCCAGAAAGGAGAGCAGGCAACCGGTCTGACAGAGAAAAAATCGTTGGCATTGTATTTTGCCTTGAGCAGTCTTAGCCAAAGAAGGCTTGAATCTGAATCCCTCAGGATACGCCAGATCCACTTAGCCATGAGAGCGATGTTCATTAGCTTAGAGTTAATGGCCCCCAAGCCACCCTGGCTTTTGGGTTGGCAAACATCCTCCCACTTAACCATATGATACTTCTTTTTGGTGCCCTGCCCTTCCCAGAAAAACCTGTTTCTATGCTTATCAAAACCAGCATGGGTCCCATCGGCCAACAAAAAGAGACCTAGCGTATGAAGGGGCATATTGGACATGCACGCATTCACCAGCGTTAACCTTGCCGCAGAAGACATAAATCTTCCTTGCCAGGGGGCAGCTCTCTTAGCAACTGCAGCCACCAAAGGTTCCATATCAGCTATGGTCAGTTTTTTGTCACACATGGTGAAGCCAAGATAAGTAAAGGGGAACTTGCCCTGCTTACAATTGAGGAGTTTGGCCATTCTAGCCTGCTCCTCGCAATCACAACCCATAACAATCACCTCACTCTTATGAAAATTAATTTTCATCCCAGACAGGAGCTCAAAACATAGCAGAATAAACTTCAGGTTAATCAGGCTCAGGTCATCATTCTGGATCAGAATCATAGTATCATCTGTTGGAATTATGCCCTAGAGGCAATAATAAAGATGTTATTATTATAATTCTTGTTCATGATAATGTTTATATTCCATGCTAGAATTGTATTAAGCGGAAACTTTAATACCTGTGTGGTTTGTGAACAACACCGTGTCCCTAGTACGCTTCTATGGACTAGCTCATTGATTAATGATGGTTAAGGTTTCCTAAAAATAGACATGAGTTGTCAATTAATAATGAGATCATATCATTAGGAGAATGGTGTGATGGACAGACCCAAATAAAGCAGAGCAATTAGATCGTGTCATCGTGTTCATCTTTGCGAAGCTTTTTCTTATGTCAAGTATTGTATTCCTTAGACCATGAGATAATACAACTCCCTAGTATCGGAAGAAAGCTTTGAGGTCATCAAACGTCATCCTATGTGAGGGTGATAATAAAGGTGTCTCTCAGGTGATCGGAAAGTACTTGTTGGGTTGTATGTATCGAGATGGAATTTGTCCCTCCCAAGTTGGAGAGATATACTTCGGGCCCACTCGGTAATCGATATCAACACCGCTTGCAAGCATGTGGTTAAGGAGTTAATCACGAAGTGATATCGGATTACGGAACGAGTAAAGTACTTGCTGTGAACGAGATTGAACTAGGTATGCCGATACCGACGATCGAATCTCGGGCGAGTAAAATATCGTGTGACGAAGGGAATACATATACGGGATTAATTGAATCCTGACATCGTGGTTCATCCGATATGATCATCGATGAATATGTGGGAGTCAATATGGGTTTCCAGATCCCGCTGTTGATTATTGATAGAAGATCATGTCTGCATATTCTCGAACCCGTAGGGTCACACACTTAACGTGCATCGACGCTAGGATAGAATGGATAATTGGTTTATGATTTTTTGTTCGGAGTCTCGGATGAGATCCAGGACATCACGAGAGGTTCCGGAATGGTCCGGAGAATAAGATTCATATAAAGGAAAGCAGTTTTTTTTGGATTTCGGAATCATTTCGGAGTTTATCGGTATTGTACCGGAAGGTTCTAGAAGGTTCCGGAGTGGGACCAACGTGGGCCCACTTGTCGGAGGCCTGCGTGGGCCTAAGGGGAAGTGCCCTGGCCACTTTGGGCCAGGCGCACAAGGCCCCTAAGGCCCAGCCGGCCAGCCCTTAGGGGAAACCCTAAGGGAACCTTCCAGAAGAGGGGGGGGGGAAGACTTGCCCCCTACTCTTCCCCCTAGCCGCCGCCCTAGAGGCTTGGAGGAGGGGCCAAGGCAGCCGGCCAGCCCCCCATATAAGGGGGGCAGGGGCGCAGCCCCCTACTACTCCAACCCTAGCCGCCGGCCAATTGCTGCCCCTCCATCTCTCTCTCTCTCGCGATTGTGCGTAGGCGAAGCCCTGCCGCAGAAACTCTCCACCATAAGCACCACGCCGTCATGCTGCAGATCCAATCTATCTCTCCGCCATACTTGCTGGACCAAGGAAGGAGGAGACGTCGATGCACCGTACGTGTGCATCTCTCGGAGGCGCCGCCACCTGCGGCGTAGGATCGGATCGGATCGCGGGGAGGAGACGGCTAGTACGACTACATCATCCACGTTCTGTTGAACGTTTCCGCTGTGCGATTTCTTCAAGGGTATGAAGATCTCATCTACCTCTCTCGTTGATTACATCTCCTAGATTAGATCTTGGCTTTCTTGTTCGCATCCGTAGGAATTTTTTTGATTTACTATGCTACTAAACCCTTCAGTGGTATCAGAGCTAGATCTATGCGTAGATGTGTTTCACGAGTAGAACGCAACATGCTTGTTGCGGGCGTTGATGTTTTCTGTTGCAAACCTCTTTGTTTTGTATTTCTTATGGCGTGGCATAGTGAGATCGAAGCGGTCCAGGCCAACTTTACGCGACCTCGTTCGCGAGACCGGCTCCCCACTTGACGTGTGGCTTGTTCCACACATGCGGCTGGTGGATGCCAGTTTCTCTCACTATAGTAGTCATGAGATTTACAACGGATGTTAGCAACCATAATATCACCGTTGTGGCTTTTCATAGGTAAGAATCGTTCTTAGCTTGTTACTCCCATAAGCCACGTAAAACATGCAACAACAAAGTAGAGGCGTCTAACTTGTTTTTGCAGGGAGTGTTTTGTGATATGGTATGGCCCAAGACATGATGTGTATGAATTGAGATGTATGCAATGATCATGTTTTGTAATCTTTCACGACTTGCATGTCGATGAGTTCACAACCGGCAGGAGCCATATGGTTGTCTTTATAATTGTGTATGACCTGCGTGTCAACTTCTTATACGCCATGTAATAGGTTTACTTTATCGCTAAGTAGTTAGCAATAGTTGTAGTTGCTATTCGTGGTGGAGGCAATCATGGTGGAGTGATGGAGATCATGCCGGCGCGCACAAGATGGAGATCATGGCGCGGAGATTGGCTATACCATGTCACATAAAATTATATGCATGTGATGTTTATCCTTTTATGTATCTTATTATGCTTAGATCGCGACGGTAGCATTATAAGATGATTCCTCACTTAAAGATCAAGATAAAATTGTGTTCTCCCCTCGTATGCGCCGTTGCGAAAGTTTGTCGTTTTCAAGCATCTCGTGATGATCGGGTGCTATAAACTCTACGTTCACATACAACGGGTGCAAGCCAGTTTTGCACACGCGGAAATACTTGGGTTTGACTTGACGAGCCTAGCATGTACAGACATGGCCTCGGAACACACGAACCGAAAGGTTAAACATGAGTCATATGAATGATATGATCGACACTTAGTTGTCCACCATTGAAACCACATCTCTTCTCGTGAAGATCGGATTAGGTGTGGTGAATTTGGATCGTGTTCACTAAACAACTTGAGGGATGTTGAATTTAGTGGGAGTTCATCTAGTAATTTGATTAAGTTGAACTAGTTATCATGAACATAGTCTAAATTGTACTTGCAAATTTTGTAGATCAAATGGCTAAGTCCAACTTAAACTTCAACGTTTTTGCTGAGAAAGAAAAGCTTAAGAACAATGGGTCTAACTTCACCAACTGGTTCCGCAATCTGAGAATCATTCTCGCTGGCGGACAAAAAGCCTATGTACTTAAGAAAGCGCTAGGTGACGCCCCTGCTACTGATGCGCCGGCTGATGAAAAAGCTGTTTATCAGTCACGCAAAGATGATTATGGCATGATTAAGAGTACCATGTTGTTTGCTATGGAACCGGAACTTCAAAATCGTTTTGAGGAGTTCGTCGGGCCTTATGAGATACTTGAGGAACTGAAAACCATGTTTCAGACTCAAGCCCGTTCTGAGAGATATGCGATCTCTGAGAAGTTCTTTAACTGCAAGATGGAGGAAGGGAGTTCCGTTAGTGAGCACGCCATTAAGATGTCGGGCTACACTCAACGCCTTGAGCAACTGGACTGCAAGATTCCAGAGGAGCTCAAGATTGACAGAGTTCTGCAATCACTCCCTCCTAGCTACAAAGGCTTTGTAGTTACTCACAATCAAATTGGTTCCACTGATACGATCACTGAGCTCTTCGCTAAGCTGAAAGCTGCGGAGGTGGATATCAAAAAGGATAATCATGTGTTGATGGTCAACAAGACCACTAGCTTTAAGAAAGCTAAGGGTGCAAAGGGATCCTTCAAGAAAGGCAGCGGCAAGCACGTTGCCCCTGCTGAGAAGAAGCTCAAGTCTGGACCTAAGCTGGACACTGAGTGCTTCTATTGCAAGGACAAGGGTCACTGGAAGCGCAAATGTCCGAAGTACTTAGCGGACAAGAAGGCTGGCACCATTAAAGGTATATTTGATATACATGTTATTGATGTTTACCTTACTAGCGCTCGTTGTAGTGCCTGGGTATATGATACTGGTTCAGTTGCTAATATTTGTAACTCGAAACAGGAGCTACGGAATAGACGGCGGCTAGCAAGGGATGAGGTGACGATGCGCGTTGGCAATGGATCAAAAGTTGATGTGATGGCCGTCGGTACGCTCTCCTTAGTTTTACCTTCGGGATTAGTTTTAAACCTTAATAAGTGTTATTATGTGCCTGCGTTGAGCATGAACATCATATCTGGATCATGTTTATTGCAAGACGGTTATTCATTTAAATCTGAGAATAATGGTTGTTCTATTTATATGAATAACATCTTTTATGGTCATGCACCTGTTGTGAATGGTTTATTTCTTCTGAATCTCGAAAGCAATGAAACACACATCCATAACATTGAGGCTAAAAGATGCAAAGTAGATAGTGATAATCCAACTTATTTGTGGCACTGCCGTCTAGGTCATATTGGTGTAAAACGCATGAAGAAACTCCATTCTGATGGACTTTTGGAGTCTCTTGATTTTGAATCATTTGACACGTGCGAGCCATGCCTCATGGGCAAGATGATCAAAACCCCGTTCTCCGGTATAATGGAGCGAGCAACGGACTTGTTGGAAATCATACATACCGATGTGTGCGGACCAATGAGTATTTCGACGCGCGGTGGATATCGCTATTTTCTCACTTTTACTGATGACTTAAGTAGATATGGGTATATCTATTTAATGAAACATAAATCTGAAACGTTTGAAAAGTTCAAAGAATTTCAGAACGTAGTGGAAAACCATCGTAACAGGAAAATTAAATTTCTGCGATCCGATCGTGGAGGTGAGTATTTGAGTTATGATTTTCTCACGCATCTTAAAGCAAGCGGAATCATTTTGCAACTCACGCCACCCGGAACACCACA
Organism: Dactylis glomerata; assembly: GCA_007115705.1. Lineage (NCBI taxonomy): Eukaryota > Viridiplantae > Streptophyta > Magnoliopsida > Poales > Poaceae > Dactylis > Dactylis glomerata. Next base: position 5,880,114 of record QXEO01000183.1, read on the forward strand.
GCGCAATGGTGTGTCTGAACGCCGGAATCGAACTCTATTAGATATGGTGCGATCGATGATGTCTCTTACAGATTTGCCATTATCATTTTGGGGTTATGCATTAGAAACCGCTGCATTCACTTTAAATAGGGCACCATCTAAATCCGTTGAGACGACACCGTATGAACTATGGTTTGGTGCTAAACCTAAGCTGTCGTTTCTTAAAGTTTGGGGATGCGAAGCTTACATCAAGAAGTTGATGCCGGACAAGCTCAAACCCAAAGCGGAGAAATGCGTCTTCATAGGATACCCTAAGGAAACGATTGGGTATACCTTCTACCACAGATCCGAAGGCAAAGTCTTTGTTGCTAAGAACGGATCCTTTCTTGAGAAGGAGTTTCTCTCGAAAGAAGTGAGTGGGAGGAAGGTAGAGCTAGACGAGGTTATTGAACCTTCTCTCGAGTTGGAGAGTAGCGCAGCACCTGAAGTTATTCCGGTGCCGTCTGCACCAACAAGAGAGGAAGGTAATGACAAGGATCATGAAACTTCGAACGATGCTACTACTGAACTTCGCAGGTCGACAAGGTCACGTACCACTCCTGAATGGTACGGCAACCCTGTCTTAACCGTCTTGTTGTTAGACAACAGTGAACCTGCGAACTATGAGGAAGCGATGATGAGCCCAGACTCTGAGAAATGGCTAGAGGCCATGAAATCCGAATTGGGATCCATGAGCGAAAACCAAGTATGGACTTTGGTGGACCCTCCTAGCGACCGTAAGGCCGTTGAGTGCAAATGGATTTTCAAGAAGAAAACGGACGCGGATGGTAATGTTACTGTCTATAAAGCTCGGCTTGTCGCAAAAGGTTTTCGGCAAGTTCAAGGTGTTGACTACGATGAGACTTTCTCTCCCGTAGCGATGTTTAAGTCCATTCGGATTTTATTAGCAATTGCTGCGTTTCATGATTATGAAATATGGCAGATGGATGTCAAGACTGCGTTCCTCAATGGCAACATTGATGAAGAGTTGTATATGATGCAGCCCGAAGGTTTTGTCGATCCTAATGATGCTAATAAAGTGTGCAAACTTCGGCGTTCCATTTATGGACTGAAGCAAGCATCTCGGAGTTGGAACCTTCGTTTTGATCAAGTGATCAAGAGTTTTGGATTTGTTCCAAATTGCTACGAAGCTTGTATCTACAAGAAAGTGAGTGGGAGCTCGGTGACATTTTTAGTACTATATGTGGATGACATATTGATTATTGGAAATGACATCGGCATGCTTAACGATGTGAAGAGTTATTTGAATAAATGTTTTTCAATGAAAGACCTAGGAGAAGCTGCTTATATATTAGGCATCAAAATCTATAGAGATAGAGAAAGACGCCTAATAGCTTTAAGCCAAAGTACATACCTGGACAAAGTTCTGAAAAGGTTCAGAATGGATAAAGCAAAGAAAGGTTCATTGCCCATGTTGTCAGGTAAGATATTGAGCAAGGCTCAGTGTCCAGCTACGGTAAAAGATAGAGATACTATGAGCAAAGTGCCATATGCCTCGGCCATAGGTTCTATCATGTATGCCATGCTATGTACTAGACCGGATGTGTCCAATGCTCTTAGTTTGACGAGTAGATACCAAAGTGATCCAGGAGTGGAACACTGGACAGCCGTAAAGAACATCCTAAAGTATTTAAATAGGACTAAAGAAATGTTCTTGGTCTATGGAGGTGATGAGGAGCTCGTCGTAAAAGGTTACGTCGATGCTAGTTTCGACACCGACCCGGGTGATTCTAAATCTCAGACAGGATACGTTTATATTTTGAATGGTGGAGCTGTGAGCTGGAGAAGCTGCAAGCAAAGCGTGATCGCGGGATCTACAACAGAAGCGGAATACATGGCTGCTTCAGAAGCATCAAGTGAAGGAGTTTGGATCAGGAACTTCATCACTGAGCTTGGTGTGGTTCCAAATGCCTTGGACCCACTGGAGATATTGTGCGACAACACTGGCGCCATATCACTGGCTAAGGAACCAAGATATCATCCAAAAACCAAGCACATCAACCGCCGTTTCCATATAATTTGAGATTATATATCAGATGGAGATCTGAAGATTAGCAAAGTACATACGGATCTGAATGTCGCAGATCCGTTGACTAAACCTCTTCCACGAGCAAAACATGATCAGCACCTTAATGCCATGGGTGTTAGATTTTTGCCAGATGTAAACTAGATTATTGACTCTAGTGCAAGTGGGAGACTGTTGGAATTATGCCCTAGAGGCAATAATAAAGATGTTATTATTATAATTCTTGTTCATGATAATGTTTATATTCCATGCTAGAATTGTATTAAGCAGAAACTTTAATACCTGTGTGGTTTGTGAACAACACCGTGTCCCTAGTACGCTTCTATGGACTAGCTCATTGATTAATGATGGTTAAGGTTTCCTAACCATAGACATGAGTTGTCAATTAATAATGAGATCATATCATTAGGAGAATGGTGTGATGGACAGACCCAAATAAAGCAGAGCAATTAGATCGTGTCATCGTGTTCATCTTTGCGAAGCTTTTTCTTATGTCAAGTATTGTATTCCTTAGACCATGAGATAATACAACTCCCTAGTATCGGAAGAAAGCTTTGAGGTCATCATACGTCATCCTATGTGAGGGTGATAATAAAGGTGTCTCTCAGGTGATCGGAAAGTACTTGTTGGGTTGTATGTATCGAGATGGAATTTGTCCCTCCCAAGTCGGAGAGATATACTTCGGGCCCACTCGGTAATCGATATCAACACCGCTTGCAAGCATGTGGTTAAGGAGTTAATCACGAAGTGATATCGGATTACGGAACGAGTAAAGTACTTGCTGTGAACGAGATTGAACTAGGTATGCCGATACCGACGATCGAATCTCGGGCGAGTAAAATATCGTGTGACGAAGGGAATACATATACGGGATTAATTGAATCCTGACATCGTGGTTCATCTGATATGATCATCGATGAATATGTGGGAGTCAATATGGGTTTCCAGATCCCGCTGTTGATTATTGATAGAAGATCATGTCTGCATATTCTTGAACCCGTAGGGTCACACACTTAACGTGCATCGACGCTAGGATAGAATGGATAATTGGTTTATGAGTTTTTGTTCGGAGTCTCGGATGAGATCCAGGACATCACGAGAGGTTCCAGAATGGTCCGGAGAATAAGATTCATATAAAGGAAAGCAGTTTTTTTGGATTCCGGAATCGTTTCGGAGTTTATCGGTATTGTACCGGAAGGTTCTAGAAGGTTCTGGAGTGGGACCAATGTGGGCCCACTTGTCGGAGGCCTGCGTGGGCCTAAGGGGAAGTGCCCTGGCCACTTTGGGCCAGGCGCACAAGGCCCCTAAGGCCCAGCCGGCCAGCCCTTAGGGGAAACCCTAAGGGAACCTTCCAGAAGAGGGGGGGGGGAAGACTTGCCCCCTACTCTTCCCCCTAGCCGCCGCCCTAGAGGCTTGGAGGAGGGGCCAAGGCAGCCGGCCAGCCCCCCATATAAGGGGGGCAGGGGCGCAGCCCCCTACTACTCCAACCCTAGCCGCCGGCCAATTGCTGCCCCTCCATCTCTCTCTCTCTCTCGCGACTGTGCGTAGGCGAAGCCCTGCCGCAGAAACTCTCCACCATAAGCACCACGTCGTCGTGCTGCAGATCCAATCTATCTCTCCACCATACTTGCTGGACCAAGGAAGGAGGAGACGTCGTTGCACCGTACGTGTGCATCTCTCGGAGGCGCCGCCACCTGCGGCGTAGGATCGGATCGGATCGCGGGGAGGAGACGGCTAGTACGACTACATCATCCACGTTCTGTTGAACGTTTCCGCTGTGCGATTTCTTCAAGGGTATGAAGATCTCATCTACCTCTCTCGTTGATTACATCTCCTAGATTAGATCTTGGCTTTCTTGTTCACATCCGTAGGAATTTTTTTGATTTACTATGCTACGAAACCCTTCGTCATCTGCATACTGCAGGTGAGTGACTCCCTCTGGAATCAGATGAGAAACCACTCCCTGAATGTGCCCTGCTACCCTAGCATGAGACAAAATAATATCTAGGGCATCTGCCACAAAATCAAACAAAAGAGGGGAAAGAGGATCCCCTTGCCTCACTCCCCTCTTGTTTTTGAAGTAAGGACCCACTTCTCCATTAATAGAGATAGCAGTTTGGCCTCCACTAACCAACTGCATGATCCTATGCACATAAGCAGGATCAAAACCTTTCCCAAGGAGCACTTCCTTCAGGAATTGCCAGTTAACCCTGTCATATGCCTTTTCAAAGTCTAATTTGAGCAGCACAGCTGGCAAATTCTTTGACTTTAGCTCATGAATAATCTCATGCAAAGCCAAGGGGCCATCTTGGATGAATCTACCTTTGATGAAGGCTATCTGAGAGTGCGAGATCACTCGATGAGCTACTGGGGACAAACACATAGCATAAGACTTAGAGATCAGCTTGAAAATGACATTTATCAAGGCAATAGGCCAAAACTGTCTGATGTTTATAGCACCCGGGACTTTAGGAATGAGAGAGAGAATACCAAAATTCAGTCTGGCAATATCCACCGTTCCCAGGGCAAAACCATTCAGAATGTGTAGCACCTCTTTCTTAAATAGCCCCCAGAACTTTTTGTAAAACAGCACAGGCAGGCCATCAGGCCCAGGAGCTGTCTCAGTCTTGGTATCCTTGAGAACAGCCTCAAGCTCCTCCATGGTAAAGGATCGCAGCAGATCTTCATTTTCCTGATCATTTACTTGCATAATGGGACTCCAGATGTTTTGCTGTAGAGACAGGGACTTAGGTTCCTCTGAGCCCATCAGGCCCCTGTAAAAAGCATAAATAATGTCTTGGATACCCCTGGGGTCTGACACTTGCCCATTCTCATCTTCCAGCGAGAGAATCGCACACTTGTGCTTCCTGCCGTTGGCAAAGGCGTGAAAAAGTTTTGTGTTCGCATCCCCTTTCAGGAGCCACTGTTGACGACCCCTTTGTCTCCAGTAGTCCTCCTCTGCACTCAACTATTCCATCATTTGACCTTCTAAGTGATATCGAAGGGCCCAGCCATCTTCATCCAGCCCGTCGGAATCAGCCTTTATATCCAGCTCCTGGATACGAGCAAGAAGGTTGGCCTTCGCCACTCTGGCTTCTTTGCCCAAGTTAGCTCCCCACCCTTTCAGAAACTGTCTGAGCTCTGTAGATTGTCTATGCAACCAATCAATGGGGCCGCGACATCTATGGATTCCTGTGGCATGATCTAGCCACCTAGCCGAAACCAACTCCACAAAGCCAGGAATGTCAAACCAGCTCGTCTCAAAGAAGAACCTGGAAGATCTTCTAGGTAAACTACTGCCAGTGTCCAGCACCAGGGGCGTGTGATCCGAGCCCAAGCACGTTGAAGCTCGCAGAGATAAGCATGGGAACTGGGTTTCCCACTCTGGGGCCACCAGCGCCCTATCCAGGACACACCGAACCGGAGTTCTTTGCCTATTTGACCATGTGAAGCGAGCCCCCGAGCGTGCAACTTCTCTAAGTGCCATACGCGCAATAGAGTCATTAAACGCATTCACCAGCGGCCAGTTGACATTAGCGTTGTTCTTATCCTGGGGGCCTCTGATCAAATTGAAATCGCCCAGGACAATAACTGGGAAGGACGAGCTAAGCACTTTAGTCTCCAGGTCTCCCAGGAATTGAGAGGATCGGCCATGATCAGCTGGGCCATAAACCCCAATGAAGACAAATTTAAACCCTGAATTTCTATGCAAAATTGTTGCACTTAGGAAAAAGGGGCCCTGATCAATACCACCCACTTCCAGGGAATCATCTCTAATGCCCAGCAACATGCCGCCCGAACGTCCCACCGCAGAACGCCAGTGCCAATGAAAAAGCTCCCCATTAACCAAACTCCTAAGCTCCTGATCTGTAAAGTCCTGACGCATGGTTTCCTGCAGGAAGATAATGTCTAGTTGTTCCTTGCTGATAAAGTCTCGTAACTAGGTTTTTCGGCCGCTCCGGCCAAAACCCCTCAAGTTCTAGCCTGCATCTTTCATCAGGACTCCCTTGCTAACGCTCGTGCTTGTCGAGCGGGGGTGGCTCTCAGATTGGTGCGCGGGGGAAGGGCCACCCTAGGCGCCTTCTTTGTTTTCTGTCTCTTCAACGACGCCACCAGGATGTCATCTGGGTTCCCGATTTCCTCAGCAGGTGGCACTTCCTGCGACATAGGCACCGAGGAGCCTACTACACTAGTAGGTTCCTCAGTGAGCGGGGTCGCCCCATTGTCTGACGCTTGCTGTCTTGCCTGCTGAGCAGCCACCTCAATGGCCTCCGCAAGTTTCGCTTGCGCAATCTCTTTTGCACGAATAACAGAGAGAAAGGTAGAAGAGGGAGGAGAAAAACCCTCCCCTAAAACCAAACCGCAATCGTCGACCACTCCCATAAAATGCAGGTCTGGCGTGGTAGAAAACGCAAGGAACTGGGAGTTAGGAGGGGGGCTCATACCTGATTTCGCCGTAGCTCTCTTGATTGCCTTCTGGAGGATGGGCTCAGCCTCAGAACCTCTGGCACGGGCGCTGCTGCGCGACCCCGAGATCGGGGACACAACCGCCACCGATCGCTTGGCCTTGGACACCTGGGAGGACGCCGCCACTTCCTTAGAGAGATCAATCTTGGGAGCAGAAGCCGGTGGATTATCAACCTCCCCATCCTGCTTCCTCTTCAGCTTTGCAATCTTCTCGGCCAAGGTTTCAGAGTCAAAATCCCAGTTCTCCGGACTTTCCCACCCTACTTCTGCTCTGTCAGCTGCTGACATCTTGGAACGCTTGAGGATACTGGGGTCTAGGGGAGATTGGGATTCTGGCGGGGAATCATCATCAAGGATGATAGTCATGGAAATGGCCTCCGGCTGCAGAATGGGTTCCCTGGAAAAAAGACCTTCTCCTTCTAGATTAGAGCCATATTGGTTGAACGGGATCGGTTGGACCTGAGACTTTGCAGGTGCTGAGGCAGGCTTGGAGGCTGATTCATCCTTGGCAGAGGGCAAGGGAACACTGCTGCTGCCCACTGACGATTTGGTGCCAGGCTTCTTCATGATCAAATTCTGGTACACCTTGTGAAGATCCTGCTTAGGAAGAGTTGGAGGTGGGGTAGCCATGGATGCCACTGGGCGAGGAGGAGTGGAGGCCTCCACCGGATCCGCCGCGCGCATAGAACCCACAGGCATCCCAGAGGCCCCCGTGTCTCCCACCTTCTCTTTGTCCTTCCCACTTCTCCGCTTCCAGTGGCAGTCCGACTGGCTTTGGTCCTCTGTCTGGGCCTTGTCCTCGTCATTGCGATCCCCATCATCCTTCTTCGAGGGCTCGCCCGTCTGAACAGCCGCAGCCTCCTTAGCAAACTCCACTGACACCCCAATGCGGAACCCCCTAAGATTAGCAAACAACAACACTGATTTCGGGAGGCGATCTGGCGCATGAGAGTGGAATAGCATTCGAACTGGGCCAGCATTATCTGCCAGAGAGTCCTCGTCCACCATCCGCGGGCGCCCCAGCATCTTTGTGCCTTCCAGTAACAGATCAGCTTTACGCAGGCAGGGCGGCACCTCAGAGAGCAGCACCCAGATCTTAGACATGATGGCCGAGGCACGAAGGTGGGGTTGGGGATCGGCAAACAAAACAGACACCTTGCTGATTGGGAGAGCAATCCCACCCGCATTCCTATAGAGGTTCTTGCACAACGTCAGGCTAGCATTTGTAGGGCAGACAACCGAAAAATCAGTGTCACTAAGGCGCTTGACCTGCCAGTCCCAGTTGTCTTCCACCAAGGCCTTTAGATCTTGCGAAAGCAACTCACACGTGAGTCTGTTCTCTCCAGCGATCACCACTGCTTCATGCTCTGGGGCTGCAGGTTCCGGGGCCAGCATCTCGTCCTCGACCTCAAGACAGTGAAACCCCACGCCATCCACCGCATATCCATACCACTGCAGCACTGGAAGCTTGACCGCCCTCGGACACATGCCCGTCGTGTGTCCCTCTGTATCACACAGACTGCAATGTGCCTTGAACTGGCAGCCAGACTGGAAATGGCCATCTCTGCTGCAATTGAAGCACTTGATGCCCTGCTTCTTGCCTCCCAGCTTCTGCACCTCCGAGGGGGTGGAACCATCACCAGAGGGAGGAGGAGGGGGAGGAACCTGCTTCGGTGGCGGCGGAGGGGTTGGGGTAGGGGTGATGGTGGCCATCGTTGACGCTCTGGACTTCGCAGAATACTTCTTGACCCCCACTTTTCTTCGCTTGGCTGGATCCTGGGGCCTGGAAGGCTCCCCTTGCGCGCGGTGGTCGTCTTCCTTGCGATGGTCCTCGCTCCGTCGCCACTCTGGCGAGCGGTTGCGGTCCCAGTCGCGCGACGCCGCCCATTCCCTCTGGCGACGCTCCTCTGCATACTCCAGACGGCTTCGGAGCTGCTTCTCCAACCTCCGGCCCGCATCGGAGTCGTAGTCGTCGAACTGATGCTTGCTGCCCGCTCTGGCCTCGCCCCTGCCGCGCTCCATGGACGGGATCTGAGGAGACAAGAAGCGAGGAATGGATCTGGAGGAACTGGTGCGCCGCATCCAGGAGCAGACGTCAGCGAGAGAGGCTGGGTGGGAGAGATCTAGATTTAGGGTTCCGACCGGTATCCACTCCCAGCTAAATACCCCCCTTTATGTGGGCCCGCACACGCCCAGCCTCTGGGCCTTGGATGCTTCGTGGGCTGCGTCTCCACATGGGCTTGACGAACAAGCCCATCAGCCATGCTCACCTTCTCACCAACCCTAGACAGAGGCACTGGCACTGGGGCCCCCTTATCAGCGACCAGGGGCGCCCGACCCTGAGCACCCTGCCCCGCCTCCACCGCGTCCTCCCCAGCGCTCGCCGGCGAGCCAACCGGAGGAGTAGGAAGCGGCGCCATCGGCGCCGACGGCACCACCCCTACCAGCGGCTGCAGCAGCACCAGCGGCGGGAACTCTTCCACCACTGGAGACACCACCGCCGCGGGCACCACACCACCCGCGGATCTGGGACCACTTGAACGGATCTCCCGCAAATGACGGGAACCATGGCCACCCGGAGCAAACTTCCTGCGGCGGCGCCCTGCCGCCCCAAGTTTGTGAGCCTCCACTCTCTGCCAGGCCGGGGACAGGAAATCCCCCAAATTGACCGCCGACGGACCAGATCTGGGCGAACGACACTCTACCGTCACCGGATCCTCAGATCTATCGCCGTCGCTCTCCTCGTCGGAGCTCTCTCCGGCCAGCGCCCAGAACCTCGATCCGCCACCCGCCCAGCGCTCGGGCAGTGGCGACCTCGGCGAGGAAGGATCCCCGAGCAGGGCGGCGGCTGCAGGCTTCGTCACCTCCGAAACGCCCTCGCGGGGACGAGAGCTGTTCCCAACGGTCATTTTTCCTCCATCCAAGTTCCATATCCTAAACCCTAAGAATCTGCTCTGACCTTACTCTAAACCTCCCCCAACTCTAGCGAACGAATCCGGTGAGCTCCCGCACCATAAGTCCTAAGACCTCCAGCACCCGAAATCCTAAGTTTCTTTTCTCGCCTCCGTCCGCGACTCCACGTCCAACCGCGTAGTCTCCGGCTCCAACAAGATTGTCAACCGTAGCCTCTAGAAGTGGAGGTGGAATAAGGTGCATGAATCTCCAACAAAATCAATGGCTATATCAGGTGACTGATCTCTAACTGATCTCTAGTTAGAGATCAGTCGCCTAATTTCTAGCAAATCTGAATTTTTACATCCCTTCATTGTACGGGCCCACACACATGTATTCTTCTCTATTTTTTTACCGCTGTCTATGAAAAATCCAACCTAGAGCAGTGGACCCTACACACGTATCTGGGCCAATGAAAGCCTGCTTAATGAGGGATCATATGTCGTCGTGTCCAATATGTGTTTTATGGGTTCTAGGCTCTAGGGCTTTTGTCACACCAATCATTTAGGTGAATTTGCTTTGACATTCGGGCTACTATTTTTTTTACAAACACCATGAATTGTATCTTTTTCTAGTGAGCAAGCTCCACCCATTTTTCATAGTGTACCCTCATTCCTTGGAAGTGCACGTGTTGTGTACTTGAAAGTACATGCGAAAGAAAGTACACTAAGGCTCCGTTTGGATGTCAAAATTGGAACTTGGAATTCGGAATTCGGGATCTGGCAGGTCCAAATCTCCCTTTTAGATGGTCAGGGAATTTCCGTTCGGAATTCAACAAATTTCCACGCCGATTTCCTCACAGCAGTGTGGCCCCTTCCCAGTTTCTGAGCGTGAGGCCTCTGAGTCCTGCAGAAATTGCCCACCCAGTTTACCCCTTCGACGGTTTCGCCCACGAGAGAAAAAGACAAGGCACGGCTCGACGGGAGAAAAGGAGGGCGGCGGAAACTCCATGGCAGCGCCATAGATGAGTCCTCCGGCCACCCCCCCCCTCCCTGCCCCCTTCATCTCCGACCATCCTTCTATGTTCCTCTTTCCTCTCAATTTCTTTGGATGGCTTTGTTCGGGCCAGTCGCAACTTCACCGAGGCAGGGAAGCAGTTCGGGAGCCGTCGAGCGGTTGCGCCAACGCTGAGATGGGCACAGTTGTCGGCTGGGATGGGAAGCGCGCACGACAACCAGCTGGGATGGGGAGGTCAAGCTTGTGAGGAAGACGGGATGGGGAAGAAGCATGAGGAAGTTTGCAATTCAATACTTTGGCCATCCAAACAAAAATTAGGGATTTGGTGCTCTCTTCAGATTCCAACTACCAATACATGAGCATCCAACACTAGTGGAAAAAAGGTCTTCCATTCGTCCCATTAGTCCCCAACCAAATTCGATCCGCGGCTAAAGTGTCCATCAGTCTCGGTTCATTTGAAAATGTGGGCCAGGGGCATTAGTCCTGGTTCAAATGGGCCCTTCAGTCTCAGTTTCAGCCACCAACCGAGACTAATGCCCCCTGGCCCTTTAGTCCCGGCTCGTGGCTCAAACCGGGACTAAAGGTCACCCTTTAGTCCCGGTTCGTGCCACGAGCCGGGACCAATGGCCCGTTCAAACGAACCGCCCTCTTCGCGCCAGTTACGATCGACGACGCTTCGGATCGATCGACACATTAACGACGATGACGCTTCGTATCGTCGCGCTGATCGGGAACCGGCGCCGGCGACCGCATTGGAACTCGCCTGCATTCATCGCCGGCGTGCTCATCTCCCTCTCTCTACACTATATATAGCACTCACATTTGATCTTCTAAGCACACACCATTGCATCTCTCTTCTTCTTCCCCAAAACATCTCCCACATATCACCATACCGCTGGCGCCCTCAAGAGCTCTCTCTCCCTCGACTCAATGGAGGAGCAATTTTTTTCCAAGGTCTCGGATCTACTACGTCGTCATCGAAGAGATGAACTTCACCATCACGGAGACTCTGCGTGCTTCGAGGGTGGAGAAGTGGATCTGCGCCGTCAAGCGACGGTTCCTCGATGACGCACCGGTCAAGTGCATGGGCTTGGATTGTGAGTTCACCACTCACGCGGTCCCGCAGCGTGCCACCGTCCTTCAACTCTCGGTGGCGTCCGAGATATTGATCTTCCAAATTTGTAAGGCCAATGGCGTGCCGCAACTACTCAAGGACTTCTTGAATGACACCACCATCAAGTTTTGTGGTGCGGCTATCAACAATGATCTGCGCATGCTGAGGTCATACGGAATTGTTATTCCGTCTGCGTATGATCTTCAAAAGGTTGTCCCAAACCCCACTAGCAAGCTAACGCCGAGTCTCTATGATTTGGCCAATGCTACTATTGGGACACATCTTGAGAACAAGAAGAGGGACAAGAAGAAGAAGGACAAGAAGAAGTACAAGAAGAAGGGAGAAGAAGAAGATGATGATGATGAAGAAGATGAACTAATATTTGGTTGGGAAAAAGTTCCATTGAGCTTCAACCAAATATCATATGCCGCTTTAGACGCTCGCCTAGGCTTTGAGATTGCTAGGAGATTCTGGAAACTAAAGGGCTACAATAGCCATGTTGATCGTCTTAACCTTAATAATTAGGTGGATGATTATGTATGGAAAAATGTTGGATGAGCTTGCTTGGAAAATGTACTCCCTTTGAGCCATGTTGGATGAGTATGTTTGGAAAAATATACTCCCTTTGTTTCGGTTAACAAAGTCTATTAATTTTCGAATTTGTGATTTTTCAAGTATTTTTGCTTTTTTGAATATTTTAATTATTAAAAATTAATAATTAAATTATACATAAAGATTATTTGAAATTCATTGGTGCTTATTATTCTTAATCATTGTTTCTTATTTTGTGAATTTATTTGGAATTTAAAAAAGTAATATTATATATTACCAAAGTGTATATGTTAATAGAATTGGTAGCATACCATTATCAAGAAGTCGCGAGCGCAGTCTTGGAAGCTAGTAGGGAAGGAATGGAGAAGTTAAGCGTGCTAAGGGTGGAGCAGTGTGAGGATGGGTGACCGACCGGGAAGTGAGGACCACAAGTACTTGTAATTTGATTTGAGGTATAGAGTGAGAGCCATAAGTATCTAATTTGATATGAGATATGAGAATAGAGATGATTAGATAATAGAGAAATAAAGAAAATAAAGAAAATACAGAAATTCCGAAACAGAAAATACAATTTTATTCCGAATGGACCTTTAGTCCCGGTCCGTGTTACGAACCCGGACCAAAGGTCCTCCAGCCGCAGCACATGCCCCGGGCCACGTGGAGGCCCATTGGTCCCGGTTCGTAAGCAACCGGGACTAAAGGCTGGAGCCTTTAGTCCCGCTTTGTTAGTCCCGGTTGCTACAACCGAGACTAATGGGCTTTACAAATCGGAATTGAAGGCCTTTTTTCCACCAGTGCAAACAAAAATTCTAGAATTGTAGTATATTTCAATTTCTTGGTTGATTTGATATTGCAGTCCAATTCAATTCAAAAGGGCTGAATTTCAACAGCCAAACAGAGCCTAAAAATTGAGGAAAAAAAGAAACTATAAAAAAAGAAAGGAAAGAAAAACCATTCCCACACGGAACGCTCCATATGCAACACATCTTAGCACACGATGACGGGAGCATTAGCGCTGCACGCCCTTTCGAAAGGTGGGGTCTTTCCCAGTTATACCCGATTTACCGTGTTAACACAATTTTGTAGTGAATCGTGTTTCGTGCTAACATAATTAGCACCACGCCTTTTTACACCAAATGTTGAATGGCCGGGCCCAAGAATAAGATGAATTATTGGATCTCTACTAGCATATGAAAATACATTTGTCCATTTGCTTGGTTGTATTAATACGATTTTATCTTATAAGGCTAGTTACTGGAATTGACTAAAATAATTTTATTTGGTTACAAATATATCTACTTCCATATCAACATTTGGTTCAAAATAGAAAACACATTGTCACTTCCCAGCCCTGGCTGACCCGTCATGCATTATGTCCGTTCCTTAGTCTCCAAACTAGCTGCGTGGCAGGCGAGTCACACCAAGACCTAAAGCATCATATTATTAATATCATTGTAAGATTTGTATAAATACCTTTTCTAGTTCTAAATAGTTTATAGTTAAGTTAGTTCTAGATTGACTCTAAGACCGCAAGGTTTCGATCGTGATTCATGCACATGAGAATTGCATATAGGTGTGCAATTGAACATGTTTTTTCCTAGTTGCACATGAATTACACATAAAATTAAGTGGTCGTTCTCCCGTTCAAAAAAGTAACCACGTCCTTATATAAACTACTAGGTAGTATTTTAGTCAGAGAATTGCATACTTGTTTATATTTGTTAGATCGTACAAACTAGTTAGGGACTTACACACTAGGTATATGACGTGGAATTGCACTAGACAACAGCAACAGAAATCATGTGGAACTCTAGTTTAATTAATTTCAAATATATGTTTGAAGAACGAAGAGCTAATAAGTATCGCTCTACTGCTTAGAATGCAAAACCCACTAGGCATGATATATAGCCCAATCTCAAATCTCCGTTGATGTATATGCGGACTTCCTATCAAAATATTGTGCCACTAGTATAAATAATTCTGCAATATTCTTGAACCGAAAGCATACTTAATGATACATTCATCTGTTATGTTATAAATGCCATAGACAATAACAAATAATGAAGAGAAATCATATAATGGATCAAATAATTCTTCACTCAGCCTAAGCCTTTCGGCGACGGGTCTCGCTCCGCTCCGTCAAAAGTGACCTTTACTTCTACGTGAATTTGAATCATCATAATAATAATAACATGTTATCCTACATGGCTGTGCCGTGGTGTCAACATTGTCTTATCATGGCCACCCCTAGGTTCTTCGGTCGCTCGTGTGATGCAGTGAACTTAGTAATGCCGGGATAGTTGATGTGTTGACAACAATATGCAACCAGTGATCGGTGTTGGTCCGAGGGTTCCTCTCAGACAGACTGCCGTCTCGTGCAGTCGCTGTTCTGAAGCTGACCGGCCACGGAATGGATCAACAATTGGATATGCACTAGGTACACAACTCACGCCGAGTCGTTGCGGCGGCTGTCCGGCGGGACCCCGCCAGTCCGGCGACCTTCATTTGACGCTTAGTCCGGCGACGGCAAGGCTCGTCGGATCGATCGCGGCCAATCCCGTATACGAATATGTGTCCTTGATTTGGCGTGCATGCATGCATACGTTTGAATTTGCAGTGTACACGCTTAATTATTTCGATTACAAACGAGTACATGCGAATATGTGCGCGAAATGTACAGTACCACAAGTCTACTTAACAATCCACACTTCCGGACACCGTCGCCGGAGTTGTGTACTCAGCTGGTGGCCGGTGGTCCACCGTGCACGAACCGCCGCACGACTCGGACGAGCTCGTCTGCCGCGGCGCCCCACGGCTCGAAGACGAAGAAGCCGTGCCCTTGCCCCTCGGACACAACGAGATCCACGGGCTTCCGCATTGCCCTCAGCCGCACGACGTAGTCCGCGGTCCGGTCGCGCAGCAGGTCCTGCTCGGCGTCCACGACGAGCACCGGCGGGAACGAGACGCCGTCGAGCGGGGCGCTATCGGGGCCGAAAGGGTTCGCCACCGGGTGGTCCCTCGTCGCCCCCGCCGGCAGCGCCAGCCGCCACATCTGGTCGAACAGCGCCAGGTTCATGAGCACGTCGCGCGGGGAGGACGCCTCCGACGCCGTCCTCTCCTCCCCGCCGAAGTACGGGCAGAGCAGGACGCAACCGGCGATGCGCACCGGGTCTATACCGAGGCCGCGGCCGGAGCCGTGGCGGACGGCGAGGTGGTGCGCGATGTTGCCGCCGGACGAGTCGCCCCAGACGAACACCCGCTCGAAGTCAGCCGACTCGGCGAGCCACGGGTCGGCGCCGGACACGGCATGGCCGCTTAGCCAGGAGAGCACGGTCTCCGCGTCGTGGTGCGCCGCGGGGAGGCGGTGCTCGGGGGCGAGGCGGTAGTCTGCGGAGAGCACGACGGCCGGGATGTCGTGGGCGATCCGCAGGCCGACTTCGTGGAAGCTGGGATGCTCGAAGCTGCCGATACAGAAGCCGCCGCCGTGGAAGTAAACGACCACCGGATGCTTCTTGCTCTCGCCGCTGTGGGTGGTCGCCGTAGGCCTGTACATGCGGAGCCGGAGGCCGTGGGCCTCGTCGTAGACGACGTCCTTCCACTCGACAGGCAGGTCGCGGCGGACGACATGCGCCGGAGGATCAGAAAGCAAGCTTTGCGTGGGCCGCGTTACCGTGCCGTCGCTGAGGAGCTGCACGACGCCGAGGCAGTCCTCGACCACGTGCGGCTGCGGCGCCGCCGAGGCCGAGACGGACGATGCCGGAGAGGAAGAAAACGACGACATGGCTTAATTCAAGCTAGCGGTGGCCAAGCAGGCAAGTGGTATGTGAGAGTGGAACAAAGTGTGGCATGTAAATAGTGCAGGGTCCAGATAAGATGTGTGGACTATCATTTGGAAGATGCTTCATTTGTGGGGCCGTATATGATCAGACCGACGAATTAGGCCGGGATGTAACGGAAAATGTTTCAGGCCCGTTTGGAGTTCAAACGTAAGCACGGGAGTTCAAACATAGTATTTGTGTGAGAAAATCAATTTTTTTTACATCAGGGCATCTTATTAAGGGTATCTGAATTAAGAGTATTTATTAGAAATCTAGATTAACTCAGTCATAATTACTTTTTTTTTGCACTAAAACTTTGGGGCCTTTTATTTAAAACACAACGCTCTAGCACGATCAGTCTGAAGGCTGGTCACGAGGAAACCAGGTTCAAGGTCCATCCAACAGTTCGTCTCATCCTGCGTGCAAGCATACTTGGCACACAGGTGAGTCGGCAAATTAGACGCCCTCAATACATGCTGAATTACAAAAAAGGTTAAAGTTCAAGACTAGCCTCTCAATTTCTAAGAGTAAAGGTGCTACAACTGAGCGAGAAACCGCGCGCGAGTTCCAGAGATCAACGACCTCTAAGCAATCCACTTCCATCACCACTCGCGTAAAACCCCGGAGCTTGGCAAAGATTACACCATCTCTGAGAGAAAGAGCTTCTGCAATCATTGGATCAGTGACCCCCGGATAGGGTTTGCTCCAAGCCCCTATGAAGCCATTCAGAGATCTTGCAACTCCTCCTGCTCCACCTTTGAATGCATCAAAGGCGATGCCTGCATCTGTGTTTATTTTTACAGAGTCGTCCTCTGGAGGCCTCCATCCATGACCTGGAAGGACTTTAGCAAGAATGAGAGGAACCTCAAGCAAAGCTAGCACGTCCCTTGTCATCTTCATTGATTGAGTTGGATCGAGACCACCCTGATCATGCACTATTTTGTTCCTGGATGTCCAGATCGCCCACATAACAGTGATGCTCTTGGCTTGGTCTCTGTCTGAAAACATCGGATCATAGAGCAAATCTCTCGACCAAGTAGCTGGATGTAGGTTTGGAAGTTTTAGATCTAGCCAATTACGAGCTTCACTCCAGAACTTCTTCGCATGCGTGCATTGAATCAATGCGTGCATCATATCTTTGTTTGCATCAAGACAAACTTTGCATCGCTCCAAAGTTGCAATATGTCGATACTGTAGTGTAGCCTCCACTGGCAAGATGCCTCGCAGTACACGCCACCAGAACACATGCACTTTTGGTACAACCTGCAACTTCCATAGGCGGTTCCAAATCCGTGTTTTAGAATTAGAGGATTCCGTGATCGTCCCTTCTGCTAGAGTGCTATGCTTGTTCTGTGTCATTAGAGATCGATACGCCGATTTCACAGTATAGATACATGTCTTCTCCAAACCCCAGGCCTGATACGTCTCCAACGTATCTATAATTTTTGATGCTCCATGCTTGTTTTTACACCATTTGCCTACTGTTTCGTTACACTTCGTGGCACTTTTATGCATTTTCCGGAACTAACCTACTAACAAGTTGCCACAGTGCCAGTTCCCTGTTTTCTGCTGTTTTTGTGTTTCAGAAGTGATACACAGGAAATATTCTCGGAATTGGACGAAACAAGTTCCTGAAGTCTTATTTTTCTCGGAAGCTTCCAGAGATCCGAAGAGGAGTAGGAGAGGGGCCACAGGCCAGGCTCACACCTGGATGGCACGGCCCAGGCCCTGGCCGCGCTGCCATGGTGTGAGGCCGCCTGGCTCCACCTCTGACATCACCCCTTCGCCTATAAAGACCCCCCGACGGGAAAAACCTAAGTACCCGATCACTTTTCCAGAACACATCGCGATCCGCCGCCGCCGTCGACCCAAAGATCGGGAGGGTCCAGAAGCTCTTCCCGGCACCCTGCCGGAGAGGGGAATCGCCACCGGAGGTCTTCTTCATCACCATGCTTGCCTCCGGAGCGATGAGTGAGTAGTCTACTTTGGACTATGGGTCCATAGCAGTAGCTAGATGGTTGTCTTCTCCACCATGTGCTTCATGTTTAGATCTCATGAGCTGCCCTACATGATTGAGATCACTGTTATGTAATTCTACATGTTTGGTTTGTTGGGATCCGATGAATATTGGTGTTATGATTAAGTTGCTATACTGAATTATATCTTTTGTTATCTCTATGTTGTTTATGATCTTGCATGCTCTCCGTTGTTAGTAGCTATCTTGGCCGAGTAGTTGCTAGTGACTCCAAGAGGGGGTATTTATGCTCGATAGTGGGTTCATGCCTCTATTTAACCTGTGGGAGTGACAGAAACCTCTAAGGTTGTAGATGTGCTGTTGCTACTAGGGAGAAAACAACATTCATATGCTCAAGGGCATATGCTTTGTTTACATTACACACTTTGCTTAATGCAATTATCTGTTGTTCGCAACTTAATACTTGTGGAGTTCTCGGATTGATTCGCCACAAGTGGATTATTAGTCATAGATGCAGTTGGATGGCGGTCTATGTATTTTGTTGTAATTCCCAGAGTAAATCTCGTAGTGATCTTCTTGACATATCATGTTTATCTTTATTCTATCAAATGCCCAACTGTAATTTGTTTACCCAGCATGTGTTATTTATCTTATGGAGAGACACCACTAGTGAACTGTGGACCCCGGTCCTATTTCCATCATATTGCTATCACCTGTTTACTTTACTCGCACTGTTTACTTTACTCGCATACTCTACTGTTTTCCACTCGATACGCTCATAACATTTGTTTTAAGCAAACCGGTGAGATTGACAACCTCATCGCAAGTTGGGAACAAAGTACTTGGTTGTGTTGTGTGCAGGTTCCGCGTTGCAGCTAGCAAGCAAAGCTTGGACGAGGCGCCATATATAAATTGTCCGAAGCTGTCGCAAACTAGCAAGTATCACCTTCAGTCGTTATTGTCTGCTTTTCTCCTGATCGATATTAAACCTTGGTTTCTTAACTGAGGGAAAACTAGCTACTATACTCATCATACCTTCCTCTTGGGGTTCCCAACTGGCTGGTCATTCACCACGCACAAGGAATCTTCTGGTGCCGTCACCCACGCGCCAGCAAGGCCCAGAAGTCATCACCACCAGCACGACGGAGGGGAATATTCAGTATGGCGTCTGCATCCGGTGTTGTAAAGTTCCTCCTGACCAAGTCAATCTTCCACGTCCAATTCTCCGAGCCAATCAAATCCGATACCATTGTTAGCTCATCCCTGGAGTCTTAGTCGCCAAGTTGAGTAGATGGTGTCATTGTACGGGTACTCGGTATCCACTTATCAGTCCAGACAGAGACTGATGAGCCATCTCCAATTCTCTTTAAAAGGCCGCTAGATAGAGCCTCTCTCCGAGCTACAATAGCTCTCCAAGTAGCAGAAGACCTACTCGGAATAGTAACATTCATAAAATTTGTATCTGGGAAGTACTTAGTCTTCAAAATCCTAGCACATAGCGAGTTTGGGTGAGTAATGAATCTCCACCCGTGCTTACCAAGTAGTGCTCGATTGAACATCTCCAAATTTCTAAAACCCATACCGCCCTTGCACTTGGGTGATGCGAGTGAGTCCCATGCTATCCAATGTAAAGACCGACGATCCAGGGAACTACTCCACCAATATTTGCCATATACGAGATCAGTTGCTTGCACACTTTTCTCGATAAGAGGAAACAACACATGGTAAACATTGGTATAGACTGAATAACTGATTTAAGGAACACTTCCTTTCCCACACAAGAGACCATTCTCTCTGAGCCACCAAGCAATTTACTTCGAATTCTCTCACCTAGGTGGTCAAAAGTACCACTGGTAATACGCCCAACTGCTATCGGAAGCCCCAGATACCGCTCACTAAATGCTTCTGATGCTTGCTGTGGTGTTATCTTTTCACCGTCCAGTTAGGAACCCCAAGAGGAAGGTATGATGAATATAGCAGCAAGGTTTTTCCCTCAGTTAAGAAACCAAGGTATGTCGATCAGGAGAGGAAGGAGCCAATACGACTGAAGGTGATGCTTGCTAGCTTGCGACAGCTCAGGACAATTTATAGGGCGCCTCGTCCAAGCTTTGCTCTGCTAGCTGCAATGCGGAACCTGCACACAACACAACCAAATACTTTGCTCCCAACTTACGATGAGGTTGTCAATCTCACCGGTTTGCTTGAAACAAAGGAATGAGCGTATCGAGTGGAAAATAGTAATAGTATGCGCGTAAAGTAAACAGGTGATAGCAATATAAAGGAAATAGGACCGGGGTCCACAGTTCACTAGCGGTGTCTCTCCATAAGATAAATAATACATGCTGGGTAAACAAATTACAGTTGGGCAATTGATAGAATAAAGACAACGTGCATATGATGAGAGGATCACTATGAGATTTACTCTGGGCATTACAACAAGATACATAGACCGCCATCCAACTGCATCTATGACTAATAATCCACTCACGGGGATATCGTCCGAACACCCCATGAGTATTAAGTTGTGAACAACAGATAACTGCATTAAGCAAAGTGTGTAATGTAAACAAAGCCAATTCCCTCAAGCATATGAATGTTGTTCTCCCCTAGTAGCAACAGCACATCTACAACCTTAGAGGTTTCTGTCACTCGCCCAAATTAAATAGAGGCATGAACCCACTATCGAGCATAAATACCCCCTCTTGGAGTCACTAGCAACTACTTGGCCAAGATAGCTACTAACAACGGAGAGCATGCAAGATCATAAACAACATAGAGATAACAAAAGATAAATTTCAGTACATCAACTCAAGCATAACACCAATATTCATCGGATCCCAACAAACCAAACATGTAGAATTACATAACGGTGATCTCAATCATGTAGGGCATTTCATGAGATCTAAACATGAAGCACATGGTGGAGAAGACAACCATCTAGCTACTGCTATGGACCCATAGTCCAAGGTAGACTACTCACTCATCGCTCCGGAGGCAAGCATGGCGATGAAGAAGACCTCCGGTGGCGATTCCCCTCTTCGGCAGGGTGCCGGGAAGAGCTTTTGGACCCTCCCGATCTTCAGGTCGACGGCGGCGGCGGATCGCGATGTGTTCTGGAAAATTGATCGGCCCTTTAGGTTTTTCCCATCAGGGGGTCTTCATAGGCGAAGGGGCATCGTCAGAAGTGGACCGAGGCGGCCTCACACATAGGGGGCACGGCCAGGGCCTGGGCCACGCCGCCCTGGTGTGTGGGCCCCTCGTGGCCCCACTCCGACTCCTCTTCGGTTCTCTGGAAGCTTCTGTGAAATTCTGGGCGACTGGCATTGGTTTTGTCCAATTCCGAGAATATTACCCGCGTAACTTTTCTGAAACACAAAAACAGCAGAAAATAGGGAACTGGCACTGTGGCGACTTGTTAGTAGGTTAGTTCCGAAAAATGCATAAAAGTGCCACGAAGTGTAACGAAACACTAATCAAATGGTGTAAAAACAAGCATGGAGCATCAAAAATTATGGATACGTTGGAGACGTATCAGCATCCCCAAGCTTAACTCCTGCTCGTCCTCGAGTAGGTAAGTGATAACAAAAGAAATAATTTTTGAGGTGACATGCACCTACACAATCTTGATCATCTATGTAAGCGTTGTGCATTGGGATCAAAAGAACTTAAAACATGGACATGAAAGATATGATCTTGATAGAAGAAACTTAGCAACCATGTTATAACATGAAAATGAACACAAACAAAAGATCATGAAAATGAAACAATGAAAGCCAAACGTGTGTTCAAATCATAAGGAAAAACATACAAATGTTTTCAGCTTGTCCTTCATAGAGAGCAAAACATAAATGCATAGGACACCTTCAAGTTTAAGAGGGCGACTAGATACAAATAATTTGAGAACAAGTGAAACCAACAATATGAATCAATCAATGAAAACTTTGGGACAATGCACATTATACTAAGAATGACAACTATGCTCTCTTAATGGTGCATAAAGATAGAAGGTGGTGACTCAACATAAAAGTAAAAGAAAGGCCCTTCGCGGAGGGAAGCAGTGATTGCAAGTTTTATAAACCTTCAAAAATTATGGTACTTACCGGCTTTGAGCTCTCATTGCCCCCATCATAAGCATCTTGAATGGTTAAAGTTAATGCGAGAACACTTATGCTGCATATGCTTGACAAATCATAAGTTGAAAACCTCGTGTCCTGTGAATACAAGTCTCAAGCAAGGCTCTTGTCATTGTAAGTATATACGTATCATCGAGAACCGCCAACGGGGTACCTCAGTGCCCGATGACATGGAACAAGCCCACATCAAAATGACAGGACAAGCAGACAATGAACACCTCGACATCTCTTTTATTTACCATTTGTATAGCTTTTTATTTTGAGATGCGTCGTCGAATGTCCACTATGGGCATGCTGCAAATTTCCACCAAGAATTATGCATGGCTTAGATTGGCGGCCCAGGCGTTTCCCTAACACATATACAAACTCCATGATCCCGCAAGATTCCCAATTCATTTCACACCGCGAGTATCCATAAACAAAAGATCACGATATCAACTCAAATAAGAAGTGCAATGTTGAAAGCTTGCCCCATGACGGCATGGCTGGGCTAATTCCCAACTTACAACTTGTAAGCATAACAACTCAACATAAGAGACCACAATGTCAAATTTTTAAGAACGAGAAAAAGTAAAGTGTGCCATCCGGTTCGTGAGAGCTTTACTGACCAATTTTCGCATAACACTGGTAAGAGTTTAATTTGAAGAGTAGATAAAAGCAAGTCAAATGTACTTTGGAATAGCAAATTGCTAATAGGTATGTATGGTGGACACTTTGGCAAACTTGGTTTTTAGGAGTTGGATGCACGAGTAGAGCTCATACTCAGTACAAGGCGAGGGCTAGCAAAAGACTGGGAGAGACCAACTAAGAGAGCAATAATGGCCATAATCATGCAAAGCGACAAAGCGACATTAAAAAAAGCATAAGATGGCATGAAAAGTCAAAAACTAAATGATCATAGAGTCTATTGGCGACTTTGTAAGAGTCTAACATGTGTGAGCATGCGCCAAGTCAGCCCAAATAAAGCATCAAGGAGAAAACCAAAATAATGCTTCCAAACGATAAAAACAACGCATGATTTTTTCAAAGGCTCATTAAGCAATCTCAGTTATTTGAGACAAGTCATGCTAAATCAAAACCACTAAGCATGCTATCAAAAAGACATCAAGCACGACATGCAAAAGCCTAGGCCGCAGTCTACACAAGCTCCTTCTTGTACCACTTTTTTGCATAAAGCTTTTTCTCTTTTCCAACACCATTCAAACTTTTTATAAACACCTCTTTTGATGAAAACCAATAAAGATCAGAGGCAAAAATACACCTTGATGAGAAGATATAACAAGATCTGAACACGAATCAAGGCGAAAACAAAAACTAAATGCAGTTCTAGAAAAAGAAGAACACTCGTTGAAATTATAAGAATGAAAAACGGAATGTTCTTGGCAAATGAAAAGCAAGGCAACTTCTCCAAAAGAAATTTGTTGGGGTCCAACCATTTATGGCAGCAAACAAAACTAAACTAAACTGAAAACTAAAATGTGACGACCCGCCTTTTACTAAAGGCAAATCTCCTGTGTATCTGTGCCATTCCCTGGATCAGTAGACAGCACCACAGTACAAAATAAGTAATCATTGCAATAGCATCATTATTACAACGTAAATCCAGTTACATAGGTATTCAACCTTACGAGTACACAGCATAAAGCATAGTTGCAGTGAGCCTCCATTCTTCATCACGTGCCACAGGCAGACATGTTGGAATGTAGTCTCGAGATCCTACTCCTGGTTCCTTACTCGAAATAAAACCTGCACGTTTGAATATGCAGCCCCAGAGGGGTCAGTACAATGATGTACTGGCAAATGACACATATTTGGTGGCATTTTGTGGAAAGACTATACTACATGACATTTGGCTGGTGGATCTCATAGGCTGATTTGCATAAAGCCAATTTTATCCTATAATCCATTTTAAATACTTTCTTTCAACAGATTTTATTTTTCAAGGGTCAAGATAACCCCCATACACTACATACTGGCCGGTATGTAGCTCTGGGCGCAACTCAACAAGGTTTGGAACCTCAGGCACCACCACCCCTCGGAGTGTATGGTCCTTAGTTCCTACCTAGGGGTTTCTAGACAAATTTTAATAATTCAGAATCGGTGATGAGATTATTCCGTACATTCCATGTCTAGAGACTCAATTGTCCATAACCGAGGACACGGCTAATCGATTAGATTTAAACACCTTGCAAGGGTTGTGCACTTTCACCTTACGATTCATTTTATGCCCATACATAAAATGAAACGAGACCTTTTAGAAGGAGAGGGCAACTAACTGGCAAGATCCGCTCCCAACCTATAATTCATCTACCACCATCTTCTCGCACATAGTTGCACTCCCACATTCTAATCAGTCAAGACAGAGCCCATAATGTCATAAGGCTGCACTGGAAGTACGCTAAGCATGGAAGACATAGCCATCTCTTTATTCCTGGGTGGCCATCCCGAGCGGTATTCTGTTCCCACATCCTCTTACAAGGTATGCGTCCCAGAACCCACCTACCTCGCCTCATCTTATCAGACCAATCCACCCAGGTGTTTCGTTTTAGTTGAAGTTCTTAACTTTAACACAAAACACTTTTCAAGTGATCTTAGCATGGCATCAAAGTTAACAAAGTATTTAGCATCCTATCATGTGGGGTTTGAGGGGTAGCTACACACTACTAGGATCTAAGCATTTGATAAAACAGTTGAGTAAAACACCTATCATGCATACTACAAGAGGTGAATTTACTAATGCATAAGTAAAAATGGGTAGGGAACATGTGTGTCACTTGCCTTTTTGAAGAACACGATGTTTCCACTTTTCTCAACTAAGCACGTAGCTCTTCGCAAAAACTATAGCACAGAAATAACATACCATAAACAATCCATACAAACACAATCAAACAAATCAAACAA
Organism: Dactylis glomerata; assembly: GCA_007115705.1. Classification (NCBI taxonomy): domain Eukaryota; kingdom Viridiplantae; phylum Streptophyta; class Magnoliopsida; order Poales; family Poaceae; genus Dactylis; species Dactylis glomerata. Next base: position 5,905,048 of record QXEO01000183.1, read on the forward strand.
TTGAAAGGTGTTTGTTTAACAGTTTAGATTTATTGAGATGTTATGATAAGAAGGATATGGTAAAGGGTCATGATTTGTGAGATATCAATTTGAGAGCTTAGTTGGGAAAGATCAATATGATTTGATAGAGAATTGGACTAGGCAAAATATAGTTGATGAAGTCTTTATGCTTTACCAAAGCATGAATGAGTTTCAGAAAATGCTCATGTGAAATAAATTACACAAGAGTCGATTTGTGCAACTACGACACTATTGAGTAAATGTGACAACACTCACTCTTAAATAGTATCTATTGCACTTAGGAACTAGGCTAGGTTTTAAGAATATTTGAACTACTCAATTAGCACATTTGCAAGTTGAATAGTTCAATACATGAGACAAGATTAAATAGGCATTGGATTGGGAGGGTCAAGTGATTGGAAAAAGATTGATCCTCCAAGATTACATTGTAATGATAATAATCCTGGGCTTGGCATAGGCATGAATAGAGTTTAGAATAACTCATGTGAATATATTCACATAGGTGTAGAATAGTGCAACAGAACACTACTGAATAAAGTGTGACAACACTTATTCACAATAGTATAAGTTACACATAGGATTGGGTGTGAATGATTAATATTTGGGGACATGGCTCAATTAGTTTATTGATCAACATGGTGTATAACACATACTACGGTATGAGCTATAACAACACCACATTAACAAAATCTAGGTTTGAGATGAATTCATATTTCTACTCAAGTAGCTCAATTGCAATTTGAGTACATATATGAATTAGACAAAATATGATGAGTGAGATCTTTATGCTTTATTAAAGCATATTGGATCTTGGAATATCTCATGTGGGTAAATCACATAAGAGACAAGGTAGTGCAATAGCAATACTATTGAATAAGTGTAACAACAATTATTCTTAAATAGTATATATCACACTTAGGCTTAGGCTAGGAAAAGTGAAGTATTGAGTTATTCGATTAACTCATTTGTTAATTGAATAGTCCAATGCAAGGTTAAGATTGAGTTGACATGAATAGATGGCCATAGGTAATGGATATGTATAGATGATATTTGAAAACATGGCTTAAGGTTCCTAATGAGTAAATGGGATTGGGTTGAGTACTATGATGTTGATTTGATCAATACCATAGTAGCAAAGGTAGAAACTAAGATTGAAAGTATCACACTTTACTCAAATGACACATTTGTAATTTGAATAAGTGGGTACTATGCAAGATAGGTCTAAGTAGATATGATCTTGATCAAGATGTTGTTTGGACAACAATGATGGCTAGGTATGATCATAAGATTTGCTATGGTAGAAGGAATCATTAATTGAAATAGGAATATAATTAATCTATATAGGAATACTCAAATTCTCATATTAGAATTTGAATAATAGTGAAGTGGTTCAAGAAATTATGGGAGTGATGCTACTGGATAGAGGACAGTAACACAAAGCTACTGCAATTGGAATCATTCTAAAATAAGTTGTAGAAATTGAATTATCACCGAAATAGTGATTTGGACAAATTTGAATGCACAAAGTGTGTGCACGTATCAAATTTGGATTTTATTGATCCTATGATGTTCTACAAGTTGAGAGGATTTCAGAGACTACAAATTTGTAATTTTTGGACACCTGGTTCAAAAGATATGAATTTAGCATGCTAACAGAGGGTTTGATTCCAATTTGAAAATAGTTTCAAATTGAACCCATAAAATATAAGATTTTATTGTACTGCTAGATTCTAGACTTCCTAAGGATTCCAACGATATATCATTTGTTATTTTTGGACTTACAGAACAATAGATATGATTTTCTGAAGATCTAGATCAAATCTGATTTCATTTTCTGGTTTTAAACTCGGTTTGAATCTGGGAAGGCCGCGTGGCTGCTTCGGATAGGCCCGTACCGTTTCGGTCGGATCCGTGATTTGAGCCGTTGGATTTCATTTGATCTGGGCGGTCAGGATTGGTCTGTACCGATTCAATTAGTGATCTAATCTTATCCTTAGAATCCAGATCCGACGGCTACAGACGAAAGAGGAGGGAGAGCTCACAGTGGCTAGGGTTCCGGCGAGGTCACCGGCCTGGGCGGCCAGATAGGTGACTTCGGCGATGCTCCAGCGACTTCTAGGAAACGGCGGAGCTATGACGAGGCACAGGGCAATGCGGGGATCTCGAAAACGTGATCACCGACCTCGATTACTTCCCGTGGAAGGAGAGGAAACCGGCTGGAGCGCGGCGGCGCTGCGGTGGCTTTGGGTGACCGTGGAGCGCGCCAATCTGTTGCGATTAAAGCGAGGGAAAGGGGTCAGGGGGTTGCGCCGTGGTAAAACAGAGAGGTTAGGAGGGGAGATAGAAGCTCTGGCTCACCTTCGTCGCCGAAATCGGGCTCAGTTGGCCGCGGGAAGGCGGAAGTCCGGCGAGCTAATTTGACGGCCTGGCGGCACAATCAGTAGGGGAAAGAAGGGGGAAAAGGAGAGGGAGGCGGGGGCTACTTATAGGAACGGCCAGGTGTCGATTAAGGCAGGGATTAAAGCGTATTGAAGAGGGGTGTTACGACGGGGAGCTCGGGCGTTACTCCGGCGTGGTTAACGCGGGGAAGAAGATGACTGACAACGCGGGCCCGCGTGTCAGCGAGGGAGAGGGGGGGGGCGCGTACCCTTTCGGGCGGAGGCGGTGCTGGGCCGTGGCCGCTTTGGTGGCTGGGCCGAAATGGCTCCCCCGAGCCCTTTTCTATTATTTTTTGTTCTTTCTTCTTTTCTATTTCTGTTTTCTTATTCCTTCTCTAGATTTTGCATATTAAATCCAAATCAAGCCAAACCAATTTCATAAATTTTGTAAAATTCACAGCAAGGTTTTAAACCAATAGGAAACATGTTTTCAGAACCAAAACAGGGTTTTTAATAAAAGATCTCAATTAAGCCTAAAGACTTTGCTTGCATAAAATGATAGAAATAGAGTTTGAACTTGATTCTTTCTAAAATAGTAAAATAATAGTTTATAAAATAATGATTGAGAAACACACTCAAATATAGGATTGAAAAACAATCTTTATAAATAGTTTTGTAACTCCTTTCTCTGCAAGCAGGCTTGCATAAGTTTGAAATGAAAGAAGGAAAAATATTACTTTGGTATTGAGTTTTCTAAAAAGGGGTCCTTCAAGAAGATAATAGAAGGTTTAAATAGTTTTCTACTAAATCTTTCAAATAGACTCAAAAGTTTTAAATTCCTGCGAATTTTCATTCAACGCAAGCAAAAATAAAAACAAAAATTTTCCCCCAAAATTTGATAAAATCTTGGGTCGTTACATAAAAACAACTGATGCTCCAAGAAAAACGTATAATGCATGAAGCAATAAAAATATAGTATCTTGAAAGGTGACCTGATTTTTGCCGATGAAGAAGGGGTGCCTCGGGGGCATCCCCAAGCTTTGACGCTTGTACTTCTTGGATATTTCTTGGGGTGATGCATGGGCATCCCCAAGCTTGAGCTTTTGTCCATTCTTCAACTCATCTCATCACTCTCCGATCCCTACACTTGAAAACTTCCTTCATACAAAACTAAACACAAATCTATTAGCAACATTAGTGTAAGCATAACATAGAATCAACCTCTTTTTGCTTCATGTTTCAACCTAAAACCACCACATATAAAGCATATACTACTGTAGCAACTTCCCCAAAAGTTTCATGATCAAAAGAACTCAAAAAGAAAGCGATAAAGCGGCAAACACAAATATTGGCAGAAATCTGTCAAAACAGAACAGCTGACAAAGGTCGAATTTTTGAGGGGTTTTCTGTTGCCCAAATAAAAAAGTGTTCAACTAATGAAAGTTTGGATATAACCTGGGGCATATGCACAAGAAATCGTAGGTCCAAAAGATATACAGAGAATTTTTACGGTGCAGCACCAAAAACTGTTTTAGGACAGCAACATCCCCAAATCTTACCTCGCTCAAATTAGAGGCTTCTCTTGGCACAAAAACGAAATAAAAAGGATAAGGAGAGGTCATTACAGTAGTAATAACTTCCAAGACTCAAATAAAAGAAGAATAACTGAATGTAAAAACATTGGGTTATCTCCCAAGAGTGCTTTTCTTTAACGCCTTTGAGCTAGGCGCAGAAAATTGCGAATCAAGTAATATCAAGAGATGCATTAAGATACATTGAAGAGGTCTTCTCAACAAGGCATTGTATTTCATCCACATAAGTTTTTGAAGACCCTTTGTGATCACGCTTTGGTTCACTCAAATCACTAAAAATATTTTTGGGACAGATCCAATCAAAATTATTTTCAAAAGCTTCATACAATCCCAAGAGTTTGCTAGGTATAGGTATCTCGGTTCCCTCATTGTTTGTACTAATAACCTTTATAGGTGAACCCAGCTTATTAAAGCGCTTAAGAACTTTCCTAGCTTCAATGGCAACGTCTCTAAATTCTAAGCGCAAAGTTTCCAAGATAAAAGCTTTCTTTCCAGGATCCTCAATTTCATGAAGCTTAAGGAACATGTGTTGCATAAAAGGATTAAGGCTAGCAAACCTAGCTTCCAACATGTGAATTAAATAAGCAGAAGCAACTTCAATACTAGGAGCAAGCTCAACCAAAGACTTTTCCTCAACTTCTTTATGCATACTAATATGATTAAAGAACTCCTCAATGTTATCTTTCCCAATAATTGAACCACTTCCTAATGAGAGGTCCTCCAGAACGTACTTAGGGAACAACATAATAAACTAGAAGTAAAGAAATAAAAACTACCAAGGATTCTAATTTTTTTTGGGATTTTGATAAAATGATGCAAGTAAAAATAAATAAAGTAAAGCAAAACAATAAACAAAGTAAAGGATGTGCGTGTGAAAAACTCCCCTCGCAGAAGTCTTCTTCTTCCTCCCCGGCAACGGCGCCAAAAAAAGTCCTAGATGCTTGCGGTGATGTTATCATTTCGCCGTCCAGTTGGGAACCCCAAGAGGAAGGTATGATGAATATAGCAGCAAGGTTTTTCCCTCAGTTAAGAAACCAAGGTATGTCGATCAGGAGAGGAAGGAGCCAATATGACTGAAGGTGATTCTTGCTAGCTTGCGACAGCTCAGGACAATTTATAGGGCGCCTCGTCCAAGCTTTGCTCTGCTAGCTGCAACGCGGAACCTGCACACAACACAACCAAATACTTTGCTCCCAACTTACGATGAGGTTGTCAATCTCACCGGTTTGCTAGAAACAAAGGAATGAGCGTATCGAGTGGAAAATAGCAATAGTATGCGAGTAAAGTAAACAGGTGATAGCAATATAAAGGAAATAGGACCGGGGTCCACAGTTCACTAGCGGTGTCTCTCCATAAGATAAAATAATACATGCTGAGTAAACAAATTACAGTTAGGCAATTGATAGAATAAAGACAACGTGCATATGATGAGAGAATCACTATGAGATTTACTCTAGGCATTACAACAAGATACATAGACCGCCATCAACCTGCATCTATGACTAATAATCCACTCACGGGGATATCGTCCGAACACCCCATGAGTATTAAGTTGCGAACAACAGATAACTGCATTAAGCAAAGTGTGTAATGTAAACAAAGCATATGCCCTCGAGCATATGAATGTTGTTTTCCCCCTAGTAGCAACAGCACATCTACAACCTTAGAGGTTTCTGTCACTCCCCCAGAATAAATAGAGGCATGAACCCACTATCGAGCATAAATACCCCCTCTTGGAGTCACTAGCAACTACTTGGCCAAGATAGCTACTAACAACGGAGAGCATGCAAGATCATAAACAGCATAGAGATAACATAAGATAAATTTCAGTACATCAACTCAAGCATAACACCAATATTCATCGGATCCCAACAAACCAAACATGTAGAATTACATAACGGTGATCTTAATCATGTAGGGCAGCTCATGAGATCTAAACATGAAGCACATGGTGGAGAAGACAACCATATAGCTACTGCTATGGACCCATAGTCCAAGGTAGACTACTCACTTATCGCTCCGGAGGCAAGCATGGCGATGAAGAAGACCTCCGGTGGCGATTCCCCTCTCCGGTAGGGTGCCAGGAAGAGCTTCTGGACCCTCCCGATCTTTGGGTCGACGGCGGCGGTGGATCGCGATGTGTTCTGGATAATTGATCGGTCCTTTAGGTTTTTCCCATCAGGGGGTCTTTATAGGCGAAGGGGCATCGTCAGAAGTGGACCGAGGCGGCCTCACACATAGGGGGCACGGCCAGGGCCTGGGCCGCGCCGCCCTGGTGTGTAGGCCCCTCGTGGCCCCATTCCGACTCCTCTTCGGTTCTCTGGAAGCTTCGGTGAAATTCTGGGCGACTGGCTTTGGTTTCGTCCAATTCCGAGAATATTTCCTGTGTAACTTTTCTGAAACACAAAAACAGCAGAAAACAGGGAACTGGCACTGTGGCGACTTGTTAGTAGGTTAGTTCCGGAAAATGCATAAAAGTGCCACGAAGTGTAATGAAACACTAAGCAAATGGTGTAAAAACAAGCATGGAGCATCAAAAATTATGGATACATTGGAGACGTATCAGCTTCCACAGAAATTCCCAGAAATGTTTTCAGAGCTTGCTTGATACTTTGAGTAGTATTTGGACTGAAGTATATAAAGCTCTTCTCCCTATTCACACACTGACCTGAGCAGTCCTCATAGACTCTCAAAATGTTTGTCAGTCTAGTCGCACTCTCCAAAGTTGCTTTCATGAATATCAGGCTGTCATCAGCGAACAACAAATGATTAACCCAAGGCAATCTTGGGCTTACCCGTATACCACTGTCAACATAGTTTCCACCATACAAATTTAGCAAGGTTGTGAAGCCTTCTGCCCCCTAGTGGGTGTAAAGAACGGCAACATCTCTCCATTTGCACGAACAGTGAACCTTACTGAGGTCACACATTTCATAATTAGCCGGACAAAAGTTGCACTAAAGCCAAGTTTAAGCATCATGGCTTGCAAATAATGCCACTCGACCCGGTCGTAGGCTTTCATCATGTCAAGCTTAACCGCACTGACAAAATTCCTCCCCTTCTTCCTCTTCCGCATTGCATGCACACTTTCATATGCAATTAATACATTGTCGGTTATCAATCGACCAGGAACAAAGGAACTTTGCTCCTCCCCAATAATATCACCCAGAGATCCTTTGACCCGGTTTGTGATGCATTTGGATGCAATCTTGTACAAGACTAAAACATAGAGAAATGGGTCTATATTGGGAGATGCGCTGGGGATTGACCTTGGGGATAAGAGTGATAGAGGTGTCGTTGAGGCCCAGAGGTATTTCTCCCCCATTTAGAAATCCAAGAATTTCCGGCACTATATCATCTTGCAGAAAACTCTAGTGCCGCTAAAAAAACCCCGCTGTAAATCCATCCACACCCGGCGCCTTAGACGGAGCCATTTGAAACAGTGCACTTTTAACCTCCTCGGCCGTATATGGTTTATCAAAGCTATCATTCATGGCCGGAGTCACTCTGCTTGGTACTATATCCAATAATTCATTCATAGGCTTAAACCCCTGCGATGCAAAGAGGTTTTGGTAGAAACCTCGAATCTCTTGACAATCTTCCTCCCATGTACCACATTTACTTCCATCAGCACATTCCAGCTCTGAAATTTTGTTAATTTGTGTTCTTTGCTTAGCCTGAGCATGGAAGTACACTGTATTACGGTCGCCTTCTCGCAACCAAAGCACTCTAGAGTGTTGTTTCATCCATATTTCCTCTTGCCGAAGATTATCCCAGAGTTGTTTTACAATGGATTTCTCCTCATCCGTTGGGCCTCTGCCCACTGACCGGCTATGTAACCGGTCCAGCCTCTCGCGTAATTTTCGTCCTTTGTGAGCCAAACAGCCAAATTCTTTTGCCCCCCAAGTGCTCATACCAGTTTGCAAAAGTTGCAAAGCCTGCACTATGCCATTCAGGCCATCCAAACCAGACCTTTTTCTACCAAGAGTGAGTCCAAGACTAGCTGGTCATAGTCTGCATGCGTTTGCCAAACATTCTCATATCAGAATTGTCTCCTTCCTGATGATCTCTCATCAGTCATGAGCTCCCGGAGCTCCACTTTCACAAAGAAATGGTTTGACTCCGTGGTGACAATATGCCGAACTTTGATGTGCTCAAACTTGGCTATAAGCCCTTCATTACAAAACCTCGATCAAGTCTAGCCTTTACATTGGACTCACCCATCTGTCCATTATCCCATGTATACTCCACTCCTGACCAGCCAAGATCAGAGAGTAAGCAGTCATCGATCGCCTCGCGGAAAGCCTGCATCTGCCATTCAGGCCTCACAACTCGCGAAAAATGCTCAGTACCATACAGGGTTTCATTGAAATCTCCCAGACATAGCCAAGCAGAATGTGGAATTGCAAAAAGACTACAAAGGAACCTCCAGCTATGATGCTGATCCTCCACCCTAGGTGCTCCATAAAAGCCGGTCACTCTCCATTCTGTTGCATTTGCTGTATTCTTCCTCACCATAACATCGATATGGCAGGAACTATAATTTTTTAGATCAATTGAAACCTCAGTTGTCCAAAATATCGCTATACCACCACTCAGGCCCTCACTGGCCACCCCAAAACAGCCATCAAAACCAAGAGCTGTTTTCAAACTTTCAATCTTCACTTTTGATAGCTTTGTCTCCATCACGAATAGGAGACATGGTCTCTCTTGCTTCACCACATTGCAAAGCTCTCGAACGGCCGACTGGTTCCCAAGCCATCGGCCGTTCTCATACAATTCATTGATCCATGCAGGGCTGACTCGCAGCCGCTGCCGAATTTCTAGAGTTAGTCGGAGTTGGTTTATTCTTTTTTGGGACCCGTTCTACCCCATCAACATCATTGACAACCTCTGTCGCCATTGGTGACGGACCCTCAACCGGCACCAGGCTATGATTAGTCACATCATCAGTTGGTGCAGTCAACAAGGGCGGTTTCTCAACCCGTCTATAGACCTTGTTTTGGCCCACCGCTGTCCTTTTATTTGCCTTGTTTTTCAGAGGGGACATCGCCTCTGAGCCAGGCTCCTTAGCAGCAGTGCTAGAATTCCTTGTATCAGCCTTGTTTTGCTGATTGTAACCATAATCGCCAGATGAGCCCTCACTATATGACGATCTCTTCCGATCATTTGGCACCCTTAAACCCTTGCCATATGGCAGGTCTCCATTTACAGCACGAGTACCAGGCGTCGGGCATAACATATCAGAGTGACCAAATCTTACGCAGGAGAAACAAAAGTGAGGAATTTGTTCATATTGCACTTCGTACATATCCACACATTGTTGATGGGGCCAAGTCGATGGTGTATGAAATTAAATGACCGGCCAGTTGGAAAACCCCAAGAGAAGGTTTTGATGAATATAGCAGCAAGTATTCCCTCAGTTAAAAACCAAGGTATATCGATCAGGAGAAGAGCAGACAATATGACTGAAGGTGATGCAGACTGGCTTAGCGACAGCTTCAGACAATTTATATATGGCGCCTCATCCAAGCTTTGCTTTGCGAGCAGCAACGTGGAACCTACACACAACACAACCAAATACTTTGTTCCCAACTTGCGATGAGGTTGTCAATCTCACCGGTTTGCTTGAAACAAAGGGTATGAGCGTATCGAGTGGAAAGTGATAATAGTATGCGAGTAAAGTAAACAGTGCGAGTAAAGTAAATAGTGCGAGTAAATTAACAGGTGATAGCAATATGATGGAAATAGGACCGGGGTCCACAGTTCACTAGTGGTGTCTCTCTATAAGATAAATAACACATGCTGGGTAAACAAATTACAGTTGGGCAATTGATAGAATAAAGATAAACGTGATATGTCAAGAAGATCACTATGCGATTTACTCTAGGCATTACAACAAAATACATAGACCGCCATCCAACTGCATCTATGACTAATAATCCACTCCCGGGGATATCATTCGAACACCCCATGAGTATTAAGTTGCGAACAACGGATAATTGCATTAAGCAAAGTGTGTAATGTAAACAAAGCATATGCCCTCAAGCATATGAATGTTGTTTTCTCCCTAGTAGCAACAATACATCTACAACCTTAGAGGTTTCTGTCACTCCCCCAGGTTAAATAGAGGTATGAACCCACTATCGAGCATAAATACCCCCTCTTGGAGTCACTAGCAACTACTCGGCCAAGATAGCTACTAACAACGGAGAGCATGCAAGATCATAAACAACATAGAGATAACAAAAGATATAATTCAGTACAGCAACTTAATCATAACACCAATATTCATCGGATCCCAACAAACCAAACATGTAGAATTACATAACGGTGATCTCAATCATGTAGGGCAGCTCATGAGATCTAAACATGAAGCACATGGTGGAGGAGACAACCATCTAGCTACTGCTATGGACCCATAGTCCAAGGTAGACTACTCACTCATCGCTCCGGAGGCAAGCATGGCGATGAAGAAGACCTCCGGTGGCGATTCCCCTCTCCGGTAGGGTGCCGGGAAGAGCTTCTGGACCCTCCCGATCTTCGGGTCGACGGCGGCGGCGGATCGCAATGTGTTCTGGAAAATTGATCGGGTCCTTAGGTTTTTTCCGTCAGGGGGTCTTTATAGGCGAAGGGGCATCGTCAGAGGTGGCCCGAGGTGCCCTCACACATAGGGGGCGCGGCCAGGGGCTGGGCTGCGCCGCCCTGGTGTGTGGGGCCCTCGTGGCCCCCCTCCTACTCCTCTTCGGATCTCTGGAAGCTTCCGGGAAAAATAAGGCTTCAGGAACTTGTTTCGTCCAATTCCGAGAATATTTCCTGTGTAGCACTTCTGAAACACAAAAACAGCAGAAAACAGGGAACTGGCACTGGGGCGACTTGTTAGTAGGTTAGTTCCGGAAAATGCATAAAAGTGCCACGAAGTGTAACGAAACAGTAGGCAAATGGTGTAAAAACAAGCATGGAGCATCAAAAATTATAGATATGTTGGAGACGTATCAAGCATCCCCAAGCTTAACTCCTGCTCGTCCTCGAGTAGGTAAGTGATAACAAAGAATAATTTTTGAGGTGACATGCACCTACACAATCTTGGTCATATATGTAAGCATTTGTAAGCTAGGATCATAAGAACTTAAAACATAGGCATGAAAGATATAATCTTGACAATAAAAACTTAGCAACCATGTTATAACATGAAAATGAACACAAACAAAAGATCATGAAAATGAAACAATGAAAGTCAAACATGTGTTCAAATCATAAGGAAAAACATACAAATGGTTTTCAGCTTGTCCTTCATAGAGAGCAAAACATAAATGCATAGGACACCTTCAAGTTTAAGAGGGCGACTAGATACAAATAATTTGAGAACAAGTGAAACCAACAATATGAATCAATCAATGAAAACCTTGGGACAATGCACATTATACTAAGAGTGACAACTATGCTCTCTTAATGGTGCATAAAGATAGAAGGTGGTGACTCAACATAAAAGTAGAAGAAAGGCCCTTCGCGGAGGGAAGCAGTGATTGCAAGTTTTATAACCTTCAAAAATTATGTTACTTATCGGCGCTCTCATTGCCCCCATCATAAGCATCTTGAATGGTTAAAGTTAATGCGAGAACAATTATGATGCACATGCTTGACAAATCATAAGTTGAAACCTCGTGTCCCGTGAATACGAGTACCCAAACCTCATGCTACTCAACTAAGAGTCCCAAGCAAGGCTCTTGTCATTGTAAGTATATATGTATCATCGAGAACCGCCAACGGGGTACCTCTGTGCCCGATGACATGGAACAAGCCCACATCAAAATGATAGGACAAGCAGACAATGAACACCTCGACATCTCTTTTATTTACCATTTGTTTAGCTTTTTATTTTGAGATGCGTCGTCGAATGTCCACCATGGGTGTGCTGCAAATTTCCACCATGAATTATGCATGGCTTAGATTGGCGGCCCAAGCGTTTCCCTAACACATATACAAACTCCATGATCCCCATAAGATTCCCAATTCATTTCACACCACAGGCATCCATAAACAAAAGATCATGATATCAACTCAAAAGAGAAGTGCAATGTTGAAAGCTTACCCATGACTGCATGGCTGGGCTAGTCTCCAACTTAAAACTTGCAAGCATAACAACTCAACATAAGAGACCACAACGTCAAATTTTTAAGAACAGGAAAAAGTAAAGTGTGCCTTCTGGTTCGTGAGAGCTTTACTGACCAATTTTGTGACGACCTCAAATTTGATAACAAATTCGAAGTGCCCGTTATGTATTCCACCGTAATCCCAGGGTCATTGTTGCGATATACATAACGTAGTCGGTATCACAGTCATAGACATTAATAGTAAATAAAGGGGATTACATAGGTGGTCGCACAGACCAAACCTTACATTACATCAACATGCAGCGGAATAACACTTTGGGTCCATATTGTCAAGCTTCAACCGCACAGGCAAAGCAGACAGTAGGAAACGAGCCTAATTCGCACAGTCGTCTGAATGTCCTTCCTTCATGATCTTTCTCCTTCAAGTCTGGCCAAGTTAATAGCCAGGGACACAGCCATGAGTACATTGGATGCACTCGCAAACCATCTTATAAACAAAGTGATGAGAGAGATATGCATGGTTGATATGGTGGACTAAGCACTAAGTTTATTTGCAAAAGCTAGTTTTATTTCCAAGAATGTTCATTGGTAGAAAAGGGAGTTTAGTTCTCTAGCTTCAATCTAAAGGAACTTCAAGTGTGTCAACAGCATGGTCAAGTCACGTCATTCACCATGTTCACCATTGTGATTTTTATTTTTGACAAAAGTCAAGTAGAGTTAGCCAACTGTCCATGACCGCGGACGCGGCTATTCGAATAGTTTGAAAACCTCTGCGGAGGGGTACACTTTACCCACAAGATTCGATACATCTGCCGGGAGAAATCCACGGATCGTCATACACAAGTATGCGGGGTTCAGATAATCAAACAAACTCTTTCACTTGCTCACCCTAGTATAGGATCCTTCCCTAAAGCCCGGGATACGGAATCCCCGCTCTGGTGCCTCTAGTTCTGGCCATCCCGGATGCCGGGTTAGTGGAAATCCACCTGGTTCAGAAGTAGCCGCGCACGGTGTCCTTCCATAACTATTTGATACAAGGTCTCCCATACTAAGATAAACAAGCTACGGACTAAGCCCCTTCCAATATAGGGGTAATGTGGTCGTACGGTATGGTTGGCTCCCATGTACATCACTCGTTGTCATTTGAGAAATATATTTCATAGTTCTTAGTCAAGATTAATTTCTTTCATAAAGCCATTATGTAGGAGCAATCTCCCATTTCAAGTTTCAAGTTCAAGTCACCACCTTTCAAATGGGGTTCCTCCAGAGATAGCATCAACTTTTATTAGCGACTAAGCAACTACATTGAGTGATGATACTACTAAATAGGGTTGGATAAACTCAACTTGATGCTCTTGATAAACAAGACATCAATATACTCCTATCATTCTACTCTAGCAATTCAATCATGCAATTTACTTAAAACAAGTAGAATACAATATTAAAACTAGGCATTGGGAGTATGAATCAAAAGATGGCTTGCCTGGCTTGGCAAAGTCAAAATAGTCTTCATCTTTATCTTTGATTGATTGATCTCCATCTCCATTTCTTGGTTGACTTCGGGATCCATTCTCCTTACTCTCATTGTCGTCTAATCGTTGGAAAGCAAATAAGCATACAATCACCACACAATTTACAAGCAACACATACTCAAGCAAATAAGGATACTTGGGGTAAGGGAAGTGATCTAGGAAGTCTATGGAGAGTGGTTTCGATTTAATTGACTCCATAAAGATGAGATTATTGCTTTCTTGACTTAAGTGAGGATTTAATTTACTTTGAATCGTGAAATATCTCTTGCAAGTCCTTATTGACCATGGTCATATACCACAAGTAGATATTCAAGATTATGGTTCAACCAAGGAGGCTTCATAGAATGTGGAGTATTTTTCTTTTATTGAAGCCATTTCTAGTTTGCAACTATTTAGTAATCAAATTTGAATCTACAAGTACAATCTATTAATCCAAGTTGAATTGGATCAAGGGTTATAGATCAATATTTAGAAATGTAGTTGATTCGAATTGGTTTCATATCATTTCCATATTTGGAGATAGGTGTGCAAGTTTGAGTTTCTAATTACTACTATGTAGTATTAAATTTCCAAATACTTCCTACAAGCTCACATGGACTGAGATCAATACCTATAGATAGGTATTTGGAAATATGGTTCAACAATAAGAGTTCCATAGAAATTTCGATTATAGATTTGAGTTTAATAAACTCCTATATGGCAAATGCCTATTTAACATATAGGTAAATAGCATTTACTTTAAAAGGTTCAAAAATGAGATCTAATGGTATAGGCAGATGGGTATCACTAATTGTGAATTTCTAGAGTTGGATTTATATTTTTAGGAATTTTATTTGAATTGATATGGATTTTCTAAGGTGGAAAAGCTCCTATTTTGTTATTTTTACTGCAACCACTATGCAAATCTAATTGTGTTGAAACCACTTTTATTGGATAGATTATGTTCTAAGGTTTCCAGAACATTTTCATTTGTCAAATTTGAGTTGGTAGAACTCTGGGAAAATTAAATCTAAGCAAGCATCTGAATGAGTTTTTCAAAAATCGGAATTCGAATAACCCTTTTTTTTAATCCGGGCCGGACACACAGACCACGCTGGGCCGGCCCGTTCGGCTGCAAGTGGCGGGTGGCAGGAAAAAAAGAGGACCGGTCCGGCCTGCCAAGGGGCCCCACCGGTCAGAACTTAAAACGAAACGGTACGCAGCCTTCTTCCTCGCGCTAACAGTAACGATGCTCACCGGCGGTACTGGGGACGAGGGCGGCGCTGGGGGGCGGCGTAGAGGAAGCGGAGCTCGTCGGTGATGAAGCAGAAAAGGTGGAGGAACTCCTCCTCCTCCGCCTGGTTCCCGCGGAAGCTCGAGGGGCGGCCGGGAACACTGGGAACGGCTGGCGTCCTGGAGCTCGGCCTACTCCGGCGAGCTCAAACCGGCGAGCAACTAGCGAAGAGATGATGTCTAGGAGGTAGAGGGAGGTGAGGTGAGTCTTTTCAGGGAAGAAGGGAGGTCATTTTATAGTCGGGAGAGGGAGCACGAGGCGAGGGGATCTGGGGCCAGAGCGCGGCCGGTGCCGGCAAGGGAGAGAAGAGGGGGCGGCGTTGGCGGGTGCTGCGGGCTGCGGTGTGCTGTGGCGTGCTGCTGGCGCGATGGGAGGGGCTGAGATGGTCTGGTTCAGAGGGGGACATGGGAGGGGTCCGGTGTGATCTTCTTCTTCTCCTCCATGTCTAACGGCCGGTGTTTGGGCAGGGGAGACAGGGGGTCGACAGAGGAGAGTCCAGGGCACTGCTTGGAGGTCAGAGACTCAGACTAGGGCTGCCAACCACTGTTGCAAACAGTTGCTTTGATTTTGTTAGATTTCAGCCCACCAAGTGTTTGTTGAAATGCCCGAAAGAATTCAAATTTTGAATTTTTGAAATCTGCCACCGTGGGTTGTCAAGATATTGGATAAGGACTCCAAACATATTTTTGTTATGAAGAAATATGAGGTTTTGCAAAAATCTTATTTCAATTTTGAAGTATGGTTTATGTTTCAGATTCAAACTTTGGACAGATTTTGAAAGAGGTTAGGGTTTAAGTTTTTGCTGGAAACTTCTTGGTTGAGTTAGTATGTGATATGGTCAAGCTCAACTAACTGACCACACCTTTGCTTGAGTTACAGATTTCTTATTCTAAGTGTCCAAAGTAGGGTAGTGGTTAACTTTTTCTAGATCATCTTTTCTTCTCTTTTTCTTTATTTCTCTTGCTTCTGGTTCTTTTGATCTTTGTGGTTCTTCTCTAATGCTTCTATTGGTTAAGTTTGAATTAACTAAACATTGCTCAACAAATTAAAACCCACATGAAATCATAAAAGACTTATATTGAAATTCTATGCATACATGCAATATGAAGTGCAAAAAGTTTTATCTTGGTCCAAAGGTGTTGGTTTTCTTGGAGATGAGATGGAGTTGGGAATGACCTCTTATTTGAATTCAAACTTTGGTAGAATATTAAATAGAGTTCCAAGTTGATTTTTGTTTCAAACTTTATTGTATTTGATTCTTTGTAACTTGTTCTTATTTGTGGTGGAGAGATGCATGATGGTATGATTCAAATATTGCTTAATATAGGTTTGGCAAATGACCCAAATGGGTTTAGCATGTAACCATGCACAAAATTTTTATAGTTAGAAAACTATTTCAATTTAACAAAAATGTTTTACAGGTATAATTATTTGTTTTCCGAAACATGGCTAAAGAAAACATTTGGGAGTTTTTCAAAGTTTTGAAAATAAGTTTTCGAAAGGTTGATTCCAACATTTTTGGAAATGTCAACTTGAGAAATGAGAAATAGTAATTTTTTAAATGGGATATTTTTCTTCTCCTCTTTTTAAAACAAAGATAGGTTTCTTGAGAATAAAGGTTTTACCTCTATTCCAAATATTTCCTTTCTAAACGATTAAAACTTTGGACTCAAAGGATTTGTTTTCAAACCTTTCTCATACTCTTTTTATTTGAAGCATGGGAGCAAATGCTCAAATTCACAAGTTTTAAAAGACAAGAAATTAATCTTGTATTCAAAATAAAAGTTTTTGTTGTCTCCAAAATTTGGTATTTTAATAAATCCATTTATTTCTATTTCCCAAAAATTTGGGTTGTTACAAATTTTTGCATAACACTGGTAAGAGTTTAATTTGAAGAGAAAATAAAAGCAAGTCAAATTTACTTGGAATAGCAAATTGCTAGTAGGTATGTATGGTGGACACTTTGGCAAACTTGGTTTTTAGGAGTTGGATGCATGAGTAGAGCTCATACTCAGTACAAGGCGAGGGCTAGCAAAAGACTGGAAGCGACCAACTAAGAGAGCAATAATGTCCATAATCATGCAAAGCGACAAAGCGACATTAAAAGAAGCATAAGATGGCATCAAAAGTCAAAAACTAAATGATCATAGAGGCTATTGGCGACTTTGTAAGAGTCTAACATGTGTGAGCATGCGCCAAGTCAACCCAAATAAAGCATCAAGGAGAAAACCAAAATAATGCTTCCAAACGATAAAAACAATGCATGATTTTTTCAAAGGCTCATTAAGCAATCTCAGTTATTTGAGACAAGTCATGCTACAGAAAAACCACTAAGCATTCTATCAAAAAGGCAACAAGCATGACATGAAAAAGCCTAAGCCACAGTCTACACAAGCTCCTTCTTGTACCACTTTTTTGCATAAAGCTTTTTCTCTTTTCCAACACCATTTGAAAATTTTTAAGACACCTCTTTTGATGAAAACCAATAAAGATCAGAGGCAAAAATACACCTTGATGAAGAGATATGACAAGGTCTGAACGCAAATCAAGGCAAAAACGAAAACCAAAAGCAGTAGCAGAAAAAGAAGAACAATCGGTTTTTTATAAGAGTGAAAACTAGAGCGTTCTTGGCAAATGAAAAGCAAGGCAAATTCTCCAAAAGACATTTGTTGGGATCCAACCATTTATTACAGCAAACAAAACTAAACTAACTAAGAAAACTAAAACAACTGATGCTCCAAGAAAAACATTTAGTGCATGAAGCAATAAAAATATAGTGTCTTGAAAGGTGACCTGATTTTTGCCGATGAAGAAGGGGTGCCTCGGGGGCATCCCCAAGCTTTGATGCTTGTACTTCTTGGATATTTCTTGGGGTCATGCATGGGCATCCCCAAGCTTGAGCTTTTGTCCATTCTTCAACTCATCTCATCATTCTCCAATCCCTACACTTGAAAACTTCCTTCATACAAAACTAAACACAAATCTATTAGCAACATTAGTGTAGCATAACATATAATCAACCTCTTTTTGCTTCAGGTTTCAACCTAAAACCACCACATATGTAGCATATACTACTGTAGCAACTTCCCCAAAAGTTCCGTGATCAAAAGAACTCAAAAAGAAAGCGATAAAGCGGCAAACACAAATATTGGCAGAAATCTGTCAGAACAGAACAGCTAACAAAGGTCGGATTTTTGAGGGGTTTTCTGTTGCTCAAATCAAAAAGTGTTCAACTAATGAAAGTTTGGATATAACCTGGGTCATATGCACAAGAAATCGCAGGTCCAAAAGATATACAGAGAATTTATAAGATTTTTTACGGTGCAGCACCGAAAACAGTTTCAGGACAGCAATATCCCCAAATCTTACCTCACTCAAATTAGAGGCTTCTCTTTGCACAACAATGAAATAAAAAGGATAAGGAGCGGTCATTACAGTAGTAATGACTTCCAAGACTCAAATAAAAGAAAAAGTACTGAAAATAAAACAATGGGTTATCTCCCAAGAGTGCTTTTCTTTAACGCCTTTGAGCTAGGCGCAGAAAATTGCGAATCAAGTAACATCAAGAGATGAAGTATCAATTACCTCAGTAGCCACTTTGGAAGTTCCCGAAGATGATTCAACCTGCAAGTCACTCTTAGTTGAACTAAAAGTCTTACCAATTTTAAGAACATGTTGAGGTTTAAGCGCAGAAACCTTGGGAACATACATAAATTTTTGCTCTTTTCCAACAAAAACTTTCTCTTTGTTAAATTTAAGAGAAGAGAAGATTAAACTAAGAGTTTCCATAGACTACTCTAGTTTACCAATCCTTAAGTTTTGATTATCATGAGTAGTGCTAGCCTCTAAAACGGTGATTCTATTACCAATATTTTCTATTGATTCATTAACTCGGCTTGCATTTTCGAGGATACTTGGCAAACTTTTCTCTAAAGAGCTGAGCTTATCTAAAACCTCCTCCAAGGTGATCTCAGTTTTAACAACATGAATAGGTGGTATTCCCACTAAACTTTCAATTATAGTGCATGCTTCTCCAGCGGGAGTACCCAGAAAATTACCTCCTGTAAGAGTATCAAGAACATACCTATTCCAGCTAGATATACCATCAAAAAAAATTCTAAGGAGGATCGTGGTAGAGTGCTTTTTTGTACACCTATGATGGGCATTGTTAATACGGTACCAAGCATCTTTTAAACTTTCTCCCCCTTGTTGCTTAAAACTACGAACTTCTACTTCGGGATTACTCATTTTAGCAAAACTAAAAGCAGATAAGTAAAAACAACTACCAAGGATTCTAATTTTTTTTGGGTTTTTGATAAAAACGATGCAGGTAAAATAAATAAAGTAAAGCAAAACAATAACAAAGTAAAGGATGTGTGTGCGAAAATCTCCCCTCGCAGAAGTCTTCTACTTCCTCCCCGGCAACGGCGCCAGAAAACTTGATGGGGCCAAGTCGATGGTGTATGAAATTAAATGACCGGCCAGTTGGAAAACTCCAAGAGAAGGTTTTGATGAATATAGTAGCAAGTTTTCCCTCAGTTAAGAACCAAGGTATGTCGATCAGGAGAAGAGCAGACAATACGACTGAAGGTGATGCGGACTGGCTTAACGACAGCTTCGGACAATTTATATATGGCGCCTCGTCCAAGCTTTGCTTTGCGAGCAGCAACGTGGAACCTGCACACAACACAACCAAATACTTTGTTCCCAACTTGCGATGAGGTTGTCAATCTCACCGGTTTGCTTGAAACAAAGGGTATGAGCGTATCGAGTGGAAAGTAATAATAGTATGCGAGTAAAGTAAACAGTGCGAGTAAAGTAAATAGTGCGAGTAAAGTAAACAGGTGATAGCAATATGATGGAAATAGAATAACACAGTTCACTAGTGGTGTCTCTCCATAAGATAAATAACACATGCTGGGTCCATAGTTCACTAGTGGTGTCTCTCCATAAGATAAATAACACATGCTGGGTAAACAAATTACAGTTGGGCAATTGATAGAATAAAGATAAACGTGATATGTCAAGAAGATCACTATGCGATTTACTCTGGGCATTACAACAAAATACATAGACCGCCATCCAACTACATCTATGACTAATAATCCACTCCCGGGGATATCATCCGGACACCCCATGAGTATTAAGTTGCGAACAACAGATAATTGCATTAAGCAAAGTGTGTAATGTAAACAAAGCATATGCCCTCAAGCATATGAACGTTGTTTTATCCCTAGTAGCAACTGCACATCTACAACCTTAGAGGTTTCTGTCACTCCCCCAGGTTATATAGAGGCATGAACCCACTATCGAGCATAAATACCCCCTCTTGGAGTCACTAGCAATTACTCGGCCAAGATAGCTACTAACAACGGAGAGCATGCAAGATCATAAACAACATAGAGATAACATAAGATATATTTCAGTATAGCAACTCAATCATAACACCAATATTCATTGGATCCCAACAAACCAAACATGTAGAATTACATAACGGTGATCTCAATCATGTAGGGCAGCTCATGAGATCTAAACATGAAGCACATGGTGGAGGAGACAACCATCTAGCTACTGCTATGGACCCATAGTCCAAGGTAGACTACTCACTCATCGCTACGGAGGCAAGCATGGCGATGAAGAAGACCTCCGGTGGCGATTCCCCTCTCCGGCAGGGTGCCAGGAAGAGCTTCTGGACCCTCCCGATCTTCGGGTCGACGGCGGTGGCGGATCGCGATGTGTTCGGGAAAATTGATCGGGTCCTTAGGTTTTTTCCGTCGGGGGGTCTTTATAGGCGAAGGGGCATCGTCAGAGGTGGCCCAAGGTGCCCTCACACATAGGGGGCGCGGCCAGGGGCTGGGCCGCGCCGTCCTAGTGTGTGGGGCCCTCGTGGCCCCCCTCCTACTCCTCTTCGGATCTCTGGAAGCTTCTGGGAAAAATAAGACTTCAGGAACTTGTTTCGTCCAATTCCGAGAATATTTCCTGTGTAGCACTTCTGAAACACAAAAACAGCAGAAAACAGGGAACTGGCACTGTGGTGACTTGTTAGTAGGTTAGTTCCGGAAAATGCATAAAAGTGCCACGAAGTGTAACGAAACAGTAGGCAAATGGTGTAAAAACAAGCATGGATCATCAAAAATTATAGATACGTTGGAGACGTATCAATTGTCTCCTAGCAGAATTAATCAGAATGCATCTTCTCAGCGGGTTTGCTATGTCCACTGTAACCCTAGCTCTGAGAAAGCCACCCACATGATCAAACTCCACATCCTTTGCTTGTTTATCAATCGGACCAGCAATTACCTTCCACCATTTCTTCTCCGGCAGATTGCAAGGTAAATTGACGACACGAGCCCACAGCTGGAGCTTGTCAAAGCATAATTCCAAGGGTTTCATACAGTCCTTGAATTTAGAGAGAATGACAACATTCTTACTGATGTGCCACAGCGAACCATCCCACACACGATCTCTGTCTCGCTGAGTCGCGAATCACTACTAGAAAAAAGCTTACCCGTAGCGCACCTAATATGGCTACCCGTAGCGCATATGCCGTGCGCTGCGGGTAGCACGCCACTCGTAAAAAAATACTCGTAGCGCATGTATGGTGCGCTACGGGTAATATGCATACCCGTAGCGCATGTATGCCTGGTGCGCTACGGGTATGCATATGCGCTACGGGTAATATGCATACCCGTAGCGCACCAGACACACATGCGTTACGGGTATGCATATTACCCGTAGCGCAGCAGACACATGCGCTACGGGTATTTTTTTTTGATTTTCGAAAATACTCTATTTCTGTTGCTAAATTACAGTTTTTAATACATAATATAGTACAGTATAGAGAATATAACAGGTATACAGGATAATGCAATATAAATAGCATAAAACATGCATAGCATATGAATCAAATTGTTTCGAAATGAAACGATCACATTCGTAGTCTAAGACACCGACCAAGTATGCAAGTTCATCATCACATCTTACATGAATGAGATAGTCTCCTACACTACGATGAAGTACACTACAACCGCAATCACCGCGGTGAGCAAGACGACGGTGGTGACGCTGAAGATCGTCCTCCTCTCCTCTCGCAGGTGGTTCCTCCACCTAGCTTCCGCCTCCGCCATGGTGTTGTACCCTTTGTAGCTATTGCCCTTGAACATGTTAACTTGCTTCAAGCAATCTTCCCCAGGAACCCTACCCTGTACACCACGTACGGCATCTCTACCTTTAAGACACAAATAAGGTAAGAGAATGGAAAACAATAGTTCATCACATAATTAAATGATACAATTAACATCACATGACATAATTAACATCAGTACGATCGATGAAGTACACCACAAATAAGTTCATTACATGACATGATAAATAGCAACGAGCCAACGATCACAACTAAGTTCAATGATTATCTACCAAACTTGCCGTGCTAGGCAAGTTAGGATGTACTTACTAAGTTTACAACTAGTGAATCAACATTACAGCTTGCCAACATCAGGAACAAAGCGGCAGCAAGCAGCAAGCAGCAGCAGCAAAAATTCACAGCAAGCAGCAAGCAGCAGCAAAATGTCCCAGCATACAAAGTGTCCACATGTCCACAACAAGCAGAAGTCTATATATGTCCACAGCAAGCAGCAAAAATTCATGTTATTAGGACAACCAGTAGCTAGGAGCAAACAAAGTTGCATATAGTGAAAATATGTCAGCAATATAAACTGTTCCCAGCAATATAGTGAAAATATCACAGTCATTAACATGATCAAGCAAATAACCTAAAATGTCACATAAAATTAGCAACAGCAGTAGCAGCACCTAAAATGACCTTGATTAGTTGATTAGTTGTAAAATTTGGGTTCACCATTATGTTCACACCTTGCACAAATACTCAGCAGCACCTAAAATGACCTTGATTAGTTGATTAGTTGTCTTTATTCTAACTCAATTGTCAAATTCTGGTAGAGCTCCTCCTAATCTACTTCCCAGGTTAGACAAAACGATGCTCTAAGGACACAAAAGGATGCTCTAAAGATCATAGCTTATAAAGGAAGCGGCTGCTCTATGATGCCGTTGCTAACATAATTGTAGTGCACATAAAAATAACCAAGAGATACACCCTATGTGCTAAGATAGTATACACATATCTCCACACTGTCAACCAAAAATTCCAATAATCTCCACACTGGAGTACATCATGCAGCTAAAGGTACAAGTACATCATGCTGCCGGAGTAGTAGAAGAGCACATTCAATAGTAGGATCAGTTTTGTTACTTACCTCATCTTAACTTACTTATCCGCTCGTGAAACCATGTAATGTGTCACCAGTCAAAACTCGTAAGTACACCTCTCTGCTCAAAACATTATAGACTTTAGTTGAGTCACAAGCAAAAAGCCAAACATTAGAGACTTCAGAAAATCAGCTACCCAATTGACTTAAACATCTCACATCACGTCCATATTGTAATGGAAATGTACACCTACATAATTAATTAAGTATGGAGATGTACAGATGAGAACCACATAATGTTATGGCTGGCAAGCAAATAATAATATAGGCCAGATTTCAAAGTTAAATGCACATCACTAATACAAGTGTTGACAAGAATAACTACACCTGCCAGGCACACGGCAGCGACTTGATGACTCAAACAACATCGAAGGGAAACCCGATGAATCACCTCATAGAATTGTATATGAAGGTGAGATAGCACCACCACCGCGGTTGTGGCAAGGTGAACCCGCTGTCACAGCCAGCCCAGCAGCAGGCGCACTGCACACACTTACGCACCTCGCATGCAAGAAGAAGTCCATGTATTAGAAAACCAATTAGGGTAATGAAACTACTATGCACAAAGCATAAACTAGATCAACGGAATGCAAAATGATCGCTATGCACAGCACAAACACTGCTCACAAGAACAACAATACTACACATACGTAATGACATAGCACACAACTTAACTAGTGATCAAGCATTCCAGAAAATAATTAGAAATCAAGTTCATGATCAATTATACATAATCGGAGTCATGCATATGCTAAAATATGAGCAAGCATTAAGTTCTTAAGCCATCATTGTAAATAATAAAGTAATTCACTAACTGCAAGTACTCAAACATGAACAAGACATGAATTTTTTACTAGGAGTAAGTTCCTACTTAAGTAGAAACACTAGATCTAGAATACTAGCGTAAATAGTGGCCACGAAGGAGGTCGCAGTTCCAGATAAGGAGACGATAATGACATATTCAGTTTTTTTAAAACTAAGTATCCACTCTCTACATGTAATACCATGTGGCATGCCCAAAATGCAAAGTGGAAGCTAGATTGCTTTCACACGCACATAGACAACTCAAGAAACCTGATTATACTATATAGTAACCTAAACCAAACGTTTACCATAGTACTAATTATGTATGAATGAAGACATAATCTGAACAAGAAATTACTATATTGCATGATAAATAATCTGACCAAGTGCAGTAAGATGAACAGATAATAAGCGAGACCACCGCCGGCTACCACCGCACCGTCGGCGCAGGAGACTAGTAGCAGCCTCCAGCAGCACATCGAAGGTGAGGGAAGCAGTGTAACAGCTAAAACGCCGCCAAGCCATAAACCCAACATTTCGGTACACAGCAATCAGGAACCAGAAGCTGCGGGCACGGATAGCTGCAACGGGTTGGTAAGCAAGCCTTAGCAAAAAGTGAAACAGAAATGACTAGTATGACCAAACAAAATGGAAACTTATAAGCACTATCACCGTCCAAATCATTTGCTTATATAACAGCAATCTATCTATGCATAAATACAAAAAAAAATCCTATATGGTTTGAAATTGATAAGTATTCAGCACATAATAATCACCAAGAAATAAAATAAAATAGCAAGTCCATTTCATATACATGAACTGCCATGCCTAGTAGCACACAACAAATTTCGATTGATTTCCCTACTGCCTACACACACTCAACAGGAACAAAGAAACAATTTTTAGGAAAAAAACATGGAGGATAGGGACCTCACGGGGGCCAGCAGGTTGCGGAGGTGGCCGGCCGCAGGTCAGCGACGTCGATGGCGGCAGCAGCTCGGGGATGTGGTCGCCGAAAGACGACAGCCGGCCATGGTCACCTGCCATCGCCTGAGAACCCCCGTGGCGCCGCCCTTGCTCGTCCCCGCCAGCCACCAGGTCAACCCGTGGAGCTCCACGACTCCCCTGCGCTGGCTTGCTCGACCCCGTCGGCACGTTCCTCGGCTGGCTCGCCGTGGCTCGGCCGGCCACAGGCCAGAGCGCGAGAAGGGGGAGCACCTCTAGCGCCTTCCCTCCTTGTGGGCTTCTTCAACCGGCAACAGGAGGAGAGGAGGAAGATCAGGGCACCTGGGAGGCGGCCCTGCCGGGGGCCAGGAGGGGCACCAGGGCGGCGGCTGTGCTCGATCTAGATCGAAACTTCCTCCTCCTGCTCTTTTGTAACGGCGGGCTAGGATTTTGGGTGGGGCTGCTATTCGGGATTTCCACGCCAGGAGGAGGAATGGGGTGCTGGGGCGGTGGTCTGCAGCGCGGAGCCTCGCCGGAACCGGCCGGGATATGCCGGTGACGGAGGGGATCGGGAGGAGGTGGAGGTTGTGTCGGTGGTAGGGGAAAGAATAAGATTACGCAAAATCTATTATGTTCCTGGGCACCATCGTGTCTTAGCCGGTGCCCACCCTTTTCCTCCGTCCGATCCAATCTCCGTGGCGTGGGGCAGTCGGTTGGACAGTGGGGGTTGGGGCCCACCACGAGCGAGCCTTATCTCCTGCATGAGATTTTCCCCTTCTTCCATCTCACACACGCACACTGCCGCCATGGATCGCTCGGCCGCCGCCGGTCGCCACATCCACACGCGCGCCGCAGCTGGCCGCCACCTTCGCACGCGCGCCGCCAACGGCCGCCACCTCCGCCGGAGTGCGGTGGTTCTTGCCGACCTCCTCGTGTCTTGCCTAGTGCCGCTGTCTAATCCCCTCCTCACATGGCGTGCCACCGGGAAGGGCCTCGTCCCCACCCCGAGCTGTTGGGCCCTCTCTCCCATGCGCTCCGCTGGTCCTGCCACCACTCCTCTTGACCTCAACTCCCGCTCCTCCCTGGCCCCCTCAGTTCTACATCTGGAAATATCAAAGGAAGTAAAACTCTCTAGTTCTAGTTGTAATTTTTTTGAAGCTGGATGCATTTTCGATCTTTTTTTTACATCGTGGATGATGGTAGGGTGGATGTAATTTTTCTTCTTTTTCTACATCCGGGATCTTAAATTAGTAGGTTCCAGTTGTAATTTTTTGAAGCTATATGCATTTTTGATCTTTTTTACATCCCAAATGATGGTAGTGGTGGATGTAATTTTTCTTCTTGTTCTACACCCGGGATCTTAAATTAGTAGATTCACCCCATTTTTTTATGTGATAATAATTTAGATGTAATATATTTCTGTTTTCTACATCCACCTATGGTATTTTTGCAAATTTTTGCAACTACATGTACTTCTAACTTTTTTTTCTGCATCCAGAATGATGAAAGCTCAAGATGTATTTCCTCAATTCTAGGTGTAATTAATTTGCAATTGGACGTATTTCCCAAATGAGTAGGATGTAATTTTGTCATTTTTATACATCTAGGATGTTGGAAAGATCAAGGTGTGTTTCCTCAATTCTAGGTATAATTAATTTGTAGTTGGATGTACTTTTTATCATTTTTCTATATCTAGGATGTTGGAAATATCAAGGTGTAAAACAGTAATATTTTTATTTCTTGTATACTAGGATGTAACTTTTTTTGGTACACTTTTGTTTGTCAAAATAATTTTGCAAATAACAACCAGCCACACGCTAGAAAAGCGGTGTGAAACCGGAAGGTGAAAACAGTAGTCGCTGGTGTTTTCCATGTCACAGGAAAGCGCGTGGGAAGAAAGGATGCCGTGGGGACCAGAACTTCCTATTTTTGAAACGTATCGGGCATGCACACGTGTTTGTTTCTATTTTAGGGAGGGGCACTGCGTAAGACTAACCGGTAACCGGGCACCATGTAGCCACACCCATAAGATTATCCGTAGTGCATGATACACGTGCGTTACGGGTAGTTGAATTACCCGTAGCGCACCTATATCACATGCGCTACGGGTAAGTGTGGGCAGAGCTCCCCATCCGGCCCTATATATATCTGTAGCGCATTTTATATATGGTGCGCTGCGGGTATGTGACATACCCGCAGCGCATGTACACACATGCGCTACGGGTAAATACTCGCAGCGCACCACATATACGGTGCGCTACGGGTAGTTGTATTACCTATAGACGTTTTTCTAGTAGTGAATTCTGCTACGAGCATGTTATCTCCCACGGATTGGAACAACAGACCCTTTGGATTGCCCCATGCTGGACGTAAGGCACTCGGGATAGTTTGGATATGAAACACATGGCGATAGAGTACCTTCCCCGCAAGCATCCACTTCTTTGAAGATTCTCCTTCATGATCATCAATCACCAGAGGAGTCGCCTCCTCGTCGGTGATGTCTAACTTCCCCAGATCTTCCTCCAGTTTGGCCCTTGCCGCCCTAGGC
Source organism: Dactylis glomerata (assembly GCA_007115705.1). Taxonomy (NCBI): domain Eukaryota; kingdom Viridiplantae; phylum Streptophyta; class Magnoliopsida; order Poales; family Poaceae; genus Dactylis; species Dactylis glomerata. The sequence goes on from QXEO01000183.1 coordinate 5,932,540, forward strand.
GACAGTGCCCCATCCACCTTCTCCTTTCCACGCTCAGGCGAGGCCATGTCTCGTCAGCAGATCTTGCGCCCCGCCAGTGAGATCAGCGGGCGCCGTCACAAGTCCACAAAACCCTAGTCGCCTCCTGGGGGGCTCCTAAAGTTACGGGAAAAACTAGTTTATTAAAGAAACCACATCAGTCATCATTACTTGCCCATTGCCAGTCATCATTACTTGCCCATTGCCAATACTACGGCAAGTGCTCTGGTATTTGGGAGTATATGCTCCCATCCCCATAAATGTTGAATTGCTGCCTTATTTCATCTTGATCGATGCTCACATGTGCTCTGGTACAATCTCTATTCAAAGAGAATAAAAGGCAAAGGTGGGAGATTATATGTCCTCAACATTCAGGTACTTGCCTATTGACATTAGAAGAGACTAGCACACATGCCCGTGCGTTGCACAAGGAGATAAAAAGATCATTTTATTCATAAATAACATCGGCACAATTCTAAATATCCCCAAATTCCATCAATTTACTGTTACCATCTGGTCTATCCATAGAAGTGAAATAGAACTGTAAACAATTTTTTACATGTGAATTTTGAGAAACTGATTTTTTTTACTTTTTATGTAGTCAGTGCATTGCCGTCCTCCGACAGGATATGTCGTGTTTGGTTTGTTAACCACCTTCAATTCTTTAGCTAGACTTAATTTTTCACCACACATTTCTGTTTTGCTTCCTTTCTTGCTTTCTTTCACCTACGCTGCTGAATTCAATATCATGGGATTTGGGCCAAATCATGTGAGTGAGCATGGCCAGCTTAATATGTGAGTCTACTTTTTGCTGCCGAAGTGCCATTGAAATTGAGCGTATCTTCGACGGTGGAAGATACTACAACTCGAGGGAAACAACAACAATCAGGATACGTGAAGACTCGGGTGCGCCCTGAGCGGAGGTTTGTGATCGTGAGAGCAAGCCACCCACATCTGGGGTGGTGGTGCATATACGAAGTAAATCCATCGTGCCTTGAATTAATCATGAAGCGAAGTAGAGCATGTTAGCTAAGACAATATCAGGTAATTTGGTTCTGTAGCTAATGCACAAACTTAAGTCATCTGTAGAGGGAGAAAACAAAAGAAACATACACCACAGAAGTTGCCACCACAACATTAGTTAGCCGCTGCCCCGCTCTTGTGTTGCCCGTGCGACAGCACCACCACGCCCAGCTAACCGCTGCCCCGCTCTTGTGCTGCCCGTGCGACAGCACCACCACGCCACCAAGGCTACTTAGGTATGCTAGTACACAACGGCCTTGGCCGCTTCTTGTGCCTTTCCCTTCTCCCCAAGACGCTCATCCTCTCGGTGGGGTAGATGGAGAAGCTAGCGGCGTCTATTGCCGAAGCTCCGCTGGGGTGTCGAACGGTGGACGCCAAGGCGTGGGGATTGGAGCTAAGGCGCTGGATGGCCAGGAGCTCCATGGTGATAGTGTTGTCCTCGATTAGTGCTTCGGGGGCGGCAAAGGCGTGGCCAATGAAGAGCGTGCGGCAGACGCTGCCATTGACCTGCACCCAGGAGTCTTTCGGCTCCCGCTGGCAGCTAAACCACTATGCTGACGTCGTCCGGCATAGGAGCAGTGGTCCATAAACCTGCGGGCTCAGCTATAGCCTCCATTGATGGAGGTCAACAAACTTGCACGACATGAATCGCTCGGCATCGGAGCTCATGTGTCTGATAGCTTGGATCGCTAGATTTCAATGGATCGCTCCCATATTTAAGGCTGAGAGATGGTCTTGTCAAGATCTGAACTTTGGATCGGTCTCTCATCTGACATGGTTACAAACTCAGAAATTCAATACTACACGGGATGAGGGGAGAAAACTTTTCTCACGCCAGCGACCAGGAGCGCACGACATACGAGGGTCTGGCCCAAGAGGGATGACATACAGATGAATCTGAAAGGCACGACAGACAGACAAAATATACAAAACAAATAAATCAAACAGTTTTTTCACTTACCGGTGGCATTGAGGGTAATATGTAGTTTGGTGAAGAGTTTTTACTGTTACTTTCAGGTCCCCAAATTCCATCAATTTACTGTTACTATCAGGTCTATCCATAGAAGTGTAATAGAACTGGAAACAATTCCTTACATGTGAATTTTGAGAAATTGATTTTTACTTTTATGTAGTCAGTGCATTGCCGGCCTCCAATAGGATATGTCGTATTTGGTTCATTAACCACCTTCAATTCTTTAGCTAGACTTAAATTTTCACCACACATTTCTATTTTGCTTCCTTTCTTGCTTTCTTTCACTTACGCTGTCGAATTCAATATCATGGGATGTGGGCCAAATCATGTAAGCGAGCATGGCCAGTGATACGTCTCAAATGTATCTATAATTTTTGATGCTCCATGCTTGTTTATACACCATTTGCTTTGTGTTTTGTTACACTTCGTGGCGTTTTTATGTGTTTTCCGGAACTAACCTATTGACGAGATGTCACAGTGCCAGTTCCCAGTTTTCTGCTATTTTTGTGTTTCAGAAAAGCTACATAGGAAATATTCTAGCAATTGGACGAAACAAAAGCCGAAACTCCTATTTTTCCCGGACGAAGGACGAAGACCGAATGAGAGCCGGAGAGGGGCCAGAGGGCCACCACACCAGGGGGTCGCACGCCCCCCTCCTGGCCGCGCTAGGGGGTGGTGTGGCCCCCCTGGTGGCCCTCTGACGTTGCCTCTCCGCCTATTTAAAGCCTCCCGAAGTCCAAACCCTAAATCGATAGGCAATTTTCTAGAAGAAGTCATGCAGCTCCGCCGTCGCCACTGTCATGGTTTTGTCAACAGATCTGCCATAGAGGTAGGGGTATGGCGGTTTGTGGAAGGGGGTGAACATAGAGGAGCGATCCGGGACGGCGGTAGCACGAGTTTACCCAGCTTCAGATCCCGCGACGGTGGCGAGATCCTACGTGCTGCTATAATTCACTATATGGCAACAAGTGCTCGATTACAATGATGAGGTTGGCTGTTTCGCTATGCGATTGGCCGTATGACTAGAACGTGCCTCAAGGGCTGCTCCACGCCGGGCTTATAAAGGCGCCGGGCGTGGGCTACACGTTGGTACCAGAGCGGATACAACTTGGAGTCCTAGACTAAGTCCTATGCGTGTACGTCAAGGTAACTCGCCATGGGCCATCTCCGGATCCGCCATGGACCTGTCGTCAGTAATCTGCCATGGGCCTGTCTAAGGATCTGCCATAAGCGCCTGCGTCCAGTACCGCCGTGGCAACTTCAGCAACTGGGCCGCCCGGTATGGTGAATCCGCCATACCACCCCTGATGGGCCACCATGGCTTGTTGATTTAGGACTACGTCGCTGGTATACCTATTTGGTATATCCCCAATAGTAGCCCCCAGGAAACTTCAAGATTACCATCTGCATCCGCCATGCATGTTCTTGGTGAAATACTTCCGCCATAGCTCTTCTTCTCTTCTGTGCTGGGATGGCGGTTATCTTGATGTTCCTTCTTCCATCTATTAATCCGCCGTAAATAACGGATCAAGCGACGTAGTTATCTTAGCGAGATTTTTGGGATCCATTGGATCATACCGTGGAAATCCGCCGTAAATTCCGGTACGTAGTTCCTTCTAGGGCAAGGTTTTACAGTGCATGCACTGTTTTCGCCAAGTTACTTTTTTACCCCTAGACACGTGTCACCGGATTAGGGTTTCTGCGATCGGGACGAGCGGTGGTGATGGCGGGCACGAATCTCGAGGCCCGGGGTCTATATATACCCCGGCCTCTCACCCTTGGCCGGTTTACCCCTCATTCGCCCTGTCGCTCTCTCTCTCTCTCTTCAGCGCCGCCACGAGAGCTCCATTTTCTCCGACGAGCCGCCGCGGAAAAACCTCACCGCCGGCAACGCTTCCCGCCGGAATAGCCTGCTCAGGTGCTTCGAGGATTTCATAGCGGAATCTTCTGCTCAACGCCATGAACCCCGGATCACCTTCCATCACCACTCCAAGGCCGAGGAGGAAGATTCCCCCTTGCAGCAGTCAGTCCAGGGAGCAAATCCCGTAATGGCGGATTTAGATCCAGAGGACATCATGTCCGAAGCCGAAGAGGAGATGGCGGGAGCAAACGCAGATGATCCCGCAGACAAGGAAGCAGATGGCGAAGCTGAGGAGGAAGGTTCCGAGGATGAAGAAGAGCAGATCCCCCAGAACCTCCATGGGTACTGGTAGAAATCCCATGTTAAGGACTCTGACGTCCAAGCCATGGAAGGCGAGGTCACTGTGGCTCCTCAGGCTGAATCTGGATGGCGGACTGACTTCAAGGCCCCAGTGCCTATTCCTAACCCCTCCGAGATCGTGATGCTCAAATCTCACGTGGAGAGGGGTCTCAGTATGCCTCCGTCTCTTTTCTTTACTAATCTTCTGAAATTCTACGGATTGCAGCTCCACCATATATCACCAAACAGCTTGGTGTCTGTGGCGGGCTACGCAGCTTTGTGCGAGGGATACCTCGGGATCCGCCCCAGGGTAGACCTCTTCCAACTTTTCTTCTCCGTGCGGGCCAATTACGAAGATGACGGATCCCTTCGAACCTGCGGAACGGTTTGCTTTCTTCCACGAAGGTCGAAGGAATACCCTTTCATCATGCCTCTTGATTCCGCCATCGGATGGAGAGGATCCTGGTTCTACATGGTGGATACGCCCACGCCATCTCAAGCCCGCGGCCTTCCTCCCTTTAAGAACGTTGCCGCTGAAACCCGCGACTCCTGGACGGCTGTCAACGACGAATCCGCCACTCCCTACGTCAAGCTCTTGGCTCGGCGGATTGCCAAGCTATCTGTGGATGGCTTGAAACGGATCGACATCATCAACTGCTGGATATCCCGGCGGATTCAGCCGCTTCAACACCGGGATAGCCTGATGCACGAGTATACTAGTGCAAATGATGGCATGCGTTGTTCGGACCAGGAGCTGGACCCTAAAGTCGTCGAGAAGCGCATCCGTTCCCTGATGAAGTCTCCTAGGAAGAAGCCTTTGAAGTTTGGCATGGCTATGTTTGAGAATGGCAGCTGCCCTTTGGTAAGTTCCCTTTCCGCCATAGTACCGCATAATACCTTTGTATTTCATAAGACATAACATTTTTCTTCTTATCAGCTCAAATCGCTGGGTCCTGCTCACTTTGCCCATCCCCTTCGCCGCTCCAACCTCAAATCTACCGCTAAAGAGGAAGTTGTTCACTCTAGCGGAAACAAAGAGGAGATGGCGGGGAATGTGGATGATACAGCCCATACGACCTAGGAGAAGGCGGTTCCCAAGAAACGGGCTGGTAGTGGGAAAACTCGCGGTGGTGGCGGGAAATCTGCTGATTCCGTCGTTTCGAAGCTCAACGCAGGGCGGAGTTAGAAACGCCGTCCGAGAATACCGCTACCATCAATCTGCCCAAGTCAAGGTAACCTTTGAACATCCTTCTTCATTGTTGCTGCTTTTCATCTCTAACCCTCCTTTCCTCAGAAGAAAGAAGCCTACTGTCAAGGAGCCGTCATCCAAGCGAGCCAAGCCCTCCCCCGCCGTTGTTCCGCTCACCCCTGACGTACCAACTCCCTCCTCCGCTCGTATCGATATCGATATGGAGGATGCTGGTGGTCAGTTTGACCCAATGCCAGAAGCCAACCCCACGACTGAAGCTGCGGCTAATGATGTCGTCCAAAGCGAAAAGGTTTCTGGCTCGTTTCAGGGTCAAGTGGCAGATGCTCCGACGGGGGGCAGTTTATTTTGGAGACAAAAGCAACTTGAGGTCGTCAATCTTATTTCCAGCCAGGAAGATGCCAGCAACCAGCTGTCCAGCGGCATTGCCGCTTTTGTTGAGAAAACAGCCACTACGAAGAAGGTATGTACTCCCAGTAGCCCCCGAGCACCATGGCGGATTACTAAATTTGATCCGCTATGGGGCTTCAAGAGTGACTTCTGTAAGTTTTTGAATAGCACAGCCCTCGAGCGCTGGTAGTTCACAGTGCTCTATAGAGAACTTTTAAATTTCATATTGAGTAGCCCCCGAGCGTTATGGCGGATAACTATCCGGCATAAAGCTCTTAGGAAGACAAAAAAAATCAGCATAAGTAGCCCCCGAGCATTATGGCAGATTATATTCATCATGATGCTCTAAGAGTGACTAAAAAAATCATCGTGAGTAGCCCCCGAGCGTTATGGCGGATACCTGTCCGGCATAAAGCTCTAAGAGTGACTAACACTTTAAATTATTTTGCCAGAACTACAAGAAAGTGGTAGAGGACCTGGTCCAGGTTGTCAGCTCGCAAGAGAAGGAGCTGGCAACCAAAAGCGCTCTTGTGGCAGACTTGCAGCAACAGCTTGAGAATAGCGGTAATTTACTCAACAAGTTTTAATTCCCTTATGCTTATTCAATCAATGCTGTGCTGATACTTCCGCCATGCAGATGTTGCTAAGCTCAAGTCCACACTTGAGGGGGTGGAGAAAGGCCACGCCATTGCAATGGATGGGCTGCAGCAGCAGCTCCAGAAATCTCTGGCCGCAAACACCCTCCTTGAAGAGCAGCTGAAGGACCAGAAGCGTCATAACCTCAAGAAGGACAAGGAGATAGAGGATCTCCGCAAAGCCGCTGCTGATTTTGAAAAGCGGCGTGAAGGCTTTAACGAGCTCCTCCATCACTTCCAGGACACCTTGCTAGGTACCAGTTCTTCTTATAAAGTTGTTCAATTTTTGCTATGCCGTGCATGACGCATCATCTTTTTCCGCCATGCAGTCGCTTTGGGGCAAGGCGAAGCGGATACCGCCGAAGGCTTGCGCATGGCCACCGACGCAGCGAAGAAGGAGCTTGATGGCCTTCTCAACGCTGGTCGCCAAGCATGCGGGAGCTTACAGATAGCGGGTTCTTCCAACCTCTCCGCCCTTGCGCTTACCCAGAAGCTGCTGCTGGTGCCAGGGCTCATGGCGGACTGGAAACAGTCCTCTGCTCGGGGTGGTGCCAGGACTGCTCTGACCTTGGCGAAGGCCCACTATCCCGAGATGGACCTGGACCTGCTCACCTCCGGCATCCCGGAGAGCGGCGAGGACGGTGCGCCGGTGGACGAGGCCGCCATCCGGCAGAGCGTGCTTGGATACGATCAACTGTGTGCCCTTGGCACTCAGTTGAACGTATACTATGAAGCATACGAGCTGCCAGGGTCGCCAAGCCAGGCTTCGGCATCAGCCTCCGCGGCTACTGCAGGTGGCGATGGCGGTGACGAGGTGTCCTCCAAGGTTCCGCCGTCTTCTTAGGACGTGCCCTGCAATGTGGCAGGAAAAAATACTTTGCATCAATTTGGCCCCTGAGTGGGTCTGTAATTTAAACTTAAACTGCGTGTGAATGTTTCTGCACTGTGACTGATCTGCTTGTGGTGGATCAGTGGAATGCTTTTGAACTTTTGCAGCTTGTTTTTTATGAAGTGGTTTGATTGTGCGAAGAAACTGCCAGGCCTAGTTTTATGCAACTTGCAGTTTTTTGACATGCCCAAAAAACAACACTTTGAAAAAAAATTCACGCGTAGGATTATGCGATCCGCCATCCGGCTCTCTGTGCTTGACTTTTCGTGAGATGGTGAAATCTTCGCACGAACAATCCGCTAGGGCGACGATACTTAATAGCAACCATCCAAAACCCTGAGCAGATGGCGGCTTAGATCGTCAAAAAGTCACTACTCTGGAATCCACACAGAAAACATCGAATGAAGATCAAAACATAAAAAAGCTACGCGGACCGCTTATGGCGGATTTAAAAGAGACGCAAGTGCAAAGCACAATTGCGCAAAAAGGTTCTATACGATCTAAATGAACAATAAAGGAGGTAAAAGACTCAGAAAAATTAAGAGTGAACCAAATGCTTTATTTCATTGATCATATAGAGGTGCCTATTACATAGCTAGATAAGTGCTAAGTGTAGAAAGGACGTAGCTGTGCGATGTTCCATGGACGATCTGTCTCGTCGTAGATATCGTCAGGGTCTCTTCGTTTGCGCTTCTTACTTGGTCGCTTATCTAGCTCGCGAATATCAACGAGGTAGTAGGAACCATTCAGTAGAGCTTTGCTGATGACGAAGGGTCCTTCCCAAGGCGGGGATAGCTTGTGGGACTTCTGCTGTTTGAGGCGTAGCACCAGGTCACCTTCTTTAAACGAGCGTTGGTGAACTCGCCGGCTGTGATAGCGGCGGAGATTCTGCTGGTAGATGGCGAATCTCTGGGCTGCTAGGTCTCGTTCCTCTTCCAGCAGGTCCACAGATAGTTGTCTGGACGCTTCTGCATCTTCTTCCTTGTAGGCCTCGACTCTTGGAGAATCGTACTGAACATCACTTGGCAGGATTGCCTCTGCTCCGTAGACTAAGAAGAAAGGGGTAAGGCCAGTTGATCTGTTTGGCGTGGTCCGTAGACTCCACAGCACAGATGGCAATTCCTCTGCCCAGGCTCCAGCTACTCTGTGCAGCGGTGCTTCCAGGCGTGGCTTAATCCCTTACATGATTAGTCCGTTGGTCCGCTCAACTTGGCCATTAGACTGTGGATGCGCCACAGATGCTAGGTCAAGGCGGATTCCGTTGTGATGGCAGTATTCTTCAACCTCTCCCTGAGATAGATCAGTGCCATTATCGGTGATGATGCTATGTGGGATGCCGAATCTAACCACAATGTCCTTGAAAAATTTGAGGGCAGTTTTGCCATCAAGTTTACTGATGGGCTTAGCTTCCAGCCACTTCGTGAATTTGTCTACCGCTACCAGGAGGTGCGTAAATCCCGAAGGTGCTGTTTTTAGCGGACCCACCATTTCCAGCCCCCAGACTGCAAAGGGCCAAGTTATAGGAATCGTATGCAGTGATGTGGCGGGCATATGGGTCTGCTTGGAGTACATCTGGCAACCGTGACAGAGTTCCACGATACGGTCTGCATCTGCCTTGGCTGTTGGCCAGTAGAATCCATGGCGGAATGCTTTAGCTACTAGGGATCTGGCGGCGGCGTGATGCCCACATTCGCCTTCGTGGATCTCTCTTAGTATTTCGATTCCATCCACTTGGGATATGCACTTCATGAAAACTCCCGAGGTGCTTCGTTTGTAGAGCTGGCCATCTATGATGGTGTACGCTTTGGCTCTACACTCGATTTGTCTTTTTTGGACTTCGTCTTCGGGTAGCTTCTTGTTCGTCAGATTTTCCAGGTAGGGCTCTGCCCATGGCGGATTGCTGGGCAAAACCGCCATGACGGGGGAGCTTGCTAGTTCCGGGTTTTCTGGATCCACCATCTTTACCGATGATACGCGTAGATGCTCGAGGAATACTCCTGGCGGAACTGCCTTACGGCTAGATCCTAGTTTTGACAAGGTATCGGCCGCCATGTTATCTTCTCGTCGTACGTGTTTTATGTCGTAGCCGAGGAAACTTTTGGCCATCTCATCCACTTCGTCTCTATACGCCGCCATAACTTCGTTCCGAGCTTTGTATGTGCCAGCCACCTGCTGAGCCACAAGGTCAGAGTCTCCACAGCACATGATGTGTTGTACGCCGATCTCCTTTGCGACACGTAGCCCATGCAGTAAAGCTTCATATTCCGCGATGTTGTTGGTGGTGGGGAAGTGGATCTGGAGAACATAGCTTAGCTCATCTCCCTTGGGAGATTTGAGTGTCACGCCAGCCCCCGAGCCATGCAGCAACTTTGAGCCATCAAAGTGCATCACCCAATGCTCTGGTTCTGGGACGGGCGTAGTTTCCTGCGCTTCCTTCCAATCCGCCATAAATTCCGCCAGAGCCTGAGACTTGATGGCGGTGCGAGGCTTATAGTCGATGTCGAAACAGGCCAATTCAATGCCCCACTTCGCAACTCGTCCTGTTGCGTCGCTGTTGTTGATGATGTCCTTCAGTGGGGCTTTGCTCACCACTGTGATCTTATGGTCATAGAAGTAATGCCTCAACTTACGAGAAGCTAGGAAAACTCCGTATGCCAATTTTTGGTAGTGAGGGTAGCGCTGCTTGGATTCCGTCAGGACCTCGCTGACATAGTAGACTGGTCGCTGTACGCCATACTCCTGCGCTTCTTCCTTACGTTCTACCGCCATGACGATGCTGACCACCCTGTTAGTTGCCGCCATGTATAGTAACATGGGTTCCTGGTCTTCGGGGGCCGCTAGGACTGGTGCAGTGGATAACACTCTCTTCAGATCCTTAAGTGCAGCGTCTACCTCGTCGGTCCAGACGAATTCGTCTGATTTCTTCATCAGCTTGTAGAGTGGCAAAGCCTTCTCGCCAAGACGACTGATGAACCTGCTCACTGCTGCCACGCAGCCTGTGAGTCGCTGTACATCTTTTAGATCTATGGGCCGGGAGATGTCGAGGATTGCCTTGATCTTCTCCGAGTTAACCTCAATTCCGCGGTGGGAGACGATGAATCCTAGAAGTTGTCCAGCTGGCACCCCGAAGACACACTTCGTGGGGTTAAGCATCATGTTGTACTTCCTAAGATTGTCAAAGGTCTCTTGCAAATCCGCTATAAGGCCATCTTGCTTTTTAGACATAACCGCTATGTCATCCACGTATGCATGGATATTTCGTCCGATTTGATCCGCCAGGCACTTTTGCATAGTGCGCTGATACGTTGCTCCTGCGTTTTTCAGACCGAATGGCATTGTGACATAGCAATATGTGCCATAAGGTGTTACGAACGACGTAGCGAGCTGATCGGACTTTTTCATCTTGATCTGGTGGTATCCTGAGTAGGCATCTAAGAAACACAGCAGCTCCGATCCCGCCGTCGAGTCAATGACTTGGTCAATGCGAGGCAAGGGAAAAGGGTCCTTTGGACATGCTTTGTTTAGGCCAGTGTAATCTACACACATGCGCAGAACTTTTGTGTTTTTCTTAGGAACTAGCACCGGATTTGCCACCCATTTAGTATGGATCACTTCCTTGATGAAGCCTGCTTTCAACAGCTTGGAAATCTCCTTTGCTATAGCGCGGCGCTTTTCATCTCCGAAGCGTCTCATGGCTTGCCTCACTGGCTTGGAGCCAGGAATTATCTGCAGAGCGTGCTCGGCGAGTTCCCTGGGTACACCCATCATGTCAGATGGCTGCCATGCGAAGATGTCCCGTTTCTCGCGGAGGAACTCGACGAGCGCGCTTTCCTATTTAGGGGATAAGTTTGTCCCAATGGAGGTGGTCTTGGCGGCATCGCCAGCGACAAGTTCCACCTGTTTTGTGTCGACTGTAGGCTTAAAGGTGGATGCCGGCATCTCCACGGGGTCCGTAGCGGCATGAATTTCTTTGAACTCCTCACCGAAGAACATTGCTTCCGCGAAGGCAGCTTCTCCTTCCTCGCACTCCTTTGCCTTTCTGAAACTGCCATAAATGGTGATTATGCCATCCGGGCCTGGCATCTTCAGCTGATTGTAGATGTAACATGGCCTGGCATGGAAACTGTGGAAGGCAGGGCGACCGAAGATCACGTGGTACGTGCTCTTGAACGGGACTACCTCAAAGGTTATAGGCTCTTCACGGTAATTTTCCTCGCTACCGAAGGCAACTTTGAGTGTGATGGACCCGAGGGACTTGACTTGGCGACCAGGAACCACCCCATAAAAGGTGACCGCGCTATGGCGGAGTTGGGTCTTGGTAAGGCCGAGCTTCGTCAAGGTTTCCACGTACATGATGTTCAGGCTGCTGCCGCCATCCATTAAGCATTTGGAGAACTCATATCCATGGATTACAGGGCATACCACCATGGCGTAATATCCATCTGGGATGTGCTCTGGATGATCATCGCGGCTCCAGCGCACCGGTACTTCGGACCATCGGACGTACTGGCGGATTTTTGGCACGATGGCATTGAGGGAGCGCATAGCAGCTCTCTGTGCCTTGGCCGTGGGGGGTCCAAGGAATGTGTGGAAGGCACCTTTTTTGTCCTTGATTGGGTTGCCCTTGCCAGCGCCACCCTCTGCCTTTTCGGCGGGTTTGGGTGCAGGGTCTTCGTCCATGTCACTGCCATCCCTGGACTCCTTGTCTTTGTCCGCTTTCCCTTTGCCACGAGGCCGTTGTCGCCGGCTGCGCTTGAAGCCAGCTTCTTGATCCGCCTTGAGGTCGTTGACAAACTTGCAGTTCCGGTTGGTGTGGTTGCACTTTCCCGAAGCGTCGCGATGGGCGAAACATGGCATATCGCGGTATTCGTCGTAAGACACGGGGGCGGATGGTGCCGAAGCGGGAGTTGCAGAACTCCGCGGCTGGCCACTGCTAGTACCGCGTCCTCTGCCGCGCTGGCCATTTTGTCCCTTGTCAGCGAAGGTTGTGGCCACCATATCCGGAGCCTGCTGCTCTTCTGGCGGATTTTTCCGTTTATTGCTGCTATTCTGCTTTCCAGTGTTCTGGATGGCGGAAGCCTTCAGAGATTCGTGGGCGTCGTCATCGGCGGCCGCGTAGTTGCTTGCAATGGTGATCATGGAATTTAGGGTCAGTTTCCCTTCATTCCTTTCCCGCAACAAGCGATGGCGGAGTAGCTGGCCTCTCTCCAAACTGTTAATAAACGCGAGGATGGCGGATTCGTCAGTAACTCCTTCACAGGAGTTCTTCATATCTAGCCATCGCGCGAGGAAAGTTCGGGAGGTCTCGTCGTCGGCCCGTCGGCACCGTTGGAGGTCACCGATGTTATGGGGTCTCTTGTAAGTCCCCTCGAAATTTTCGGTGAACGCAGTTTGCATATCGAACCAGGTTTGGATGGAGTTTTCCGCCAAGTCGTTGATCCACTGCCTCGCAGTGCCGGATAGCATCAGGGGCAAATAGCGGACAGCAACGTTGGGTGATCCCCCGGCGAACTGTACTGCGTTGAAGTAGTCTTGTAGCCAAGTTAAAGGCCTATCGACTCCATTGTACTGGCGAATATTTTTCTCGATCTTGAACCCATGCGGGATGGGCTCATCACGAATCCGTTGTCCAAAGCACTTTGGGCCGAGGAAGAAGGCTGTTTGAGACTTGGCAATCTCGTTTAGATGAGTACAAGCGTCGTAGGGCTTCTGGTGCGGCGGATCCTTGCGAGAGTTGCGTGACCTTGCTGGTCCGCCACCACCACCGCCGCCGCCATGGGGGCTCCCTGGTGGGGATGGCGAAGGGTCATGTCGTCGTTTACTCTCGCCGTCCTGCGACTGATCTTTGCAGCTACGACGGCTTCCTTTTGTTTTTCGTGGAGATGGATCGTCGTCATGGCGGCGGGAGCCTTGCCCTTTGTCATCGTGGTGGCGATTGGAGCGATGCTTGTCTTTGTCGCTGCCACGGTGCGTGCCGTCGTCATGGCGAGATCGGTCCCTTCTTTTGGATCCGCCGTCTCTGCTGGTTTCCCGTCGTGGCGGATCGTCTTTGCGTCCAGCGTCACGGCTTCGTCCTCGCTTGCCATCATTGTCGCGTATGACGATCCCTCCCTTTGGGACTTCGAACGTCTTATACTTTGGTGGCGGCATGTTGGTCTTATGGCGAAGGGCAGCATTGTCTTCTTGGTATCCGTAAGCAGGGTAATTCTTGCGGGGTGGCGATGGATTTCTCTGTGGGCCTTTGCCATTTGGTTTGTCATCGGAGGATATTGGGATGGCGTTCGCCCGGTTGCGAGCTTCTCTTCTTCGGATTTCTGAGGATCCGGTATGAGATTCGTTGTCAGGGCGCGTACCATGGTTGCCAGCCCCCGGAGCCTTAGAGGCAGTACTGCACCTGCATAGCGCGGGATCAGATTCGAGCCGTCGTGACGACGTAGCCTTCTCCTGTTGCACTAATGCTTTGGTCATTAGTTTCACCGCCGTTTGTAGGGCTGCAGGGCTCTTATTATGCTCCAATAGCTCCTTTGCAGCCACGATATTTTCAATGGGCGTGGCCCTGACTTCATCGCGGTTTTTATCCACGTATGGCGGATTCTTGATGTACATCTTGGCCAGAGTTTCCGCCGTTGGTACGGTGAACTCAAGGTTTCGTACCAGCTGCGGGTCGCCTCCCTCGTTTATCTGGTTCTGGATGAGAGTAACATACTTCTATTCCATGTTCCTTGTGCGCTTCAGCGTGTCTTGAGCTTTAGCAATGTCGCCATCAAGTTGCAGGCCCATCTTCTCGACTCGCTTTGCTTCCTTGAGGAGTGCTCGCCTCTTCTTCTCGAGATCGTTCACATCTCTGACATAGTCAGGGGTGATTGGATCTGCCAGAGTTCCGTAGATGACCTTGTCCAGCGGGGTTGTGAAGTCTTCTGGGTGCTGGTCCTCGGGGATGGCGGGTTGCAGAGGCCTGGGTCCACCGTGGATCTCAGGAAGTTGCTCCGCGGCGGGATCGGCGGCTGGTGGCGGGTTGCCCTGCTCTTTGCCGGCATCTCCGTCATGGACTGCCTGAGATGGCGGATCACCAGTTGTCTGCCCAGCATCATCTCCTTTATTGGTTACGAACACCTGCTTGGCCGCTGCTTGCTGTTCTTCAAGTGCCTGCTGCGCTAATTCCGCCTCAATTTTTCTCATGGCGGCGTCATAATGGTCAGAATCATAGCCCTTGTTGTCCCAGTCATCCGATTCACCACTTTCGTTAAGTGCCTCAAGGATGGATTCACCTGGGCTATCTTCTCCATTGGAGGTAGATCCCGAAGTGATGCCTGCGAATGCAACAAGGCAGTACCGTGGTGTATCTAACGCTAGATTACTCATAGCAGATTCACAGCGGTCTTCCACCACTTCCTCTACCTCTAGGGCGGGCTGGGTGGGATTATTTTTCAGATCCGATCTGGGCAACTTGGAAAGTTCCAGGTCAGATGGGTCCTCCTCCGTCTCCAGCTCGAAAGCGGTCCGTTTGGGGATTTCAGCCATACCGATCCGCCGGAAATTGGTTTCCGTAGCGGGGGTAGGGTTTGTCTCTCCAATGAAGATATGGATATCTCCAATCGGAACGACAGTGAATCGAGCAAGGTCTTCTCTAGCCGGCACCCAGAGGTTATCTGCTGGGACGATGGGGAGGCCGGAATCATAGAGGACGCGCCCAATGGCGACGGTGTCGCCGATGCCTGCGAAGGCGGATCCCGCCTGGATCCGTGCTCCAGACGCGCTTTGCCCCATGGTGGGCGCCAACTTTCGTGGTTTCGTCAACAGATCTGCCATAGAGGTAGGGGTATGGCGGTTTGTGGAAGGGGGTGAACACGGAGGAGCGATCCGGGACGGTGGTAGCACGAGTTTACCCAGCTTCAGATCCCGCGACGGTGGCGAGATCCTACGTGCTGCTATAATTCACTATATGGCAACAAGTGCTCGATTACAATGATGAGGTTGGCTGTTTCGCTATGCGATTGGCCGTATGACTAGAACGTGCCTCAAGGGCTGCTCCACGCCAGGCTTATAAAGGCGCCGGGCGTGGGCTACACGTTGGTACCGAAGCGGATACAACTTGGAGTCCTAGACTAAGTCCTATGCGTGTACGTCAAGGTAACTCGCCATGGGCCATCTCCGGATCCGCCATGGGCCCGTCGTCAGTAATCCGCCATGGGCCTGTCTAAGGATCCGCCATAAGCGCCTGCGTCCAGTACCGCCGTGGCAACTTTAGCAATTGGGCCGCCCGGTATGGCGAATCCGCCATACCACCCCTGATGGGCCACCCTGGCTTGCTGATTTAGGACTACATCACTGGTATACCTATTTGGTATATCCCTAATAGCCACCGATGAATTTTGGGGGACAGAAGTCTCTATTCTGGCACCCTGTCGGGACGGGGAAGTGCCCCCGGAGCCATCTCCATCGATGCTGTCGCCTCCACCGCCGTCTCCATCGACTTCACCGCCATCTCCACCAACGTTGTTGTCTCCCATGATGAGGAGGGAGTAGTTCTCCCCCGGGGCTGAGGGCTGTACCAGTAGCTATGTGGTTCATCTCTCTCTCCCATGATGTGATCTATATGTGATCGTGAGCTTTGTATCTAGTTGAATTGGTAGATGCTATTCTTCATATATTATGCTACTCCAGTGCTTTATTATTGTAATCTTCGGAGACACCTTGTATCATAATGTGAAGGTGACAGTGTGCGTATTATGTGTGTCTCTTTTGGCTAGTGTCTCTATGCATTGTTGGTGTTTGTTGGAACCATCTAGTGCGCTCAAGGTGATAGTGTGGGGCAATCTAGTTTGGGGAAATGCAAACTTTGAGGAGTGCTTCGTAGCCCTACGCATGATTAGTGTTCGTTATCCATTGGAGAATAGTTTAGAGTGGTATAGTGAAGATAGTTATTTATTTGTTCAATTATGTTATATTTGTTGAGAGTGTCCACTAGTGAAAGTATGATCCCTAGGCCTTGTTTCCAAGCATTGAAAAACCGTTTACATTCAGTTCTGTTACATGTTTGCTCGAAGCAATATTTATTTCAGATTACATTTACTACTTATAACCATCCATATTACTTGTATTTTACTATCTCTTCGACGAACTAGTGCACCTATACATCTGACAAGTGTATTGGGTGTGTTGGGGACACAGGAGACTTCTTGCATCGTAATTGTAGGGTTGCTTGAGAGGGATAGCTTTGACCTCCTCCTCCCTGAGATTGATAAACCTTGGGTGATCCACTTAAGGGAAACTTGCTGCTGTTCTACAAACCACTGCACTTGGAGGCCCAACACTATCTACAAGAACAGACGCATGCGTAGACATCCAGCTCTTTTCTGGCGCCGTTGCCGGGGAGGTAAGGTAAAAGGTACTCACATCCTCTGGCTACTAAGTCTTTTAGTTGCTGGTGAGTGCTCGAAGTTATTTCCTTTAGATTCTGCAATTATATCTTTTTGTTTCTTGTTTTTATTTTTACTAGTTAGGCTTAATGGAAAACAAAGAGTTTTATAGTATTTTTCATGAGTTAGGACATGAAGTGTTTGAAAAACCTTTGGAGCTTTATTCGCATAGCAATGTTATTTGTATGAATTCTTTGAACACCATTATTGCTAATGCTTGGGGAAGCTGGTTTTGTTAAGCATGATATTTTTAGTTCCAAAACTTTAGTGGAGAAAATTCGCTCTGATGATATTTTATCTCCCATATGTGATGATTCTAATGATGCTTGTGATCCTCGTTCCTTTAAAATACCTATGAAAATTATTGAACGTGCTATGAATAACTGCTATTTTGGGGATGGAACTGTCCATCCTGGTGATCATTTGCTCTTTATACATGAATTATGCGAGTTGTTCAAGAGTGAAGGTATTTCTACAAGTGAAGTTAAGAGGAAGCTATTCTCTTTGTCACTGAAGGGCAGAGTTGCGGAATGGTATAAAATGCTGAAGGATGGCCGACCTATTGGTTGGGAGGAAATAGTACCTCTCTTTTATTCTAAATTCTATCCTTCTAGTGAGGTTCATGAAGATAGGAATTATATTTATAATTTTCATCCTCATGATGGAGAAAGCATTGCCCAAGCGTGGGGAAGATTGAAGTCACTAATGCTCAAATGTCCCATTCATGAGCTTCCCCGTAATATTGTTATTAATAATTTTTATGCAAGGCTTTCAGGACATTACAGGGACTATCTAGATGCCTATTTTGAGGGATCCTTCACAAGCAAAGGAGGTTGACGGTAAGTGGGGTCTGCTTGAAACAATTCAAAGCAATATTGAAAATTAGGATCGCGACAAAGGTAAAGGATCAAGTATAAATTATGAGTATGATTGCATTAAGTCTTTCGCTGCAACTGCTAATTTTCAAGAGCTTAGTGCTAAATATGGTCTTGATCCTCAAATTATGGTTGATTGTTTTAGAGCCTTTGCTTCCCATATTAATGTTCTCAAAGGAAATGGGGATGTGTATCATGAACCTTTTAAAGACACTTGCATAGAAAGTGATATTGTTATTGATGATTGCAATAAACATGCTCAAACTTCTGAAAGTACTATTTCTTAGAAGCATGTTAATTTTTGTGGAGCACTTAGACCTTGTGAACAGAGTCACGACAAAGAAGATTATTGTATCCCCCATAGGAATGAAGAAACTAGAATGTGGCACAGGGCTCTAGATGATCTTGGTGAAAAGGTTTGTGCCCTTTATCCTTTTATTTGCGAACTTTGCTATGAAGTGGGTCATTTTAATTTTCAATGCTCTGGCCATAATAATGACCTTTCTAATCCAATGAGGACCGCAAGTTTGTATTGTGATGACAAGATCACTCCCAATCAGCATGATGAGTTTACTTTATTTTTGGGGTGTGAAGAGTTATCTAGAAAGACTTCTTTGGTAGATATGAGTGCTTTTAGGGTTTCGTATTTGCTTTTTAATGCTCTCTCTTACTTCAAGTTCTTTGCAGTATTTATGTGAGCATCTTCTCGAATTACTACGCCTAGCTCAAAGGCGTTAAAGAAAAGCACTCTTGGGAGATAACTCAATGTTTTATTTTCAGTACTTTTTCTTTTATTTGAGTCTTGGAAGTTATTACTACTGTAATGACCTCTCCTTATCATTTTTATTTCATTTTTTTGCCAAGAAGAACCTCTAATTTGAGGGAGGTAAGATTTGGGGAAGTTGCTGTCCTGAAACAGATTTCTGTGCTGCACCGTAAAAATTCGTGAAACTTCTCAGATTATCTTTCTGATCTGCAATTTCTTGTGCATATGCCCCAGGTTATTTCCAAACTTCCATTAGTTTTTCACTTTTCGATTTGAGCAACAGAAGGTCCTAAAAAAATCGATCTTTATCAGCTGTTCTGTTTTGACAGATTCTGCCACTATTTGTGTTTGCCTCTCGATCGCTTTCTTTTTGAGTTCTTTTGATCACAAAACTTTTGAGGAAGTTGCTACAGTAGCTTATGCTTTAATGGTTGGTATATTTGAGTTTGAAACTGAACCAAAAGGGTAGATTTACTATCATGTTTATACTAATGTTGCTAATAGAATTGTGTGAAGTTTTGTATGAAGAAAGTTTTCAAGTGTAGGGAATGGAGAGTGATGAGATGAGATGAAGTATGGACAAAAGCTCAAGATTGGGGATGCCCATGTCACCCCAAGAAATATCCAAGAGGTACAAGCGTCAAAGCTTGGGGATGCCCCCGAGGCACCCCTTCTTCATCGGCAAAAATCTGGTCACCTTTCAAGACATTATATTTTTATTGCTTCATATTCTATGCGTTTTTCTTGGAGCATCTTTACTTTCGCTTTCAGTTTTTTTTTCTGCAATAAATGGTTGGATCACACCATGTTTGTTTTGGAGAGAGACTTACTCTATTTTTTATTGCCAAGAACACTCTAGTTTTCACTCTTATCGTTCAACAAGTGTTATCTTTTTCTAGTACTGCGTTAAGCTTTCATTTTTCGCCTTGATTTTTGTTCATATCTTGTTATATCTTTGCATCAAGGTGAATTTATACCACTGGTCTATGTTGGTTTTCATCGAAAGAGTTGTTTCAAAAGGGTTTGAATGGTGTTGGAAAAGAGAAAAAAAAGTTTCATGACTATAGTGGTACAAATGGGAGCTTGTTTAGACTGCGGCTTAGACTTTTGCATCTCATGCTTGATGTTGTTTTGATAGTATGCTTAGTAGTTTTTGCTGTAGCATGACTTGTCTCAAATGACTGAGATTGCTTAATGTGCCTGTGAAAAAATCATGTGTTGTTTTTATTATATGGGAGCATATTATTGTGGTTTTCTCCTTTGATGCTTTATTTGGGTTGACTTGGCGCATGCTTACAGCATGTTTGACTCTACAAAGTCGCCATAGCCTCTATGATCATTTAGTTTTTTACTTGTGATACCACTTTATGCTTCGGTTAATGATGGTTTGTCACTATGCATGATTATGGCCGTTATTGCTCTCTTAGTTGGTCGCTCCCAGTCTTTTGCTAGCCTTCATTTTGTACTGAGTATGAGCTCTACTCGTGCATCCAACTCCCAAAAACCAAGTTTTCCAATGTGTCCACCATACATACCTATTAGCAATTTTCTATTCCAAGTACATTTGACTTGCTTTTATCTATCCTTCAAATTAAACTTTTTGGTGTTATGTGAAAATTAGTCAGTAAAGCTCTCACGAACCTGACGGCACACTTTACTTTTCTCGTTTTTAATAATTTTGACATTGTGGCTCTCTTATGTTGATGTTATGCTTGCAAGTTGTAAGTTGGAAATTAGCCCAGCCATGCCGTCATGGGGCAAGCTTTCAACATTGCACTTTCTTTCATTGAGTTGATATTGTGATCTTTTGTTTATGGATACTCGCGATGTGAAATAAGTTGGGATCTTGTGAGCTCATGGAGTTTGTATATGTGTTAGAGAAACGCCTGGGCCGCTAATCTAAGCCATGCATCATTCATGGTGGAAATTTACAGCATGCCCATAGTGGACATTCGACGACACATCTCACAATAAAAAGCTATACCAATGGTAAATAAAAGAGATGCTGAGGTGTTCATTGTCTGTTTGTCTTGTCATTTCGATGTGGGATTGTTCCATGTCATCGGGCAGGAGGTACCCCATTGGCGGTTCTCGATGATACATGTATGCTTACAATGAGAAGAACTTGCTCGGGACCTAAGTCGAGTAGCATGAGGTTTGGGTATTCATACTTCACAGGACACGAGATTTTCAACTTATGATTTGTTAAGCATATGCTTCATAATTGTACTCAAATTAAGCTTAACCATTCAAGATGCCTATGATGGGGCAATGAGAGCTCAAATCTAGTAAGTAACATAATTTTTGGAGGTTTATAAAACTTGCAATCATTGCTTCCCTCTGCGAAGGGCCTTTCTTTTACTTTTATGTTGAGTCTCCACCCTCTACCTTTATGCACCGTCTAAGAGAGCATAGTTGTCATTCTGAGTTTAATGTGCATAGTCCCAAAATTTATCATTGATTGATTCATGATTATGGGTTTGCTTGTTCTTAAATTATTTGTATCTAGTCGCACTCTAAAACTTGAAGGTGTCCTATGCATTTATGTTTTGCTATTCCATGAAGGACAAGCTGAAAACCACTTTGCTATGTTTTTCTATATGATTTGAACATACACTTGACTTTCAATGTTTCATTACTCATGATCTTTTGTTTGTGTTACTTTTCATGTTATAACATGGTTGCTAAGTTTTATTGTCAAGATTATGTCTCTTATGCCATGTTTTAAGTACTTTGATCTCAGCACTCAATGCTTTACATCATTGACCAAGTTTGTGATGTGCATGTCACCTCAAAAATTATTGTTTTGTTATCACTTACCTACTCGAGGACGAGCAGGAGTTAAGCTTGGGGATGCTTGATACGTCTCAAACGTATTTATAATTTTTGATGCTCCATGCTTGTTTATACACCATTTGCTTTGTGTTTTGTTACACTTCGTGGCATTTTTATGCATTTTCCGAAACTAACCTATTGACGAGATGCCACAGTGCCAGTTCCCTGTTTTTTGCTGTTTTTGTGTTTCAGAAAAGCTACACAGGAAATATTCTCGGAATTGGATAAAACAAAAGCCAAAACTCCTATTTTTCCTAGAAGAAGGACGAAGACCGAACGAGAGCCGGAGAGGGGCCAGAGGGCCACCACCAGGGGTGGCGCCCCCCCTCCTGGCCGCACCAGGGGGTGGTGTGGCCCCCCGGGTGGCCCTCTGACGCTGCCACTCCGCCTATTTAAATTATTCTTGACAACATGATGGTAAATTATTCTGCGTGGCATACCGAGAGTGCTCCACAAGGTAAGAAGGTAAATTCTGTTGAGGAAACCTCTTCCTTGAGTGATAAGATTGATACTATTATGGCTATGTTTGCTAATGATAGAGCTCATGTTGATCCTAATAATGTTCCTTTGGCCTCTTTGGTTGCTCAAGAAGAGCATGTTGATGTAAACTTCGTCAGAAATAATAATTTCAACAACAGTGCTTATAGGAACAATCTTGCTAGCAACAATTATAGGCCGTATCCTTCTACCAATGGTAATGGTTATGGTAACTCTTATGGTAATTCCTCCAACAACACTAGGGGCGCGCCCTCTGAGCTTGAAGTCATGCTCAAGAACTTCATCGGTAAGCAAACTGCTTTTAACAAGTCTGTTGAGGAAAAGTTGGGTAAAATTGATATTCTTGCTTCTAAAGTTGATAGCCTTGCTCTCGATGTTGAACTTCTGAAACTAAAAGTGTTGCCTAATGATGTGTAATAAAGCACTACTTTGAATGCCATCCCTGTTAGAATTGATGAAAATGTTAGGATGTTAGCAGAATTGCATGCCAGGTGGGAAAGAGAAGATGAGATGGCTAGAAAGATAAAGGTATGTACTATTACCACCTCTAATGATGTTGTTCCGAATGCTAGCAATCCTCTTACTTTGATTGGTGTAGAGAAAACTCCTACTCCTTGTGAGAAAAAGCCCAAAACTGCAAAAACTTTTCCTACAAAATGTGCTGAAATTTTTTGGAGTATGGGAGATGATAGCTCTACTACTTTTAATGATTTTGATGTTGATGGCTGCAACATATCTTAAGTTATTTTGTTCTTGCAAAAGCTTTCTTTGAGTCCTAATGCTAGTTCTATGAATGTTGCTTTTACAAAGCATATTACAAATGCTCTCATGAAAATTAGGGAAGAAAAGTTGAAACAAAAGGTTTCTATTCCCAAGAAGCTAGAAGATGGTTGGGAGCCCATCATTGATATGAATGTTAATGGTTTTGATTGCCATGCTTTATGTGATCTAGGTGCAAGTATTTCTATTATGCGTAGAAAGATTTATGATATGCTTGATATACCACCGCTTGAAAAGTGTTATTTTGATGTTCCTCCTGCTAATGTTGCTAAGAAGAAACCTTTGGGAAGGATTAATGATGTTCTTATTATGGTTAACAATAACCTTGTTCCCATTGATTTTCTTGTTATGGATGTTGAATGCAATGCTTCATGTCCTATTATTTTGGGAAGACCTTTTCTTCTAACTGTAGGTTCATCATTGATATGAAGGAAGGCACCATTAAATATAAATTCCCACTCAAGAAATGTGTGGAACACTTCCCTAGAAAGTGGAAGAAATTACTTTTTGACTCTATTTTTAGAGCAAGTTATTAACTTGATGCTTCATCGCTTGAAATTACTTGTTTTCCACTTTCTGCGCCTAGCTCAAAGGCGTTAAAGAAAAGCACTCTTGGGAGATAACCCAATGTTTTCTTTTCAGTACTTTTTCTTTAATTTGAGTCTTGGAAGTTATTACTACTGTAATGACCTCTCCTTATCATTTTTATTTCGTTTTTGTGCCAAGAAGAACCTCTAATTTGAGGGAGGTAAGATTTGGGGAAGTTGCTATCCTAAAACAGATTTCTGCGCTGCACCGTAAAAATTCGTGAAAATTCTCAGAATATCTTTTTGATCTGAGATTTCTTGTGAATATGCCCCAGGTTATTTCCAAACTATCATTAGCTTTGCACTTTTCAATTTGAGCAACATAAGGTCCTCGAAAAAATCGATCTTTGTCAGCTGTTCTGTTTTGACAGATTCTGCCACTATTTGTGTTTGCCTCTCGATCGCTTTCTTTGTTAGTTCTTTTGATCACGGAACTTTTGGGGAAGTTGATACAGTAGCTTATGCTTTAATGGTTGGTATATTTGAGTTTGAAACTGAACCAAAAGAGTAGATTTACTATCATGCTTATACTAATGTTGCTAATAGAATTGTGTGAAGTTTTGTATGAAGGAAGTTTTCAAGTGTAGGGAATGGAGAGTGGTGAGATGAGATGAAGTATGGACAAAAGCTCAAGCTTGGGGATGCCCATGTCACCCCAATAAATATGCAAGAGGTACAAGCGTCAAAGCTTGGGGATGCCCCCGAGGTACCCCTTCTTCATCGGCAAAAATCAGGTCACCTTTCAACACACTATATTTTTATTGCTTCATATTCTATGCGTTTTTCTTGGAGTGTCTTTACTTTTGCTTTCAGTTTACTTTTGTTTTGTTTGCTGCAATAAATGGTTGGACCCCAACAAATTTCTTTTGGAGAAGACGCACTCCGTTTTTCATTGCCAAGAACACTCTAGTTTTCACTCTTATCGTTCAACAAGTGTTCTCTCTTTCTAGAACTGCGCTTAGCTTTCATTTTTCGCATTTATTTTTGTTCAGATCTTGTTATATCTTTGCATCAAGGTGTATTTATACCACTGGTCCATGTTGGTTTTCATCAAAAGGGTTGTTTCAAAGAAGTCTGAATGGTGTTGGAAAAGAGAAAAAAAGATTCATGCCAAAAGTGGTACAAATGGGAGCTTGTTTAGAATGCGGCTTAGACTTTTTCATGTCATGCTTGATGTCATTTTGATAGCATGCTTAGTAGTTTTTTCTGTAGCATGACTTGTCTCAAATAACTAAGATTGCTTAATGAGCCTTTGAAAAAATCTGTGGGGACCCCGGATTACCCATCCGGAATACCTGATATGCATACAATTCACGATCCCATGATCAGTGCATTGTGAATCCACATATCCAAGTTGATAACAGAATTACATCATCCATTACAGTACCGAAATAAAGTCTTACAATTGGTCATATGACCAAGACTGATAATGCCACGCAGGGAAGTTTACAACTAAGCAGCGGATACCAAGCAGCAGTGATGACCCACGTCATGCCTACTACCCTACAGGCAACTGACTGGGAGACATTCCTAGTTCGCATCAGCGTCGTCGTTCCCACCATCATCTTCCTCAGAGACTTCTTCATAGTCTGACCAAGTTAATTGCCAGGGACAAAGCCGTGAGTACATTTGAATTGTACTCGCAAACCATCTAAGGAGAAGTGTTGTCATGCAGTTTGGCTGTAGCAAGGAGAAGGGCTCTAATCTAATTTATCCTATCTAGTCAATTCCTCGTGTCGATATAGCATGTCCCACGACATTTCTATATCCTTATTAAAGAAGATTTGTATGAGTATTTCGTAAAACCTCTAGGGAAGGGGGAAACTCCTTTGAAAGATAAGATCGGTGGTCAATCAAACATGACCACCTCAAGTCGTCGGCAGTACCCTCCAAGTACTCGGAATAATAGCCGTGCCACGACAGTACCCTCCAAGTACTTCGTCGGCACAACTCTATTTTTCTAGAAAACCATTTTCGTAAATCCAAAACCTGACATTGGGCAATGTAGTGATCTTCACAACCGTCCATGACCGAGGACTCGGCTGTTCGAATAGGTTTACACTCTACAGAGTTGTACACTTTACCCACACCATTTGATAAATCCGCCGGGATGCCACCACGGACCGTCATACCTAAGTATGCGGGGTTCGGATAATCGATCAAAGCCCTCCATCTATCTTCCTTAGTACGGGTGCCTACCCTGTGGAGTTTACCTCCCCGGCACGTCCCGGCAGTACCTCCTCCAGAGCGTAACTCCGGCGCCACGGCGGGAGAACCCAAGTGTCTTCCGGCGGCTCGGGATATGCCGTGATATGTGTTGACCTCATTTGGCGTCAACCCGGATTGCGGGGACCTGCAGACCCTTATATAGTTGTGAGGCTCCCCGCACTAAAGCAGACAGACTTCAAACTAGGCCCCGTCCCATACCGGGGTAATGTGGTTGCACGGGTTAATTGCTTCGAGCGACTACAAAGAAACACCAATGCCTTTTTCTAAATCCACCAACTCCTTTCTTCCATATCCCAAGTTTCCGTTTGTCCCAAAATCATTTAGAAAACACATCAGTGGAGTAGATACTACTCCCAAGGTTTTTGAAATTTTTCCGAGAGTTTTCCCATCCTAGAGTTTTTGGCTCCACTACAAGTTCTCCAAGGACTTCGATGCTAATCATCAAGTCCCTACTTCCAGGGGTATTGAATGGGTATCAAAGGTGTCATCCTTAATAGATGATAACAAATCGACTCATGGAGATAAGTCGCCAACTATTGCTACCTAAGGGAGATAGCAATATAAGAGAAACAATGCATAGTATTAAGAGCAAGAGTAGAACAATGCATAGTGACTTAATAGGATTCAGATATGCAACAAGTAGATGGCTTGCCTTAATAGCTTGTCCCTGGTCTTCTTCTTCTTGATACTCAAAGACCTCCCCCTCCTCCGCACACTCGTCATTCGAATCTATCGCCGGAAAAATAAAAGCACACAATAAGCATACATGCATACACAGGTCACAAGCACTTCATCACTCAACATCACAAAATCAAAGAGTATCAGAAACAAACATGTTTAGAAACTAAAATAAGATTTCATAGATTTCTAGTAGCAAGTTATTCCTATTAGAAACTAGGGTTTTTCAAACATAGCAAGCACAACACCACTTCACCTCAAACAAACATGCAGGTGGCCACATAGGTCAAATAACATATTAAGCATACTTTCAGATAAGCAACAAGTTTTCTGAACCAAGATTTCATCTTATAAAAGTAAAGCTACTATATTAATAGGGAAAACAATTTCTAATAGTAAATAACCCTATACTCAACCCAAACATCATGCAGGCATCAAACTTGCTCAAAACATGTCTTCCAGCATAGCATCAGATAGCTAACAACAATACAAACCCAACAAAATTGGATTTGCAATTTTCTGATTAACAGACAATAAACTATGCATTTTATAGTGAAAATAACTATTGGTTCAGAGATAAATCTACCAGAAAATTATAAAGGCTCAGAAAAATTTATCCTATGGTCAGTAGCAAGAATTAATAGTACAAGATCACTCAAAATTGGTTTTACCCAAAAAATACTTCACATAAAAAGTTTTATAATTCCCTAAAGTCAGATCTGATAGTATTTTGCAAAAATAACCATGCCAAAAATAAGAATCTATTAGTAACCAGGCCAGTGGCATTTGGAAGGTACTGAGGAGGGTTTCTCTACAAAATTGGATTCAATCCAAATGGGCCTCTGGATCTCAAAATATGGAATTATTAGTGCAATAGACACATTATGCAAGATTAATTGCCAAAAAGAAAATACACTAATTTTTGGCAAACCACTTGTACTGCATGTTTGATGAGAGGTTCCAGAACATGCAGAAAATTTGATCTACAAACTTTCATGCATTTATCTATTTTATACAGATTTAATTCTATCAGCCAGTTAATAGATCTGGTTAAATAGAAAAAGGACTCAAAAAAATTTGCCCGCAGGCCAGATCTGCGCGGAGCCGGGCCAGCCCGCCAGATCCCGGCCTTATCCGCCCGCAGCGCGCGGGAAACCGGTTTGAAGGGCTGCCAGGCGGGGCCCAGCCGTCAGCCGCTGGGGCTCCCAAAGTGGTACGGGGCGACGCCGGCCGCTGGATTAAGTCCAGATCGACGGTCCCCGGCCGTCGTCCTCCTCTGGCCGCGGGCGAGCGAGCCCGAACCCTAGCGCGGCCAGGCAGCCACAGCGGCTCACCTAGGGGCCCTCCCCAGCGACGAGGACCAGACGGGGTGGAGCGGCGCACTCCGGTGAGCTGAACGAGGGGCGGCATGGCCGGTTTGGACGCAGGAAGGGAGCTCGCGCATCCGCGATGGTGAGATCCGATTAGGGTTTCAGAGGGGCTCGGCTCCGGCGTCCCTGGGTTAGGGAAAAGGGGATGGTTAGGTCACTATTGATGCAAGGATTGCATGCATGAAGAAATCTAGGGCAGAGGTGGTCCGGAGAGACGGCACGGTGGTCTTCTTCCTCGCAGACCTAGAGGAAGCTTTCTTCCTCTCCTCCTCTGATATGGATCTAGGGGCGGCTCCTGGGACTCTGGGAGGGTGAGGTGGTGGTGAGGGAACCGAATGGGAGTCCAGAGAGGAGCTAGGGAATGCTGTGGCATTATATATGGAGAGGGGAGTGAGTAGGTCGGTTTGTGGTATGTGGGGCAGCTTGGGGAGGATCTGGTTGGGGGAGAGGGACGGTGGAGAGTGTGAGAGGGGCCCAGGAGGTGTCTTGCTCGACCAGAAGCTGGGGTGTGAGGCTGCAGCACTTTATTTAATTGATATGCATTTTGGTGACATAGATCCTATGTCTCCTTCTTCCAAACACTATAGGACAAAGGATAGAGGGGGATGCTACAGTACATGCCGACCAGAGGGTGAGGGAAGTGCAGGACTAGTCAATGGGAGGCTTTGGTGGAGTTTCAAATGACTTTGCTTAACAGGGTGATCATGGTGATGGATACATGCATGCATAATCAAGTTTGGGTTTATGAACTTGATTCCAAATCCTTTCAAGCAAGGGCATGCAAGGATGGGTCAGGGAGATGAATATGAGGTGGTGAATATGACATTTAAACTTGAGATTTAAAAGGGAAGGGTTGGAGCAGGTAATGGGAGTGTGCCAAATTTTGGTTGGTAAGCTTTTCAAGATCTTGAGAATAGAGGGAGAGGATTTCGAGGTAGAAGAATATGAGTCCTAATAGTATTTCAAGGTTTTACAAGTCTCCCTCAAATTTATCTGATAAGATAGGGTGCAAAGAATAGCTTGGGCCATTCCCATGCATTTCTAGTTAGTAAGGAAAACATAACTAGAAAAATATTCTTATAGAAACTATCATCTTGAAGGATGAAGGGGTGATAAGGAGAAATATTAACATTGCTAATATTATTTAACAAGGAGTTGGATTTGTGGAGAGAGTTGATGATGGATGTTAGCAAGTGACCAAGAAGATTAAGGGAAAAATAAAATGGGTTCAAACATTTTTGATTAGGGTTCAAAATAAGGTCACATAAATAGGTGGCATACCTCAGAATGCACATGCAAGTGCATGGGTAGTTAGAGTAGATCAAAAATAAGAGGAATAGGTCATAGGATGGTATCTGAACAATTTATTTCTAAGTTTAAAAGTGTAGGCCAAAGTGCATCTGATAATAGTCAAATGGTCAGTGATTTGATTAGGGTCAGAAACAGGATTAGAACAAGTAGCAGCTGACCTCAAATGACTAAGTGGTAATGGAAAGAATGGAAGATTAGATGACAAGGATGAGTTATAGGAAGGTACATTGCCATGGATATAATAGATGAGCCTAATATAGGTGTTGGAAAAATGAATCTGTTAACAGACATGAAGATGGTCTGCACACTAGGTGTTTGATAAAATGACTGCAAGAAGATATTTTGTGAAAACTGGGAGGAGCCTCCCAAGGTGGGATGTAGATGATTATAATAACATCATGGGTGCTTTCCTTGGGTTAGTTTGATTGGTTTTATGATTCCTCAAAATGGAGCTCCTAATGTCTCATGATAAGACTAAGACATTAGTGTTAGGGATTCAGGATTGAGAGGAAAATAACAAGATGGGTTTTATTTGAAGGATAGCATGAAAAC
Source organism: Dactylis glomerata (assembly GCA_007115705.1). Taxonomy (NCBI): domain Eukaryota; kingdom Viridiplantae; phylum Streptophyta; class Magnoliopsida; order Poales; family Poaceae; genus Dactylis; species Dactylis glomerata. The sequence goes on from QXEO01000183.1 coordinate 5,961,775, forward strand.
AACTTATATGTGACAAAATATTAATGGATGTATTTTGAATTGGTTAGGCCACAGGCCTATATGAGGATTATATCCACACACAAGCAACTCATCAAAGTCAAGCAGTCACACATAGTCAACTCACCACACACGGTTAATCATTTGCAGCTAATCTAGCATTACCAGAAACAATGATTGAATCAAGTGCTGAATGATGATCATGCCATGGTCAAGTAGAAAAGAGTTTCAAATGAAGGAGTAAAGCTTTTTGTAGACTTTTCAGAACTAGTGGAGACATAACATTTCCTTTAGAAAGTTTTCTTAAAGGTGTTTGAAATCCTTTTATAAGTATCAGCAAAATAAAAATTTGTAAAATAGTGGACCATTCTACTTTGTGGGTTCCAATAATTTTGTAAATACTAGTTTTGATAAAAGCTTTGTCTCAAAGATAAATCTTGGCTCTTGTCTTGGTCAAATAAGATAATTTGAATAAAAAGGGAGAGGTTGCCAAGATAATGGTTTTGGAAAAATACTAGAAGCATAAATAAAGGCATGATCACAAGGGCACAAAGATTGTGTTGGTTCACAACAGTGTTCAACAAGCAACTCAATCAGACATCATTATCATAACCACCCAGACAAACAAGCAAGAAATAGTACTTCCAGAGGTTTGCACAAAAAGTTTTTGTTGGCCCTCATTTTTGGCTCACTAATCACTACTTAAACAGGGTTACAAAAAGTGGGGTGTTACAGCTCTTCCCCCCTTAAACAGAATCTCGTCCCGAGATTCCTAAGCGTAGTAGTAAGAGGTATACGAACTAATGTTAGAGTTAGGCTTCAAGGGGTTGCTCTTCTAACTTCTCGGGGACACTTTGAGTTGCGTCGAAGACTTTCTTTTATCAAAGATGTAGATCGTCCTTACTTGCTGAAGTTGATGGCCGAAGAGTTGATATTGCCGAAAATACCTTGACAAAAACCGTGTTGGGACACCTTTGAGGTTAATGGGGTTTAAGCTATTTAGTGGACCCAAAATATTTCTACAAGAGTTAGAGGGTTCCTCAGTTGCAATTCGGGGTCCTGAAGAGTCATGGCTTCTCGGGTAGCTCTTGCTGGCTTGGAGTTTGCCTCCTCCCTCGCGTAGCTTGATGGAATCTTCAGATCTTGGTGTCGTGCTTTGAAACTTGATATTGGCGTAGACCTTTAATCTCGATCTTGCAGATGGTAGACAAGAGCATCTATGCTTCGGTCTTGATAGGCACGTCGAATTTGTCATCTTAGTCCTCTATGTTTCCTAACTACCACGGCGTAGGTTAGTCCTAATGGAAACCATTCTTCTAGGTCGTCTTGTGCTTGAGCTGAAATCACTTCAGGTGGCGGCGCACCACCAATGGCGTGTCTTCGAGTAGTCAATGATTTATTTCTTCTTGTCTTCGGGTTGGTGGAGACCAGTGGAGATCTTCCTACTTCTCCATCTCTTTGTAGCCTGGAGGATCTTGAGGTATATTGGAATACCTTGAGTTGACTTCATCTTCCGAGAAATCTTCATGTGGATTTCTACCCATGGCATAAGTTAGTTTTGGTTTCAAACCCGTCAAATTTTGAACGAGCGAGTGAGTTAGTTAGAAAAAGTCTTTCTTCTCGTTGCTACCCCCATGGATATCTTCTAAATGTAGAGTCAACATAGATGACTTGATTTTGGAGAGTATTCATCCTTCGATTTGTTTAGTGGAGAACAAGCACGTGAGTCTTCGGGCTTCAAGTGGCGATAATGGGTTGATCTTCGAAAGTTAGGCTTGGCTTGATACTTGCATGCTCCATGTTAGTTGGCTTGTTAGAAGTTTAGCAAGTGTTGGGGTGTTGAGAGAGTATCATCAATGTTAGTGAAACTCTAGATTTAAGGTTAGACGATCCGATTTAGTGAAGTCTTTGTCTTCTAGAAGTCCTGTGTAGTCCAGCGGGTCTGTCTTCTGCTTTCTTGACGTTGTAGAGAGGTCTTGACGAAGCTTGATGCACGTGGCGAAAATTGCTGCGTCGAAACTTGGGTATGTGTTGCGAGAAGAGTTATTTTCCACTATTTCTTAGGTTAGAGTTAGCATTTTATTGCTAAGATATTTATGCTACTCGAGCTGACATAAATTGATGAAAGGAAAAACAAATTCTAGAGAGGCTTCCTATTTAGGGTTTTACACACTCGGGGGGTTTTTGAGGCTGAGGGGCCAAAACAAGCACATGCACAAAGTAACAATACACACTCAAGAAACACACTAAGCGACTGCAAGCAATATCCAGAACACACATGGCAATCAACAAACAATTGCAAGAATCACACGAGGTACTTCAAGTACCAACGATACCTATCACTCGCAATATTTGGGGTTAGTCCTATTCATCCTGGGGTCATGGTTGGCCAAAGTTGTTGCTGTCTTCATTCTCCTTGACTCTCGCTTTAGCAGAATCTTGATGGCAGTTGGGGGTGAAGCTGCAGTGTGGTTGACCTGCCGATGTAGAGTTGGGGAAGTGCAGATTTTCAGGTCTTCTCGTCTCGCATCACATTGAGGTGAGGTCTTCGGAAGGGTCATTGAAGTTCTCCATATGTGGCAATGTCTCGTGACAGGCCTAAAAATTTCTAGTCAAACAATTGAGTACTTGGTCCTTGGCGACTGCAAAAGTGCGAGTCCAGGGAGGAACGAGGTCAAGTTCTTGACAGAGCCATTGGTGTCATCCAAGGGCAAAATATTTTTCAATATTTTTCTTCCTTTGCAGCTGGAGAGGTTTGAAGACGTCCTTCTGAAGGTTGCTCCATATTGTGCCGCTAAGCACCAGGTCTATTTGGGGACATCATCCAATAGGTAGTTTTGAAGAAGATGAGACAGATGGAGTAATAAACTTCAAACATCTTTGAAAACTAGAGGGATAAGATTAGAAGTTTTGAAGAGGTGAGGAAGGTATAAGCCATACTATTGGCTACTTAGAATAAATAACCTTTGCAAATAGTTTTAGCAAAATATTACTTTCCTATCTAACGCCCATGCTAACTAAGGTCTCCTACAGTCAGGATGACTCTGATACCAACTCTGTGGGGACCCCGGATTACCCATCCGGAATACCCGATATGCATACAATTCACGATCCCATGATCAGTGCATCATGAATCCACATATCCGAGTTGATAACAGAATTACATCATCTATTACAGTACCGAAATAAAGTCTTACAATTGGTCATATGACCAAGACTGATAATGCCACGCAGGGCAAGTTTACAACTAAGCAGCGGATACCAAGCAGCGGTGATGACCCACGTCATGCCTACTACCCTAGAGGCAACTGACTCGGAGACGTTCCTAGTTCGCATCAGCGTCGTCGTTCCCACCATCATCTTCCTCAGAGACTTCTTCATAGTCTGACCAAGTTAATTGCCAGGGACAAAGCCATGAGTACATTTGAATTGTACTCGCAAACCATCTAAGGAGAAGTGTTGTCATGCAGTTTGGCTGTAGCAAGGAGAAGGGCTCTAATCTAGTTTATCCTATCTAGTCAATTCCTCGTGTCGATATAGCATGTCCCACGACATTTCTATATCCTTATTAAAGAAGATTTGTATGAGTATTTCGTAAAACCTCTAGGGAAGGGGGAAACTCCTTTGAAAGATAAGATCGGTGGTCAATCAAACATGACCACCTCAAGCCGTCGGCAGTACCCTCCAAGTACTTTGAATAACACTCGTGCCACGGCAGTACCCTCCAAGTACTTCGTCGGCACAACTCTATTTTTCTAGAAAACCATTTTCGTAAATCCAAAACCTGACATTGGGCAATGTAGTGATCTTCACAACCGTCCATGACCGAGGACTCAGCTATTCGAATAGGTTTACACTCTGTTGAGGTTGTACACTTTACCCACACCATTTGATAAATCCGCCGGGATGCCACCATGGACCGCCATACCTAAGTATGCGGGGTTCGGATAATCGATCAAAGCCCTCCATCTATCTTCCTTAGTACGGGTGCCTACCCTGTGGAGTTTACCTCCCTGGCACGTCCCGGCAGTACCTCCTCCAGAGCGTAACTCCGGCACCATAGCGGGAGAACCCAAGTGTCTTCCGGCGGCTCGGGATATGCCGTGATATGTGTTGACCTCATTTGGCGTCAACCCAGATTCCGGGGTCCTGCAGACCCTTATATAGTTGTGAGGCTCCCCGCACTAAAGCAGACAGACTTCAAACTAGGCCCCGTCCCATACCGGGGTAATGTGGTTGCACGGGTTAATTGCTTCGAGCGACTACAAAGAAACACCAATGCCTTTTTCTAAATCCACCAACTCCTTTCTTCCATATCCCAAGTTTCCATTTGTCCCAAAATCATTTAGAAAACACATCAGTGGAGTAGATACTACTCCCAAGGTTTTTGAAACCATTTTCAAAACTTTTCCAAGAGTTTTCCCATCCTAGAGTTTTTGGCTCCACTACAAGTTTTCCAAGGACTTCGATGCTAATCATCAAGTCCCTACCTCCAGGGGTATTGAATGGGTATCAAAGGTGTCATCCTTAATAGATGATAACAAATCGACTCGTGGAGATAAGTCGCCAACTATTGCTACCTAAGGGAGATAGCAATATAAGAGAAACAATGCATAGTATTAAGAGCAAGAGTAGAACAATGCATAGTGACTTAATAGGATTCAGATATGCAACAAGTAGATGGCTTGCCTTAATAGCTTGTCCCTGGTCTTCTTCTTCTTGATACTCAAAGACCTCCCCCTCCTCCGCACACTTGTCGTTCCAATCTATTGCCGGAAAAATAAAAGCACACAATAAGCATCCATGCATACACAGGTCACAAGCACTTCATCACTCAACATCACAAAATCAAAGAGTATCAGAAACAAACATGTTTAGAAACTAAAATAAGATTTCATAGATTTCTAGTAGCAAGTTATTCCTATTAGAAACTAGGGTTTTTCAAACATAGCAAGCACAACACCACTTCACCTCACACAAGCATGCAGGTGGCCACATAGGTCAAATAACATATTAAGCATACTTTCAGATAAGCAACAAGTTTTCTGAACCAAGATTTCATCTTATAAAAGTAAAGCTACTATATTAATAGGGAAAACAATTTCTAATAGTAAATAACCCTATACTCAACCCAAACATCATGCAGGCATCAAACTTGCTCAAAACATGTCATCCAGCATAGCATCAGATAGCTAACAACAATACAAACCCAACAAAATTGGATTTGCAATTTTCTGATTAACAGACAATTAACTATGCATTTTATAGTGAAAATAACTATTGGTTCAGAGATAAATCTACCAGAAAATTATAAAGGCTCAGAAAAATTATCCTATGGTCAGTAGCAAGAATTAATAGTACAAGATCACTCAAAATTGGTTTTACCCAAAAATACTTCACAGAAAAAGTTTTATAATTCCCTAATCTCAGATCTGATAGTATTTTGCAAAAATAACCATGCCAAAAATAAGAATCTATTAGTAACCAGGCCAGTGGCATTTGGAAGGTACTGAGGAGGGTTTCTCTACAAAATTGGATTCAATCCAAATGGGCCTCTGGATCTCAAAATATGGAATTATTAGTGCAATAGACACATTATGCAAGATTAAATGCCAAAAAGAAAATACACTAATTTTTGGCAAACCACTTGTACTGCATGTTTGATGAGAGGTTCCAGAACATGCAGAAAATTTGATCTACAAACTTTCATGCATTTATCTATTTTATACAGATTTAATTCTATCAGCAAGTTAATAGATCTGGTTAAATAGAAAAAGGACTCAAAAAAATTGCCCACAGGCCAGATCTGCGTGAAGCCGGGCCGGCCCGCCAGATCCCGGCCTTATCTGCCCGCGGCACGCCGGAAACTAGTTTGAAGGGCTGCCAGGTGGGGCCCGGCCGTCAGCCGCTGGGGCTCCCGAAGCGGTACGGGGCGACGCCGGCTGCTGGATTAAGTCCAGATCGACGGTCCCCGGCTGTCGTCCTCCTCTGGCCGCGGGCGAGCGAGCCCGAACCCTAGCGCGGCCAGGCAGCCACGGTGGCTCACCTAGGGGCCCTCCCCAGCGACGAGGACTAGACGGGGCGGAGCGGCGCACTTCGGCGAGCTAAACGAGGGGCGGCATGGCCGGTTTGGACGCAGGAAGGGAGCTCGCGCATCCGTGATGGTGAGATCCGATTCGGGTTTCAGAGGGGCTCGGCTCCGGCGTCCCTGGGTCAGGGAAAAGGGGCTGGTTAGGTCGCTATTGATGCAAGGATTGCATGCATGAAGAAATCTAGGGCAGAGGTGGTCCGGAGAGACGGCGGTGGTCTTCTTCCTCGTAGACCTAGAGGAAGCTTTCTTCCTCTCCTCCTCTGATATGGATCTAGGGGCGGCTCCTGGGACTCTGGGAGGGTGAGGTGGTGGTGAGGGAACCGAATGGGAGTCCAGAGAGGAGCTAGGGAATGTTGTGGCAGTATATATGGAGAGGGGAGTGAGTAGGTCGGTTTGTGGTATGTGGGGCAGCTTGGGGAGGATCTGGTTGGGGGAGAGGGATGGTGGAGAGTGTGAGAGGGGCCCAGGAGGTGTCTTGCTCGACCAGAAGCTGGGGTGTGAGGCTGCAGCACTTTATTTAATTGATATGCATTTTGGTGACATAGATCCTATGTCTCCTTCTTCGAAACACTATAGGACAAAGGATAGAGGGGGATGCTACAATACAGGCCGACCAGAGGGTGAGGGAAGTGCTGGACTAGTCAATGGGAGGCTTTGGTGGAGTTTCAAATGACTTTGCTTAATAGGGTGATCATGGTGATGGATACATGCATGCATAATCAAGTTTGGGTTTATGAACTTGATTCCAAATCCTTTCAAGCAAGGGCATGCAAGGATGGGTCAGGGAGATGAATATGAGGTGGTGAATATGACATTTAAACTTGAGATTTAAAAGGGAAGGGTTGGAGTAGGTAATGGGAGTGTGCCAAATTTTGGTTGGTAAGCTTTTCAAAATCTTGAGAATAGAGGGAGAGGATTTTGAGGTAGATGAGTCCTAATAGTATTTCAAGGTTTTACAAGTCTCCCTCAAATTTATCTGATAAGATAGGGTGCAAAGAATAGCTTGGGCCATTCCCATGCATTTCTAGTTAGTAAGGAAAACATAACTAGAAAAATATTCTTATAGAAACTATCATCTTGAAGGATGAAGGGGTGATAAGGAGAAATATTAACATTGCTAATGTTATTTAACAAGGAGTTGGATTTGTGGAGAGAGTTGATGATGGATGTTAGCAAGTGACCAAGAAGATTAAGGGAAAAATAAAATGGGTGCAAACATTTTTGATTAGGGTTCAAAACAAGGTCACATAAATAGGTGGCATACCTCAGAATGCACATGCAAGTGCATGGGTAGTTAGAGTAGATCAAAAATAAGAGGAATAGGTCATAGGATGGTCTCTAAACAATTTATTTCTAAGTTTAAAAGTGTAGGCCAAAGTGCATCTGATAATAGTCAAATGGTCAGTGATTTGATTAGGGTCAGAAACAGGATTAGAACAAGTAGCAGCTGACCTCAAATGACTAAGTGGTAATGGAAAGAATGGAAGATTAGATGACAAGGATGAGTTATAGGAAGGTACATTGCCATGGATAGAATAGATGAGCTTAATATAGGTGTTGGAAAAATGAATCTGTTAACAGAGATGAAGATGGTCTGCACACTAGGTGTTTGATAAAATGACTGCAAGAAGATATTTTGTGAAAACTGGGAGGAGCCTCCCAAGGTGGGATGTAGATGATTATAATAACATCATGGGTGCTTTCCTTGGGTTAGTTTGATTGGTTTTATGATTCCTCAAAATGGAGCTCCTAATGTCTCATGATAAGACTAAGACATTAGGGTTAGGGATTCAGGATTGAGAGGAAAATAACAAGATGGGTTTTATTTGAAGGATAGCATGAAAACAACTTATATGTGACAAAATATTAATGGATGTATTTTGAATTGGTTAGGCCACAGGCCTATATGAGGATTATATCCACACACAAGCAACTCATCAAAGTCAAGCAGTCACACATAGTCAACTCACCACACACGGTTAATCATTTGCAGCTAATCTAGCATTACCAGAAACAATGATTGAATCAAGTGCTGAATGATGATCATGCCATGGTCAAGTAGAAAAGAGTTTCAAATGAAGGAGTAAAGCTTTTTGTAAACTTTTCAGAACTAGTGGAGACATAACATCTCCTTTAGAAAGTTTTCTTAAAGGTGTTTGAAATCCTTTTATAAGTATCAGCAAAATAAAAATTTGTAAAATAGTGGACCATTCTACTTTGTGGGTTCCAATAATTTTGTAAATACTAGTTTTGATAAAAGCTTTGTCTCAAAGATAAATCTTGGCTCTTGTCTTGGTCAAATAAGATAATTTGAATAAAAAGGGAGAGGTTGCCAAGATAATGGTTTTGGAAAAATACTAGAAGCATAAATAAAGGCATGATCACAAGGGCACAAAGATTGTGTTGGTTCACAACAGTGTTCAACAAGCAACTCAATCAGACATCATTATCATAACCACCCAGACAAACAAGCAAGAAATAGTACTTCCAGAGGTTTGCACAAAAAGTTTTTGTTGGCCCTCATTTTTGGCTCACTAATCACTACTTAAACAGGGTTACAAAAAGTGGGGTGTTACAAAATCATGCGTTGTTTTTATTATATGGGAGCATGTTATTGTGGTTTTCTCCTTTGATGCTTTATTTGGGTTGACTTGGCGCATGCTTACAACATATTTGACTCTAACAAAGTCGCCATAAGCCTCTATGATCATTTTGTTTTTGACTTGTGATACCACTTTATGCTTCGGTTAATGATGTTTTGTCGCTATGCATGATTATGGCCGTTATTGCTCTCTTAGTTGGTCGCTCCCAGTCTTTTGCTAGCCTTCATTTTTTGTACTGAGTATGAGCTCTACTCGTGCATCCAACTCCCAAAAACCAAATTTTCCAATGTGTCCACCATACATAGCTATTAGCAATTTGCTATTCCAAGTACATTCGACTTGCTTTAATCTATCCTTCAAATTAAACTTTTTGGTGTTATCTGAAAATTAGTCAGTAAACCTCTCACAAACCTGACGGCACACTTTACTTTTCTTGTTTTTAGTAATTTTGACATTGTGGCTCTCTTATGTTGATGTTATGCTTGCAAGTTGTAAGTTGGAAATTAGCCCAGCCATGCCGTCATGGCGCAAGCTTTCAACATTGCACTTTCTTTCATTTAGTTGATATCGTGATCTTTTGTTTATGGGTACTCTCGATGTGAAATAAGTTGGGATCTTGTGAGCTCATGGAGTTTGTATATGTGTTACAGAAATGCCTGCGCCGCTAATCTAAGCCATGCATCATTCATGGTGGAAATTTATAGCATGCCCATAGTGGACATTCGACGACGCATCTCACAATAAAAAGCTATACCAATGGTAAATAAAAGAGATGCCGAGGTGTTCATTGTCTGTTTGTCTTGTCATTTCGATGTGGGCTTGTTCCATGTCATCGGCAAGAGGTACCCCGTTGGCGGTTCTCGATGATACATGTATACTTACAATGACAAGAACTTGCTTGGGACCTAAGTCGAGTAGCATGAGGTTTGGGTATTCGTACTTCACAGGACACGAGATTTTCAACTTATGATTTGTTAAGCATATGCTTCGTGATTGTACTCGCATTAACCTTAACCATTCAAGATGCCTATGATGGGGGCAATGAGAGCTCAAAGCTAGTAATTATCATAATTTTTGGAGGTTTATAAAACATGCAATCACTGCTTCCCTCTGCGAAGGGCCTTTCTTTTACTTTTATGTTGAGTCTCCACCTTCTACCTTTATGCACCGTCTAACAGAGCATAGTTGTCATTCTGAGTTTAATGTGCATGTCCCAAAGTTTATCATTGATTGATTCATGATTATGGTTTTGCTTGTTCTTAAATTATTTGTATCTAGTCGCCCTCTTAAATTTGAAGGTGTCCTATGCATTTATGTTTTGCTATTCCATGAAGGACAAGCTGAAAACCACTTTGCTATGTTTTTCTATATGATTGGAACACACACTTGACTTTCAATGCTTCATTACTCATGATCTTTCATTTGTGTTACTTTTCATGTTATAACATGGTTGCTAAGTTTTATTGTCAAGATTATGTCTCTTATGCCCATGTTTTAAGTACTTTGATCTCAGCACTCAATGCTTTACATCGTTGATCAAGATTTTGATGGTGCATGTCACCTCAAAAATTATTATTTTGTTATCACTTACCTACTCGAGGACGAGCAGAAGTTAAGCTTGGGGATGCTTGATACGTCTCAAACGTATCTATAATTTTTGATGCTCCATGCTTGTTTACACACCATTTGCTTTGTGTTTTGTTACAGTTCGTGGCATTTTTATGCATTTTCCGGAACTAACCTACTAACGAGACGCCACAGTGCTAGTTCCATGTTTTCTACTGTTTTTGTGTTTCAGAAAAGCTACACAGGAAATATTCTCAGAATTGGACGAAACAAAAGCCGAACCTCCTATTTTTCCCGAAGCGTCGCGAAGTCCAAAGATGAGACAGAGGGGGGCCAGGGGCCGGCCACACCCTAGGGCGGCGTGGCCTAGCCCTGGCCTGCGCCACCAGGGGGTGAGGCCGCCTGGTCCACCTCCTGACGCCGCTCTTCCGCCTATATATTCCCCTCGATGAGAAAAACCTAACCCCGATTAATTTTCCTCGAAACATACTGCAAGCCGCCGCCGTCATCGACGCGAGATCGGGAGGGTCTAGAAGCTCTTCCTGGCACCCTACCGGAGAGGGTAATCACCGTCGGAGGCCTTCTTCATCAACATGGTCACCTCCGGAGTGATATGTGAGTAGTCTACCTTGGACTACGGGTCCATAGCAGTAGCTAGATGGTCGTCTCCTCCACCATGTGCTTCATGTTTAGATCTTGTGAGCTGCCTATCATGATCAAGATCATCTTTGTGTAATTCTACATGTTGTGTTTGTTGGGATCCGATGGATATTGATACTATGTCAAGTTGATGTGCTGAATATTATCTTTATGTTATCTCTATCTTGTTTATGATCTTGCATGCTCTCCGTTGCTAGTAGATATCTTGGCCGAGTATATGCTAGTGACTCCAAGAGGGGGTATTTATGCTCGATAGTGTGTTCATGCCTCTAGTAATCTGGGGGAGTGACAGAAACCTCTAAGGTTGTAGATGTGCTATTGCCACTAGGGAGAAAACAACATTCTTGTGTCCAAAGGACATTTGCGTTGTTTACATTACGCACTTTGTTTAATGCAGTTATCTATTGCTTGCAACTTAATACCCAACGGTTGCTTGGATGACATCCGGAGGGTGGATTATTAGTCATAGATGCAGTTAGATTACGGTCTATGTATTTTGTCGTAATGCCAAGAGTGAATCTCATAGTGATCCTCATGACATATGTATGCTAGCTTTATCCTATCAATTGCCCAACTGTAATTTGTTTACCCAGCGAATTGTTATTTATCTTATGGAGAGACACCACTAGTGAACTGTGGACTCCGGTCCATTCCTTTTACATTGCTATTACCGTTTTACATTTACTCGCTTTATTTACATTCTTGTAAACTATTACCTTTTACCACTCGATACGCTTAATCCTTTGTTTACAGCAACCCGGTGAGATTGACAATCTCACTGTTAGTTGGGACAAAGTACTTGGTTGTGTTGTGTGCAGGTTCCACGTTGCTGCTGGTGCAAAGCAAAGCCCTGGACGAGGCGTCATATAAATTGTCTGGAGCTGTCGCGAAGCTTGCGAGCATCAACCTTCTGAAGTTTGGCTTTCTCCTACTGGTTCGATAAACCTTGGTTTCATAACTGAGGGAAACTTGCTGCTGTGCTCATCATACCTTCCTCTTGGGGTTTTCCAACTAGTTTTTTGGTGTCAACTACACACCAGCGAACAGCAATCACCCTTCTACTATATGAATTTCCATCCGCTGATGCAGCCATGGGCGCACGCACACAAAAATATGCCGACATGCACAAACGACGTCGGCCATAGTCCGAGAGGACAACCTCGCAGTGGGGATGATCAGCACAACAGCACGCACTGTGTTCAGTGAGGTTGTAGAGGTTGTTGGGGTTCTAGCTATGGCACTGACGGTGGCGGCTAAGTTTACGTGCGCTCCATAGAGACAGCTTCTTGGCTAGCAATAACAAACCGAAGATGTAGTGGGCGATGGCGGCGAGACAAGAGGAGGTGTTAGGCCTAATTCCCGGGCGGCTTGACTTAAGGGGTGCCAAGGTGCGGCTTTTATTGAAGCGATCGATAATGGAGGATGGAATTCGTGATGGATTCGGTTTCAAATACTATCCTTTGTACTTTTCTGCACGACCAAACGGAGGATGTAAGACATATGTTGCATGCCTAGTCAGGATAGCCCTTTCTATACCAAAACTGATCAAATCGTATCTTTAATGGATTCCAACGTAACACACGAAACCTCCAGAGATGTGTACAGACAAAACATAAAAAACAAATAAATTGAACAATTTTTTCACTTACCGGTGGCATTGAGGGTAATATGTAGTTTGGTGAAGAGTTTTTTTACTTACCGGTGACATTGAGGGTAATATGTAGTTTGATGGAATGATATATCGGTTCAAAAAAATGTTGGATGAACCAACCACGGAAACCTTACGTCCTTTATTATTAGGTATAGATAGCACACATGCCCGTGCGTTGCACCGGGAAGTAAAGAAAATTATTTTTCATAAATAACATCGGCACAATTCTAAATATCCATAAATTCCATCAATTTACTGTTACTATCAGGTCTATCCATAGAAGTGTAATATAACTGGAAACAATTTTTTACATGTGAATTTTGAGAAATTGATTTTTACTTTTATGTAGTCAGTGCATTGCCGGCCTCCAACAGGATATGTCGTGTTTGGTTCATTAACCACCTTCAATTCTTTAGCTAGACTTAAATTTTACCCACACATTTCTGTTTTGCTTCCTTTCTTGCTTTCTTTCACCTACGCTGTCGAATTTAATATCATGGGATGTGGGCCAAATCATGTAAGCGAGCATGGCCAGCATAATATGCGAGTCCACCTTTTGCTGCCAGAGCGCCATTGAAATTCGGCATATCTTCGACGATGGAAGATACTACAACTCGAAGGAAACAACAATAATAAGGATACGTGAAGACTCAAGCGCGTCCTGAGCGGAGGTCCGTGACCGTGAGAGCAAGCTACCCACATCTGGGGTGGTGGTGCATATACGAAGTAAATCCATCGTGCATACGTACAGAAGCCACCAACCTAGGTCTGTGACTGTGGCCCGCATGTATGCATAAAACCACTTAGCTCATATAAGCTACCAGCAAGCTAGCACGAACGCATCAGCTTAGCTGGCACATGCACGCACTTGCACAGCTTTGCCTAGCCGTTCAGGGTCGCCGCCACCGAACGCTGACGATAGTAGTGTAGCTTGTCGATGCCCTTCTACTATATGAATTTCCATCCGCTGATGCAGCCATGGGCGCACGCACACAAAAATATGCCGACATGCACAAACGACAGCGGCCGTAGTCCGAGAGGACAACCTCGCGGTGGGGATGATCAGCACGGCAGCATGCACTGTGTTCAGTGAGGTTGTAGAGGTCATTGGGGTTCTAGCTATGGCACCGACGGCGGCGGCTAGGTTTACGCGCGCTCCACAGAGATAGCTTCTCGTCTAGCAATCATAAACTGAAGATGTAGTGGGCGATGGCGGCGAGGCGAGAGGAGGTGTTAGGCCTAAGTCCCGGGCGGCTTGACTTAAGGGGTGCAAAGGTGCGGCTTTTATTGAAGCGATGATAACGGAGGATGGAATTCATGATGGATTCAGTTTCAAATACTATACTTTGTACTTTTCTGCACGACCAAACGGAGGATGTAAGACGTATGTTGCGTGCTTGGTCAAGATAGCCCTTTCTATAACAAAACTGATCAAATCGTATCTTTAATGGATTTTAACGTAACACACGAAACCTGCAGAGACGTGTACGGACGAAACATAAAAAAACAAATAAATCAAACAGTTTTTTCACTTACCGGTGACATTGAGGGTAATATGTAGTTTGGTGAAGAGTTTTTTGACTTACCGATGGCATTGAGGGTAATATGTAGTTTGATGGAAGGATATATCAGTTAAAAAAATATTGGACGAACCAACCACAGAAACCTTACGTCCCTTATTATGAGGTATAGATAAGTATTTTACCTTTAAAAAAAATAAGATAAGTATTTCCATCACATAAGTTTAACAATAGTACCCATTTTATCAAAAGGAGTTTTAATCTATATTGTTTGTCCAACATATTTAACTTTTGTATGTTACGCGGTATGAAAACACGAAACTTGTAACTACAAAGATAATAAGACATGGTATCCAAGTTTAGTTTGCTCCAAGTTTTATACTTTTAATACAAATCAATATTTTAGTACCAAGCTGATACAACTACGCCTCTACGCCTAACATCTGGAGTAGCACAATGGCGCACAGTGTCATTTTGAAGTGATCAATGGCCTGCATGAACAAGCATTAACGTCCGGAAATGATTCTCCAAACGTGATCTCTCCTTGAAAAAAAATGTACGAGTTCCACCTTTGATAGACCCAACCATTAAGAAAAGAGCAAGTGCTAGCATCTCCCATCAAAATTTTACAGGATCCTTTGACTCATACCGATGGAAAAAAGGCCATTAGTCCCGGTTTGTAACAACCATTAGTTCCGGTTGTGCAACCGAGACTAGTAAAGTGGGACTAAAGGCTCACACCCTTTAGTTCCGGTTGTAAACGAACCCGGACTAATGGTCATCCACGTAGGCACGGCAGCCCACGCCGGCTCGGAGACCTTTAGTCCCGGCTCGTAATACGAACCGGGATTAAAGGGTTCTGTTTTTTTTTCTGTTTCAGATTATGGGTTTCGGGTTTATGGTTAGGGTTCGTTTAATTTCAAACGAGTTTCCTTACACATAATTCTACTACATACACATTATATGTTATTTTACCCCTATATATATGTATATATAATATTCGATCTCTTGTGACTGTATATACTATAATTTCAAACAAGTTTCCGTATAACTAATTTTCAAACAAGTTTCCGTATAACTATTTAATTACATGGAGATCACTAAATTATATGTAGCGTTCCTCGTCCTCCACATGGCATTCTCCTTTTTCATCGATGACCTCCTTCATCAGAAATCCCGCCAACTCCTCTTGAATTGCTCGTATGCGCTGGGTTGTCAGGAGCTTTTCCCGCAAGTTCATCATCTTTAAGAAGAAGATCAATATCGATATACATAAGATGGATGAAACTCAATAGAAATGATGGTAATAAAAGAAACTATGAATATTGTTTACGTACATGAAAGTCTGAGCTGCTCACTGGTGTACCACCGAATGTACTCGAAGATGTAGAATCCACAAAGATTGGTCCCCTTTGGCTGCTCCAATCCCTTTACCTTTTTGAAAGTTAGCTTTTCTTCAAATTGACCTACTATTTTTCTTCTAAAACGTGTCCAAACCCTACAGGGCAAAGAAAATGAACAAATGAGTTATTAAATAATTGATATCAGGAAATGAACGAAAGAGGCTGATATAGTGCGGTAATGATTGAAATTACTTCTGCAACATTGCTTTCATATCGCTCCACAACGCTTCGTCCTTATCCAATGAGTCCATGACTTCAACTGTGGATTTTTGAAATTGAACCTTTAACAGAATCCAATGGAACCTGCGGACACGTTTACATACTCAGACATGCATAACTCATCAATTACACTTAATATCGAATAAGCAAACAAGAATGTGTACAAGATAGGAACACTCACAAGAAGTTGTAAGGAAATCGAATTTCCCTTTTGAGACTTTGCTTGGTAAAAAATGTGTACAAGTCATGCTCCATGTCTTGGGGGGAAACGTTGTAACATAATTTCATCAACGATATATGGGTCAACAAACCCAATGTCATAGATTCCCCTGTTTTTGCATTCGAGCATCTTCATTCTGCATAAATAGCATACAAAAAGAATATAGTTAGGATAATATATTACATGCAATGAACAAGCGGAGCTAGAGACTTGAATATAAATCACTTACAGACAATAGCAAGCGATGATAGATTTGTCGAGGTCGTGCTGATTGAATAACTGAAACAATTCGTCCAATTGAATATGTATCAAGTATCTT
Organism: Dactylis glomerata; assembly: GCA_007115705.1. Classification (NCBI taxonomy): domain Eukaryota; kingdom Viridiplantae; phylum Streptophyta; class Magnoliopsida; order Poales; family Poaceae; genus Dactylis; species Dactylis glomerata. The sequence goes on from QXEO01000183.1 coordinate 5,978,024, forward strand.
TTGAAGTGATGGTCCTCTCTAACGTCTGCCGTGAAAAAAGTGTTTCATGACCTTATTTTTATGTGCGCCTTGTACCAGCTAAGCAGATTTCGCAAATGTGTTGATAGACCGGCTTCCTCCTCAACTGGGATCAAAGGCCCCGTAGGACATAATTCTATACTATCTGACCCTTTGGCGCTTCTTCAATGCCTAACATAGCCAGAAGAGAGAGAGTCATTCTGGTCGCTGCCTCTTTGGCCTGCGTCACAGTCATACCCAATGCTCTAGCAGTAGCTATAACTCTGGGGGTCCAATAACTCGCTGTCCTTATCCATTTCGGCTCTGAAGACCGTATGGATATCGGGGGAGGGCAATTATGAGCAGGGGACCGATTGATTCTTTTGTTCTCCGAGCTGGGGAATTTGTTTCCCGCTTTTTGCACTTGTTTTTGCCTTCGCAGCCGAGGCACTTTGCTTTTCAATTTCACGGGTATAGTCTGATGGCAGATTCATCTTATATTGGGCCGATTGAGTAAGCATACCCATAGCCCACTTCTTTTCTTTCTCGATGTATGTCTACTTAGCCTCAGGCCGTTTCAGTGCAAAATGGGCCTTCAATTCGCTTTGCATAATCGCTTCATTTTCCTCGTCAGTCCTGTCATAAGCTCTCTTGGGAAGAGGCTTTAGCGATGGCCCTGGTACCTTCGTGGACTTATGTACTACCTTATCAGTAGTACTAACCGTAGCGGCCCTGTTCCGCTTTTTCCCCGGCTGAGTAGTATTGGGGGGCGACTTCGCTTGACGCACCGGAGGTGTACTGGGGGCGGCATGGACTGACGCGCCGGAGGTGCACAGGGGGCGGCTTCGGCTAAAGTGTCAGAGGTGCACTAGGGGGCGGCGTCAACTGACGCGCCGGAGGTGGACTGGAGGCGGCGTAGGTGGACGATTGATACGTCTCAAACGTATCTATAATTTTTGATGCTCCATGCTTGTTCTTACACCATTTTCTTAGTGTTTTGTTACACTTTGTGGCGTTTTTATGCATTTTCCGGAACTAACATATTAACAAGATGCCACAGTGCCAGTTCCCTATTTTCTACTGTTTTCGTGTTTCAGAAAAGTTACACAGGAAATATTCTCAGAATTGGACGAAACAAAAGCCGAACCTTCTAATATTTACCGAAGCTTCCAGAAGTCCGAAGAGGAGACGGAGGGGGGCCACGGGCTGACCACACCATAGGGCGGCGCGGCCAGCCCCTGGCTCGCGCCCCGTATGGGTGAGGCCACCCTGGTCTACCTCTGACGCTGCCCCTTCGCCTATAAAGACCCCCCGACGGGAAAAACCTAAAGACCCGATTAATTTTCCAGAAACATATCGCGATCCACCGCCGTCGTCGACTCGAGATCGGGAGGGTCTAGAAGCTCCTCCCGGCACCCTGCCGGAGAGTGGAATCGCCACCGAAGGTCTTCTTCATCGCCATGCTTGCCTCCGGTGCGATGTGTGAGTAGTCTACCTTGGACTATGGGTCCATAGCAGTAGCTAGATGGTTGTCTTCTCCACCATGTGCTTCATGTTTAGATCTCATGAGCTGCCTTACATGATCGAGATCATCTTTATATAATTCTACATGTTGTGTTTGTTGGGATCCGATGAATATTGGTGTTATGTTAAGTTGATGTGCTAAATATTATCTTATGTTATATCTATGTTGTTTATGATCTTGCATGCTCTCCGTTGTTAGTAGCTACCTTGGCCAAGTAGATACTAGTGACTCCAAGAGGGGGTATTTATGCTCGATAGTTGGGTTCATGCCTCTATTTAATCCGGGGGAGTGACAGAAACCTCTAAGGTCATAGATGTGATGTTGCCACTAGGGAGAAAACAACATTCTTGTGTCCAAGGACATTCGTTTTGTTTACATTACACACTTTGCTTAATGCAGTTATCTATTGTTCGCAACTTAATACTCGAGGGGTGTTTGGACGATATCCCCGCGAGTGGATTATTAGTCATAGATGCAGTTGGATGGCGGTCTATGTATTTTGTTGTAATGCCCAGAGTAAATCTCATAGTGATCCTCGTGACATATGCACGTTATCTTTATTCTATCAATTACCCAACTGTAATTTGTTTGCCCAGCATGTTGTTATTTATCTTATGGAAAGACACCACTAGTGAACTATGGACCCCGGTCCAATTTCCTTTACATTGCTATTACTGTTTACTTTTACTCGCACTGTTTACTTTCTCACATACTACTATTGTTTTCCACTCGATACCCTCAATCCTTTGTTTACAGCAAACCGGTGAGATTGACAACCTCATCGTAAGTTGGGAGCAAAGTTCTTGGTTGTGTTGTGTGCAGGTTCAACGTTGCTGCTAGTGCAAAGCAAAGCCCTGGACGAGGCGCCTTATAAATTGTCCGGAGCTGTCGTGAAGCTAGCAGGCATCACCTTCTGAAGTTTGGTTTTTTCCTACTAGTTCGATAAACCTCGGTTTCTTACTGAGGGAAAACTTGCTGATGTGCTCATCATACCTTCTCTTGGGGTTCCCAACTGGTCGGTCATCTACATCAACACCGCACCACAATCAAGCTATTTTCTAGCACCGTTGCCGGGGAAAAAGAAGATTTCTACAAGGGGAGTTTCGCAAGCACATCCTTTACTTTGTTTAATTTTGCGTTACTTTATTTTTGCTTGCATCGTTTTATCAAAAAATACAAACAAATTAGTTTCCTTTATTGTTGCTTTTATCTACTTGCTTTTAGTCTTGTTAGAATGAGTAATCCTAAAGTTGAAGTTCATACTTTTAAGCAACAAGGGGGAGAGAGCTTGAAAGATGCTTGGTACCGTATTAGCAATGCTCATCATAGGTGTACGAAGAAGCATTCTACCATGATCCTCCTTAGAAATTTTTATGTTGGTATATCTAGTTGGAATAGGTACGTTCTTGATACTCTTGCAGGAGGTAATTTTCTGGGTACTCCCGCTCTTAAAGCATGCACTTTAATAGAAAGTTTAGTGGGAGTATCACCTATCCATGTTGTTAAAACTGAGATCACTTTGGAGGAAGTTATAGAAAAATTAGGCTCTTTAGAAAAGAGCTTGCCAAATATCCTTGATAACGATAGCCGGGTTAATGAATCGATAGAAAGTATCTGTAAGAGAATCACTGTTCTAGAGGCTAGCACTACTCTTGATAGTCAAAACTTTAGGATTGGTAAACTAGAGGAGTCTATGGAAACTCTTAGTTCAATTGTCTCTTCTCTTAAATTCAAGAAGGTGAAAGCTTTTGTTGGAAAAGAGCCAAAATTTATGTATATGTTCCTAAGGTGTCTGTGCCTAAACCTCAACATGTTTTAAAGATTGGTAAGACTTTTAGTTCAACTAAGAGTGACTTGCAGGTTGAATCATCTTCGGGAACTTCTAAAGTGCCTAGTGTGGTAAGTGATGCTCTTGAGGAAACAGTTGGTCTTAATGCTTCATTTGATAATACTTAATTTCCACCTTTCTGCGCCTAGCTCAAAGGCGTTAATGAAAAGCACTCTTGGGAGATAACCCATTGTTTTCTTTTCAGTTCTTTTTCTTTTATTTGATTCCTGGAAGTTATTACTACTGTAATAACCACTCCTTATCCTTTTTATTTCGTTGTTGTGCCAAGAGAAACCTCTAATTTGAGTGAGATAAGATTTGGGGATGTTGCTGTCTTGAAATAGATCTCGGTGCTGCACTGTAAAAATTTGTGAAAATTCTCAGAATATCGTTTTGACCTGCGATTTCTTGTGCATATGCCCCAGGTTATATCCAAACTTTCATTAGTTTTACACTTTTTTATTTGAGCAACAGAAAACCCTCGAAAAAATCGACCTTTGTCAGCTGTTCTATTTTGACAGATTTCTGCCACTATTTGTGTTTGCCTCTCGATCGCTTTATTTTTGAGTTATTTTGATCACGGAACTTTTGGGGAAGTTGCTACAGTAGTATATGCTTTATATGTGGTGGTTTTGAGTTGAAATCTGAACTAAAAAGGGGTTGATTCATTATTATGCTTACACTAATGTTGCTAATAGAATTGTGTTGAGTTTTGTATGAAGGAAGTTTTCAAGTATAGGGATTGGAGAATGATGAGATGAGTTGAAGAATGGACAAAAGCTCCAGCTTGGGGATGCCCACACACCCTAAGAAATATCCAAGAGGTACAAGCGTCAAAGCTTGGGGATGCCCCCGAGGCACCCCTTCTTCATCGGCAAAAATTAGGTCACCTTTCAACACACTATATTTTTATTGCTTCATGCACTATGCGTTTTTTCTTGGAGCGTCTTTACTTTAGTTTTCAGTTTTGTTTTGTTTGCTGCAATAAATGGTTGGACCCCAACAAATTTCTTTTGGAGAATATTACTTGCTTTTCATTTGCCAAGAACACTCTGTTTTTCACTCTTATCGTTCAGCGAGTGTTCTCTTTTTCTAGAACTGCGTTTAGCTTTGGTTTTTTGCCTTGATTTTTTTTCAGATCTTGTTTTATCTTTGCATCAAGGTGTATTTTGACCACTGGTCCATGTTGGTTTTTATCAAAAGAGTTGTTTCAAAAAGGTTCGAATGGTGTTGGAAAAGAGAAAAAGTTTCATGCAAAAAAGTGGTACAAAAAGGAGCTTGTTTAGACTGCGGCTTAGACTTTTTCATGTCGTGCTTGATGTCGTTTTGATAGTATGCTTAGTGGTTTTTATTGTAGCATGACTTGTATCAAATGACTGAGATTGCTTAATGAGCCTTTGAAAAAATCATGCGTTGTTTTTATTATTTGGAAGAATTATTTTGGTTTTCTACTTGATGCTTTATTTGGGTTGACTTGGCGCATGCTTACAACATGTTTGACTCATACAAAGTCGCCATAAGCCTCTATGATCATTTAGTTTTGACTTTTGATGCCATCTTATGCTTTGGTTAATGATGTTTTGTCGCTATGCATGATTATGGCCGTTATTGCTCTCTTAGTTGGTCGCTCCCAGTCTTTTGCTAGCCCTCATTTTGTACAGAGTATGAGCTCTACTCGTGCGTCCAACTCCCAAAAACCAAGTTGTTCCAATGTGTCCACCATACATACCTATTAGCAATTTTCTATCCCAAAGTACATTTGACTTGCTTTTATCTATCCTTCAAATTAAACTCTTTTTGGTGTTATACGAAAATTGGTCAGTAAAGCTCTCACGAACCTGATGGCACACTTTACTTTTCTCGTTCTTAAAAATTTGACATTGTGGCTCTCTTATGTTGAGTTGTTATGTTTGCAAGTTGTAAGTTGGAAATTAGCCAAACCATGCTGTCATGGCTTAAGCTTTCAACATTGCACTTCTTATTTGAGTTGATATCGTGATCTTTTGTTTATAGATACTCGCGATGTGAAAAAAGTTGGGAATCTCACGGGATCATGGAGTTTGTATACGTGTTAGAGAAATGCCTGGGCCGCTAATCTATGCCATGCATAATTCATGGTGGAAATTTACAGCATGCCCATAGTGTACATTCGACGACGCATCTCAAAATAAAAAGCTATACCAATGGTAAATAAAAGAGATGCCGAGGTGTTCATTGTCTGTTTGTCCTGTCATTTTGATGTGGGCTTGTTCCATGTCATCGGGCACGGAGGTACCTCGTTGGCGGTTCTCGATGATACGTGTATACTTACAATGACAAGAGCTTGCTTGGGACTCTAAGTCGAGTAGCATGAGGTTTGGGTATTCGTACTTCATGGGACACGAGGTTTTCAACTTATGATTTGTCAAGCATATGCTTCATAATGGTACTCGCATTAACTTTAACCATTCAAATGCCTATGATGGGGGCAATGAGAGCTCAAATCTAGTAAGTACCATAATTTTTGAAGGTTTATAAAACTTGCAATCACTGCTTCCCTCTATGAAGGGCCTTTCTTTTACTTTTATGTTGAGTCACCACCTTCTACCTTTATGCACCGTCTAACAGAGCATAGTTGTCATTCTGAGTTTAATGTGCATAGTCCCAAAGTTTATCATTGATTGATTCATGATTTTGGTTTCACTTGTTCTTAAATTATTTGTATCTAGTCGCCCTCTTAAACTTGAAGGTGTCCTATGCATTTATGTTTTGCTATTCCATGAAGGACAAGCTGGAAACCATTTGCTATGTTTTTCCATATGATTTGAACACACGTTTGACTTTCATTGTTTCATTTTCATGATCTTTCGTTTGTGTTCTTTTTCATGATATAACATGGTTGCTAAGTTTCTTCTATCAAGATTACATCTTTCATGCCCAGGTTTTAAGTTCTTTTGATCCCAGCACTCAATGCTTACATAGATGATCAAGATTGTGTTGGTGCATGTCACCTCAAAAATTATTCTTTTGTTATCACTTACCTACTCGAGGACGAGTAGGAGTTAAGCTTGGGGATGCTTGATACATCTCAAACGTATCTATAATTTTTGATGCTCCATGCTTGTTCTTACACCATTTGCTTAGTGTTTTGTTACACTTCGTGGCGTTTTTATGCATTTTCCGGAACTAACCTATTAACAAGATGCCACAGTGCCAGTTCCCTGTTTTCTGCTGTTTTTGTGTTTCAGAAAAGTTACACAGGAAATATTCTCGGAATTGGACGAAGCAAAAGCCGAACCTCCTAATATTTACCGAAGCTTCCAGAAGTCCGAAGAGGAGACGGAGGGGGTCCACGGGCTGACCACACCATAGGGCGGCGCGGCCAGCCCCTGGCCCGTGCCCCCTATGGTGAGGCCACCCTGGTCTACCTCTGACGCTGCCCCTTCGCCTATAAAGACCCCCCAACAGGAAAAACCTAAAGACCCGATCAATTTTCCAGAAACACATCGCGATCCGCCGCCGTCGTCGACCCGAGATCGGGAGGGTCTAGAAGCTCTTCTCGGCACCCTGCCGGAGAGGGGAATCGCCACCGGAGGTCTTCTTCATCGCCATGCTTGCCTCCGGCGTGATGAGTGAGTAGTCTACCTTGGACTATGGGTCCATAGCAGTAGTTAGATGGTTGTCTTCTCCACCATGTGCTTCATGTTTAGATCTCGTGAGCTGCCTTACATGATCGAGATCATCTTTATGTAATTCTACATGTTGTGTTTGTTGGGATTCGATGAATATTGGTGTTATGTTAAGTTGATGTGCTGAATATTATCTTATGTTATCTCTATGTTGTTTATGATCTTGCATGCTCTCCGTTGTTAGTAGCTATCTTGGCCAAGTAGATACTAGTGACTCCAAGAAGGGGTACTTATGCTCGATAGTTGGGTTCATGCCTCTATTTAATCTGGGGGAGTGACAGAAACCTCTAAGGTTGTAGATGTGATGTTGCCACCAGGGGGAAAACAACATTCTTGTGTCCAAGGACATTCGTTTTGTTTACATTACACACTTTGCTTAATGCAGTTATCTGAGCCCCCAGGGCCTTACGCATGAGCCTTTGGAAGGTGGCTCCTGCGTTCTTCAGGCCGAAGGGCATACAGACGTAGCAGTACACCCCACAGGGCGTGATGAAGGCGGTCTTCTCCTCGTCCTCCTTTGCCATCTTGATTTGATGATAGCCGGAGAAAGCATCCAAGAAGCAAAGGAGGTCGCAGCCGGCGGTAGAGTCGACGATTTGATCTATCCTCGGGAGAGGATAAGGATCCTTGGGACAGGCCTTGTTGAGACTTGTGAAGTCCACGCAGAGGCGCCCACTGCCGTTAGCCTTTGGGACGACCACCGGATTAGCAATCCAGGTAGGGTGGGCCACCTCGCGTATTAACTTGGCCTTCACTACAAGAAATGTGTTGACTAGTGACGTTTTCATCATGACCCTAGAGAAAAGTGTCATAAAGTAGTGACGATTTTGTACCAGATCGTCATGGCCTAATTGGGGAGGCCACCAGCCCTAAAAATTACGATGATTTGAACCAGAAACGTCATAACCCAGTGGGCACAAAATCGTCATAACCTATCTCATGCAGCTTCAAACCTTATCCGTAGTCACTTACGACGAAAATAGATCGTCATAGTCGCTAATTTAAAATATGTTTGAAATAGTTGGACTGCCACCTCACCGGTTTCGCCAACGTGTCGTCCATGTGTCTATTTACGCCTATGTGTAGTATCCACGTGTCAATTTAGCTTATATATGGCTGCATTAGACATGAAAATCTGGGACCCACATGTCATATACTCAGATTTTGTGTCTAGATGATTGACATCTAGGCCCCACCATCCCTACCAGACACGTGGGTCCCACCCCACCTGACAATCGGGTCCCACCCACCACCCCCACCTGACAGTCGGGCCCCACACACCGCCCCCACCTGGACCTACCGCCCGCCCCCACCGACCTGACAGAGGGGTCCCACACAGCGCCCCCGCCGACCTGACAGAGGTGTCCCACATGGGCTGACCAATATATGTGGCAAAATAAAGAGCGCAGGCGGGGGTTCGAACCCGCAACCTCCCCACCCGGGCGTGGATACCTTGCCACCAAGCTATACTCACTCTTATGATATATTCACGCGCTATCTTACTTTTAAGTGGAAGTTTTCGGTTAGTTGGGCCTAGGCCGCTGGGGGTGGCAAAATAAATACTGAGCGCGGCAGCCTGGGTTCGAACCCGCAACCTCCTCCTCCCGCCGCAAGCCTCCTTGCCACTAGGGTAGACTATTCCTCTTGCTTATACACCACGTTATGTCCATTTTATTTGTGAGATTTTGGTTACTTGGGCCTAGGCCGCTGTAGATAAGATTTGGGCTGCTCTGCACAAAGGAGCTAAGTGGTTTTTTTCCTTCTTTCACTTTTCCATTTCTTTTAAGATTATAACACAAAAGATTTGAAGAAGAGATTCAAGACAAGGCTAAGTAAATTCAAACAAACTTTTTAAATTATGTTTATTACATATGTAATAACATTAAATCTTTTTCTCCATAAAATAAATTTAGAAAACAAATTTTAATCACTAAAATGCCATTATGATGTATTTAAAATATGGTCAAAACGGCGGGTATGACCCTTCTTAGCTAGGTATTGAATTCTGCCAAACTCTTTATGGATCTCTAATGAAATAGATGCTTGTGTACCTAAAAATGATTTTTTAAAAAAACATGAGCAAACTATGAAGCACCTGTAGTTCAAATTTGACCCGCTTCCTGCTGAATCGGCAGAATTTTGTCAATTTCTTGATGGGTGTCTAGATAACTATTTCCATGCAAACAAATGATGAATTGTGCATAAAATATGGTATAATATGATTTAAATTTGTGGTGGTCCATTTTTGAAACTTATTTTTGGTAGATGCTTCACAAAATAACCCATATTTAGCATTAAGAAAATGAAAAATGAATTTTTTGTGCAAAGAAAATTAATACTCCCCAAAGAAACTTTGTTTGCCATACCAAGATGCACATATGTGCACAATATGGGGTCATTTGAACAAACTATGCCATGATTATGGCCATAACTAGCTCATCTGGCTTGAAAGCCATGAAACTTCATACAAGGTAGCTCTTTTTTGTGAACACTTTTTCAAAATGTTGGCAATATTTAAAGTTTGTTATTTTTCCTAGAAACTAGGTCACATAGCATGATACAACGCGAAGGGTTTGTGTCTTTTTGAGTTTTTTTGAATTTATTATGTCGATTTCAAAATGCGGCCAAAACGGCGGGCGTGACCATTCCTATGACGGGATAGAATCTTGCCAAACTCTTTATGGATCTCTGATGAAATAGATGCTTGTGTACCTAAAAATGATTTTCTGAAAAAAACATGAGCAAACTATGAAGCACCTGTAGTTCAAATTTGACCCGCTTCCTACTGAATCGGCAGAATTTTGTCAATTTCTTGATGGGTGTCTAGATAACTATTTCCATGCAAACAAATGATGAATTGTGCATAAAATATGGTATAATATGATTTAAATTTGTGGTGGTCCATTTTTGAAACTTATTTTTGGTAGATGCTTCACAAAATAACCCATATTTAGCATTAAGAAAATGAAAAATGAATTTTTTGTGCAAAGAAAATTAATACTCCCCAAAGCAACTTTGTTTGCCATACCAAGATGCACATATGTGCACAATATGGGGTCATTTGAACAAACTATGCCATGATTATGGCCATAACTAGCTCATCTGGCTTGAAAGCCATGAAACTTCGTACAAGGTAGCTCTTTTTTGTGAACACTTTTTCAAAATGTTGGCAATATTCAAAGTTTGTTATTTTTCCTAGCAACTAGGTCACATAGCATGATACAACGCGAAGGGTTTGTGTCTTTTTGAGTTTTTTTGAATTTATTATGTCGATTTCAAAATGCGGCCAAAACGGCGGGCGTGACCGTTCCTATGACGGGATAGAATCTTGCCAAACTCTTTATGGATCTCTGATGAAATAGATGCTTGTGTACCTAAAAATGATTTTTTGAAAAAAACATGAGCAAACTATGAAGCACCTGTAGTTCAAATTTGACCCGCTTCCTGCTGAATCGGCAGAATTTTGTCAATTTCTTGATGGGTGTCTAGATAACTATTTCCATGCAAACAAATGATGAATTGTGCATAAAATATGGTATAATATGATTTAAATTTGTGGTGGTCCATTTTTGAAACTTATTTTTGGTAGATGCTTCACAAAATAACCCATATTTAGCATTAAGAAAACGAAAAATGAATTTTTTGTGCAAAGAAAATTAATACTTCCCAAAGCAACTTTGTTTGCCATACCAAGATGCACACATGTGCACAATATGGGGTTATTTGAAAAAACTATGCCATGATTATGGCCATAACTAGCTCATCTGGCTTGAAAGCCATGAAACTTCGTACAAGGTAGCTCTTTTTTGTGAACACTTTTTCAAAATATTGGCAATATTCAAAGTTTGTTATTTTTCCTTCCAACTAGGTCACATAACATGACATTATGCGGAGGTTTTCTATTTTTTGAATTTGTTTTGAATTATTTGGGTTGAATTTAAAATATGGTCAAAACTAGTCGCCTCGGACCAATCACAAGGTAGTACCATTGCTCCCACAGATCACCAAATGAAATGGATCTGGGCCGTCCACGCGCTGATCCAACGTTACCCACCTCTCGTATAAATTTGCAAAGAGGGCGACCCACAAACCCTAACCCTCAAACCCTATCCCTCCCATTCCCCCCCACCGCCGCAACCACCTCCTCTCTTCCCCCAAACCCTAGCCATTCCCCTCCCTCTTCTCTCCCTCGCGCCGCTAGACCCTCTCCTCTCCCTCGCGCCGCCCGACCCTCTCCCCTGGTGCGGCGGCCACCATCCCCTCTCTCATATATCCCTCGCGGCGCAGGAGGACGTATTCATCCTCGTCCGTGCCGATCTCTGGGAGGTGATCTGCGACGAGCACGGCATCCACTACAAAAAATGTGTTGACTAGTGACCATCTCATAGTGACCACAGCAAAATTAGTCATAGATTTATGACCAACTCATATTAAATGGTCGTAAGTCATTTCTAAGGGTTCAAGGTCTTAATTCTTATGATCAATTTAGTTCAAAATGTCATAATACTCAGACACAAAATGGTCATAACCAATATAATCAAAATTATCACATTATTTTTAATTAATTTTCTGCCGCTTACGACCAATTTAAATGGTCATACCACTATAACCAGTGTGACTAGGCGTCCATTTCAGCAATCCTGCATATGTGTCAATATCTAGGTGTCATCAATATCTACGTGTCAACGTCTATGTGGCACTGATGCCTACATGTCAATGCTCTGACGATTGGAACCCATTCTAATATTGACTTGTTGACTAATACACCAGGTGGGTCCCACCCGTCCCCACCACCCCCTACCAGGTGGGTCCCACCCCTACCCACCTGCCAAGTGGGTCCCACCCGCCCCTACATCCTACCCCACCTGCCAGGTGGGTCCCACCCACCCCCACCCCACCTGCCCAGGTAGGTCCCACCCGCCTGACCCACCCCTACCCCACCTGGCAGGTGGGTCCCGTCCGGACCTGCCGGGTGGGTCCCACCCAGGACCATCCAAAGAACCCAGCCCGGCCAAATATATTCCTCAAAAAAGAAGAGCCATGGGGGGTTCGAACTCAAGATCTCATCCCACCCCGCCCTAGCATCTACCATCCCACCACTACACAACTTGTGTCAAACAAAGGAGCCCGGTTCCATTTATATTAAATTGGCTACATAGATGGGCCTGGGCCAATGGCCCATAGCAAATGTCTTCATATTGGACAGTTTTAGGTATTATTATATGGGCTCTTCATCAGTTTTAGCCCAAATATTTTAAAGTCGAACACTTTTGCACAATATAGGATTATTTGAACAAACTATGCCATGATTGTGGCCATGACATCGGTCGTTTAGCTTAAAAGTAAAGAATCTCTGTACATGGTATCTCTTTTGTAGATATGGGTGGAATCTTGTGAATTTTTTTGTAGATCTATGATAAAATGGCAAGTTGTGCATTTAAAAATATTTTTTTCAAAAAATCACAAGCAAACTATGAAGCACTTGTAGTTCAAATTGGACCCGCTTCCAGCTGAATCGGCAGAAAGTTATCCAAAATTTAGAAAATACCTACAAATTGTTTATTGTTCAACCAAGTGATGAATTGTAAACCCTAAGTGATCTACTATTTTTGGAGATTCTTTTGGTCCAATTGTGAAATTGAATTTTGGTAGTTCCTTCACAAAATTATCGATTCATGGCACTCAGAAAATAAAAAATGACTTTTTCGTGTAAAAAAATTGAAAACTTCCTTCAGCAACATTGTTTGTCATTCCGAGTCGAACAATTTTGCATAATATAGGATCATTTGAACAAACTATGTCATGATTGTGGCCATATCATTGGTAGCTTGGCCTAAAAGCTAAGAATCTTCATACATGATAGCTCTGTTTTGGAAACACTTTTTCTAAAAAAAATTAATATTCCAAGTTTATTATTTTTCCTTACAATTAGGTCACATAACATGATGCAATGCGAACGCTTTTTATTTTTTTGATTTTTTTTGAATTTCTTATGTTGATTTTAACAGGCGGTCAAAACAGCGGGCGCGATCGTTCATAGATCGGGGTGGAATCTTCTAAATTTTTTTGTAGATCTATGATAAAATAGCAACTTGTGCACCTAAAAATATTTTTTTGAAAAAATCGTAAGCAAACTATGAAGCACTTGTAGTTCAAATTGGGTCCGCTTCCAGCTGAATCGGCAGAAAGTTATCGAAAAAATAAAAAATACCTACAAATAGGTTATTGCTCAACCAAGTGCTGAACTGTAAATCCTAAGTGATCTACTATTTTTGGAGATTCTTTTGGTCCAATTGTCAAATTTAATTTTGGTAGCTCCTTCACAAAAATATCAATTTGTGGCACTCAGAAAATAAAAAATGACTTTTTCGTGCAAAAAAATTGAAAACTTTCTTCAGTAACATTGTTTGTCATTCCGAGTCGAACACTTTTGTACAATATAGGATACTTTTATCAGCTACGAACACCCTATTTTTTATGTATTTTTTGCCGTTTATAAGAATGTAGTGAAATCTCAATCTGGAAACTTATTGTCAGCCAATCAGAGAACAGACACGGACAACCCGCGGATCACCCCACTGAGCACGTCTGAACCGTCAGATGATCTGCATCCAACGGACCATATTCCCCCCTTGCCCGAGCTCACCAACCCACCGAACAAAACCGGATCCCGAAACCCTAGCCGGGCGTTCGCAAGCCTCGGTTCTCCTCCCACGCCGCCGCCGCCCCCGTCCCCAGATCCAGATCCTCTCGTACCTCTCCTCTCTGCCTAGATCACGGTCCTCCCACCGTCCACCGTCCACCTAGAGCAAGGGAACCCATGCGGAGGTAGATCTAACCATGGCGACCATCGTCAACACCACGGAGGAGGAGCCGATGCTGGGGGTGGTGCGCTTCACCACCGAGCTCGCCTGGGCCGACGCGGGCCCCGATGTCACCGAGCCCGAGGTGGCCCGCCTCTGCGCCGAGGCGCAGCAGCACGTCCTTGCCGGCCGCTGGCTCGACATGGCCTCCCTCATGCTCACCCCCGTCGACCTGCTCCTCCTCTCCTCCTGCGACCCGAACAAAGGTCAGCTCACCCCTCCCCCATCTCTCCGCCTCGTGTTGAATCGCGCCTTGCTTATTTCCTGCGTTCTGTAGATCTCGAGTGCATGCTGGCTATCATCTGCAACGTCGTCACCAAGGCTGGATCCGAGGAAGAGGCGATGCAGATCGCCGAGGCCGTCTGCACCAAGCTCGTCCAGCAGCCGAGCGACAAGCCAGCGCTGCGCATCAAAGTGTAAGCGCAACACACCAACTCCCTGTACCTGTACTGGAATTGCTTTGTTTCCTTACCATGCCTCACTTCGCCTCCAATTAATGGAATGTGTGCAGTCTGTTCAGTAGCGAGTTTTCTGCTTCTCTTACAGCAATCTAGTTGCTTTAGTAGTTTGCGGAATTGTAAGCAGCGATTATCTAGCTCCACTTGGCGCTGGCCTATTCTATCTGTGGTGGAGTGCCTCGTTTGGAGTGTGCTAGTAGTTCATGCATCAGCTTGTGATACTAAAATGCTGCTACCATGTAACCACTGTTGGTTGGGTGTTGTCATTCTTGTCTGCTCCATTTCTGATAGTTGTAGATTGACCTTAATTCGTGTAATCTCAGTGCCACCATAGGAACCCCTATACCCCTATACTGTATTTCAGCCCAAGAAAGAGTCTTGAGCTCACCAAGAAGCTAAAGTGATTTAACTGCAAATCATTGATGCCTTCTTTGAGAAAATTCGTTGATGTTAACTGTATAGTTTTCTTCTGTTTATTAGGTGCTGGAGCAGGTTAGTGGACAGTCACTAGTGTTCTCCAAGGGTAAGTTTCTTAAATCCAGCTTGTTCGTCTTGGCCATGTCGAATGTGGGCTATGCTGGTGGTGCTCATAGAGATGATTATGTGCTATTGCAGCTACGTACACTGTGAGGTCTTTCAGTATCCGGCGTAATGAGAAGATTGCGTGCTACGTGACGATCACCTGGAGAAAAACATGAAGGACAAGGACTCAAAGTTCAGGCTCATCCTTGTGGAGAGCAGGATCCACCGCCTCGCCCGCTACTACAAGCGCACCAAGAAGCTCACGCCCACCTAGAGTATTTATTGATTGCTGTCAACTACTTGAA
The DNA here is from genome assembly GCA_007115705.1 of Dactylis glomerata. Classification (NCBI taxonomy): domain Eukaryota; kingdom Viridiplantae; phylum Streptophyta; class Magnoliopsida; order Poales; family Poaceae; genus Dactylis; species Dactylis glomerata. The sequence goes on from QXEO01000183.1 coordinate 5,993,190, forward strand.
CTATTAGTTTTTAACTACTAGAGTATTTGCTAATTGTAGTTACAAGGAATTATTATGTATAGTATCTAGAGAGAATAAATTATAGTACTATTGTAATGATCTTTTTAACTAGATGAGCATGTTCTCTCTCTGCAGGTACCTCAGACTTGAGGGTAGAGCTCCACCGGAGCCCCGAGCGGATCCGACGTCTACATCGCAGTTACAGCAGATGGCTATGAGAGACAACGATGTAGGTAAATATTTGTTACAGTACCAGTGAATGTGTGATGTGTGGCCTGATGAGCCAGAGTCTCCTGGATCTGGCAAACCATGCTTGTTCTTCTCCACCAAATTATCTGCGTCTGTTATTAGTTGAACATTTTTCATATAATATTATATCAATGCATATTTTGCACATTTGTGAAGCCTCATATACACTTTCAAGTTATACAATAAATGGATTTATACCACATTATAAAATATATATCTTCTGTGATAGCTTTTATCGATCAATACCTGGTTAGGCAGTAATAATATATCTGCTCTGATTCCTTTTAAATGTATTTTAACCCCGAAAGTGCAGTGATAATATATATGAAGTTTTGCCCTTCACATTCTGTTTTCCACAGATGTTTTATGGTGTGACAATAACAGTTCATCTCTGTCACTTCACTTTGCAAACTGTTTTGCAGGTAGAAACTACGTTACTATGAATGGTATTACACCATTATGAGTTCTACACTACCTGTTACATGACTTTTGCAGGTGAACATCCATTTACTCGTTTTACTGCTAGCATTGTGTGAAATATCTTTTCAATTATATAGCATTTGTGGACAAAGAGATATATACTTGTATGGACCAGCCCATAATCTTTAACTGTTGTTTGGTACTGCTAGCAGTGTTAATGCTTTATTTGCTACATCTGCTTGCCTATTTGTCTTTCTATTTTTTCCTAATTATTTTTCTTAGTAGGATATTAACATTGACGGTTCCTCTTTTACAGGAACTACATGTGAAGATTTTTGAAGCCTGAAGCTGAAGCCCAACTCAGCACATAGTAGCGTATTGTTGTAATGTTAGGCAATGTTGTGGTTGTAATATACGATGTCTATACTGTAATAGACTTATTTAGCTGTTGGTAAATTTAATGGATTTTCTGTATTATTTGAAATACTGGTTTATCTGATTTGAAAATGTGTGAAATGGAAATTTGGCAAGTGGTACCCATTTATGAATAGAATCTGTCATTTCAAACCTTCCTGACATATGGGGCCTACATATTAGATTATATTGACTAGTGGGACCCATTTGACTAGTGGGATCCACCTGACTACTGGGCCAGCTTTTAATATAAAGAGTGACAATAGAGAAAACGTGAACTTTAAAAGGCTGTAGCCCAGAAAATATATAGCCAAATGTTGGGCTTGGCCCATTTAGCTAACAAGATATGAGATATAAAAAAAGATAAAAGAACTGATATTTGGGCTTGGCCCATGTAGGTGGCTGAGTTGGACCGGGCTGAATTCAAATTATGACCTGCCATGTAGGATTAGCCACGTAGGATCCGACGTGGACTCGTCAAATTGCTCGTGACCAATTTTTTAGTCATAATGTCTATGACCATCTATTTTGGTCATAATCGCTTATGACCAATCAGAAAAATTGGTCATCATAGGCCGTCAGTGACGCTCAACTGGTGACCAAGTGTTTTTGGTCACCAGAGGGTCATAAGTTGAACAACAATGACCATCTAGTGACCAAAGTGAAGGGTCGCTAGTCAGCATATTTCTTGTAGTGATCGATGCCACGGCCGCCTTCCTCCCCCTACTCGCCACGGTGTCTGTCGGCGCCCACCCGCACCCACCAAATCCCGCGCCCCCTAATCCCCAACCGAAATCACCAAGCTCCAGATCCACTCCGTCGACGATGATGCCAGAAATGCTCGTCCTCTTCACCAAGAGCCTCTACTTCGGCAGTGGACGGCAAGATCAACGAGAATAGGCTCCTCTCCAAGAAGAACAGGTCCGTTCAAAGCGCCCCTCTCTCGAAACCGCGTTATTCCCGTCGCATTGAATGCTATAATTCTCTAATTTGAGACGGAGGATCTTGGGGAAGTTGAATAATAGATCCCACAATGAATTGATGATTTGATTGTTATAAGGTATAGTAGATGGTAATAGTCGATGCCAGTCTCTTTGACTGATTTCACTTGCTGGTGTCAAAGGAAGTAGTACTGGGTTGATGAGTTGATGACACGAAATTTGACTGTCTAAACCTTGGGCAAGTTTATAAAATGTGAAATCTGTTGCTCCATATTGTTTCTGGTTTACATTGAAACAAATAATTTGGCAGTATTATGCATATTAGTTTGGTTCAGCAATGCCATCATGTCATATCATCACTCTGTCCCCATTATTATATATTGATTGTATTAGCAAAATATAGAAAAGTAATGAGTTCTGTTTGTGTCATTTCATCGTTGAACCAACTTGGTTGTATTTACTGATTAGCCAAATACCTGATGCTCTCTGGATTAGATAAGTTCTTTGGTCTATATCATTCTCTTCCTCTGTTACTTGGTTGACTGGCCTTGATTCCATGACATTATTGAGTCCCTTTGTGATATTGAAGCTATGATCTGAATAGCTTTGTATTAATATCTTGCCGAGTCTTGTTTGAGAATATGTTGTGCATCATGTCCTACTTATTTGGTTCGCAGGCTTGCTGTCTTGGAAGGTTTTGTTACGTTTCAGACAAGATTGTTGCGACAGGCAGACTTGACCAATCTGTTCACGTGCTTTCACCCTTAAGTATTTCCACATGAATTAATGCAACTTTGATTTCATACTAGTTATTATTTTGTTTAACATTTTCTGAACATTTTCTGACTGATGGACTATTTACGCTGTAGGAGCAGCTCTACAAAATACAAAATCTGGATAATGGAGGTAATGTCAATGGTGCAAGAGCAATCTGTGAACCTCAAGTTTTGGCATAGCTAACAAGGTGGCATGTATGTATATTCTAAGCTGATTTTTGCCATGCTCTTTCCGTGCTTGAAGGAGATTTACTGTAGGTGTTGCACGAACATGTTTCCTTATCAGTATGTATATTCCAAGCTGATATTCTTTTTTATTAGTAGACTGTCATAGACAGTATGTAAATTCCTGCTTTGAGATTTTTGCCACGCTCTTTCTGTGCCAGGTGGACATCACTCTGTAAAAATTGCTGCCAAGAGTTATCAATTGGTTAACGATCACCATTTATTTGAGACGAAAATATAAAAGCTGACTGGTAGCTCCCCTTCATTGCATGCTGATTACTTTTGATTGTCTAGATTTGTTATGTCTCTTCATTGAATAATTTGCTTATAATTCCACAATATTGATGAACTTGCCCGTTTCTTGGTACAGATTGTTGATAGACTTCATTGATATGTGGAACCTGGTGACATGGTATGTTTTCTCTCCTAGTATAAGAGGCGCATATCTATCTCAGCATTGACTCCACAGAAGCAGTGTTTTTGTAGTAAATTTAGAAGGCAAAATATATGTGACAGCATGTCATGTACTGTGAGTTGTGCATGCCCCTTAGCTTATAGGCTGCAGTTACACTATAATCTGTATGTAAATTTGAGGTATTTTCTTGTGAGTTGTTGTCAAAAGACTGTAATCTGTATGCCTCATGGTCTCTTGTTATCTAATGCAACAAAAACATGCTTAAACTACTGGAAGATGTTTGGTTTGCTTCAGAAACCGCGCTATAGCAGAACACATCTTATTTTTCCCTAAAGTTTATTTCTATAATCTGCAGGATTTGTCTAGAATGCAAGAGGCAGACCTACTAGCGCTAACCAGGGATCAAATTCTTCAACTCTAGCCTCATCCACTGTGTCGACATGAATCAGGTGTCTACTCCTTGTCTTTCTGAACAGATATGGGCTTGATGCTTGATGCGTATCATGTGGTGCCTAAGTTTACTGTCAATATGCTGTGGCTATCCTTGTGGTTTCTACTGTAATCCTTGCTCTAATGCTTGAGGATCAACATGTTGCATATCTGTTCTTTATTTGTTTATAGCTGTTCTGTGTTATTGTTAGAATATAGTGTTTTCATTCTCACTGACAGCCATAACCTGTCATTTCCTCTCTTCTACAGGAGCTACTGGCTGAAGAAGTTAGAAGAACTGGAGGCTGCATGCTCAGCAAATATTTGTCATATTTTTGTACCTATTTGTATACTTGTATGTTACTTAAGTGATTTTGACTATGGAAAGTTTGTAATATACTACTGCCATACTGGGTGATTTGAACTATGTCCTGATTGTAATGAATGTGTTAATTTTGGTTATGTTTTGTGAAAATTATTGTGATCTGGGCTTTATTTACTGCGTGGATGTTGAGATGAAGAAAATGTTAGTTGGGCTGTAAGAGCACCACGGCCCAAACTGTACTGGGCTTGAATGGAATAAAATTATTGAAAATAAAAATGAGACTGATTTATGAGATTAGCATGACAGGTGGGACCCATCTGACAAGTGGGACCCATCTGACAAGTGGGACCAACTTCAAAATAAATTGGACGAAAATAAAAATAAATGATGTAAAAAGGCCAAGTCCTAGAAAAAGAAAAAGGCCAAATGTTGGGCTTAGCCCATTTAGCTGACTAGAATTGAGAAAAAACAATCACAAAAGAGTATGAATTGTTGGGTTTGGCCCATATAGATAACTGAAATGGACTGGGCTGATTTGCCTGCCACGTGGCTGCCACATCGGATTGCTGATGTGGCCTCCCCAAACTGCTCATGACGATATTATATCTTCATAACCGTTATGACGGTCCAATATCGTCATAGACGGTTATGACGATCTCAGTAAATTCGTCATGTTCGATCATCAACGACGCCCCGTTTTTGACGATCATTTTTTCGTCATAAAATTGTCATAGATCAACCATTATGACGATCTAGTGACGAATTTTGAGCGTCAGTAGTCAACACATTTCTTGTAGTGCTTCTTCAGCTTCTCTTTTTCCTTGACGATGAAGTCCTGCTTCTCTTGCGCTTGCTTCCTAGTCTTCTGCTTCACGGGGTGTGCCTGAGGGCACATGGCTAGGTGGTGCTCAATCACCTCCCTGGGAACGCCGGGCATATCTGACGGAGTCCAAGCGAACATGTCAGAGTTTGCCCGCAGGAAGGTGATGAGCGCGCTTTCCTATTTGGGGGAAAGCCCTGCCCCGATGGTGATGAAGTTTTCGCAGCCCCCAGCCTTTAGCGGGACCTTTTTGGTTGCCGAGCGCTCTTGGGTAAACTGGGGCCTCCTGCCTGAGGGTACCGCAGCTTCCCCAATGCTCATGTCCAGCATTGGATGGACCAGGTCCTCGCTCGGAGTAGGCGATGCAGAGGCGGCAAACTTCTTCCCTGTCGAACCCAGAGGGTAGGGCTCGAGAGAGGCCTTCTTCGCAGCAGCCCGCTCTTGGGATACGAGCTGCTTCTTCCTCGTGAGGTCGCCGGAGTGTTCCAGTAGATCTTCGTCGGCGGGGAACATGGTGGCGGCCTCACGGTAGACATGCTCAACAGATCAGAGAGCATCCTTCTCATTGCAGCGCACGGTGATCGTGCCGTTGGCGCCCGGAATCTTGAGGACGTTGAAGCCATGGTGCGTTGCTGCCATGAACCTCGCCAAGGCTGGGTAGCCGAGGATGGCATTGTATGGCAGGGCGATGTAGGCGACGTCGAAGTCGAGGCTTTCTGTCCTGTAGTTGTCCCGGGTGCCGAAGGTGACGGGCAGGCTTACCTGCCCAATTGGCGTTGTAGACCCCTCGGTTACCCCGAAGAATGGTCGAGTTGGCATGAGCCGGTGGTACGGCACCTGCATCTTTTCGAAGATCTCGACCGAGATGATGTTGAGGCCCGCCCCTCCGTCGATGAGAGTGCGATTGACGGCGACGTTGTTGATGGTTGGCGTGCACAAGAGGGGAATTGTGCCCATGCCCCTTGTGGAAGCCGGATGATCCTCCTCGTCGAAGCCAATCTTGCACGTCGACCACTTCATTAGGCGATTACCGACGTTGGGCTGCGCCGCCGCGATTTCTCGCGACAGCTGCTTGAAGTGTCGATTTGACAGAGGAGCCTGAGCTCCACCCAGGAGGCAAGCGGCGAAGTCTCGCGGCTCTTGATAGCCCCCCTGGTCCTCCTCCCGATGATCGTTTGCTGGAGGGGGCAGCGGCAGCGGCTCGGGATCGGCTCGAGACAGACCCCCGCGGCGGCGACCTTCCTCGCGGTCGTCGTCGCGGCGATCGCCCCGGGATCCACTCTTGCCGTGGTTGCGGCCGCCCCCGCGACGCTTGGCGACGCCGCTTTCCTCGTGAAACTTCCGGACAATCCAACAATCTTCGGTATTGTGGGTGTCCTTCTTGTGGATAATGCAGTAGCGGCGACGTCGACCTTTATCGCGATCGGAGCGGTCCCCGCGGCGTTGCTTATGATCTGGCTCCGCCGCGAGGACAGCAGCCTCCTTTCGCTTGGGGTCCTTGGACTTCGGCTTTGGGGGAGGCGCCTCCGGCAGATTGTGCACGAAGAGCCTCCCCTCCTCAGCCTTGGCGCAGCGGTCGGCGATCTCGAAGAGCCTGACGACGGAAGTCAGCTCATCATTCACGGACAGCTTCTCCCGCATCTTGACGTCGGAGACGCCCGTGGAGAACGCGGAGATGACCTCCTCGTTGGAGATCCTGGGGATCTTGTTCCTCATCTAACTGAAGCGCTGGATGTATTGACGAAGCGTCTCGCCCTTGTACTGACGCACCGCCTTAAGATCGTTCTTGGTAGCGGGGCGCTCGTACGTGGGCATGAAGTTGGCAACGAACTGACGACATAAATCCTTCCACGAAGTCACGGATTCGTGAGGAAGATTCATGAGCCAAGTTCGCGGAGCGTCCTTGAGGGCCATGGGGAACCAATTGGCCATGGCGCGCTGATCTCCACGCGCAGCCTGGACGGCGACGACGTAGAGTTGGAGGAATTCGACAGGGTTTGTGGTCCCGTCATAGCGCGTGGCGATGTCCGGCTTGAACTTGTCAGGCCAGACCACGTAGCGCTGCTGGCGAGTGAGGGCAAGACACCCGGGGTTGTAGATAGGGTCGCCGGGGGTCCTGACGTTCTTGCCAGCTTCGCCGATGTCGTCGATGGCGCGGTCATGATTTTCGCGGCGGCGCTCGAGGGAGACGCGCGCGTCTTCCGGAGCGCGTTGGATGATTTGGCAGCTGGGCTCCCCGCGCGGCGAAGATGCGGCGCGGGAAACCACCTTCTTGGCCTTGTTGGCCCTCCCATCTCCAGCGCCCGGGGCGCGACGCCCCGCCACCGGATCTGGGTTCCCCGCGCCCTGGGCTCCTCCCTGGGCCGGGTCTTCGTTGGCGATGGTGATGAGCTCGGTGATTCGAGCGCGCCACCCCTCACGCCCGTCGTCGGTGGGTTGATAGCGCAGCAGCTCCTGCGCCATGGCGAGAGCCTGCGCAGGAGACAGCTGACTCCCAGAACGAGCGCGAGAAGTGGCGGTGGCGGTGAAGGAGAGCGAAGGCTCTGTACGCCCGGACGGGAGGTAGGAGGACTCCAGATCTTCCTCCTCTTCCTCCTCGGCCGAAGCTTCATGACGACGGAAGATGGGCTCGGTTTGCCCCCGAGCAGCGTTGCGACGGCGAAGACGCTCGAGCCTTGCGTTGGCGTCGGCCATGTCGAAGCAGATCTAGAAGAAAACACACCATAGCCCCCTACCTGGCGCGCCAAATGTCGATGGATTTCGTGTCGCAAGAACACGGGGTACCACGCGATGGACTCAAGGATTCGAACGCAGGGGGCTGAACGTGTGAGATCTTGGATCGCAACGAAACACGGTGACGGAAGCCTCGAGTGTCGAACGCGCAACGCACTGCAAAGAGAGAGACCGAGCTTTACCCAGGTTCAGGGCCCTCGTGGTGAGGTAACACCCCTACTTCCTGCCTTCTTGTATTACAACGCGACACCTCGCGAGGAGTACAAGGTCTTGATTACAAAGCTGTAGCTGGCCAGAGGTTGAAGAACCTGCGTACCCAGCTAGCAGCTTGAAGAAGATGAAGATCCGATCCCCCCTCTAAGGGGTGGCCTCCCCCTCCTTTTATAGCGCCAAGGTCCTCCTTCCCCTTATCTTCTTGGGGAAGGGGTTGCCACACACGGCCAAGGAGGGAGGACAGCTGTAGATTCTGTTCTTCCGTGGACGTAGTCTTCGTAGGGCAGTGGCGCCGGTCCACGGGAGTGGGTGGAGGAAGCTGACGTCCTCCTCTGGCGCCCTGCACCGTCCACGCTATTTTTAGGGGGGTGGCCAACAACCACTGTGCCGCTTTGGGCAGGCACAGCGAAAGTTGGTCTCCTCCCTGTCGGGGGTAGCGTGGGCGGTACGCGGTCTTCTGCCCGTTATCTTCTTGCTCTGCACGCAAACGTGCTGAGCTGACGTGGGCGTGCTTCCTCTCCTCACCAGCGGGGGCTCGTGAGGAGGTCTTCTGGTCCTTAGCCGTTTATGTCGTCGTTCTCCTCATGAGGCGCCTCCTCGTGAGGGTCTTCTCCGCAGCTTGAGTTGCTGTTTCTGAAGATGGGCCGATGACGTGGCCCAGGAGCAGGTGGACCGGGATACCCCGGTATCCATAACACCGACATAAGTTGGGAGCAAAGTTCTTGGTTGTGTTGTGTGCAGGTTCCACGTTGCTGCTGGTGCAAAGCAAAGCCCTGGACGAGGTGCCTTATAAATTGTCCAGAGCTATCGCGAAGCTAACTGGCATCACCTTCTGAAGTTTGGCTTTTTCCTACTGGTTCGATAAACATCGGTTTCTTACTGAGGGAAAACTTGCTGCTGTGCTCATCATACCTTCTCTTGGGGTTCCCAACTGGTCAGTCATCTACATCAACACCGCACCGCAATCAACGATGTTCACCGCAGGAGGGTGGACTTGGATTCCTCGGAGTCGGTGGTCTTGGCGCCGAGCCTGGAAACTTAATGTATTTCTTTTGCCATAGAATGACATAGCGCTTGACATCTCCAAGTTTCACTTCCCCATTAGGTGTAGGGAAGTCAATCTCTAGGTCCTCAAACCCCGGGACTATGTCATCCGCCGAGACACGAGCATAGCCAGCTGGTATCGGATTTCCATGGTGGAGTGCTTCAGGTAGACAAGGTAAAGCCATGCCAATCTTCACCTTGAAGGACATGTTCTTCATTGGCTGATGTAGCTCACAATTTGTCATCTCCCTAACATCATCCACGGGGTAGCGAGGCCGCGGTGCATCATTGATCGTCCATGCGTCATGCTCATCAGCTGGGACCTTCGCGGAAGCCACACTGCTTCTCCGCTGGCTATTAATATCCAATGTTGGATCTTCCTGCGGCCGAGATGAGCCTCCCTGGTGAAGTTCATGCATCATCCTCTTCACGTTAGCTAATTCACGTTCTACTTTCCCAATCCAATCTGCCTCCCGGTCCTTCTTTCTCTTACGGCTTTTCTAACCGTACGGGTCTTCGTGCTGGGAAAACCCTTCCTTCCACGGAACACCGGAGCCTTTGCCTCATGTTTGTCCTGTGTGTTCAGGATTTCCGAGGGTGTGTGTCAGCTCGTTGTTCTCTCGGTCGACCCGGATCAATCCCGCTTGAGCAGCCTCCATTGCCTTAACAAGTTTTGCGATGGGAGTAAAGGTCTTTTCCGATGAACAGACTCCCCTGTTGCTAGGTCTAATGATCCCCCATGCCCGTACCACTAGTGCTTGGCCCTTTCGGGCCATCCCTCTGTACCTAGAGTGATTCCTTTAGTCCTCAGTTCACCCTCCATAGCTTCCCACTTAGGCACTGCACTGCTGTAGCCGCCTGGCCCCAAAACATGGTGATGTGTCTTTTTCTGAGCATTTGCCTTATTTTTTAGTCTCATTTCCTTGGCTCTCTCTGATTACTTGTACACCACAAATTCAGTCCACTGTTCCCTCAACTTCTCATATGCTCCTTTGAATACTGGAGTTTTCTTTTTCGCGACATACTTCGCGTATAACATTTTCTTGTAGCCCCGGAATGCTTCAGCCATCTTCTTGAGAGCGAACTCTTTCACTTTCCTTCTCCTTTCACGTCTACCCGGAATTTCATTACCATCATCATCGAATTTGGAGTACTCTAGAGGTAGATTGAAATTTGCCATGAGCTTCCTCCAAAGGTTTTTTTTGGATCTTTGGTCCACGAAACTAGCTCCAAGACGTGCCTTCTTTGGCTCGTTTCATTCTTGAACAGTGATTGGGATGGTGTCCCGAACAATCACTCAACATTGATTTACAAATTTTGTCACGTGCTGTTTTGGCTCCAACGGTTTGCCATTTGGAGCGACTACATCGATGCTCAGCTTTTGATTTGGATTCAACTTTTGGCTCGGGCCTCGTTTAGAAGACGATTTTCTCGATCCGGAGGGCTGAAAAAAGAAAGAGTCGTTAATACATGTATGCATATTCCCTTCATATCACCAAAGGCTAAATATATATATCTTGCCATCGTTGTTTGTTTGCAATTGTCGTTCGTCATTGGTGTTTGTTTGCCCTTCGTTGTCAAACATTTCTATCTCCATTCCGTCACCGGAAGGGTTCAGAAATGATGAAACATCTTCTTCGCCTTCATCTTCTCTGGCACCTTCTCGGCCGGCACCTTCTCCGACAGCTACTCTGGCACCTTCTCGGTCGGCACCTTCTTCAGGCACATACGCATACTCACTGCGTATTATGCCCAATATGTATTCTTCGGGTTGTGAATCATTTTCACCGTCCATGTCTCTTCTGAAGACAGGTAAAACAAGTTAGTGACACATCTGAGCAATGTCCAAAAAAAGGGGGCATTGGCCGAGCGCCGCCGCGGTGGGGGAAGAGTTGGTGACAAGGGTATAGATAATAGAGCCTGTTAGTTGAGTACCCCCGAGACCCGCCAAGTTAGGCCCAAGTGTAATCCAAGTCGAGATATGAGTTCATGTCGTATGCCGATATTGTAATACGTACCGGATCCCTCCCGTTCCTTGAGACCTGGCCACCTATATATAGGGGCCAGGAGAGGACGGTGAGGGACAGATTGAAAGCAAGCCAAGTTTATTCTTACGTTTACTTTCGACACACACCTTGTTTGACTGATTTACCTTCGAGTTCATCCGACGCCCTACTCCCCCGATCCTAAGTCCTTCATATTGGACATTTGTCGAGTTAACCATCATCAATTGGCACCGACCGTGGGGACGATGGGCGTTGGAATCATGAATTCGATGGCTTTTTCGCTTTTAGCCAATAGCAATCCGGAAGTCGACGAAAGTCAAGAGATGGAGCTGACGATCGGAAGTTTAAGCTTCTACATCGGACCTTCGGGTTCGACTCGTCTTTCAGATCCTGCGAAGTCGGGTCCGTCGGCAAGCAAAACCAAGACAATCACAATGGCTGGATCATCTGTGGGCTCTTCCAGTGAGGTAAACTCGCCGGTCAGCCTCGCAGCAGCAGAAAATGTGCAAAAGAAACTCGAGGAATTCAATGAAACTCTGGGAAAATCCGACATGGAAGCAACAGTGGTTAAACCACACGATAGTCCAAAGGATTTCGCCACCGAAAGCAGCGGCGTCTCCAGAAGCGTACACCAGTTATGTGTCATTATCACTGAAGCAGCAGAAGAGAATAATCACGCAGGCAATGAAGAAGTCGACATGCAAGTCGACAAACTAAGGAGTAACAGTAAGAAGGAGAAGGAGAAAATTCACGTCTCCACCGGAGAGTGGAGAATCATCATGTCAGCCATTAACCACGGCATAGAAGTACCCGCAGATTCAAGAAGAGAAGTTTTGATGGGGTACCAATACGCACTGCACCAGCGCAGAAAGAAGTTGAGGAAGGAAAAATACATGTTTATGAGAAGCCAAGATAACAACAACACATCAAGTGGAGGATATTGGGATGAATATAGCGATGCATCAGAGTCCAGCATAGAAAGGCACAGAGACCCGAAGCATTGCAGGAGGACAACAGCACGGACAGGAGAAGAAAGCCATACGAAAAGTGTAAGTAAGCATCAAACAGCTACGGAAGAGGACTTTGTGCAGGAAACACCAGAAGCAGCATTGGTAGCAGCACAGGTGTATCTACTAACTACACAACCAAAGCCTGGAGATCCGCGGGAGCACATGCATCAAGCCGCAATATGAAGCCTCGGGTTGGTGGAAGATAGGCTAAGGAAACATTTTATAGAAGAAAAGGTGACATATCATAAGGAGATGCGAAAGGAAGGACTCGGGCGCCAACCTTCGCAAAACAAAACAAGCGAATCGTCAGGCGACGAAAAGATCATTTGTAGGATCTTCCGAGCAACTGGGTTTGACACTTTCTTTGGTTATGACCGGATCTTGAGCGACTGGAGGTTCTGGTGCAGCATTCAACTTTGCTGGGCACTCGTTGGAGTAGTGCCCCTTGGTTCCGCACTCATAGCAGGTGATGTTGGTCTTGTTACTAGTATTGGGAAAAGTATTCTTTGGTAGTGCTCTTCCAGATCGTAGAGTAAGGTCATAGCAAAGGTTAGAGGGTGCTGGAGTCTTATTTTTTTTTTGGCGTCTTGGAATTCTTACTTGCTTCTGTTTGTTTTGAGCCTTCTGTAGTTGCCTCCGAACGTAAACGTCATGCTCTTCGCTAGTCTTGACCACTTGAGATGCTAACTGGAAGCTGTTTGGAAGGATCTTTGATATATCTGACACCAGGTGGTTCATAGTGCAGTCAGCAGGAACATGGGTACTACTTTCACACATGTAACAGGTAATGTTGCTTGAAGGGCATTCTCCAGGTGGATGATTGACTTCGCAATTGGGACAGTTTCCGGGACATTGGCTGGCTTGATGACCTTCTTCTCCACAACGGCTACAAGCTTTCTTCCTTAGATGATCTAGGTTTGCAATCTTCGGACTTCGACATTGGAGTGCAACATGGTGTTCTTTCCCACAAGCATAGCATATTTGTTGGGTGTGAAGATCTCCTTTCCTCTTTCTTGGAAACTTGCATAGATTTGTTGCCGCTTGGTACCTCCGGGCAATCCCCTGAAGGTGGAGTTCAAAATCTGAGTTGGCTTGACCTCCTTTCGTACACATATTAAATGGTGGACTTGCGAGCATGGGATGTAGGAGAGGGGTAAAGTCCTGCAGTAGATGAGAGGGAACAACTTTAAAAAGGTTTCTAACGTGGGATTGGTATGGTTTAAAGTTTGGTTTTGGGCCAAACGATACTAGAACATTTTTTAGAAAACAAGTTGCTGGGGTGGTTGCTACATGTTGCCGGAGGGCATATGAGCAACATATCTCAAAATAATTCAATCATTCAAACAATCAAAGTACTAAGGACACTTAGTCATCGTGAGGTACGGGCAGCTTAATTAAAACAAGTAAGCCTTTCCTATAATTCCTATTGGTTTGGGTTGCTGAGTCTTCATCATTTATGATCACTCTCTTTTTGCTCTTGAAGTCTTTGTCTCACAGGGTTGACTCTTGTTGGAAGATTTCTAGCTCAGGTGAAGAGACTCTCTTTCGATGGTAGCAGTCGTAGTTAACATCCAAGGTTGAAGTCTTGAAAAATATTGAGTCCCTAATCTTTTGATCCAAAAGTCCTTCGGTCTTAAGGTCGGTATATCGTCCATGGTATATATTTGAAGTAGATGAGGAATAGAATAAAACAAATCTTTTAAAAATAAATTGTAATCAAAGATGTTCATACAAAAATTCTTTGTCACAATATTTTGAGAGCACAAGTTGCGAGTATAAGATATTTCAAGTGAATAAGATGAGGGTATAAGATTGGCTTTGGATACAAAAGCAAACAAGTTTCTTTTGTAGAAATAAGTGTTTGACAAATTATCACTTTCTTAGCTAGCGACCATACTAACTAAGGTCTCCTAAGGTCATGATAGTCCTGATACCAAACTTGTGATATTAGGAATATCATTTTCTAACGACCATGCTAACTAGGGTTTCCTAGAGTCAGCCTAGGCTCTGATACCAACTTGTGGCGACCTCAAATTTAATACAAATTCGAAGTGCCCGTTATGTAATCCATCACAATCCCAGAATCAGTGTTGTGATTTACATAACGTAGTGGATATCACAGTCATAGACATTAAGAGTAAATAAAGGGGATTACATAGGTGGTCGTACAGACCAAACCTTACAATTCATCAATATGCAGCGGAATAACACGTCGGGTCCATATCATCAAGCCTCAACCGCACAGGCAGAGCCGACAGTAGGAAACGAGCCTAATTCGCAAAGTCGTCAACGATTCCTTCCTTCTTGATTTTTCTCCTTCAAGTCTGGCCAAGTTAATAGCCAGGGACAGAGCCATGAGTACATTGGATGCACTCGCAAACCATCTTATAAATAAATGAATAGAGAATGCATAGTTCATATAGTGGTCTAAGCTCTAGGTTCATTTGCATAAAGCAGAATTTCCTTTCAAAGATCTTTCATTTAAAATGGTAAGAAAACATTTAGCTCTTTATAAATCTCTAGATGGAATCCCCCAAATGTCAATTCTTTTGTTCACCAAGTCACCTTCATGGTCATCAAAATTCATTGTCAAGTCATCTTCATGCTCATCAAAATTCATTGTCAGGTCACCTTTCTCCATCATTTTCAAAGTAAAACCTGATAACGGCCAAGTACAACCAATCCAACCGTCCATGACCGCGGACGCGGCTATTCGAATAGTTTTACACTCTGCAGAGGTTGTACACTTTACCCACACCATCCGACTACTCATCGTGTGGGCAACTTCCCCGCATACCGTCATATGCCACGACAAGTAGCCGACCATAATGTTTCACCTGCCCGCCTTAGCATAAACACTACCGCCTAGAGATGTATCCCCCAACACCGGGGTCCAAGAAGCTGTCCGGAGTGTGCAAAGTTCCCAGCCGCTTGTCCCACCGGAATGCCACTAACCGCACCCGGTAGTCCATTTTCAATGAGGGCTCTTCGGCTTGTACCCCAACCACCTATGAAGAGGAGGACAAGGCGAAACTCGGCCACAGCCAAGGGTGCCCTGGAAAAGGATTCCCAGGTCGGACTTCCATTTACATTTGTAGGGTCTACACTAAGGCGAAACAAACTACTCCACTAAGCCCCGTCCCATACCGGAGTAATGTGGTCGCACTGTATGATTGGTCCAGTATGGTACTTCACGCATTTATCACTTTTGTCAAACCTTCATGTCACCTTCACCATGTCACCATTTTGTAAATAGTTTTCAAAGTCACCCTTGGGTAAGGTTGCCCATCTCCAAGGTTTTCATTTCAAAATCATCCTTGGGCAAGGTTGCCCCTTTCCAAGGTTTTCATTTCAAAAGCTTCATGATCTTCATTGGGGTTCCCACCTAGTCATTTTCCATGAATGCCTTCAGCTCAAGCATAATCCTCATGAGGGCACAAGGATCTAGGTCGGTATATTGGATAGGCTTAGCTTGATGCTCTACTTAGCATCCACTAAGGAAAGGTTTCTCAAAGGTAGGCTAAGCTTGATGCACTTGATGTCATCCACAAAAAGGTTGGATGCACTTGTCAAGAAAGACATCTCTACTCATTTGCAACTTGGTAACAATTATTTTAGCATGCACATTTAGTTAAAAGCAAGTAGGCATGCATTGTAAAACTGGGTAATGGTATGATCAAAAGATGGCTTGCCTGGCTTGGCAATGTCATAGGCTTCTTCATCTTCATCTCGGGTTGTGTAGTCTCCATCACCATGGCTTGGTTGACTTCGGGATCCATTCTCCTTACTCTCGTTATCGTCTAATCGTAGGAAGGTAAATAAGCATACAATCACCACACAATTCACAAACAACACATACTCACTATAATAAGGATACTTGGGTAAGAGAAACGATCTAGGAAGTCTATGGAGAGTGGTTTCGACGATAATTGAGTTCCGATGGATGAGATTATTGAGTTGTTGTATCTAAGTAGGGTTCATTTGTTTTGGATTATGAAAATATCTCCTGCAAGTCCTTATTGACCATAGTTCATATACTACTAGTAGA
Source organism: Dactylis glomerata (assembly GCA_007115705.1). Taxonomy (NCBI): domain Eukaryota; kingdom Viridiplantae; phylum Streptophyta; class Magnoliopsida; order Poales; family Poaceae; genus Dactylis; species Dactylis glomerata. Next base: position 6,009,258 of record QXEO01000183.1, read on the forward strand.
TATTTAAGATTATGATTCAACCAAAGAGGCTTCATAGGATTTGGAGTATTTTTCTTTTATTGAAGCCATTTCTAGTTTGCAACTATTTAGGGATCAAGTTTGAATCTACAAGTAGAGTTTATAGATCCTAGTTGAATGGGATCAAAGGTTTTAGATCAATATTTAGAAATGTGGTTGATTCGAATTGGTTTCATATCATTTCCATATTTTGAGATAGGTGTGCAAGTTTGAGTTTCTAATTACTACTATGTAGTATTAATTCTCCAAATACTTCCTACAAGCTCACATGGACTAAGATCAATACCTACAGATGGTATTTGGAAAATGTGGTTAAACAACAAGAGTTCCATAAAAATTTTAATTATAGATTTGAGTTTAATAAAATCCTATATGGCAAATGCCCATTTAACCATATAGGTAAATAGAATTTATTTTAAAAGGTTCAAGAATGGGTTCTAATGCCATAGACAGATGGGTATCACTAATTGTGAATTTCTAAAGTTGGATTTATATTTTTAGGAATTTTATTTGAATTGGTATGGATTTTCTAAGTTGGAAAAGCTCCTGTTTTGTTATTTTTACTGCAACCATTATGTAAATCTAATTGTGTTGAAACCACTTCTAATGGATAGCTTATGTTCTAAGGTTTCCAAAACATATTCATTTGCTAGATTTGGATCGGTAGATCTCCGGGAAAATTAAATATACGAAAGCATCTGAAAGAAAAATCAAAAATCGAATAACCCCCCCTTTTTTTTCTTTTGCCCTGAACGGGCCGCGCGAGGGGGAACTCACGGGCCGAGCGGACGTGACCGAACTGAGACGGCCCAGCAGTGCATCTGGTGCGTGGGGAAAAAAATAAATTCGGCTGACAAGGGGGCCCGGCCTGTCAGCACGTTATAACCGAATCGGTACGCTCGGCCTCTTCTTCCTAGCGTTACTGGACGGAAATGAGGGAGATGACTGGGAGGAGGGCGGCGACGGGGAGCTCACCGGCGGCGACGGGGAGCGGCGGCGAGGGTGCAGGGCGGCTGCGGAGCTTCTCCTCCTCCACCTCGTCCAGGCGGCAGCTCGCGGGAGGCTCTGGAACGCCGGGAACGGGAGGCGCTCTGGGAGCACGGCCACTCCGGGGAGCTCGAACCGGCGAGCAACTAGCCAAGAGATGATGTCTAGGAGGTAGAGGGAGGTGAGGGGAATCTTTCCTGCAAACAATGGCGGCCTTTTTATAGACGGGAGAGGGAGCACGGGGCGAGGGGATCTGCGGAGAGAGCGCGGCCGGTGTCGGCTAACGAAGGAGAGGGGCGGTCGGGGCTTTCGGCGGAGGGCTGTGGACGGTTGCAGGCACTCGCTGGCGCGTTTGCAGGCGGCGGGGTGGTCGGTTCAGAAGGGGACATGCTAGGGCTGCGGCAGCGGGTTCCCATGTCCAGGCCGTGGTCGGGGCCAGAGAGAGCAAGGGGAAAGAGGGGGATGGAGAGGGATGGCTGGGCACTGCAGATGACCATAGGCAACAGAGATTGGGGCAGAGGCCGCTGTAGATCAGCAGTGGCAACAAGTGGCTCAGATGCCCACCAGGTGTTTGATGAAAAGTCCGCAAGAAGTCAAAGTTTGAATTTTCGAAATTTTCAATTTGGGTTGGTCAAGATATTGGATAAGGACTCCAAACATATTTTTGTTATGAAGAAATATGTTATTTTGCAGAAATCTTATTTCAATTTTGAAGTATGGTTCCTGTTTCAGATTCAAACTTTGGACAGATTTTGAAAGAGGTTAGGGTTTGAGTTTTTGCTGGAAACTTCTTGGTTGAGTTAGTATGTGAGATGGTCAAGCTCAACTAACTGACCACACCTTGGCTTGAGTTACAGATTTCTTATTCTAAGGGTCCAAAGTAGGGTAGTCAATAACATTTTATAGATCACAATTTTCTTCTCTTTTCTTTATTCCTTTTATTCCTGGTTTCTTTTGGTCTTTGTGGTTCTTCTCTAATGCTTATGCTAGTTTGGTGTGGCTTATCTAAACAATGCACAACCAAAAATAACCCACATGAAATCATAAAAGACCTATATTGAAATTTTATGCATACATGCAATATGAAGTGCAAAAGGTTTTAATCTTGGTCCAAAGGTGTTGGTTTTCTTGTAGATGAGAGGGAGTTGGGAAATGACCTCTTATTTGAATTCCAACTTTGGTAGAAGTTTAAATAGGGTTCCAAGTGGATTTTTGTTTCAAACTTTATTGTATTTGATTCTTTGTAACTTGTTCTTAGTTGTGGTGGAGAGATGCATGATGGTATAGTTCAAAGATTTCTTAATATAGAAGGGCAAAGTGGTGTCGGCAATAGTATTTTGAAGATAGCTTTTCTTATCTTTCCGATTCAGGGTTTTGTGTTTCTTCTCATTTCTTTACGTTTTCTTCCTTGTTGCATGGGATGGGATGATTTTGTTTATTGGAACTATGTTTCCCGAATGGATTTGGCCTGCACTTATGCAAGATTTAAATATGTAGAAAAACTATTTTGATTAAATCATTTAAGAAGCACATGTCTTATTTTGGTCTTCAAGTTTGGCTAAGAAATCAGGGAAGGTTTTCAAAGGTTTTGAAAAATACGTTTTCAAAATGTTGATTCCAATATTTTTGGAAATATCGACTTGAGAAATGAGAAATAGTAATTCTTGAAATGAGATATTTTTATTCTCCTCTTTTGAAAACAAAGATAGGTTTCTTGAGAATAAAGGTTTTACCTCTATTCCCAATATTTCCTTTCTAAACGATTTAAAATTTGGACTCAAAGGATTTGTTTTAAAACCCTGCTCATACTCTTTTTATTTGAAGCATGGGAGCAAATGCTCAAATTCACAAGTTTTTAAAAGACAATAAATTAATCTTGTATTCAAAATAAAAGTTTTTGTTGTCTCCAAAATTTGGTATTTTAATAAATCCATTCATTTCTATTTTCCCAAAAATTTGGGTTGTTACAATCTTCCCCCCTTAAAAAGAATCTCGTCCCGAGATTCACAAGTTAAGATTGAGATAGATTGGGAGATGAGATTACCAGATAAAAGATAGAGTGTGCATTAATTTATATCAAGATGGAAAGATTGGGTACACCCGAAAGGTGATGTGGCCAGATGGGCCAAAACACATCTTCACCAATCACATAGCAATTTCAACAAACAATCACACCTTTCAAAAAAAACAAAAATCTTCTCGGTTTAAACCATAGGATTTCATTAATAAGGGTCTTGCGGATTACAAGTCTCGCTCTTGATTTACGAAGAAATAAACAAGCCTACTAGCCCCAAACTAAGGTGACTAAGGCTTCTTCTCGGCTTGGATCCTCACACTTGATTCAACCTGTTCTTACTAACTTTATGGCTACGAGCAACTTTGGGGTATTCTATGGCTGATTCATGATGATTGATCTTTTTCTTCTCTTTGTGTCTTGAGGTTGCCAAAGTTACTTCCCGGTGGTTTGTAAGGTTGCTTCCTTCCCCTGCGGAAGTTGAGGCTATAGAGTCCTTTGACACTATCTTCAATAATGATGCGGTTGTGAACTCTGCCTAGGTTGGTGTTGATAGGGTTGCCTCCTGAAGATGAAAGATCATTTGTAGGATCTTCCGAGCAACTGGGTTTGACACTTTCTTTGGTTATGACCGGATCTTGAGCGACTGGAGGTTCTGGTGCAGCATTCAACTTTGTTGGGCACTCGTTGGAGTAGTGCCCCTTGGTTCCGCACTCATAGCAGGTGATGTTGGTCTTGTTACTAGTATTGGGAAAAGTATTCTTTGGTAGTGCTCTTCCAGATCGTAGAGTAAGGTCATAGCAAAGGTTAGAGGGTGCTGGAGGCTTATTATTATTATTTTTTTGGCGTCTTGGAATTCTTGCTTGCTTCTGTTTGTTTTGAGCCTTCTGTAGTTGCCTCCGAACGTAAACGTCATGCTCTTCGCTAGTCTTGACCACTTGAGATGCTAACTGGAAGCTGTTTGGAAGGATCTTTGATATATCTGACACCAGGTGGTTCATAGTGCAGTCAGCAGGAACATGGGTACTACTTTCACACATGTAACAGGTAATGTTGCTTGAAGGGCATTCTCCAGGTGGATGATTGACTTCGCAATTGGGACAGTTTCCGGGACATTGGCTGGCTTGATGACCTTCTTCTCCACAACGGCTACAAGCTTTCTTCCTTAGATGATCTAGGTTTGCAATCTTCGGACTTCGACATTGGAGTGCAACATGGTGTTCTTTCCCACAAGCATAGCATATTTGTTGGGTGTGAAGATCTCCTTTCCTCTTTCTTGGAAACTTGCATAGATTTGTTGCCGCTTGGTACCTCCGGGCAATCCCCTGAAGGTGGAGTTCAAAATCTGAGTTGGCTTGACCTCCTTTCGTACACATATTAAATGGTAGACTTGCGAGCATGGGATGTAGGAGAGGGGTAAAGTCCTGCAGTAGATGAGAGGGAACAACTTTAAAAAGGTTTCTAACGTGGGATTGGTATGGTTTAAAGTTTGGTTTTGGGCCAAACGATACTAGAACATTTTTTAGAAAACAAGTTGCTGGGGTGGTTGCTACATGTTGCCGAAGGGCATATGAGCAACATATCTCAAAATAATTCAATCATTCAAACAATCAAAGTACTAAGGACACTTAGTCATCGTGAGGTACGGGCAGCTTAATTAAAACAAGTAAGCCTTTCCTATAATTCCTATTGGTTTGGGTTGCTGAGTCTTCATCATTTATGATCACTCTCTTTTTGCTCTTGAAGTCTTTGTCTCACAGGGTTGACTCTTGTTGGAAGATTTCTAGCTCAGGTGAAGAGACTCTCTTTCGATGGTAGCAGTCGTAGTTAACATCCAAGGTTGAAGTCTTGAAAAATATTGAGTCCCTAATCTTTTGATCCAAAAGTCCTTCGGTCTTAAGGTCGGTATATCGTCCATGGTATATATTTGAAGTAGATGAGGAATAGAATAAAACAAATCTTTTAAAAATAAATTGTAATCAAAGATGTTCATACAAAAATTCTTTGTCACAATATTTTGAGAGCACAAGTTGCGAGTATAAGATATTTCAAGTGAATAAGATGAGGGTATAAGATTGGCTTTGGATACAAAAGCAAACAAGTTTCTTTTGTAGAAATAAGTGTTTGACAAATTATCACTTTCTTAGCTAGCGACCATACTAACTAAGGTCTCCTAAGGTCATGATAGTCCTGATACCAAACTTGTGATATTAGGAATATCATTTTCTAACGACCATGCTAACTAGGGTTTCCTAGAGTCAGCCTAGGCTCTGATACCAACTTGTGGCGACCTCAAATTTAATACAAATTCGAAGTGCCCGTTATGTAATCCATCACAATCCCAGAATCAGTGTTGTGATTTACATAACGTAGTGGATATCACAGTCATAGACATTAAGAGTAAATAAAGGGGATTACATAGGTGGTCGTACAGACCAAACCTTACAATTCATCAATATGCAGCGGAATAACACGTCGGGTCCATATCATCAAGCCTCAACCGCACAGGCAGAGCCGATAGTAGGAAACGAGCCTAATTCGCAAAGTCGTCAACGATTCCTTCCTTCTTGATTTTTCTCCTTCAAGTCTGGCCAAGTTAATAGCCAGGGACAGAGCCATGAGTACATTGGATGCACTCGCAAACCATCTTATAAATAAATGAATAGAGAATGCATAGTTCATATAGTGGTCTAAGCTCTAGGTTCATTTGCATAAAGCAGAATTTCCTTTCAAAGATCTTTCATTTAAAATGGTAAGAAAACATTTAGCTCTTTATAAATCTCTAGATGGAATCCCCCAAATGTCAATTCTTTTGTTCACCAAGTCACCTTCATGGTCATCAAAATTCATTGTCAAGTCATCTTCATGCTCATCAAAATTCATTGTCAGGTCACCTTTCTCCATCATTTTCAAAGTAAAACCTGATAACGGCCAAGTACAACCAATCCAACCGTCCATGACCGCGGACGCGGCTATTCGAATAGTTTTACACTCTGCAGAGGTTGTACACTTTACCCACACCATCCGACTACTCATCGTGTGGGCAACTTCCCCGCATACCGTCATATGCCACGACAAGTAGCCGACCATAATGTTTCACCTGCCCGCCTTAGCATAAACACTACCGCCTAGAGATGTATCCCCCAACACCGGGGTCCAAGAAGCTGTCCGGAGTGTGCAAAGTTCCCAGCCGCTTGTCCCACTGGAATGCCACTAACCGCACCCGGTAGTCCATTTTCAATGAGGGCTCTTCGGCTTGTACCCCAACCACCTATGAAGAGGAGGACAAGGCGAAACTCGGCCACAGCCAAGGGTGCCCTGGAAAAGGATTCCCAGGTCGGACTTCCATTTACATTTGTAGGGTCTACACTAAGGCGAAACAAACTACTCCACTAAGCCCCGTCCCATACCGGAGTAATGTGGTCGCATTGTATGATTGGTCCAGTATGGTACTTCACGCATTTATCACTTTTGTCAAACCTTCATGTCACCTTCACCATGTCACCATTTTGTAAATAGTTTTCAAAGTCACCCTTGGGTAAGGTTGCCCATCTCCAAGGTTTTCATTTCAAAATCATCCTTGGGCAAGGTTGCCCCTTTCCAAGGTTTTCATTTCAAAAGCTTCATGATCTTCATTGGGGTTCCCACCTAGTCATTTTCCATGAATGCCTTCAGCTCAAGCATAATCCTCATGAGGGCACAAGGATCTAGGTCGGTATATTGGATAGGCTTAGCTTGATGCTCTACTTAGCATCCACTAAGGAAAGGTTTCTCAAAGGTAGGCTAAGCTTGATGCACTTGATGTCATCCACAAAAAGGTTGGATGCACTTGTCAAGAAAGACATCTCTACTCATTTGCAACTTGGTAACAATTATTTTAGCATGCACATTTAGTTAAAAGCAAGTAAGCATGCATTGTAAAACTGGGTAATGGTATGATCAAAAGATGGCTTGCCTGGCTTGGCAATGTCATAGGCTTCTTCATCTTCATCTCGGGTTGTGTAGTCTCCATCACCATGGCTTGGTTGACTTTGGGATCCATTCTCCTTACTCTCGTTATCGTCTAATCGTAGGAAGGTAAATAAGCATACAATCACCACACAATTCACAAACAACACATACTCACTATAATAAGGATACTTGGGTAAGAGAAACGATCTAGGAAGTCTATGGAGAGTGGTTTCGACGATAATTGAGTTCCGATGGATGAGATTATTGAGTTGTTGTATCTAAGTAGGGTTCATTTGTTTTGGATTATGAAAATATCTCCTGCAAGTCCTTATTGACCATAGTTCATATACTACTAGTAGATATTTAAGATTATGATTCAACCAAAGAGGCTTCATAGGATTTGGAGTATTTTCCTTTTATTGAAGCCATTTCTAGTTTGCAACTATTTAGGGATCAAGTTTGAATCTACAAGTAGAGTTTATAGATCCTAGTTGAATGGGATCAAAGGTTTTAGATCAATATTTAGAAATGTGGTTGATTCGAATTGGTTTCATATCATTTCCATATTTTGAGATAGGTGTGCAAGTTTGAGTTTCTAATTACTACTATGTAGTATTAATTCTCCAAATACTTCCTACAAGCTCACATGGACTAAGATCAATACCTACAGATGGTATTTGGAAAATGTGGTTAAACAACAAGAGTTCCATAAAAATTTTAATTATAGATTTGAGTTTAATAAAATCCTATATGGCAAATGCCCATTTAACCATATAGGTAAATAGAATTTATTTTAAAAGGTTCAAGAATGGGTTCTAATGCCATAGACAGATGGGTATCACTAATTGTGAATTTCTAAAGTTGGATTTATATTTTTAGGAATTTTATTTGAATTGGTATGGATTTTCTAAGTTGGAAAAGCTCCTGTTTTGTTATTTTTACTGCAACCATTATGTAAATCTAATTGTGTTGAAACCACTTCTAATGGATAGCTTATGTTCTAAGGTTTCCAAAACATATTCATTTGCTAGATTTGGATCGGTAGATCTCCGGGAAAATTAAATATACGAAAGCATCTGAAAGAAAAATCAAAAATCGAATAACCCCCCCTTTTTTTTCTTTTGCCCTGAACGGGCCGCGCGAGGGGGAACTCACGGGCCGAGCGGACGTGACCGAACTGAGACGGCCCAGCAGTGCATCTGGTGCGTGGGGAAAAAAATAAATTCGGCTGACAAGGGGGCCCGGCCTGTCAGCACGTTATAACCGAATCGGTACGCTCGGCCTCTTCTTCCTAGCGTTACTGGACGGAAACGAGGGAGATGACTGGGAGGAGGGCGGCGACGGGGAGCTCACCGGCGGCGACGGGGAGCGGCGGCGAGGGTGCAGGGCGGCTGCGGAGCTTCTCCTCCTCCACCTCGTCCAGGCGGCAGCTCGCGGGAGGCTCTGGAACGCCGGGAACGGGAGGCGCTCTGGGAGCACGGCCACTCCGGGGAGCTCGAACCGGCGAGCAACTAGCCAAGAGATGATGTCTAGGAGGTAGAGGGAGGTGAGGGGAATCTTTCCTGCAAACAATGGCGGCCTTTTTATAGACGGGAGAGGGAGCACGGGGCGAGGGGATCTGCGGAGAGAGCGCGGCCGGTGTCGGCTAACGAAGGAGAGGGGCGGTCGGGGCTTTCGGCGGAGGGCTGTGGACGGTTGCAGGCACTCGCTGGCGCGTTTGCAGGCGGCGGGGTGGTCGGTTCAGAAGGGGACATGCTAGGGCTGCGGCAGCGGGTTCCCATGTCCAGGCCATGGTCGGGGCCAGAGAGAGCAAGGGGAAAGAGGGGGATGGAGAGGGATGGCTGGGCACTGCAGATGACCATAGGCAACAGAGATTGGGGCAGAGGCCGCTGTAGATCAGCAGTGGCAACAAGTGGCTCAGATGCCCACCAGGTGTTTGATGAAAAGTCCGCAAGAAGTCAAAGTTTGAATTTTCGAAATTTTCAATTTGGGTTGGTCAAGATATTGGATAAGGACTCCAAACATATTTTTGTTATGAAGAAATATGTTATTTTGCAGAAATCTTATTTCAATTTTGAAGTATGGTTCCTGTTTCAGATTCAAACTTTGGACAGATTTTGAAAGAGGTTAGGGTTTGAGTTTTTGCTGGAAACTTCTTGGTTGAGTTAGTATGTGAGATGGTCAAGCTCAACTAACTGACCACACCTTGGCTTGAGTTACAGATTTCTTATTCTAAGGGTCCAAAGTAGGGTAGTCAATAACATTTTATAGATCACAATTTTCTTCTCTTTTCTTTATTCCTTTTATTCCTGGTTTCTTTTGGTCTTTGTGGTTCTTCTCTAATGCTTATGCTAGTTTGGTGTGGCTTATCTAAACAATGCACAACCAAAAATAACCCACATGAAATCATAAAAGACCTATATTGAAATTTTATGCATACATGCAATATGAAGTGCAAAAGGTTTTAATCTTGGTCCAAAGGTGTTGGTTTTCTTGTAGATGAGAGGGAGTTGGGAAATGACCTCTTATTTGAATTCCAACTTTGGTAGAAGTTTAAATAGGGTTCCAAGTGGATTTTTGTTTCAAACTTTATTGTATTTGATTCTTTGTAACTTGTTCTTAGTTGTGGTGGAGAGATGCATGATGGTATAGTTCAAAGATTTCTTAATATAGAAGGGCAAAGTGGTGTCGGCAATAGTATTTTGAAGATAGCTTTTCTTATCTTTCCGATTCAGGGTTTTGTGTTTCTTCTCATTTCTTTACGTTTTCTTCCTTGTTGCATGGGATGGGATGATTTTGTTTATTGGAACTATGTTTCCCGAATGGATTTGGCCTGCACTTATGCAAGATTTAAATATGTAGAAAAACTATTTTGATTAAATCATTTAAGAAGCACAGGTCTTATTTTGGTCTTCAAGTTTGGCTAAGAAATCAGGGAAGGTTTTCAAAGGTTTTGAAAAATACGTTTTCAAAATGTTGATTCCAATATTTTTGGAAATATCGACTTGAGAAATGAGAAATAGTAATTCTTGAAATGAGATATTTTTATTCTCCTCTTTTGAAAACAAAGATAGGTTTCTTGAGAATAAAGGTTTTACCTCTATTCCCAATATTTCCTTTCTAAACGATTTAAAATTTGGACTCAAAGGATTTGTTTTAAAACCCTGCTCATACTCTTTTTATTTGAAGCATGGGAGCAAATGCTCAAATTCACAAGTTTTTAAAAGACAATAAATTAATCTTGTATTCAAAATAAAAGTTTTTGTTGTCTCCAAAATTTGGTATTTTAATAAATCCATTCATTTCTATTTTCCCAAAAATTTGGGTTGTTACACACTGTCTGAAGGATCTCTTTCCAGGGAACTTGTCGAGCACGCACTAAACTTGGAACCCAAAGCAAAAACCAGTCAAGCAGCCGCTGAGACGATTTGACGAACCCAAAAGGAAAGCAATAGCATTCGTGCTACACAGGCTAGAAAACGCAGGATTCATCCGAGAAATCAAAATGTCGACGTGGGTATCTAATCCAGTTATCGTCCCATAGAAAAACACAGACGTACAAAGAGTATGTGTCGACTACACATCTCTCAACAAGCACTATCCGAAGGATCCCTTTCCCCTACCTCGCATTGATCAAATAATAGATTCAACAGCGGGGTGTGCAAGGCTTTCCTTTCTGGACGCATACTCTGGCTACAACCAGATCAAGTTGAAGAAAGAAGACGAGGAAAAAACAGCTTTTATCACACCATATGGCGTGTTCTGCTACCAAGTAATGCCTTTCGGTTTAAAAAACGCAGGAGCAACCTACCAGCGGATGATGCAAAATTGCCTCGGAAGCCAAATAGGACGTAACATTCAAGTTTACATCGACGACGTGGTCATCACCACAAGAAAAGAAGAGTCACTAATCAGTGATCTAGCAGAAACCTTCGACAACTTAAACAGGTATAAGCTCAAGCTTAACCCGACAAAATGCTCTTTTGGGGTATCCGCAGGACAACTCCTGGGGTTCCTGGTATCAGTAAGAGGAATAGAAGCAAACCCAGAGAAGATCCAAGCAATACTAACAATGGGGAAGCCAACAAAGCTGCACGGCATACATAAACTCGCAGGGCGCATCGTGGCACTAAGTCGATTCGTTGCACGGTTAGGAGAAAAAGCACTCCCTTTCTATGCACTGATGAAAAAATCAGACGACAAATTCGAGTGGACAGAAGAAGCGGATACAGCTTTCGCACAACTGAAAAAAAGTGCTTTCCACACCGCCGGTGCTGGTCGCACCAAAGGAAAAGGAGCCGCTACTACTATATATTGCAGCAACACATCAAGTGGTGAGCACAGTATTAGTAGTCGAAAGAAGTGAAGAAGGAAAAGCTCATGGAGTCCAACGGCCAGTATACTTTGTCAGCGAAGTACTATCTCCAACAAAACAGAGGTACCCGCACTACCAGAAACTTGCGTACAGTGTATTCACAACAGCACGAAAACTACGGCAGTATTTTGCAGTGCATCCAATTGTAGTGGTTAACGAAGCACCACTATCCAACATATTGAACAACCCTTCAGCGACAGGACGTGTCTCCTTATGGGGAATCAAATTATCACCCCTGGACATCACGTACGAAAAGCGAAAGGCGATCAAATCACAAGTTCTGCCGGATTTTATAGCAGAGTGGCTAGAGTTACAAAACATAGGACCACCAGATTTATCAAGCGTATGGACAATGTACTTCGACGGATCAAAAAGGGTCTAAGGCGCAGGAGTAGGAGTAGTCCTGATATCACCACAAGGTGACAAGTTGAAATACGTCTTAAGGATGAGTTTTCCTCAAGCTTCTAATAATGAAGCCGAATACGAGGCTCTGCTCCACGGAATAAAAATGACCAAAGCATGTGGAGCGACTCGACTAAAAATATTCGGGGATTCGAACCTCGTCGTGCAAAAAGTAATGAACAGGTGTGACGCCATCAGTGACAACATGACATCATACATAAATTTATACTATTATCTAGAAGGAACATTCGATGGGTGTGAAGTTTCGCACGTCAGTAGGGCTAGCAACGAGGAAGCCGACAATCTAGCAAATATCGGGTCCCAATGCTTACCCATACCGCAAGGAGTCTTTTGGGAAGAAATCATAGAGAGATCAATAAAGAACAACAAAACTTCGACTACAGAAGAGCAAGCACAGTACCAAGCAACAGGCTCGGGGGCTGGCAATGAAAGCACAACAGAACCCGAAGAAGTTATGATGATCGAAGAAACTTGGATGCGGCCATACTTGGCTTACATGATAAACAAAATGCTACCCGAAGACACAGTAGAAGCAAAAAGGATAATACGATGATCCAAGGCTTTTGTCGTATTACAAGGGAAGCTGTACAAGAAAAGTATAACAGGAGTTTTGCAACGATGCGTCACTCCTCAAGAAGGACAAGAGATACTAAAAGACATCCACGCAGGAGTATGCGGACATAACGCTAGCAGCACAGCCATTGCAGCCAAAGCTTTTCATGCAGGGTTTTACTAGTTAACAGCCATTGAAGACGCAAAAGATATAGTGAGGAAATGCGAGGCTTGTCAACATTTTGCATCTCGACCACATGCACCAGCCGCAGAATTGCAACCGATACCACTGTCCTGGCCTTTCGTGTAATGGGGTCTCGATACGATAGGGAAATTGCACAAATCTTGGCCAGGAGGACATGTCTACATGCTGGTGGCAGTTGATAAATTTACCAAATGGGTAGAGGCAGCCCCCGTGACAACCCAAGATTCCACAGCCGCAATTAACTTCATCAAGTCTATAGTTTTTCGCTTCAGAGTACCACACAGCATCATCACAGACAATGGGACAAACTTCACGTCAAAGGAATTCAAGAGCTACTGTGAAAGTATGGGGATTAAACTGAAATTCGCATCTGTAGCGCATCCCAAGACAAATGGACAAGTCGAAAAAGCTAATGGCTTAATATGCAACGGAATAAAAAAGAGGTTGTTAGCACCTCTCGAGAAAGCCAAACACGCTTGGGTAGACGAACTGCCCTCCGTGCTATGGAGTCTCAGAACTACACCCAACGCGGCTACTCAAGAAACACCTTTCTTTCTGGTCCACGGCGCAGAAGCCGTGCTTCCAGTCGAGATCACCCATGAAGCCCCAAGAATCATGGCTTACGATGAAACAACCTCCACAGAAGCACTTCAGGATGATGTCGATGCACTTGACGAAGCAAGATACGTAGCACTGGCCAGAGCTACTCAGTACCAGCAAAATCTATGAAACTACCATAGTAGTCGAGTTCGTCCGCGATCCTTCGTGGTGGGAGATTTAGTCTTGCGATTAAAGCAAGACGGTCATGGCAAGTTAGAGTCCCCATGGGTGGGACCTTACATTGTGACAGAAGTAATACCAGGAGGAGCTTATCGACTACAAGACAAGAAAATGCAGAAAGACGAGAGCAACCCGTGGAATGTAGAGCAACTACGGCGGTTCTACGCATAGAAGGAATATGGCGACAATAAACTTTTGAGTTATGACCCTCTGAACCTAGAACATGAGGCCACAGGTCGGGTTCTTTGGGAACAACTCGACAATATGTATACATATTTTTCGTTCCACTCGGGGGCTCAGACCCTCGAGTCGTATGAAATAAAATAAACAAGTTATTGAGATCCGCAATTATTTGAGACATATTACTAGGTTGTTCGCAACCCAATATTTGACAAAAACACGTACGGTTCAAAATAACCCGTAAGCACACCTCGGAACGACAATTCGTTCCCATGGTCTATTAATAAAGCTGGCACAAAGATAAAATTCATCAACTACTTATTACAGATAACATGCGAAAGGATAACCAGAAAAAGAGATTACATAAAAGGTGTATCTACTGAAAGTGCACTTCAGCTTCGTACTCCTATTGGTACTAAGTACAGTCGTAGATCTTCACATCGAACTTCGACGTACCGACATGGTAGTCGAAGATCATGAAGAAACCTTGGTGGAGGTCATGGTCTTCTGCAAACTGAGACCAGCCGCCTTTGAAGTACATCTCACCGTCCCCGTCATACCAGACCTCCACTTCATAGGGAGTTCCACCCCCAGAGTGTTCACGAAGAATTGCTTCCCGCAGCTCTCGCCCATCCATGAATTTGGTAAATTTCAGTGGCACCCGCTGAATCTCGTGGCACTGAGCGCCGGCGATGCAGAAGAAGGAGTACACTTTGGGCGGAGGAGGAGGAGAAGCATTATGAGGATGGGCGCTTGGACTTGGCGCAGCAGATGAAACCTTGGGCTTGTTCTTACTCCCCGCAGGGCGACCAGGGCGTCGCTTCAGAGGAGCGGACGACGAGGCTACCACAGCTAGGCATGTGGACTTGTTCTTACTACCGCGAGGGCGGCCGCGACCTCGCTTTTCCACCGGAGCACCAATGTTCAGACGCGATCCACCTGCATCGGCCATAGAGAAAAATACGGAGAGGAAAAACCCTAGATGAGATGAGGAAGAGCAAGATGATGCGGCGGAGGAAGATAGTAGTGAAAGAATTAGGGTTTTTCCCTAAGTCAATACGCTTTATTTATAAACAAACCTTAATGGGCCTTTGAAAATTAAAGGTCCAAGTATATCTATGGGCTTTTACATTCAGCCCCGAGCAGAAGGTCAAACAACAGTAAGGGCAAAGACAAGAAGAGGAAAGATACGGTATGAATAAGTAAAGTACGGAGATATGTCAAGGAGCAAACCGCACCTCGTCGCAGACTCGGGGGCTCGTGTGATCAGAAAGAGTAGAGTGAATATTTCAAGCACAAAATGTGCCAACATTATTGCAGAAAACAAGCTACTAGGCGACAATATTATATTTTGAGCCTATACCCAAAAACTTTCGGCTATAGCCTCGGGGGCTACTACCATTGGGAGCGCTGGACGCGCACCCGATAAATAGAGGTCGACAAAAGGAAGACGAAGAGATTGGAGTCTATGATCGGCTAAAATACCTGCCCATAACCTCAGGAGTATTGGTGGTGCACCCAATGATAGAGAACCAACCGGTTGACAGATAATATAGACGCAATCGACTACCTTTAGTTGACAACGAACTTCGACTTCATTGTCAACAAAGATAGGTCAATTACTACCATCGAGAGTTATTTATGAGAATCTAAAAATAGCAAATTCGACTAGTTTACACATTCTAATAGTCAAACAAGGCTGCGACATATGATTCTCAAGTTGCGTCATCGCGACAAAATTCGAATGCCATGATTGAAATATATCATGAAGGTAAGACCCCAGGATCCGTCCTGTGTGGCCTGGTATATGCACATGAATGCGCTCTACTGGTACTTATCCGTATCTACGACGCGAAGGAAATCCTGGTGGACGCACTCGGTACCCTAAGAACCACTGGGATTCATTCTTTGTAAGTCTTAAATGCGGCAAAAGAATGGGTTTGACCGGTTTCCCGAATTCAAGTCCAAGGGGATTGAATTTGAAGTAGGTGACAAGTATCTATTCCAGCAGTTAATTGACCTCTTGATCCATCAGAGTTGTCAGGCTTGTTCATCAAAACCCCTTGTGAGATAATATAATGAAAGATATTTGAAGATCAAGTCGAAGATTTGAAGATCTAAAGAAGTCAAAGATTGATCAAGTCGAAGATTTGAAGATTTGAGATTCAACCCGAATCTGCAATTCTGGTAGAATCTCGGGGGCTACTGACAAGGGTATAGATAATAAAGCCTGTTAGTTGAGTACCCATGAGACCCGCCAAGTTAGGCCCAAGTGTAATCCAAGTCGAGATACGAGTTCATGTCGTATACCGATATTGTAATACGTACCGGATCCCTCCCGTTCCTTGAGACCTGGCCACCTATATATAGGGGCCAAGATGTGACGCTCCAAAATCGACACCTTGCAGATTATAGCGATCACACCACAATCTACATGATGTCGCTTCGGAAACGCACCACCAAGCGCCTCGTGCACGTTGGAGCGTGCACGTGATGCGGGTGGAATCGAGTAGCAATAGTTACACAAGTTCACGATGGAACCCACAAAAAGAATATATAATATAACCACAAAGACTCCGAGAGTCAAGAATCCAAATACATACAAAGATCCAAATCATACATAAAGCAAATAGCATCCGAGTACGGAAAAGGATACAAATGGGCCTAAGAGGCCTGAAGATAAATGATGGCATCCATAACCCTGCCCAGGCCAAGCCGGAAGGGTAACCTTGCTAACGTCGTCGCTCCCATACCTGTGAAGATCGGGCCAACAGTTGCCAAAAAAGGAGGGAGAAAGAGAAAGGAAAAAGAAGAAAAACGAGGGTGAGTACCGAGGCACGTACTCGCGAGACTAGAATTCAGCTGTGCTCGCCTACGGGCTATATGGTGGACTTAGCGGCAACAAAAGAAATCATACTACAGAGACACACTAACTTTCGTCTAAATAGAATAAGATAAGAGAGTGCATAAAAGAACCAACTAGATACTAACACCAAACATAACCCAGCCGATACATCAGCTCCTTCGCACACAAGAGGGAAGCAACTGCAAAGGCACTCACACAATTGACAAGTTTTATTGCAGGTTTGTTGTTGTAGTTTTGCTAACTTACTACACAAGTTTATTAGTAAGGAAAAATAGCAGGTGCAAGTTGTTCTTTGATCGAGTAGTACAGCTCCAAGTCGTCCATAACCGCGGACACGGATTTTTGAAAAGATTTAACCCTGCAGGGGTGCCCAAATGTACCCAAACGCACGATCACCCCTTGATGCCTACGATTAGCACACTTCCAATGGTGTGCCGGCAGGAGATCACGACTCGCACTCTCCTTCACTACAAACAAATCTAGGAAGCCACCTAACTAAGTTGAACCCATATCGAGAGTCTGGCCGAATCTCCGAGACGGACCTAGCTGTTTGAGCCTACGGTTAAGTCGGATCCTAGGAGATGCACACTGGATCGGAGCTCCTCATGGAAGATGACCACTGACCTCACTCTTTCAGAACTCGCTTAACTCGCATCCCACCTATACGGACGTGCAGAAACAAGGGGTTACAAGGCACACTCGGCTTCCCCCAAAGTAAAATTGAACCATAAGATACAAGAGCTGCACGTCCAACAAGAACCAAATGAAAACACCGCGAATTAATTGTGGCCACTGGACAAGTATGTAGATTCCGGCAGTGTCAAGGGGAGGCCCAGAAGCATACCCACGTATGGTTAAAGCGCTCAGTCTCAGAACAGTTCATGCGATCTCGGGGTCCTAGGGGACACAAGTGAGCCGTCGTAAAACTGGCAAAATGACTCACCGATGCCTCTGCTTAATTCAATTTTAATTATTAACATTAAAGTAAGCCATGAATATCTCCAACAACATATATTCATAAAGTAGAGCATGTGATAAATTTCCCAACCCGATAAGATAACACCTCTTGAAACAACCTAAACATGCCTACGACTCGCAAGGCCAACTCGAACAACAAGCACACGGATAATAGGATGTATGGAAGGTTCTATGGCTTTGCTTCGGATAAACAGGTGGATAGAACACGTGACTCGAACAAAAGCATCGCGACACAAGGCTAGAATATAGAGCTAGCAAGAGCAAAAGTATTAAATGGGTAGAGAGAAAAGGGCTTGCCTGCAAAGAAGATCGAAGAACACCCGAAGAACTTGTCATTGCTCACAACACCACGAAGCGTCATATCCGAGAAGAAGCAAATCGCTACAACAAACAACGGATGCAACACTTACTTCTACGGCAAGAGAATTGGCATGCTCATGTGAATGCATGCATGACATGGCAATTATGATGCAATACAAACTATTCAAATTAAGCGGAACCGGAATCCCAACACACACATATATGGTTCAAGTTGTTTTACTACCCATCAAATTTATATGTTGATCAGCATGGCAAAACAAGTCATGGGTGAGCTACGACAAAATTAAATGGAACCGGGACAAGATATAGCATTCCCGCATATTCCATGTTTAATTATTAGGTGATTCCTATTTACCCCAAATATGTTATGCAATGCAATATGAATGATTTTGCATTTAAAAGATATACATTTTAAAACATATAGCTTAGGGCGGGGTCTCACAGTTGGATCAAAGAGACGACCTTAAATAGTTGAAGTAGCCGAAGAAATCAGAGTATCCACCGCTGGGAAGTAGACTTTGTCGTTGCAGCGTTTGTCGGACAACCGGAACGCAGCTATCGCACCGGACCAAAAAGCAGAAGTCGAACCCTCACGGATATTTTATCAAACAGATGGCGGGCAATGGCAGCGGATGCAGGAAAAAGCCCGAAACGAAACAACCTACGGCCGAGCATTAGTGGCGCAACAAAAGATATGTCAGGATGGCAGGCAAGACACGCACAGGCAGAAATAGTGCTAACTAGACAAACTAGCACATGGATGGCATAAGGCCTACGCATGGGAGGACTTGATGGCTGGCTTGCTTTCACGAGGACGCACAGCAGCGTGATGTCGCTGTTGCTTACCTGCTGCTGCTGCTTGGTGGTTGGAGGCGAATGACGGACGGGACGGATGAATAGAAGGCGCCGGATTGAAGAATACGCAGCCAAACTCTTAACAACAATTCATCGAACACTTGCCGTGCATGAAGGACACGGACGGAGGCATGGTTCACTGGTGACGAGGGACTGAGGCGGCGGTGCTCATGCACGGAAAAGGCAGCATCGCTACTGCTAGCTGCTGGTAGCAGATGCACTGGAGAAGGCCCAGCTGGGCGCACGGAATCTGGCAACGCGAAGGGCAAGGCGCGCTCGCGGTCATGCGAACAAGTCAGAGAACATGAGCGGTGGTGTCTAGCCGTATCTGGAGCTGATCGATTTGTGCTTGAGGTAGCAGCCAGCTGATGGCGTTGAGACAGCGGCAAAGCATCGGCAAAGGAGTAGATGTGAGCTTGGTCAGCGACTTTGCTTGGATATCTGAAACAGAAAGAAAGAACACTGGCAAGTATTTGGGGGGTGAGGAGAAGAGAAAAAGGAGGGGAATTGCAGGACAAATTTTAGATCTAGAAAAAGTGGGTAAAGAGGAGACTAGGGTTTGTGAAAGAAGGAGGTGGCTGTCCAAAAAAAAATTAAAGATTAGGTGGGCTTAGGCTAGTTTGATACAAAAATTTATCCGGGCTTCTGCCTAGTTTTATTTTTGCAATATAATAAAACCTTCTTGTGATTTTAAAATGGGTTGGAAAATATTATTTTGTTTTGTTTCGAAAATAGGAAAAGAGTGGAGGGTTTTGTTAAACCATCAGGATAATTAGAAAAAGCAAAATAGAGTTTGACAAAAATAGTTTATTAAAAAAATGCATGAGATGAAGATGCATGATGATGCATGACGTCACAATGACGCGAAAAAGTAATTAACAAGCAATTCTAATTTTTGGGATTTTTTCGGGTCGTTACACATGAGAGGATGGTGAGGGACAGATTGAAAGCAAGCCAAGTTTATTCTTACGTTTACTTTCGACACACACCGTGTTTGACTGATTTATCTTCGAGTTCATCCGACGCCCTACTCCCCCGATCCTAAGTCCTTCATATTGGACATTTGTCGAGTTAACCCTCGTCAGTTGGTCTGCCGGCCCGGCCAACGCCCCCATATGTACATATAATTGAGAAATGTCCTAAAAAGGAAGGGCATTGGCCGGGCGCCGGCACAGTGGGGGAAGACCAACTCTTCCCCCACCGCGCCAGCGCTCGGCCAACGCCCCCTTTTTGTATATATATACGAGCAATGTCCAAAAAAGGGGGCGTTGGCCAGGAGCCGACGTGGCGGGGGAAGACCCCCCTCCCCCCCCACCGCGTCGGTGCCCGGGCATCGCCCCCATATGTACATATGAGCAATGTCCAAAAAAGGGGGGCGTTGGCCGAGCGCCGATGCGGTAGGGGAAGAGTTTGTCTTCCCCCACCGGGCCGGCGCCTGACCAACGCCCCCATATGTACATATATTTGAGAAATGTCCAAAAAAAGGGGGCATTGGTCGGGCGCCGGCGCGGTGGGGCAATGTCTAAAAAAAGGGGGCGTTGGCCGGGCGCCGACGTGGTGGGGGAAGACCCCCAAAAGATTCCTAAATAATATGCTAAGTAATAAAATGGTATGCTAATTAAAATTCCTAAATAATATTCTAATTCCTAACTAATAAATTCTAATAACTATTTGCAAAAAAATCCTAACCGATCGGGGCGGCGGCTGGTGTTGGTGCAGGGAGGCGACGACAGCGGCGGTGCAGGGAAGAGAGGCGACGGCGTGCAGCTAGGAGGGCAGCGTCGGTGCAGGGAGGAGAGGCGTCCATGCGCGTCGATGCAGGGAAGAGATTGAGGCAGCGATGTCGGTGCAGGGAGGATAGGCGCGGCGACAGCGGCGTCGACAGTGACAACGGTTTCGGTGGCGGCGTGCAGAGGGGCAGCACTTCGCTTCCGTGCAGTGCTTGCTCTGTAACTTGCCTCCTTCTTCTTCTCTGGATCGAGAATGGGGAGGGGCAAGGGGCGGTGCGCGCTTTTATACCCTAGGGCCTTTAGTCCCGATTGGTATTACTAACCGTGACTAAAGACCCTTTAGTCGCGGTTGGTAATACCAACCGCAACTAAAGGCCCCCCCTTAAGTCGCGGGTTGTAACACGGCCCGGGACTAAAGGTCTTTTTGGGTAGTTACCAAAAAACACGCACGCGAAGGGATCTTTAGTCCCGGTTGGTATTACCAACTGGGACTAAAGGGTGTTTTGAATATCTTTATAAGTGGCATTTGAAAATTGACTGAAATTTTGAATTGAAATTCTGAGAGATCTACAACTCCAAATCGGGTGATTCAAAATCCTACAGATCAAAATTTTCAATATCTATCCAATGCCACTGGTATCATATTTTTATGATCATCCAATAATGTTACATAATTAAAATACTCCAAATATGCTTATAGAAACTTTATAAATTCACATCTAAAGATTTACAACTCCAAATTTAGTGAAACCAATTGTGTTTGTCTTGTTTTGAATTTATCTACAAAAGAATGCTGGTCTTGTTTACTGAAAAAATTTAGAAAAATATTCATGAATTGCTCATTTCATTTGTTTATACATTTTGCTAAAATGTGAAATATGCTAAAATAAGGCTATATTTGTTACTAAAATATCTCAGTAATTTATTACATAAGTATTAAACATTATTAACCTTCTCATTTATATTTATAAACCACTAGTTTGTAGAATCATGAATTGCTTATTTTATGTGTTCATACACTTTGCTAAAATGTGAAATGAGCTAAAATAAGGCAATATTTCTTACTAAAATGGCTTAGTAATTCAATATATAAGTATTAAACATGATTAACTTGCTCATTTAGATTTATAAACCCCTAGATATGTAGAATCATGAATTGCTTATTTTATGTGTTCATACACTTTGCTAGAATGTGAGATGAGCTAAAATAAGGCAATATTTGTTACTAAAATGGCTTAGTAATTCATTATATAAGTACTAACATGATTAACTTGCTCATTTAGATTTATAAACCCCTAGTTTTTAGAATCATGAATTGCTTATTTTATGTGTTCATACACTTTGCTAAAATGTGAAATGAGCTAAAATAAGGCAATATTTGTTACTAAAATGGCTTAGTAATTCAATATATAAGTATTAAACATGATTAACTTGCTCATTTAGATTTATAAACCCCTAGATATGTAGAATCATAAATTGCTTATTTTATGTGTTCATACACTTTGCTAAAATGTGCAAGGAGCTAAAATAAGGCAATATTTGTTACTAAAATGGCTTAGTAATTCATTATATAAGTACTAAACATGATTAACTACCTCATTTAGATTTATAAACCCCTAGTTTGTAGAATCATGAATTGCTCATTTTTATGTGTTCATACACTTTGCTAAAATCACTTTTTTTTGCAACACAATGTGAAGATTCATTGTGATGCCATGGTGCACCCAAATACTGGAACAATATATTACATAAAATGTTTAATACATTATTACACATCATTTCTTCTCTTGTGTCCCTTGCTTATGATTGTGGCGTAACCATGGAGCATCTTCATCATTTAACTTGATGCTTGGGTCAATGTTCACTTTGAAGGGCGGAATTTCACCAAAATGATTATAATCTTGTGACATATCTGTCTTGTCCTCCACTCCCATGATGTTTCTTTTCCCTGAAAGAACTATGTGGCGCTTTGGATCATCGCATGATATATTCATTTTCTTATCTTATCTTTTTCTCGGTTTGCTAGTCATGGCCTTCACATAGAATACCCGAGCCACATCTTTGGCTAGGACGAATGGTTCGTCAAGATACCCTAAATTTTTGAGATTCACTATAATCATTCCGTACTGCTCGTCCACCTTTACCCCGCCTCTTGTCATCTTCACCCATTTGCACCAAAACAAAGGGACCTTAAAGGAAGGTCCATAGTCAAGTTCCCATATATCCTCTATGTAACCATAATGTGTGTCCTTTCGCCCTTTGCCGGTTGATGCATCGAAGTGGACACCAGTGTTTTGGTTGGTACTCTTTTTATCTTGAGCGATCGTGTAAAATGTATTCGCATTTATCTTGTACCCTTGGAAAGTCAATATAGTCGAAGATGGTGACTTGGCCAGCAAGTACAGCTACTCTCCAACATCATTGTCGTTCATGAGACGTGTTCACAACAAATTGTCAAAAGTCGCCATGTGCAGCTATAAAACAAAGGAGTCAAACTGCCCTGGGTTTTGAGAGCGTACAATATTCTTGTGTTCCTCACTATACGGAGCCACCAAGATGGAATTTTGTAGAACTGTGTAGTGTGCTTGAGTCAAAGAATGGTTTTCCCTACATATCATTGATTTCTTTCCGATCGTGCCTTTTCCACTCAGTCTCCCCTCATTTCGCGAATGAGGACGACCAATCGGCTTAAGGTCAGGAACAAAGTCAACACAAAACTCAATGACCTCCTCTGTTCCATAGCCCTTGGTGATGCTTCCTTCTGGCCTAGCATGGTTACGAACATATTTCTTGAAGACTCCCATGAACCTCTCAAAGGGGAACATGTGTAGAAATACAGGACCGAGAATGAAAATCTCTTCGACTAGGTGATCCAGGAGGTGCGTCATAATATTGAAGAAGGATGGTGGGAACACCAGCTCGAAATTGACAAGACAATGGAACACATCGTTCTGTAACCATGGTAGATCTTCTGGATTGATTACCTTCTGAGATATTGCATTGAGGACTGCACATAGCTTCACAATGGCTACTCAAACATTTTTCGGTAGAAGCCCCCTCAATGCAACTGGAAGCAATTGCATCATAATCACATGGCAGTCATGAGACTTCAGGTTTTGGAACTTTTTCTCTGCCATACTTATTATTCCCTTTATATTTGACGAGAAGCCAGATGGGGCCTTGATACTGTTCAGGCATTCAAAAAAGGTGATATTCTCTTCTTTGGTAAGAGTGTACCTCGCGCAACCTTTAAACCTTTCTGGATGTCGGTCTTCTGGGTCTTCCACACGTTGCTGGTCCAGTCATGCTTCCTTTGTATCTTTTGTCTTCCCATACACGCCCAAGAAGCCTAGCAGGTTCACGCAAAGATTCTTCGTCACATGCATCATGTCCATTGCAGAGCGGACATCTAGGAATTCCCAATATGGTAGATCCCAAAATATAGATTTCTTCTTCCACATGGGTGCGTATCCGTCTGCGTCATGCAGAACAGATTGTCTACCGGGACCCTTTCCAAATATTACTTTTAAATCCTTGACCATATCAAATACATCAGAGCACCAGTACGTTCCTTAGGCTTCGGCCTGTGATCTGTCTTACCGTTGAAATGCTTGACTTTCTTTCTTAAGGTATGATGTTTGCAAAGAAATCGACGATGCCCCGGGTACACATTCTTCTTACAGTTATCCAAATATATACTTTCAATCTCACCTAAACAGTGCATGCATGCCTTGTATCCCTTGTTTGTCTGTCCTGAAATGTTACTAAGAGCAGGCCAATCATTGATGGTGATGAATAGCAACTCTCGTAGGTCAAATTCCTCTTGTTTGTGCTCATCCCACACACGTACACCAAGATTGGCCCACAACTGTAAATGTTCATCAACTAATGGCCTTAGGTACACATCAGTGTCGTTGCCCGGTTTCCTTGGGCCTTGTATGAGCACTGGCATCATAATGAACTTCCGCTTCATGCACAACCAAGGAGGAAGGTTATAGATGCATAGAGTCACGGGCCAGGTGCTATGACTGGAGCTCTACTCCCCAAAAGGATTGAAGCCATTTGTACTTAGACCAAACCTTAAGTTCCTTGTGTCACCTGCAAAATCTTGAAACTCTCTGTCGATCTTTCTCCATTACGACCCATCAGCGGGGTGTCTCAACATCCCGTCTGACAAACGGTCCTCTTTGTGCCATTGCAATTACTTCGCATGCTCTTCGCACAAAAACAAATGTTTCAACCATGGTATTATAGGAGCATACCACATCACCTTGGTAGAAACCCTCTTCCTGGGGGGCTCGCCCTCAACATCACCAGGGTCATCTCATCTGATCTTATACCGCAATGCAGTGCATATCGGGCATTCATTCTAATTCTCCTAGTCACCGCGGTAGAGGATGCAGTCATTAGGGCATGCATGTATCTTTTGAACCTCAAAACCTAGAGGGCAGACAACCTTCTTTGCTTCATACATACTGGCGGGCAATTCGTTATCCTTTGAAAGCATATTCTTCATCATTTTCAGCAAATTTTCAAATCCCGAGTCAGATAGACCTTCCTCTGCCTTCCATTTCAGCAATTCAAGTGTGCTATCCAACTTTTTCAGCCCATATCCGCATTTTGGGTACAACGAATTTTTGTGATCCTCTAACATGTGATCAAACTTCTCCCTCTCCTTATCTATTTCGCAGTCTCTCTGTGCATCAGAAATGGTCCGACCAAGATCATCAGTGGGCTCATCATGCGCCTCTCCTTCAGCTTCCCCTTCAGCTTCTCCCGTGAAAGTATCACCGTATTCAAGGAACTCAGGATAGTTGTCATCATCCTCTTCTTCATTGTCTTCCATTGTAACCCCTCTTTCTCCGTGCTTGGTCCAACAATTGTAGCTGGGCATGAAACCGTGCTGAAGAAGGTGGACGTGAAGGGTTCTTGAGGAAGAGTAATTCTTCTGATTCTTACAGACACTACATGGATAGACAACAAAACCATCCCGCTTATTCCCATCAGCCACACGGAGGAAACCCTGCAAGCCTGTAATGAACTCGCCAGAGAGTCGGTTACCATACATCCATTGCCGATTCATCTGCATTATTATATAAGTGCATAATAAACCATTACACAACATCATGAATATAGAAGTGACCAAAATAATACAAGGAATAAACTCACATTGCATAAAAATCACATATACTCCCACATTACTCTCTAACATTACTCCACAAATCCCTCTATTTTTAGCATAAAAAGAACTATATGCATGAAAAATGAATCTAGAAAATGCCTCATACTTACAAGTTATTATTGCAAAAACATTCTACTCACAAGTTATTACTCTCTAACATTACTCCACAAGTCCCTCTATTTTCTTGAGCATATGTGCATGAAAAATTTCTACTCCATACTCATTTTGGTCAATACATAAGTATACCACCTCTACACATATGCAAACTAAGGAGTTAACTTAAGCTCATGTTGCA
The DNA here is from genome assembly GCA_007115705.1 of Dactylis glomerata. Taxonomy (NCBI): domain Eukaryota; kingdom Viridiplantae; phylum Streptophyta; class Magnoliopsida; order Poales; family Poaceae; genus Dactylis; species Dactylis glomerata. The sequence goes on from QXEO01000183.1 coordinate 6,034,970, forward strand.
TACAAATCAAATAAACTCCCATAATTACTCCTAAACTAAAGCCACAAATCTCACCACTTCTAGAGCATTAAATGAGCTAAATTAGCAATTAAATATGAAAGAGTGAAGTTGCTAACTTTTGAAACACTTAGAAAGATGAAATAACTCAAAATCTTTGAAAAAATTGTGAAAAAATTGGGCATGACCTCCCCACTCAAGACAATCTGTCGATCACCATTATTGTACTGGCTGGGCTTGGGGGAAGAGCTCTACTCTTTTGTAGGCGACGACCATTAGTCCCGGTCCGTGTTACCGACCGAGACTAAAGGGGGACCTTTAGTCCCGGTCGGTAACACGGACCGGGAATGTCCCTCGCGCGTGGGGCTGCCCGCTGCTACACCTTTAGTCCCGGTTGGTGTTACCAACCGGGACTAAAGGTCCCTTGCCGTACGTGTGCGCGGGCGTAGCCGCTCGAACCGGGACTAATGCCCCTTTAGTCCCGGCCCAAACTGTTTGGGGACTAAAGGGGGCGTATGGAAGCCCTTTTTTCCACTAGTGTCAGAGGATATGAAAAGTGTAGGAATAGGAAACATATAGATTGCGATTTCATGTCTTCTTGAATGCTATAGTAACATAAATTTTATTGATTATTGTGAATTAAGGAAGTTTCCATCAGGTCTAAGGGCATGTATAATGGTAGAGAAGGCATGCTTTTCTTAGCCCTCCACGTCACTTAGAGAAGACAATAAATAGTGTTGGTACAACACATTATTTTTTATTGTCATCTCTAGCAATGAATATAATTATTCAAAATATGGTAAGAAATTGTATTTCTAAAGGAAGATATGTGATACAATGGGAAAATAGTCTTGCAATAAGGGGGTTCTTGTGTTGGGGATTGATAGAAATAACAAAAATTTCATTTCCTACGCAACCCCGAATTGCCCAAGATCTATCTATTGGTAATGGTGCAACGTTAAACTCGTGTTCGGTGACATACCCTTGAAGACCGAACGCGGGATTAACGCTCCCGCACAAGCGATGTCGATGAAGCCAACGTAGCAGACCTCAAGGTCATCGAAGAACTTGGTGCAACGACTTCGGCACCACACGTGCAGCACCTCCACATACTGAAGGAAATATGCCCTAGAGGCAATAATAATATTGTTATTATCATATTTCTTGTTCATGATAATGTTTATACTCCATGCTATAATTGTATTAAGCGGAAACATTAATACTTGTGTGGTTTATGAACAACACCGTGTCCCTAGTACGCCTCTACTAGACTAGCTCATTGATTAATGATGGTTAAGGTTTCCTAACCATAGACATGAGTTGTCAATTAATAATGAGATCATATCATTAGGAGAATGATGTGATGGACAGACCCAAATAAAGCAGAGCAATTAGATCGTGTCATCGTGTTCATCTTTGCGAAGCTTTTCTTATGTCATGTATTGTATTCCTTAGACCATGAGATAATACAACTCCCTAGTATCGGAAGAAAGCTTTGAGGTCATCAAACGTCATCCTATGTGAGGGTGATAATAAAGGTGTCTCTCAGGTGATCGGAAAGTATTTGTTGGGTTGTATGTATCGAGATGGAATTTGTCCCTCCCAAGTCGGAGAGATATACTTCGGGCCCACTCGGTAATCGATATCAACACCGCTTGCAAGCATGTGGTTAAGGAGTTAATCACGAAGTGATATCGGATTACGGAACGAGTAAAGTACTTGCTGTGAACGAGATTGAACTAGGTATGGCGATACCGACGATCAAATCTCGGGCGAGTAAAATATCGTGTGACGAAGTGAATACATATACGGGATTAATTGAATCCTGACATCGTGGTTCATCCGATATGATCATCGATGAATATGTGGGAGTCAATATGGGTTTCCAGATCCCGCTATTGATTATTGATAGAAGATCATGTCTGCATATTCTCGAACCCGTAGGGTCACACACTTAACGTGCATCGACGCTAGGATAGAATGGATAATTGGTTTATGAGTTTTAGTTCGGAGTCTCGGATGAGATCCAGGACGTCACGAGAGGTTCCGGAATGGTCCGGAGAATAAGATTCATATAAAGGAAAGCAGTTTTTGGATTCCGGAAAGGTTTCGGAGTTTATCGGTATTGTACCGGAAGGTTCTAGAAGGTTCCGGAGTGGGACCAATGTGGGCCCACTTGACGGAGGCCTGCGTGGGCCTAAGGGGAAGTGCCCTGGCCGCCTTGGGCCAGGTGCACAAGGCCCCTAAGGCCCAGCCGGCCAAGCCCAAGGGGAAACCCTAAAGGAATCTTCAAATAAGGAAGGGGGGGGGAAACTTGCCCCCCACTCTTCCTTATCCAAGTCGGCTAGGGATTGGAGGAGGGACCAAGCTGGCCGCCCAGCCCCCCATATAAGGGGGGCAGGGGCGCAGCCCTCCCTCACCCTAAAGACCCAAACCCTAGCCGCCCCTGCTGCCCTCCCTCTCTCTCTCTCGCGACTGCGCGTAGGCGAAGCCCTGCCGCAGAAACTCTCCACCATAAGCACCACGCCGTCGTGCTGCTGATCCAATCTATCTCTCCACCATACTTGCTGGACCAAGGAAGGTGGAGACGTCGCTGCACCGCACGTGTGCAACTCTCGGAGGCGCCGCCACTTGCGGCGTAGGATCGGATCGGATCGCGAGGAGGAGACGGCGAGTACGACTACGTCAACCACGTTCTCTTGAACGTTACCGCTGTGCGATATCTTCAAGGGTATGAAGATCTCATCTACCTCTCTCGTTGATTACATCTCCTAGATTAGATCTTGGCTTTCTTGTTCGCATCCGTAGGAAAATTTTTGATTTACTATGCTGCGAAACCCTTCAGTGGTATCAGAGCTAGATCTATGCGTAGATGTGTTTCACGAGTAGAACGCAACATGCTTGTTGCGGGCGTTGATGTTTTCTGTTGCAAACCTCTTGTTGTGTATCTCTTATGGCGCGGTATAGTGAGATCGAAGCGGTCCAGGCCAACTTTACGCGACCGCGTTCGCGAGACCGGCTCCGCACTTGACGTGTGGCTTGTTCCACACATGCGGCTGGTGGATGCCAGTTTCTCTCACTATAGTAGTCATGGGACTTACATCGGATGTTAGCAACCATAATATCACCGTTGTGGCTTTTCGTAGGTAAGAATCATTCTTAGCTTGCTACTCCCATAAGCCACGTAAAACATGCAACAACAAAGTAGAGGCGTCTAACTTGTTTTTGCAGGGAGTGTTTTGTGATATGGTATGGCCACAAGATGTGATGTGATATATGTGATGTATGCGATGATCATGTTTTGTAATCTTTCACGACTTGCATGTCGATGAGTTCACAACCGGCAGGAGCCATATGGTTGTCTTTATAATTGTGTATGACCTGCGTGTCAACTTCTTATACGCCATGTAATAGCTTTACTTTATCGCTAAGTAGTTAGCAATAGTTGTAGTTGCTATTCGTGGTGGAGGCAATCATGGTGGAATGATGGAGATCATGCCGGTGCGCACAAGATGGAGATCATGGCGCGGAGATTGGCTATACCATGTCACATAAAATTATATGCATGTGATGTTTATCCTTTTATGTATCTTATTATGCTTAGATCGCGACGGTAGCATTATAAGATGATTCCTCACTTAAAGATCAAGATAAAATTGTGTTCTCCCCTCGTATGCGCCGTTGCGAAAGTTCGTCGTGTTCAAGCATCTCGTGATGATCGGGTGCTATAAACTCTACGTTCACATACAACGGGTGCAAGCCAGTATTTGCACATGCGGAGATACTTGGGTTTGACTTGACGAGCCTAGCATGTACAGACATGGCCTCGGAACACACGGACCGAAAGGTCAAGCATGAGTCATATGGATGATATGATCAACATGTTGATGTTCACCATTAAAGCTACATCATTCACGTGATGATCGGTCTCGGTGTAGTGAATTTGGATCATGCTTCACTAAACAACTTTGAGGGATGTTGAATTTAGTGGGAGTTCATTAGTAATTTGATTAACTTGAACTAATTATCTTGAACTAAATCTTGTTGTATTTGCATAAGTCGTTGTAGTCTTTGGCACCGTTTCCCACCGACACTTAGCTTAAATTGAGTTAAAAGAAACTATAGAATTCTGGATAATCTTTTTTGGTCTAGTGCCGTTTAGTTAGAATGTCAAGACTAAAGATTAAGTCCTATTGCAAACTTTAGCAAATCTTGCTTGCTTCATACGATTTAATAAATTGTATTAATCTAAGAGCAACGATTCAAGTTTAGTATCTAAAGATCATATGTTTGCCTTCATGATAAATTGATCTTCAAAATTGTTTGAGAATCAAAGTGATCATCGAGCTGAAAGAATTGTTTCAGAAACAAATAAGAAGTGAAAGATATTTGATATCTAAAACTTTGATTGTTTGCAAAATGATGAAGTATAATTTAGTAAAAGAACATATGCTCATATTGTATGACTATGTGCGAAGATTGAAGATGCTAGGCATCCCGATCACCCAAAAGTTTGGGAACTAATATTATACTTGCATTCATCCTTATAAGCTATAGTAGTTTCATCATGAAAGATGTCATGATAGGATGAATGAAAAAGTATTGGCTAAATGGTTTTGCTATACCAAAAGAATACTAAAGAATGGAATCTGGAAGAATACCAATCATATGATGATGGCGATCCACTTCAAAGTGCAAAATCCAAGGCTATTAGTATTTGACTAGCATCCTTTGGACTATGTGTCAAATGATTGATGCCACTATTGATGTCGATAGATTCTTCTAAATAGAGAGGAAATGCTAAATAGGATCTGCAAAATATTTGGTAGAAAAGTAAAAGACTGGAAAATTCCATCTCAGGTATATAAATGATATACATGTTATAGATGTATTCTTTGCTAGTACATAATTCTTGGGTATTGGATACTAGATTGTTGGTATGAAATGTCATACAAAGCAATAATACAAGAACTATGATGGCCTAAGTAACTAGTAAAAGAATATGGTAATGATGCATGTCGAGATACAAATAAAAGTGTTATTGTGCTTCTCGTCGACATCAAACCTAGCCTTCAAGATATTTCATGAACTTAATAATTGTTATTTTGTTCTGGTATTATGAGAGCAATGGTTGTTCAAATTATTACCGTCTTCCATAATCGATGGATAGATTATTATTATCTTGTTGGTGAAATAGACATTTATAACACTGATGCTAAAGGTTGCAAGACAAAACAAATTTCACTTATATGTGACACCGCCGTTTAAGTCATATTGTAAACAAAACATGAAAGAAATTCTATATTGATAGATTTTCGAGTCATTTGATTTTGAATTGATTGACGCTTGTGAAACTTTTCCTAAAGATGATTAAACTCCGTTCATGGGCCATGGACAGAACAAGTGACTAACTAAATGGCGATCATACATGTTGATGTATGTAGTCCATGGTGTGAAGTCAATCATGGTGTATTTTCTATTTCATCAATGACTCGAATAGATGTATGGTATATCTGCTTGATGAGATAGAAGTATGAAACAATTGAAATTGTTCAGTTTACGAAGTGAAAATTGTTGTAACAAGAATATTCAAATAGCATGATTAGATCATAAAGAAGAATATTTGAGTTACAAGTTTAGCAAACATCTAAGAGTTAGAGGAATTGTTCCACAAACTTGCATCATGATAGACACCATATGAGTATGGAGTTTTTGATGGATATAATCAAACCTTGTTTGACATGGTTAGATCAATGATGAAATAAACTACCAATATAATTTGTGGATTATGCTTTAAAGACTACCGCTTTTCACTAAATAGAGCACCATCATAATCCGCTGAAATGACACCATACAAGTTATAGTTGTCTTTTCTTGAATTTTGGTATGCAAGGCATATGTGTAAAATGTTTACAACCAAAATTGGATTAGTAAGTTTTTGTAGGTTATCCCAAAGAAAGTCGATGGGTATTCCTTCTACTATGAACCCAAACACATAGTGATTGTCACTAAAAGAAGTGAATTTCTTATGAAGGAGTTTTTCGCGAAAGGTTTAAGTGGGAGGAAGATAGAACTTGATGAGGTTATTGAATCTGAGCAAGATAATCAGAGTAGCGCAGCACCAAAAAAATGTTCTGGAAGCGGCAACTACATTCATAGCTCACGCGTCTACAATATGTTGTAGTCACGACATCGAAGTTCCTATTTAACCAAGTTGGTCGTAATCAAATAGCAAGATTTGAGGACGAGATATTATTAGATAATAGTAACCAACAATATACAAAGAAGCGATGATGGGCCCTGACTTCGTCATATGAATTATTCTAGCAACAATTACATATTGAGATATGATAGTTGAATAAACGAAACAACGTTCCTCTACTGGAATGCACACCAAGGACGTGTATCTGACACGACCCAATGGGTTTTGTTGATTCAAAGGTTGCTAGATATGTATGCAAACTTCTATGGTAGAAGAAAGCATAGCGAAGTTGGAATCTTCAATGATGAAAATGTTAAAGTGTTAATTTCATCAAGATATTTGAAGATGCTTGTATTACAAGAAAGTAAGTGGGAGCGCTAAGACATATTTCTAATGCTTTATGTAGATGACATATCGTTCATTAGAAATTATGTGTTTTTCTTGATATTGTTAAGTTTTCATTAAAATTAGTTTTTGATGAAAGACTTAGGTAAAACCAGAATATTAAGCATCAATGTCTATACAGATAGATTGAGGCGTTAATATAGTTTTGCCAGAGTACATAGATGAAATATTGAATTTGTTCAATATGGAAACAATAAGAATGGTTCTTGTTGCATGGAAGAGGTTGGAGCAAGAATCAATTGTTTTGACACTTGATGAGTGAAACCACAAGAATGATTTTATCAATCTTGTATACCATGGTATGTAGATCCAGATGTGTCCAATGCTCTAAAGGTTATAGCATTTATATGATGATCCTTGGACAATAGTAAAGATATTCTTATGCACTTTTGAAGAAGTAAGAATATGTTCTGTATGCAGAAGTGACAAATGGTTCATTGCAATGAGTTACATTGGCTTTGTCACACATACAAGTAAAATTTTATCTCAATTTTAAGCTATTTGTTTTGAGTTAGAAGGTGGCATAATAAGATGGAAGAAAGTTCCATGATAACTTGGATGAGTTCCAATGTTAATATTGTGGCGGACACTGCAACGAGGGCTAAGTATATAATCGCTTTAGAAGTGGCATAAAAGATGCAAAGTAGATAGTGATAATCCAACTTTTTATGGCACTGTCGTCTAGGTCATATTGGCGTTAAACGCATGAAGAAACTCCATTCTGATGGATTTTTGGAGTCTCTTGATTTTGAATCATTTGACACGTGCAAGCCATGCCTCATGGGCAAGATGATCAAAAACCCGTTCTCCAGAATAATGGAGCGAGCAACGGACTTATTGGAAATCATACATACCGATGTGTGCAGACCAATGAGTATTTCGACGCACGGTGGATATCGCTATTTTTTCTAAGTGTGCTAGTACTATGTAGTTCTATTGTATGACAATAGTGACAACATAGTCTCGGCTAAGATACAAAAGTCTCACCAGAAGACTAAGTTTATACGATGCCATCTCATAGAAGATGAGAAATGCGTGCTGACGCAAAATAATATGCAAATACAAACGGACCTGAAAGTGTCAGACCCGTAGATAAGGTTTACCACGTGCAAGGCGTATGAATAACACCGGAATGCCATAGGTGTTAAAGGCGCAAGTATGACTAGATTATTGACTCTAGTGCAAGTGGGAGACTGAAGGAAATATGCCCTAGAGGCAATAATAATATTGTTATTATCATATTTCTTGTTCATGATAATGTTTATACTCCATGCTATAATTGTATTAAGCGGAAACATTAATACTTGTGTGGTTTATGAACAACACCGTGTCCCTAGTACGCCTCTACTAGACTAGCTCATTGATTAATGATGGTTAAGGTTTCCTAACCATAGACATGAGTTGTCAATTAATAATGAGATCATATCATTAGGAGAATGATGTGATGGACAGACCCAAATAAAGCAGAGCAATTAGATCGTGTCATCGTGTTCATCTTTGCGAAGCTTTTCTTATGTCATGTATTGTATTCCTTAGACCATGAGATAATACAACTCCCTAGTATCGGAAGAAAGCTTTGAGGTCATCAAACGTCATCCTATGTGAGGGTGATAATAAAGGTGTCTCTCAGGTGATCGGAAAGTATTTGTTGGGTTGTATGTATCGAGATGGAATTTGTCCCTCCCAAGTCGGAGAGATATACTTCGGGCCCACTCGGTAATCGATATCAACACCGCTTGCAAGCATGTGGTTAAGGAGTTAATCACGAAGTGATATCGGATTACGGAACGAGTAAAGTACTTGCTGTGAACGAGATTGAACTAGGTATGGCGATACCGACGATCAAATCTCGGGCGAGTAAAATATCGTGTGACGAAGTGAATACATATACGGGATTAATTGAATCCTGACATCGTGGTTCATCCGATATGATCATCGATGAATATGTGGGAGTCAATATGGGTTTGCAGATCCCGCTATTGATTATTGATAGAAGATCATGTCTGCATATTCTCGAACCCGTAGGGTCACACACTTAACGTGCATCGACGCTAGGATAGAATGGATAATTGGTTTATGAGTTTTAGTTCGGAGTCTCGGATGAGATCCAGGACGTCACGAGAGGTTCCGGAATGGTCCGGAGAATAAGATTCATATAAAGGAAAGCAGTTTTTGGATTCCGGAAAGGTTTCGGAGTTTATCGGTATTGTACCAGAAGGTTCTAGAAGGTTCCGGAGTGGGACCAACGTGGGCCCACTTGACGGAGGCCTGCGTGGGCCTAAGGGGAAGTGCCCTGGCCGCCTTGGGCCAGGTGCACAAGGCCCCTAAGGCCCAGCCGGCCAAGCCCAAGGGGAAACCCTAAAGGAATCTTCAAATAAGGAAGGGGGGGAAACTTGCCCCCCACTCTTCCTTATCCAAGTCGGCTAGGGATTGGAGGAGGGACCAAGCTGGCCGCCCAGCCCCCCATATAAGGGGGGGCAGGGGCGCAGCCCTCCCTCACCCTAAAGACCCAAACCCTAGCCGCCCCTGCTGCCCTCCCTCTCTCTCTCTCGCGACTGCGCGTAGGCGAAGCCCTGCCGCAGAAACTCTCCACCATAAGCACCACGCCGTCGTGCTGCTGATCCAATCTATCTCTCCACCATACTTGCTGGACCAAGGAAGGTGGAGACGTCGCTGCACCGCACGTGTGCAACTCTCGGAGGCGCCGCCACTTGCGGCGTAGGATCGGATCGGATCGCGAGGAGGAGACGGCGAGTACGACTACGTCAACCACGTTCTCTTGAACGTTACCGCTGTGCGATATCTTCAAGGGTATGAAGATCTCATCTACCTCTCTCGTTGATTACATCTCCTAGATTAGATCTTGGCTTTCTTGTTCGCATCCGTAGGAAATTTTTTGATTTACTATGCTGCGAAACCCTTCACATACTCACACACGTATGGTGATCACGATGACCCCCAGAATCTCCAATCCAGCCAAGATTGCGGAAGTAGACGGCTTTGGACAGGATCTGGAAACTCCGCAGCATGACGGCTTGAAGTTGTGGTGTTGTCTCGCTCCTACGCAGCCCTTTGGGAGGCCACGTGAGAGGTGGAGCTGGGCGGTGCACCAAGAGGAGGATAGGAGAGCATGAAGGCTCGTGGAGATGTTGTGTATGGATCTCCTCTTGGGCCCCCCTTTATATAGTGGGAAGGGGATGGCCTTGCCCCTCCACCAAGGCAGCCAGGAGCGGCGGCCAAGTGGAGAGGCAAGGGCAGCAGCGGCTAGGGCCAAGCCGGCCCCCCACCAAACCCTAAACCTAGCCCTAGCCGGCTAGGGCCCATGGCGCCCCCTTTCCCTTATCCAATGAGGGGGGGCGCATATGGCCTTAGTGGGATTCCCTCTAGGAGGGGCCCAATAAGATGAGCTGATGTCTATGCACGCTTCTATCCTTGTAGACAGTGTTGGGCCTCCAAGTGCAGAGGTTTGTAGAACAGCAGCAAGTTTCCCTTAAGTGGATCACCCAAGGTTTATCGAACTCAGGGAGGAGGAGGTCAAAGCTCTCCCTCTCAAGCAACCCTGCAATTACGATGCAAGAAGTCTCTTGTGTCCCCAACACACCCAATACACTTGTCAGATGTATATGTGCACTAGTTCAGCAAAGAGATAGTGAAATACAAGTAATATGGATGATTATGAGTAGTAAATGCAATCTGAAATAAATATCACTGCGAGCAAACATGTAACAAAACTGAATGTAAACGGTGTTCAATGCTTGGAAACAAGGCCTAGGGATTATACTTTCACTAGTGGTCACTCTCAACAAAGATAACATAATTGAACACATAAATACTAACTTCACTATGCCACTCTAAACTATTCTCCAATGGATAACGAACACTAATCATGTGTAGGGCTATGAAGCACTCCTCAAAGTTCGCATTTCCCCAAACTAGATTGCCCCACACTGTCACCTTGAGCGCACTAGATGGTTCCAACAAACACCAACAATTCATAGAGACATTAGCCAAAGAGACGCACACAATGTGCACACTGTCACCTTCACATCATGGTACAAGGTGTGAAAGGGCATTTCCCTAATAAATGTATTTTGGTGTTTGTTAACAACATTTGGTGATTTAACCATGCTATTAAAGTTCTGCAGATTTTCTAGGTTATTTCAGGATCTCGCGGAGGTGCACCCCAAAAAGGTAGAAAAGATCGGAGCCCGTAGTCCAGTAGTGGAGTTAGGGCTTAGTTGTCTTGTAGGGTGCTTCGCGAAGGTGGAATTGGTGGAGAGGGGATTCACGAAATGCTGTTGTAGCTTCTTCTAGGGCGGAGACTCCGGCCCTGGTGGCCGGAGACTCCGGCCTAGAGGACTCGCCCAGGCAATCCTCAAAGTTGGTCAGTTTAGATGCCCTCCCGGAGTTGGGCCGGAGACTTTCTGTCTCTGGCCGGAGACTCCGGGTGGGCCGGAGACTCCGGGTGGGCCAGAGACTCCGGTCCCCCGGGGCCGGAGACTCCGGTCTGGCCGGGTGGTCGAGGGTTGCAGACTGGCTTGGACAATTCAGAGACCAGGCCGGAGTTGGGCCGGAGACTTTTGTCTCTGGCCAGAGACTCCGGCCCTGGAGTCACTTAGGGCGGAGACTCCGGCCCTCCTGGCCGGAGACTCCGGCCCTAGTCGTCCAGCAACGGCTACATTTCGTGGAGGACTATATAAAGCCTTCTTCTACCTCTAGAGCTGGCTGCGGCTTCCACTCTCTCTCCTCCATTGTTCCAAAGCTTCAAAGCACTAGATCTCTCTCCCTAGCCAATAGAACTCAAAGCCCTTTTGGGATTTGAGGGAGAAGACCTAGATCTACATCTCCACCAAGGCGATTTGATTTCCCCCCTCTCTTTGTTGAGGGGCTTGTAACTTGTGTGTTTCATCGGATTCCTAGCCGGAAGAAGCCGTCCTCCAAGCTTAACTTTGTGTGTAAGAGCTTGGTGGGCCTATTGGGAGCCTCCAATTGAGTTGTGGAGCTTGCCCCAATACTTTGTGTAAAGGTGTCGTGCCGCCTTCAAGGGCATCGCTTAGTGGAGCGTGAACTCGCCTTTGTGGCTTGTTCACCGGAGAATAGGGTGAGCCTTTGTGGCGTTGGTGGCCTTTGTGGCACCACACCTCTCCAACGTAGACGTACTTCCCGTAACAAGGAAGGAACTACGGGAATACATCCTTGTGTCTTCGTGTCTCCATTGCGGTTACCTCTATCCTTTACTCGTACCTTTACTTATATTGTTATTGCTAGCTTGCTTGTCACTCTAGGTAAATTCACTTAGTAGCACATCTAGAGAATTTACCTTCTTGTCTAGCCTTAACAAGAAAAGAAGTAAAAATTTGGGTAGCTCCTATTCACCCCCCCTCTAGTCGCTCATACGATCCTTTCAATTGGTATCAGAGCGTGGTCTCTTATTCGGGCTTAACCGCCTAAGAGTTTGAGTGACTATGGAAGGGGATAAGAGTAAAGAAACTCCTCCCGAAGATACTCCTCCATCTATCTCTTCCTCTTCAATCTCACGTGAGGAGCATTTGGCGTCCTTGGACACAATGCAAACCACCATGAGATTGGAGATGAAGGCTATGTTTGAGGAATATTTTGGAAGAAAACCTTCCGGGCCCACCGACCCAAACACCACACCTATTGTGGAACTTTCCTTGGCTAAGGTGAAGCCACCTAACAATGGCTCCACCTCCCCTGAGAATAAAGGTGACCCTCCTAAGGAAAATGATGGTCCGGCAAAGGGTGCTAACATTCCACCCCCTAACACTTACTCCCCTCCGCTGGTCCATTATCCTATGCCACACATTAACAACATGGGATCTCCACCTAAGCTTGATTCTCGCAATTTTATTAAATAGCAAGGTCTAATGAAATCTCATATTTCTAGCTCTTCTACTCATTTGTGGAGGGTCATACAAAATGGCTTTGCACCTCATGATCCTCTCAACTTGACCGGAAGGGAAGAAGTTGATGAGCAACTCAATGCCACCGCCAAGCATCTCCTTCAACAAGCCGTATCGGATACTCATGCGGTACACATCAACAACTTGAGCACCGCCAAGGAAGTATGGGACTATCTCACTATGCTCTTCATAGGGAATGAGATTATTCGGTCCTCCAAGTTTGATGAGCTCAAGAGTGAAGAGAGGGATTTCATTATGCGTGACAATGAGACTCCCGATGAGATGTATCAAAGGATCTTGGCTCTTGCAACGGCCTTGACCGGGTTTGGGTGCAAAGACAATGGTGATGACTATATCAAGCGTATGTTCATTACCTCCATCAATCCAAGAGAACCCATGCGGTCCGAGATAATCCGTTCAAGACCGGATTTTGGGAGAATGACCTCAAATGAAGTTCTTTGCGAGTTCACCGCCTTGTCTATCTTGAAGAAGAACGCGGAAGAGACTAGAGCTCGTGTTCTTGCCGGACAAGGAGTTCACAATCTTGCTCTCAAGGCCAAGGTGGTGTCCAAGCAAGGTGAAGGAGAAGAAGAAATATATGAAGAAGAGTGTTGGTCTCCGGAAGATCTCAAGTTTGCACTCCATGAACACTTGGCTCTCAATGCAAATGCTTTTGGGATGCCAACAAGCACAAGACGAAGGGATCCAAGTTCAAATCCTTTCCAAGGAAGGGTGGTGACTCTAAAGTGAGGCATTGCTACAATTGTGGAGGAATCAAGCACTTCATCGCCGAATGTCCTTATGAGAACAAGGAGGACAATGAAGGCCGGCTCATCCCCAAGCGCCGGTCATCAAAGTTCTATCCATCCAAGAAGCATGGGAACAAGGACAACAAGAAGAAAGGGGAAAGGGTGTTGGTGGTTCATGAGGAGTATGACTCCGAGTCCGATGATGATGACTCCGTTGATGAAGAGAATGAGGAAGTGGCCGCCATTGCTATTGTCTCCACTCCACCTTCATCCCTCTTCAACTCACAAAATGAGAACACCACCATCACCACCCACAAGTGTCTTATGGCCAAGGCCTCGGAGGTAACCTCATCACCTACTCCTTCATGATCTCATTCCGATTCTACTTCTATGGATGATGTGAGTAGTCTTAAGATTAAGAAAGAACTAGTTTCTTGTGATGAATTTATTGCTAACATGAAGGGGCCAACCAAGATATACTTTGAGACACTAATGTGTGAAATTGGTGATGCCCATGACACTATCAAGGAGAAGGAGGAGTTGGAAAGATTAGCCGCCGATGATATTGGCTCTCTATCAATTGAGCTCGAAGAAGAGCAAAATTTGAGAGTCTCTTTAGAGGAGAAATTGTTGGGACTAGAAGAGTCTCATAATCTAATCTTGTCAAAACTCACTAAAGAACGTGACCATGCTCTTGCTATGGTCAAGTTGCTTAAAAAGGAGAAAGTTGAATTTGACGTTGGTCATAATGATCTTCGTGAGAAATTTGAGAAGCTTGAAGAAGCCCACAAGGCTTTGGAAGGCAAATTCTCGCATCTCACCAAGATTCGTGAACAACTTCAAATTCAACTAACTATTGAACAATCTAAAGTCCCACCAATGCAAGTTATTGAAGTTCCTTGTTCTTCTAACTCTATTTGTGATCATAGTGATATCATTGAGGAGAACAATAGGTTGAAGGCCGATCTTGCTAAGGGCCTTGCTACTTGCATTCAAGGAGAGAAGAATCTCAATGATCTCTTGAACAATCAAAGATTGTTCAAGGGAAAGGAGGGCCTCAGATTTGTTGCCGAGTCCTCAAAGAAAGGGGATCTTTGTTTGGTGGCCATGCCCTCAAAGAAGAAGAAGAATAAGAAGAACAAGAAGAAG